>JAVMKO010000002.1:16464961-17664961 GCA_032164245.1 Sternotherus odoratus | reverse complement strand
GCCTAGCTGTGGGCCCAAAAGCCCCCCCTCGCCCCGCCCTCATCCACTTCCCCTCAACCCCCTCCCCCCCCCCAGACTGCTGAGCCCCCTGGTGGGGGACAGGGCATCCAGCAACTCAGGGAAGTGCTTACCAGCAACAGGATCAAGTCTTAAAGCTGAAATCAGTAGGAGGCACATGTAGATATGAAAGGAGAATTTAGCCCTAACTATGAAATTGCTTTAGAATCCAGGCCCCAATTAGGAAACATTAGGCTAATTAAAGCATGTACTTTATTTTAGTCACTGGTGGTTTCAATGAAACTGTTCATATCTTTAAAGACAAGCACTGAATTGATTTTATGCATCTGTGCCCTGGCCATCTGAAGTCACATCTAGAACAAGGATCACGATGGACCCAACCTGAACCGAGCAACCATCTTATTTCAGCTCCTGTTCTCCCTCTCCTCTTCCTCCCACCTTTTGTTTGTCTGCTGCTTTCACCTCCACAGACTCAAATGGAAGCTCTTTGGGGCAGGAACCTATATTTTATATGCTCTACAAAGCACCTTGGGCACCTCTGTGTTCTGTAACAAGTCAACAGTCTCGTCAAACTGTTGAGGATTGGGAATGTTTCTCGGCCCTATCAGGTAGCTTTTCCATACAGGCAACCAAGTCATGGGCAATCTTGCTTAGGGGTGGCAGCAAGAGACCATCTTCTCAGTGAGAGCTGATCCAAAGGGGCTGGGTCCAGACGCAGAGCCACGGGTCATAAATTGGTGTCAGAAACCAATTCCTAAGCCAGAGAGTTAACCAGAGTCCCAGTCAGAAGATGTGGTGGAGAGTCGGAAACCAAAACTTAGGCCAAAGGGTAACTGGAATCACAGTCAGAATGTGGAACTGAGGGTCTGAGCCAGGAGTCAGAAAGAAGCTGGGGTTGGGGCAGAAGCAAGGCCAGAGACAGGACTACGCACAGCTGCAGGCTGGAAGTGCATTGAGCAGCCACTGAATTGCTGTTGCTACTGAGCTGAAGGATCAGCCTCTGAATCCTTCAGCCAGCCAGGTGGTGCAGTCAATCAGGCAGCTTCTATCAGGGTCCAGCCACACTCATTAGGCTGCCAGGAGCCTGACTGTGCTGCAGGCTAGGCCCCTGACTGGTGCTGAGCAAACACTGACTTGCTCAGAGCCTTGGCAGCATTTTTCTGCAGAGGTTGAGGAGATTATTTCCCCCTTTCGCTTTGTGATTTCAGGAATTATTTGATTAATTATCATCTGGCTGCCCATTAGTTGAAACGGTCCATTAGTTGCAGCTGGTCCGTTTCAGATCTTTGAGTCTTCTTCCTTTTGTTCTGCATCTACCATCTGTAGATACCATCTATTGATTGGTCTTTCAGAGAAACAAACTTTGGGTGTCGACAGTTTCTGTTGAACTCCCCAGTGTCGGTCTGGGTCACACATGATCTGGGAGATTAATTCTTTTTTTTTTTTTTACAAGCATTGGAATTGTCCATCCTTTTTCTCCATCCAATTTGCCATGAACATGCTCACCAGGTTCTAGACTCAGCAGTTTTCTAAGTGAGTGACGACTGTTGTAAGTGTTCATAAGTTATTTTAGCCTTTTTATCAGACTTGGGTGCTTTCTTCATGTCTGCCCACTTTGAAAATAGCTTCCTTTCCAATAAAGTTGGAACAATAATTCTGAGTTCTCTTCCCATCAGGAGTTCAGCTGTGGAAGGCTGATTGTAAGTTCTTTCTGATATGACTGTTGTGTCTGGTCCTGAGTTGATTTTAAAATCAATCGCCCTCCCATGTCAGTTTCACTCTCCAGGCAAGCTGTGTGTCATCATGTAATAGATCCCAGAAATGATGGCTCTTGGCCATCTATAATATTAAGTTCTCTGACTGTCTTGATATGACAAACAGCCACAATTTATATCCATATTTCGTACATTTATTACATCTTGCACCATTGGCTGGTAATAGCTGTGGGTAGGATTAAGTCTGTTTTTAATTGTAGCTACTGTGTAAGATTTTTGTCTGGAAGCCCTATGACTAATCTGTCTCTGATATTTTCATGTTTCACAGGCCCCAAATCACAGTTTCCTGTCAATGCATGTAAAGCTCTGAAAGAAATGTTAACAGATTCCCCTGGTTGTTGAATTCTCTGCTGAAAGCATTCCCTTTTATAAATCATATTTCTTTGAGGCATAAAATATGCATCAAATAGAGCCAGAACCCTTTCACACTCATCTTTGCGACTGTCTTCAGTGAAGGTAAAGGTTTAAAGGTATGCTCTGCCTGCAACCCCTTGGCATAATTTAAAGATGATACCTGAATATCTCCAGTTTCCTCGAGGAGTTTGGTTTCAATGAAAAATACTGCTTCCAGTCTGTCAAAGATGATGTTCTCTGCGGCACCAAAGAGTGGCATGAGTGATCCTGCAACCTTGGGGTTTTTTTTAATGTTTGTTTACAAACTTTACTGCTGTTTTCCTTCTGTTTCTGTTCTCCTGTGGCACCAATTAGGCTGCCTTCACCTCTGACACCATGTCATGTACCACATATGAACCTGTTACAGATCCTCTAGCCCAAAGACACACATGAAGATGCATTCTATTTTAGACACTTTAACATGCTGCCAGCCATGATATGTTATGCTGCCAGGTATGGTAAGATATATTATACATGGCACTGTCCACTGGCTAAACATTATAATATAGTTAACATTCCATTACATGTTCTCTTTTATGCTGCACTCTAAAGGAACACTGTCATCTCTTTTTTCCCATTCTTCAAAACTTGGGGTTATTTAGAGGCCTATGGGCATTTGGGATCTTGTCACCCCAAACTGGACAGGGTCTCCCCTCTGACGATAAAACTGAGTGACTGAATGTTTGAAAAATATTCTGAGGTCCTTGCATTATTTGTCCCCAGTTTAAGACTCTAGAGCAGGGGTAGGCAATCAATGGCATGCGTGCCAAAGGCGGCAAGCTGATTTTCAGTGGCACTCACACTGCCCAGATCCTGGTCACCAATCTAGTGGGCTCTCCATTTTAATTTAATTTTAAATGAAGCTTCTTAAATATTTTTAAAACCTTATTTACTTTACATACAATAACAGTTTAGTTATATATTATAGGCTTATAGGAAGAGCCCTTCTAAAAACATGAAAATGTATTACTGGCACGCAAAACCTTAAATTAGACTGAATAAATGAAGACTCGGCACACCACTTCTGAAAGGTTGCCGACCCTTGCTCTAGAGGCTGTCTATTGAAAGTACATTGGTTTAATATTTGTGTCCTTTTTGTCTTTATTGCCATTGTTTTTCAGCCATCTGAGGAATGTAGCATGGTAACATGGCACCTCAGTGCTTTGATTTAATACAAGATCTAGAATGTAAATTACAGTGTTATGATTTAATTTTATGACTATGGGCTCTTGGAGCACAAATCAGTTCCACCTTGGGATATACACCTCTTCCTAGCATAGGTCATTCACATAATGCTAATAATTTGCAGAACTTTGTATGAATATACTCTGTAAATATGGTTTGTTTTATTTTAAAAACAAACATGGAGAGGTTGAAATGCATAAGAATGTTTGCAGAGGCACACAGTGCAATATACTGAAAGTCACACACCAACCTGTCCGATATATTAACTAAGTTCACTCTTCAGCTGTTCTGTGAGGCTGAGATTTTCAGAGGAATTGAAGGGAGTCGTGCTCACATCTTGCCAAAATTTAATGCAGCTTAGATACCCAAGTCTCTTCAGCTCCTTTCCAAATCTCAGGGCCATAAACTAAATTCAAAAAATGTCTCAGTGCAACCTTAATGTTGCACAATTAGGGTTTGATCCTGCTCCCATTTATGTCAGATTACTGATTTTTATGAGAGCAGGACTGGGGCATTAAAGTCCCAAAATGTCCAGAAGGTAATTATTCATTATTATTAGTAGTAGTTGTACAGTAGTAGTGTTCAAAAGTTCCATTCAGGACTGGGCCTCCATTGTGTTAGGCACTTCACAAACACATAAGAACTCATTCCCAGCAGGTGCTCTGAACTTCCCAGGATCAGGTCGTAGCAATAGATATGAAATTTCTAGGATTCACCATGCCTTAATTACAGTAGTCCATTCCATCTTGTATCCTGCCTCTGAGGCTACATGGACACTGTAAGCGAGGGATGCAATTCCCCTGTTCCTGTATACACACTTGCATTAGCTTGCATAGAGCTAGCCTGGGTATAAAGAGCAACAGAGGCACAGCTGAGCTGTGTTGAATACAAACCTGCCTGAACCCAGTGGGTAGGTGCCTCTGCCACTACCAGTGCTACCGCGGCTACACCAGTATTTATACTCACACTAGCTTGATAAGTGTTTGTGCGAGTATGTGTACACAAGCAGGGAAATCACAGCTCTAACTTGCAGTGTAGAAGTAGCCTGAGTGACCAACATCTGATGCTTCAGTGGAGATGAACTCTCCCCACAACTGTGCATCTAGGCTATTGTGCAGTGCTGTATGTGGAAGAAGAATTCCTTCCTGACCTCTACAGCAACCAGTTTATGACCTGAAGCATGACAATTGATTATCCTGATCTCTTGCTATGCCAGCTGCAAATGTGATTTTTGTTCAGCTTCAGCTATAGTGTTTAACTCCAGACCCCCCTGCAGCAGTGAATGCATCAGGCTGACAACATGTAGTGTGAGTAAGTATTTTCTTGCCACAGCTATGACAAACCATGCTGCCCAGAGCTCAATAAATACAGGTCATAGTGATAAAATTCAACCAAAGAGTAAGTAGCTGGACTCATATTCTGAACTCATTTATACCGGTGTAAATCTGAAATCGCTCCACTGACTTCAATGGGGGTATGTCAGACTCAGACAGTGTAAGGTAGATCACACTCTGGACTTTGGCCTGTTTACCAACCATTAATAATAGCAAATATATTTTTATAGCAACATGCTGGTCCCTTTATAGTTAAATTTGACATGAACTTCCATTAACATACAAGATGATGAAAAAGGGCCAGTTTAGAATATCTTCCCCACACTGGGAAGTACCTTACTCTGCAAGTAGTCCATTGACTACTCATCATGTCAGATACTATCTGATGAAAGAGTATTGTCCCTGCCTCTCAGTAGACTACTCATTTAATAAACAGCATCCATTTCAGTTCAGAGCAGCCTACAGGTAATGGGACCTGATTAAAAACACAAGATTTATGGAGCCAAATTCTGTCTTCAGTTGCATCCTCTTCAACCAGTGACATGCATGGAGTGGCTGAGGCATAACCAAGAGTAGAATTTTACCAGAGGATATTTAGTTCACTAATTTCTCTTTCTAGGTTAATGTGTTGTTGCTTTTTTTTTAATTTATACAGTATTGTTGATGGACCAGGTCTGGTCCCACCAACCAGGTCACTTTACAACTCAGCATGTAACCTTACAGAGGGATGCATTACACAGAACATTATACAAATGTAATTCTCTATCTTTTTAAATAAGAGCAACCTTGTCTTTTACCTGGCCAAATATGATGAATAAATTACCTAGAACAAGACAGTAATCTCTCACAGACTGCCAAGAGATCTACGTAGCAGGATACAACAATCAGGCCCAGCTCTAAGTGCAGTGTTGTAGCCCACGGGTAGGCAACCTACGGCACATGTGCCGAAGGCTGCACGCAAGCTCATTTTTCAATGACACTCACACTGCCCAGGTCTTGGCGACCAGTCCAGAGGGGCTCTGCATTTTAATTTAATTTTGAATAAAGCTTCTTAAACATTTTAAAAAGCTTATTTACTTTACATACAACAATAGTTTAGTTATATATTGTAAACTTCATAGATGGGTATTCACAGAATATCGGGGCTGGAAGGGACCTCAGACGATCATCTAGTCCAAGCTCCTGCTCAAAGCAGGACCAATCCCTAATTAAATCATCCAACAGTGTTTTTTTCCCATATCCGATTTGGTCCCCTTAAGCATTGAACTCACAGCCCTGGATTTAGGAGGCCAATGCTCAAACCACTGAGCTATCCCTATAGAAAGAGATTATCTAAAAACATTAAAATGTATTACTGGCACATGAAACCTTACATTAGAGTTAATAAATGAAGTCTCGGCACACCACTTCTGAAAGGTTTCCAACCCCTGTTGTAGCCTGTGGGTCAAATTGTGTGTTCATAATTAGCTTACAAGACTAGAGATAAGATAAAGGTATAAAGCAGGAATTCAATAAACCTATAGGCCCAAAAGCCTGGAAGACATTAGTTTAAGCATTTAGGGAAGTTAGACCTATTAAGACTTAGCATAAGTAAGCTGACCAACAATGAGCTTTAGTTGCAAGATGGCACAAAATATAATTTTGCAATAAAAAGTTCTGCTGAAATTGTGCATACAATGCTGACAGGTAACCAGAAAATGCCAGTTGAAGCCAGTTTGGGTATTTTAGGATAGGAACATCAGCAGATGTTCAACTGCACAATTATTATAGTAACCAATTGAGGTGTATGCTGATACGTTTGAGATAATTAATATACTAACCCATAGAATAAATACACCCCAACAATATCATGATGAGGACACTAGTTATGGGCAAAGGAGGTTGAACAGTCTTGTGAATATCCTGGCAGCCATCAGATCCTACAATAGGGCTAGGCAAGGCCTAGACTGTCTAGACCTCGACTGCTGGACTCATTTGGCACTCCCGTGGACCACCAGCTGGCTCCCTACTCCTAGGTCTCCCCAAGGACTGTGTGAATATGCATATAACAGGATGCTGACCATAAAATTAATATTGTATGATTGCTACAGTCTTCTTTGGATCGGAACCTTTGTGTGTTTACTAACCTTTTAAATAAAACTCTTACTAATTCAGAAGCTTTTTCCTAAGTGTAAGTATGGCAGCTGTGCTCATTGGGGTTTCCAATGGAACTGGAATTCTATTAACTCTGGGCCTGATCTTGGAACTGGAACCTCAGAATGTTCACTGGAGCTTTTGGTTAGCTGGCAACGTTTTTCTGTTGTTTTTGTTTGTTGGTTTCTTTCTGTTCCATGGTGATTACTTGTGTTTTATTCTTGTCTTGTGGTTAATGAGTCACCCCTGAGTAGATACAACTTTCATCTAAAAACACAAGCAGGGAGGGGGAGCCTAGCAATGATCAGCAGATAAACTCCATTTCAGAGGAAAGTCATGTGCTTGCCTTTTTTATTTCTAATATCAAAATGGTCTCATAAGAGGAAAAGTAACATTCTGATTTGTCTAATTGCTGGGTTCTCTTTTCTTCCATGCTGTGTCTGCTCCCTTCTTATCAAGAGAGTGTTGAAGGGGATTTCACTCTATATTTGCTATTATATTCCATGTCCTCACCAGCCCTTCTGCTCTGTCATTGGTGTTAGGTTTGCCCTCCCATTTGACATGGTCCCACACAAACATCTGGGGGCTTTCTCCCATGATGTCCTTATGCAAGGAAAGACCTTCCTGAACTCATCCTCAAATACCCTCTTCACAATCAAGTTCCTCCTGAAAGTCCACCGCATCATGTCTCTGAGATGTTTGCTGACAGTGACACATTTGAGAAGTAACTCGGATGCAGTTTACATATCCGACATAATGTAGCTATGTATTTGTTAACAACTGTATGTATGTTGCTCCTCCTCACCTTCCCCCTGTCTGTCCATTTGCTGGTTCATCGTTAGGTTGTGGACACCTCAGGGCTGAGAACTTGCTTTCTTCTCTGTTTGGGAAGCATCTCACACACTATGGGCACTACCAGAAATAAATAAAATTGCTTCCCACTTCTGATTGCCTTTGCCTTTGTGTTCTGGGTGAGAGAGTTGGGACAAAGTGAAGGATAATCTTTGAACTGAGCAATCTTTGTCTTCTTTCCCCTCACTGTTGTAACTTATTAAATGGAGTTTTCATCCCACAAGAATCAAATTAACCAGATTCTAGCTTTGTCAATTCATGCCAGCTTGGAGTCTGGACCAAATATCTTTTAGATTCTTCCCTACATGGTAGATTTGTAGGCTGGATTAGGACATCCAGGCAGGTCTGATTGAGGTCTGATTGAACTCTCCCCTGACATCTAGTGATGAACTGGGAGAAAATACCTCAGGAGCAGACTGTATCTGCATAGATACACCTACTCTGTCTAAGGCAGGGGTCAGCAACCTTGCAGAAGTTGTGTGCCGAGTCTTCATTTATTCATTCTAATTTAAGGTTTCGTGTGCCAGTAATATATTTTTAAAGTTTTTAGAAGGTCTCTTTCTATAAGTCTCTAATATAGAACTAAACTATTGTTGTATGTAAAGTAAATAAGATTTTAAAAATGTTTAAGAAGCTTCATTTAAAATTAAATTAAAATGCAGAGCCCCCTGGACCGGTGTGCCATTGAAAATCAGCTCACGTGCTGCCTTTGGCACGCATGCCATAGGTTACCTACTTCTGGTCTAAGATATCAGCAGATAGACTTGTGTTGCCAAAGTGATCAAGTGTTTTGGGTTAAAATTCACTTTATGTATCATATGACATTTAAAAACAAATTGTATTTGTGGATAATCTAAGCACTCTCTCTCTATATATATATATACTGATGCATTACATATTTTTTTAACATTAGCTTTAATAAAAATGTTAAATTTGAATGTACGTGTAATGAAATGTTGTTATGCTGATGCTATGAGTAAAGGACAGCAAGACTGTAGTCACCATGCCCAGATTGAGGGGTTCATCCTAACTTTTAATTGCCCTTGCAAAGTATGGGGTAGCAATGCCAATGGAGGCTTTGACTCCCTCCAAAACTATTTGATCTCATTCTCTAGTGTTTGAAGACAGAACTGACTAATTTCATTTGAGCATTCTGGTCCTTCCTCGCTGACAGCTGGAACTGAGTTTGCTGCTAGGCTGATTTAAGGGGGCTGAGCTGTAAACCTCGTATAGAGATAGCATTGTTGTGAAGAGATAATGTAGAACATAGCAGTCCCTCTCCGCCCACCCAGTGTGATCACTGACAACTGGGCTAACGGGTGGAATCTCAGAACACAGGACTGAAGAAAGAGGCGGGGGTGATGGTGGTCGGTGCGGCGTAGTGGTGACTACAGTGATGACAGCAACAACCAGTGGAAGAGATTGCAGTGACACTGATGAGCAGAGGCATTAACCAGCAAGGGCGGGAGGCAAACCCACTCAAATGCTGACTGTGGGGACATTGCTGACCTTAGATAACAAACTGAGTTGGATGCTGCAGAGGGGAAAGGGGAGCACCAGTGGCGGATTAGTCACCGGGCCAACAGGGCCCGTGCCCAGGGTCCCCAACAGGGCCCGTGCCCAGACCGATTTGGAGGCCCCAGAAAAATGGGCACCCCCATGTCCTGCTTTACCTGCCTGCCCACTTGGCATTCCTGATGGAGGAGGAAAGGGTCCCCAACCTGGCACTCCTGCGGAGAGGGGGTGAAGTCTCAGTGCCCTGACCCTGCTCCCCACCAGTGGGGGAGGGGCCTCACCCCACCCCTTCCACCTGCAGGCCCCTCCCCCACTGGCAGGCAGGGCGGGGTGGGGGAGGGGCCTGCAGGTGGAAGGGGTGGGGTGAGGCCCCTACTTTGCTCTCATCCAGGGCCCCCCCCAAACTGTCATCCATTTGTCTCTTGAACTTTCACAGTACAAGGTGGAAAATAGAGTAAAACTACACTGCCCAGAATGCTATGGGGTGAGAGTTTTACTTATTGGTGACATACTTTCATGTCATCATTGTGGTATTTTGCCAGGTTAATGCTGTTTCCTTCTTTGAATAAAGGTTTTCTTTTGTTATACCCAGACTCAGTGCTTGTGAGTGGGGAAGCATTGCCCCTCCCCCCATGGTGGGGTTTTGTTTTCCCAGGTTCTTGAGTGGGGCTCCATCCCAGTCTGTTTTATATTGTTAAGAGGAACCCCTTGCTATTGAAGCCAGCCCTTGCTGCTGCCACCGATGTTTGGCAGAAGAGTTACATTCGTACTCAATGAGTCCCTTCCAATGTAATTCCCATGAGCCCAATTTCCATCTATGGAGATCAGTCTGGACAGAAGTCACTGACTTTTCCTCTGGAAGGCCAGTAGCAGCTGTCCGTATAGAACAGCATTTTATGGTGCTAGAAAAAGGCAGCCCCCCCTCCTTTGCAATAAGGATGCAGAAGACTGTAGACGAGCAAAACAGCTGCTGGCTAACAGCACCACTGGTTGGTTTCTGCTGAAAGAGCACGTTAGGGGAGATTGTGCAGTGTTATGTCTCCACCTGAGACTGCAGGGAGAATTTGGTGGTCAGAATCTAATTATGCATGTTGCAATTTGGGTAGGATACTGGGGCCAATACCACTACTCTCTTGCAAAAAGTTAAAGCAACCTGCACTAAAGGTGTAGGCCAGGGGTCTCAAACTCAAATGACCACGAGGGCCGCATGAGGACTAGTGCACTGGCTCGAGGGCCGCACCACTGACACACACACACACCCTCGCTGCCCCGGCTGTGCCCCCACTCCACCCCTTCCATGAGGACTAGTGCACTGGCCCGAGGGCCACACCACTGACACACGCCCTGCCCTTGCTGCCCCAGCTCCGCCCCCACTCCACCCCTTCCAAGAGGTCCCACCCCTGCCCCACCTCCTCCTCTGAGCACACAGCTCCTCATTCCCTTCTGGAAAGCGCTAGGCACCACCAACAGCTGTTTGGCAAACAAAGCAAGAGCAATATAGGAAGTCCAGAGCTAGAAACACGCGCGGCCCAGCCAGGCAGCAGAGAAGCTTCCACTTCTGGCCCCTCCGTCCTGCAAACTGCTATGGGGGGACCGGGGGGGGAGGGCGCCAGGAAGCTTGGCGGGCCGCAGGGAAGGGCTTTGCGGGCCGCATGTGGCCCCCGGGCCGCATGTTTGAGACCCCTGGTGTAGGCAATCACCACATAGTTAGTCGAGTCGAGTGGCTAAACAGTCCACGGATGCTTAAAGTGCTCAACCTCTCCAGAAGAACACGTTTTCAGGCAAAGACGGCGGCAGCAGCATCACTCACATGCTACTTTCAATAATTTTGGTTTGGACAGCCACAGGCCACACGTTAAAAAAACAACAAACCAACCAAAGAGATTGACAATGTCACTCACATAATGGATGGCTTTGGGGGTAATTTCACCAACCATTCATTGCAAACCCACCATGGTAAACTATTTTCCTCTTTACAATTTCAGTTTTCACAGGGAAATAAACGTGAACGAACCCCTGTTCCTGAATGGAAAGAGGACGGAGGGCAGACGCTCAAGCCTTATTCAGCTTCGTAAGTGAAAAGAAGGTGCTATGAATGGTTGGCTTTAAAGGTGCATTGAAAAGAAAATAATGGACATGGTTAGCCTTTCCCTCGGGTGGAACAGATTTAATTGAAGAGGCCAGTTTGTCCTGCCTACGCCATGTCCCAAAGGGACCCTCCGAAAAAACCACACTCAAAAGTGTCCAACCTGAGACACTTTTGAGTGTTTTTTTTTTCTGGTGAGCACTCCTCTTAAAGTCACCTGAAGTAGCGGGTGTTGAGCTTCTCTGAAAGCCAGGCCCACAAGATTTCAAGCTAGGCGTCCAAAACTTGAGGCACCCAAAATCCATGGCCACATGCCTATTTAATCTTCCTGTGTAGAAAGAAAAGTAGGGAAAACAAGAGCCTGATCCTATTCAATGCTGAGCACCTTTAATGTCCCTTGAAAGTGTCCCAGTAGGTGCCAGACACCTGGCAGCATGCAGATAAGTGTAATGGTTCTTGACTTTGGGATGACTTCATTCCCTGGAATGCTGCAGAAACATGCTCCTCAATAACCTCTGAATGAGCCACTGCTTGCATCCAACGAAGTGAGTATTGGCCCACGAAAGCTTATGCTTCAATACTTTAGTTAGTCTTTAAGGTGCCACAGAACTCTTTGTCACTTCTGCTATTCCAGACTAACACGGCTACCTCTCTGATTCTCTGAATGAGAGTCAGCCTGCTGACTTCTATACCAAGGACCCACTCTGTGGGCAGGTCCATGGCTCCATATTCTTCCAGCATAACCCCATCCCCTGCTGGGCACTATGTGGGGCAGGAGGCATGGGGAAATCTCTATCGTTTCCTGAATGCAAAAGCTGCAGTTCTTCCTAGCCCTTGCACAGACAGTGCAAGGGAGAGGCTATCGTCTGGTGCCCCACCCTTCCTCACTGCCCACTCATGTAAGTACCAGACACTGAATAGTCAGACTATAAAAAGAGGCTGAGAAATGTCTGGCTGCAGGTCCAGCTTCATAAACCCCAGGGGTTTACAGCACTATTTACATTGTCTGAATTTGCCATGACAATCGTATGATATTTCACAGCCTTGTGGTTTCCATTTCTCTGAACTCGGTCATTGTAAATCATCTGTCGTTATGGAGATAGACTTGGGGTTTTTCCCAACTCTGCTCTCTTTGGCTGCCATCTCATCTGGATTTTTACATAAGAAGGCTAACAGATGGGTGAGAAAATTCCAGGAGCACCTAGACATTGCAGGAAATGATGCAGATGATTCTATATGCCTCAGTCTGAGTCAGAGCTCAACCAGTGATGCTTTCTTCATCCATGGAGGGCAGAGGACACAGTGCTAATCAAGCTGCCATGTTTTGTATGAGATGTAAAACCATGGTACTGAACACCTTAGTTGTGTGGTCATAAACTTCTTGAAGACAGGAAATTTTGGGCAGTGATGCAAGTTGGAGCCGAAATATGGCCTGTTTCGTTTAGATAGATGTTCCTTCCCATAAAAAGGTAAAGACAGAATTATGCTTGTAAATAAATATCACCCCCACAACCAAACAAGAACACCAGTTTATGAGATAAAGTACACAAAGGTTTGAAAGTTAAGAAAAATATAAAGCCGAGTCTTAAAATTTAAAATGCTTGGAAGTTAGGATAGGGTTCATAGTTAAGATGCTGTGAACTCTCTTAATTTATAAACTAATGTTAGCTGTGTGCTAATACCTTGTTGTCCAAGCACCATTGTGCTAGGCACTGTACAAACACAAAACAAAATGATGGTCTTGGCCTCAAAGAATTTGCAATCTAAGAATAACACGAGACAACAGATGGATACGACAGACAGGGGAGGGTGAACACAATGTGACAATGATATTCTGTATTCTGGATTACCCTTGTGGTCCCTCTAGCCCTTTGATTCTATTCTATTTAACCTAGACACACTATTTTAGGGTTACCAAGAGTAGCTCATCACTGTAGTGCCTAAGGCTCACATCCAAAAAGGGGCTTAGGCATTGCAATGATCAGTGCTGTAGATCCTCGCTTTTATGCACCTAGAAAATCACTGGAACAATATTGGGATTCACAAAGCCTGAGGTTTGCAATGTACACTCAGGGTCAATGGGACTTGTACCCCCCAGCCCCAGTGTTTGCCAACCCAGGATCGCAAACAATGAATACTGACCCCCCGGTTCAGGGCCAGCGACAGAAATTTTGGGGCCCCCTACTCTGATCGTTGGGGGCCCCCCAGCCTAACCTCCTCCCCTCCCCACCCCCATTGGTTCCCCGCTGGCCCCTCTGCCAGCGCCGGCCGGGCTGCGCGCACCCGGCTCTCCCCAGCCCCGCTCGCTGGCCCCCGCCCCCGCAGAGCGGCGCGCCCGGCCAGTCCTCTGCAGCCGCCAGGGCGGGGGAGGCGATGGAGCCGGGGGTCTCTCCCCCCCCCCCGCCAAGGGCTGGCCCGGCTCTTGCTGCAGGTGGGCGGGGGAAGCACTGCAGCCGGGGGTGCCTCGGGGCGGCTCCTGGGGCGCGGGACGAGCCGCCGGCTGAAGGGCTCGGGAGGCAGCCGGGCACTGACACCCGGACACAGCCCGGGAAAGAGCGGCCAGGGAGATGCGGTGCCCAGGTGGGGCGACTACGGGTACAGCTGTGTACCGGTCCCCGGACTTAAGGGGGCCCCCCTTAAGTCCGGGGCCCGGTACAGCTCTACCCGTAGTACCCCCCTGTCGCCGGCCCTGCCCCGGTTTAGAATTTGTGGACCTGGGTCTCTCAGCCATGCTCAGGCATCTACACTGCATTCTAAAAACCGGAGTCAAACCAGCCTATCACAAGCTTCCTAGCACCCTCCCCAGCTATAGCCTCTCTAGCCTTTGTTTGTGGTGCAGTGTAGGAAAACGTGCCTGTCCACTCTGCATGTTATAGGAAGCTGTTGCAGGCCACCAACATATGCAGCTGAGCCGTCTTTTGGGTCTCAGTGCTCCCGGCAACTCAAGCCAGCAACATGGAGGAATCACCATTTGAAGAACGTGTCTTGCTAGAACTTTCATGTCTGTTTCAGGAAACGGGCAGAACCTCCATGAGATGCAGGCAGATGTTTTGTTGGCATTTTCTGACCCACTGAAGGCACCTGTCGGAGGAAGAGGTTGAGAACGATAAAGACATGGCAGACTTGAACTGGCTGATGCTGCTCACAACTCCTGGTATAGCCGCTGATGCCCCTATGTAGACCAGCATATCTGGTGCAGAGTCACAGGCACAGACTAGTAGTCTCACATTGTCATGCAGCCCTGGATTGCTCATCAGTGGGTCCAGAACTTTTGCATGAAGAAAGCTACATTTCTGAAGCTTCGTGTGCTGCTTCCCCTGACCCTCTAGCTGCATGACATATGAATGAGGGCAGCCTTGCTGGTCCAGAAACAGGTTTCTATAACCAGCTTCAAGCTGGCTACCCTGGACTGCTACAGGTCTGTTGCTAACCAGTTTGGTGTCAGAAAGTCGACAGTGGGGAAAGTGGTGTCTGATGCAATCAGGTGTGTGATTGACCCAAAGGTGGTGGGCATAAACCATATTCCTGAAGTTAATGCTGGCTTTGAGAGTTTCCAGACTGCATTGGGCCCATTGATAGCACTCGTGCTTATAGTTTGCCCTCCTCAAGGATCACATGAGCACATAAACCACAAAGAGTGCTACTCCATTGTGATGCAGGTCCTCATGGACCAGAGGAAAAGTTATGGACACCCACATGGGCTGTATTTGAAAAGTTCATGATGCTGTGGTTTTTCACCAATCAAGAGTCTACCTTCATTGTTAGGCTGGGACACTCTTCCTACCAACTGACAACTGGAGCTACTGCTCCACCGTTAGTCTAAGGGAGCTTGCGAAACCTCCTGATCTCAGACCAAAAGAAGGTTTAATTACACCTTCAGTCGGTGCAGAATGGTTGTTGAATGTGTGTTTGGCAGATGGAAATCCCACTGGTGCTGTTTACAGAATTGTTTGGACTTCAGCGTTGTCAATGCTGTCTGCATGATTGTAGCTTGCTGTGCTCTTCACAATCTTTATGAAGCCAAAGGTGAGTCATTTCCCCCCCGTTGAGCTATGACAGTAATGGATTGCTGAACCGGTACACTCAGCCAGAAAGGACATCTGTCACAGCTGGAGCAGAATGCATCCAGCAAACAGAAACCAGGGATGCCTGGTCCATTATGGCCTTGCATGGACCAATAGAAGAGGGATGATAGTCCATTTATGAATGTGTTTGTGCATCAAAGTAAACAGTAAATAAAGTACTGTCACTGTATGCAATGAATGGAGGGGTTGATAGTTATGATTTTTAATTATGGATGACTTTGTATGAAGTGGGGGAGGGTGCACTGTGTGGCAAGAAATGTGGGGTTTCATCATGGACTGGCGTAAATAGATGTATTGAGAAATTGTGTTTGGAAACAGCTTCCCAGTTGGGCCGTATCATGTATTTGTCTTTATTATTCAAACTACCGTACAAGTAGTATTCCACATTTTCAGTTTTTACTTATTTTTGCTGATAAGTTACCAGTTTTTTTTTTATTAAAGGAGTTCAGTTTTTACTGATATACATCTATTTATCAAGCCACTCAATATTTTTTTCTGGTACTTATTTTTGTTACACATTAATGCTTTAGGCAATTGTTGTGTCCCACAGTGCTGAGACTGAAGCAGGAGGAAACACAGAACACACATACTGTGCAGGTCAGAAAAATCAAACAAGGTTAATATTGCACTATGATTGGCTCACGAGGAGACACTGCCGGCCTATTTCTTTGAGTCTATTTAGTGTGGCGCTGGATTTAATCAATCCTCCACAGATAAAGGTTAAAAAGGTAAACATAGGATGAAAACACAAATCTGTGCCTGAATACCAACAAGAAAATCGGTGCTTAGAACTTTTAAAGACAAGGAAAGAGAGGAGTGAAGAAGGTGCATTGCACTGCAAGTACGGCAGCATTGAGATCAGGGCTCACGATGACAGGCGCATGTTGAAAACAAGCTACACAAAAAGCTTAAGAAGAACTTGAGCGTTGGGATAAACAGTCAATATCAGGAACTTTCAGAAGGGCTTTAAGGAAAAAGAGGACACAGCACGATTGTGTCAATTAATTTGTGCATGCTCTTTGGTTCGATGGACACCCACTGTTAATTGATGAGGGTCCTATAGGTGACAGCAGCAAAAACCCTTCCTAATGCAGACAACCTGGGTAGGTCTTCACTACCCACTGGATCAGCGGGTAACGATCAATCTTTTGGTGATCAATTTATCGCGTCTTGCTAAGACGCGATAAATTGATCGCCAACGGCACCCCCATCGACTCCGGAACTCCAGCTTGCTTCAAGGTGCAAGCTGGAGTCGAAGGGGGAGCACGCCGCCAGCCGCCACCGCAATGAGGATGGCAGGTAAGTCGGCTGAAGATACGCCGACTTCAGCTACGTTATTTACGTAGCTGAAGTTGCGTATCTTCAGTTGACCCTCTCCCCCTAGTGTAGACCAGCCCCTTCACTCGTAAGTATTTGAAAGATAATGACGATGATTTAGTTCTAAACTGATGGAATGAATTGCTGGGAATGTGGTGCCTCATCTGATTTTTGACGAGACTCCTGATGCTTTGGACCATCTCATTCTTGGCATTTTCTTTTTTCTTTCAAAGTGAATAAACCCTCATTCTTTTGTGCTGTGGTGACATTTGTCCCCTCTGCTGACACCTGTTTTGTCAATGCAGCAATAAGTGGCATGTTTTAGATGTACTAACTCACTTGGCCACAACTAA
This sequence comes from Sternotherus odoratus, assembly GCA_032164245.1. NCBI lineage: Eukaryota > Metazoa > Chordata > Testudines > Kinosternidae > Sternotherus > Sternotherus odoratus. Next base: position 17,647,915 of record JAVMKO010000002.1, on the reverse strand, counting down.
CACAGATTCTGCTTCCTACATAGCTAAGTTTGCCCAGAACATTAAACTCAATCAGAAATTGGAGTTGCTATGCGTTACCTGTCCCGTTCATCAGATTACTGTTGTGCTGTCAGCAGCTACTGCCACAGAAGAAATGAAAGGTTTGAAATCTTGCATCATTGGATTCAGGGCCATTTTCAAGCATGCAAACAAGTTGAAGGCTTTGTTTCACACAGTGTGAGATGAGTACAGAGCCAACAGATGATTACCTACCCTGTTGTGCCACATCGGAGGATGAGTTTGTACTTTGCTGCCTGTCATGTAGATAACATGTGGACTGTACTGATGCACCTCCTTGTTCATTCTGAGTTTGTTGGTGTAATGAACAGCTTGCATGAACAATGTGTGTATCTTGGTTTCCCATTGTGTTGTATGTTTAATGAAGTGGTGGGAGAAGGTGTTTGTTTGTTGGTGTAATGAACAGCTTGCATGAACAATGTGTGTATCTTGGTTTCCCATTGTGTTGTATGTTTAATGAAGTGGTGGGAGAAGGTGTTTGTTTGTTGGTGTAATGAACAGCTTGCATGAACAATGTGTGTATCTTGGTTTCCCATTGTGTTGTATGTTTAATGAAGTGGTGGGAGAAGGTGTTTGTTTGTTGGTGTAATGAACAGCTTGCATGAACAATGTGTGTATCTTGGTTTCCCATTGTGTTGTATGTTTAATGAGGTGGTGGGAGAAGGTGTTTGTTTGTTGGTGTAATGAACAGCTTGCATGAACAATGTGTGTATCTTGGTTTCCCATTGTGTTGTATGTTTAATGAAGTGGTGGGAGAAGGTGTTTGTTTGTTGCAGATGGCCAGGTGTGACCTTGTCTAACTGCCTGGACCACAGACAATGGATTGGACATTGTGGAACTTAGCAACTGGTGATGGGAGGCCCATCCCGTCTTGTAAGTCAGCCAGTTCTGGTTAGTGGGAGGACAAAGGGCTGAGGAGAGAGACCTCGCATGATCTGGAATGCAGCCAGTTCTGGGCAGTGAGGGAAGAAAGGATGGAAGAGAGGGGGCCTGGTGATCTGTTTGCCCAGGAAAGAAGAGAAAGGACAGAGGAAGGGCTTTTGGGAAGGAGATATAGGATGGACAGCTGGAAGGAGGATGTTTCTGGACTGGGGACAAAGACAGTGTTTTAGCCAGAAATTGAAATTAGGGGGGGTGTTTATATATGCAAGGGTTGCAGGTGAGGGCCAGTGCGGGGTGAGACCATGAGGGCGAATATAGGCTCCATAGTAAAAACTGAAAAATGTTTCACGACCATCTTATTAGATTTCATTCATGTTTTTAAAACATCACAGAAATTAAAGTTGGCTACTCAAGCCTATTATGAATCACCACAACTATAGCCTTCTTGGTTTCTTATTGTAATTTTGCACAACTCTGTTAATGAACTTCTTGAATGCAATGATATCATCGTTGGTGGCTTTTTGTATGTCCATTACTTCCGGTCCTTCATGATATGCTCATGATCAGGCAGAAGGGGACTTCTTTCAGAACACAAAACTCTATTCAATGAGGCAAAAGAATGCATCGCTCAACTATAGCTGTTGTGACTGGGACTAGAAAGAGATGAATTGCTACTTCTTTCATCCCAGGAAACAGAGCACAAAAACTGGGTCAAACCACTAGTGATGATGAAGAAGTTGAAGTTAAATCTTCATTCATTCATCGTATGATATTCCACTCTGCGTTCAAAATTCTCTTCTGTCCTGATCACATGGCAGCCCCATTACTGATAGTGCCACACTCCACTTAACTGTAGATGTTTTATAAGACAGGCATCTGTAAAAGCTGTGTGGATGTTGAGTAAAATCCAGAAATCACTATTATTGATTAGTAAGGATCAAGTCTTTGTACTTTTTCAGCTGGCTTAACACTTCTTGTCCTCTTCACCTAAGGATTCAATATAAATACCTTCTTTAGTCAACTTCTGGACTGAAGTCTTTGCTTCTTCCAGTATGTTTTCAATAGATATCTCTCTGATTGATCCAAGAGTAGCTTCTATTGCGGGACAAAGATCTACTACTGTTGTAGCTGATTCCTGGATGGCATTATTAATGATCCAAGTGGTTACTTACAAGAGAGAGAATGGTGATAACCTTCTCTGAACTCAATAGCAAAAATATTCTGCTAGTTGCACTACTTAGATCTGTCCTATGTTGCAGTACTAATGGTTGCAGTAATTTTAAGACAACAGCCAAAGATTGCTCATGAGAAAGCCAGCAGGTTTTCCCAGGTTGGGCTAATTTGAACTTCAGTTCCAGTGTATCTTCTATTTTTTTCCAAGATGTTTTGGACTCTTGCTGAAAAAAAAGAGTATAATAAAGCCATTACATGTATGTCTTTTTAATGCCTTTTGAAGATTTTGCAACTCACATCAGAGCTAGTTGGAGTAGTTTCCTTTGCAGTGTGTATAGGAGAGATTAGAACTACACTTTTCTCTGAGCAAACCTTGTACTCCACTATGTCTTCTAGAGAAATTTGCAGCTCCATTAGATGCACAAGCAGCCATCTCTTCACTTTTTCAACTGCTGCGTCACTGTTGCACCACATGCTTCTAGCCAGTCAATTGAGGTTTTTTTGCAGAAAAATAGCAAGCATTTGCCAGTCTTGTTTGGAATCAGTGTTCAACTTCAGGATTAACAAGTGACAATGCACTTAATATGGGCCTACAGTTTGTAGTAGCTCTTGCTTAAATAGAAAGTATGATGCAACAGCCATGTTGGTTCACATTCTTAACAGCCTCATTAACTATTTCTAAAATTGGCTTTGACCTGGTGTGACCAGACAGCAAATGTGAAAGGGGTAGGATGCAAAGGGGCCTAGATAAGAAATAGACCCCCAAAATCAGGACAGTCCATATAAAATCGGAACATCTGGTCACCTTACTTTGACCATGATTGGCTTATAAGGCTTTCTGCATGTCAATACAGTCCAGAGGGATGATGTTTTGCAGCCTCTTCATGCAGGTTGTCGGTATTGGCTTGGCTGATCAGTCTGGCAAACCAAGCTCCTCCACTTTTACTATATAAATCCATGACACATACACATCTTGAAAACCGTGTGCAGTTCTGGTTGCCCCATCTCAAAAAAGATATATTGGAATTGCAAAAGTTTCAGAAAAAGACAACAAAAATTATAAGGGGTATGTATCGATTGCCATATGAGGCAAGATTAATAAGTGGGACATTTCAGCTTGGAAAAGAGATGACTAAGAGGGGATATGATTGAGGTTGATTAAAATCATGACTGGTGTGGAGAAAGTAAATAAGGAAGTGTTATTTACTCCTCATAACACAAGAACTAGGTATCACCAAATGAAATGAATAAACAGCAGTTTTAAAAGAAACAAAAGGAAGTATTTATTTGCAGAGTGCACAGTCAACCTATGGAACTGTGCCAGAGGATGTTGTGAAGGCCAAGACTATAGCAGGGTTCAATAAATAACTAGATAAGTTCATGGAGGACAGGTCCATCAATGGCTGGGTGGGCAGGGATGTTGACCCAAGCCTCTGTTTTCCAGAAGATCGGAATAGGAGCCAGGGTCTGGATCACTTGATTGATTACCTGTTAATTCCCTCTGAAGCACTGGTCACTGGCCATTATCAGAAGACAGAATATTAGGCTAGATGGACAAGAACAAGCAAGAAACCCCCCGCCCCAATCTTCTTAAAGTAAATCTGTTGAGAGCACAGATTTGGAGCATGGACATAATGAAAACACAGTACATACATAAAGAAAGCCCTTGTGTAAACCTTGTGGGAAAATACAGCTTAATCACATGGTAACTAAAAGCAGACAAAGTGTTTAACTCAGCACACCAAATCCACAGACAGAACAGCTCTAAGCCATCACACCCCAGTTCTTTTTCACACCCAGCAGGACAAGCTCAGAGCGAACCACTCAGACTGTGCTCCCTTCTCCTGCTTTCCTCAGAAAATGCAAGACACTCTTCCACAGCAGAAAGCAGCTGCCGTACAACAGCAGTCTCTGCCATTGTCATGCTCAGAAGGAAACACTACAACTCCTCATTGTGGTAGGCAAGATCAGCTTTTCACAGCCATCCTTCTCCAGTCACTGACTAGGGAAATGACCCCTGGAATCATAGCCTTAACCAGGGCCAATCAGAGGGGGGACCAGGAGAACCATTTGCGCTGGGCCTCAAGCTCAAAGGGGACCTCAAATTTAGACACTTTTTTTTGGCATTTGATAAGTTTTGCAACTTGTTGTTATGCGCATCCCTATCGGCCCAAAATGTGACACACACTCAGCTTAGATCAAATTTAAGCAAATAAGAGATGTGATTTGGTAAAAGACATACTTTTTTTGTTCACTGCTATAGATTTTGTCATACTAAAGAGTTCAAAATGTTCATAAATATTTAAAAAAATATATCAGTTCTGATGGCATGAGAATAGACCATGATGAATGTGTCCTTTCAGATCAGCTTCAAGGAATACTCAACCTTGGACTCTCTAGGGTGTTTTCTAACATAAAAATTGCACTGCGTATTTTTGTCAGTTTGCCTGCATCAGTAGTTTTGGGTGAATGCACCTTCAGCGTGTTGAAGCAGCAAAAGAACTATCACTGTTCAACAATGGGACAAAAGCATTTGAATTGGCTTGCCATGCTTAATATCACCTGTGACATTGCATAAAAGCTAGATTTTTCTTCAATAATTAGAGAATTTGCACAGAAAAAGGCTAGAAAAGCATTTGCTAAATAAAATAAAATTCAAATTAAGTCTCATTCGTTTTTGGGTGCCCTCATTTGTTTTCCTGTGTTGTTGTTTTTTATTATGACTAGGGGCCTTAAAAGCTCAAAGTGGCCTCTCTGGACCTCTGAGAGGACCTGGACCTAATTAGCATATCCCCTGCCAGCTATGAGAGATCTTTTGAATAAGGTACATTCCCGTTACATCATATTAACACTTATAAACAAATTTGTATTAAACATATGAGTGCAACATCACAGATATATTACACATTTATAACACATGATACAAAGATGATACATACGTTGTAAGAGCCATCCCCTAGCTTTTTCTCACACCCAACAAAACAAGCTCGGAGCTAACCACTCAGACCAGGCGTATAAATTAAAAGCATGGGAAGTTAATTTAATTTAATGGGGGTTTGGGGCTGTCAGTCCCATGAAGATGACAGCTCGTGACCCCCATGTAGGGTTGCCAATTTTAGTTGGACATATTCCTGGAGGTTTCATCACATAACAAAATCTTTAATGAAAGATTAATCTGTCATTCCTGGGGACTCCTGGAGAATCCCGGGGGGCTGGCAACCCTACCTGCTTATAATATTTTTATACCAATTTTCCAAAATTGCAATGAATCTTACATGGTATAGCTTGTAAGGCATGATACACTTGACAGGTGCCATTGGGAAAAGAACTGTCAGGCTTAATAGAGGAACAAAAATAGTTCTGAAAATAAAGCAGGATAACCAACAGAAAAAAAGGTAATCTTTTTATAGTAAATCTACTGACTATAAAGATTGTGAGTAAAGACATAACAAAAACACACTACACATAGAAAGAAAACTCCAAAGTCTTCTGAAAAGGATACTCAACAAGAGCACTTGAAAGCAAACATAGCATTTCACTGCAGCAGGACCAGCACCCCAAATGCACAAACACCACAGCTCTAAGAGCCATCCATTAGCTCTTTTTTCACACCCAACAAAAGAGCTCAAAGCTAACCACTCAGACTGTGCACCCTTCCCCTACTTTTCCTAAAAAAAAGCAGGACACTCTTCAACAGCAGAAAACAACTGCTATACAACAACATTTTCTACCATTTTCATGCTCAGAAGGAAACACTATAATTCCTCACTGTGGTTAGTGAGATCAGCTTTACACAACCATTCTTCTCTAGTCACCCACTAGAGAAATGATCCCTAAAAGCATAGCCTTAACGAGCACGAGCCTGGCCACTCACAGGCCATTCCAGCGCATTGCCCTCTAACTGGCAGTTGCTACAATTTGGCCTTCGCGAGACAGAGAGCACTACCAGAAGCCCCAGATGAGCAGATCCTGTCTCTGAACTCTGCCTTCCACAGATCCCTTCCGTAGGCTGCCTATCAGAGAAAAGCTGCTCAAAGATGCCATCCCCCTTCATTTGCATAAATTGAAGACACACACACACACATTGGCCACTCCACCAATCTTCTCCTTCTCCCGGCTCTGTGATGCCTAAGACAACAGTCCTCTAGATGGCCAAGCCAAGAGCTCTCTTCTCTGGACCTTCTCCAATTTGTCCACATCTTTCCTGAAATGTTGTGTCCAGAACTGGCCACAATACTCCAGTTGAGGACTAATCAGCGCGGAGTAGAGCGCAAGAATTACCTCTCGTGCTCATACATCCTAGAAGGACGTTTGCTTTTTTTGCAACAGTGTTACAGTGTTGACATATTTAGCTTGTGATCCACTATAACCCCCAGATCCTTTTCTATAGTTCTCCTTCCATGGAGTCATTTCCCATTTTTGTATATGTGTAACTGATTGTTCCTTCCTGAATGGAGTACTTTGCATTTGTCCTTATTGAATTTCATCCTATTTACTTCAGACCATTTTTTCAGTTTGTGCAGATCATTTTGAATGATAATCCTATCCTCCAAAGCACTTGCAATCCCTCCCAGCTTGGTAGCATCCGCAAACTTTAGAAGTGTACTCTCTATGCCATTATTTAAATAATTGATGAAGATATTGAACAGAACTGGTCCCAGTAATGATCTCCTCAGAACCGCGCTCGCTATGCCCTCCCGGCATGACTGTGATCCACTGATGATTATGCTCTGGGAACGTAATCCAACCAGTTAGGCACCCACCTTATGGTAGTTCCATCCAGGCTGCATTTCCTTAGTTTGTTTAGGAGAAGTTCTGCGAGACAGTATCAAAAGCTTTACTTAAGTCAAGATATACCACGTCTCCCACTCCCCCCACCCCCCATTCACAAGGTTTGTTTCCCTGTCAAAGAAAGCTATCAGGTTGGTTTGACACGATTTATTCTGGACAAATCCATGCTGACTGTTACTTATCACCTTATGATCTTCTAGAGGGTTGCCAATTGGTTTCTTCATTCTTTGCTCCATTATCTTTCCGGGCACATCCTTTGTCCTAAACACAAGCTTACAGCACGTGGGCTTGGAAAAGCTCTTGGAGTCCCCTGTTCATAGGCATGTCCCCACATGTCCTGCTGACTTATAGGCAGAGCCCCTGGTTTTTCTCAATCGGTTCGTTATACAGCTGAGTGTCCTTCGTAGGGCATAAAACAGGCTATATCGGTGGCTTTCAAACTTTTTGTATTGGTGACCGTTTTCACACAGTGTGACCCGCCCATTATAAATTAAGAACAAAGGAGGGGAGGTTAATTTAATTTAATGAGGGCTTGGAGCTCTCAGCTCCATGAAGATGACAGCTCGTGACCCCCATGTAGGGTTGCCAGTTTTGGTTGGACATATTCCTGGAGGTTTGTCACATAACAAAATCTTTAATGAAAGATTAATCTGTCATTGCTGAGGACTCGTGGAGAATCCCGGAGACCTAGCAACCCTACCCACAGGTAACCACCTTGCAGCCCCCTGAGGGGTCATGCCCCCCACTTTGAGAACCCCTGGGATAAATAGCACCGATGCCAGTCTGTCTGGGGGTATCACCTTGAAACACATCACAAGCTTGAGATGCACAGGTTTGGTCACGGAGACCCCCTTGGGACTGTCCCCTGATGTGCTGAATTTACCTCTCAGCCCTTTTCCCTGCTAGCTCAGGACTCCAGAATCCTGCCTTGTTGAGCCAGTCATGCTAGCCAGCTGCAGACACAGATCCAGGACTAGTCCACGCCCGCTGCAGACTTTGACCAAAAACTGCTCAGCAGGTCACCTATCTCCAGCACCCAGACACCCAGTTCCCAATGGGATCCAAGCCCCAAATAAATCCGTTTTACTCTGTATAACGTTTATACAGGGTAAACTCATAAACTGTCCACCCTCTATAACACTGATAGAGAGATGTGCACAGCTTTTTGCTCCCCAGGTATCAGTCACTTACTCTGGGTTAATTAATAAACAAAAGTCATTTTATTAAGTCTAAAGAGTTGGATTTCAGTGGTTTTAAGTAAGAACAGTGAGAGCAAAGCAAGTTACCAAGCAAAATAAAACAAAACACGCAAGTCTAAGCGTTATTAAGAAACTGAGTACACGTCAATCTCACCCTCAGAGATGTTCCAATAAGCTTCTTTCACAGATTAGACTCCTTTGTAGCCTGGGCCCAATCCTTTCCCCTGGTACAGACCTTGTTAGCTCCAGCAGGCATCTTAGATGAAAAGCAGGAGATTCGACATGACTGGAGCCTAAATGGAGGGGCTTTCGGGTCCTTTTATACTCTCTCTTTCTCGTGGGTGGAAACCTCTTTGTTCTTCAGTGCAAAATCACAGCAAGAAGATGGAGTTTGTAGCCACACAGGCAAATCACCTGCCCATGAATGATTCAGCTTTTCGCAGGCCAACATCATTGTTTACATGTTTGTTTGAATGTTCCCAGGAAAGCTCAGATGTGGATTGGTGTCTCCCAAAGTCCATTGTTAGTTAAGTATTTCCAATTACTTAAATGGTCCCTTCACGATACGTTGGCCAAACCTTCCTTATAAAGACATAAACAAACACTTCAAATACAAGCATAGAGACAATGCTCATAACTTCAGATATAAAAATGATACATGCATACTAACAGGATGGATATATTCGGTAAATCATAACCTTTGTAATTATTCCTTACAAGACGCCTTTTGCAAAAGGCATATTCCAGTTACATCATATCCACACTTTTTTTAAATTAACCATATGGAATGCAACGTCCCAGAGATATTAAACATATTTATAACTCATATAAACAAGATTGTCATACTTAGCAAATCCTAACTTTTCCACTGATACCTTACATGGCATAGCTTGTAAGATTCATTGCAATTTTGGAAAATTGGGATCAATAATATTATAAAGGGTCACCCACATTCCATACAGCATCACAGTCTGGAAGAAAGTTGCTCGGAGGCACGAGTCGGTGGCGTGTGCTAGGCTCCTCAGAGAGCATGAATGGTGGGAATACAGGATGCTGCCCTCCTAATCTCCAAAATGCCAGGCGGGAACAGTCAAAATCTTCACAAGCATCAGTGGCTCCGGTGGTGTTAGTAGACCATCTATTCATCCCCGTGTGCAGGACAATTGACAGGACAATTGGGAAAAGAGCCATCAGGCTTAATGCGGGAACAGAAATAGCTCTGAAAATAAAGCACTATAAGTAATAGGGAAAAAGGTAACCTTTTTATAATAAATCTACTGACTGTAAAGATTGGGAGTCAAGACATAACAAAAACACAGTATGCATAGAAAGAAAACCCTTTCCAAAGTCTTCTGAAAAGGATAGCCCTGGCACAAGAGCAACAGAAAGCAGACATAGGATTTCACTGCTATGGGTTCAGCACACCAAACCCACAAACAGTGCAACTACAAGAGCCACCTCCCAGCTATTTTTTACATTTAGCAAAAGAAGCTCAAAGCAAACCACTCAGATTGTGCACCCTTCATCTGCTTTGCTCAGGAAAAGCAATACATGCTTTAACAGAAGAAAGCAACTTCTATACAACAGCACTTTCTATCGTTTTCATGCTCAGAAGGAAACAGTATAACTCCTCATTGTGGTCAGTGAGATCAGCTTTACACAACTATTCTTCTCCAGTCACCCACTAGAGAAATGATCCCTAAACACATAGTATTAACCAGCATGAGCCCGGCTAGTCACAGGCCATTCCAGCACATTGCCCTCTAACTGGTAGTTGCTACAATTTGGCCTTCAGGAGACAGAGAGCACTATGAGAAGCCCCACATCAGCAGAACATGGCTTTCAACTCTGCCCTCCACAGATCCCTTCCATAGGCTGCCTATCAGAGAAAAGCTGCTCAAAGCTGCCATCCCCCTTCATTTGCATAAATTGAACACACACACACACACACACACACACACACACACACACACACACACACACACACACACACACACACACACACACACACACACACACACACACACACACACACACACACACACACACACACACACACACACACACACACAATCTTCTCCTTCTCCCGGCTCTGTGATCCTAAGACAACAATCCTCTAGCTGGCCAAGCCAAGAGCTCTCTTTTCTGGATTCTGGTGCCCCCCCCCCCCCCCCCCCCCGCATACCAGTAAGAGACATTTAACTTTCACTCACCCCTGCCTACATCCTAATTGCTTCTGAGCCCCACTGACTCGCAGGGAAGACAGTAGGAACTAGAAAGTGTTCAACACCTCTCTGTGTTTGGCTGTAACTCAGATGCAATGTGTACCCACTAACACTTGTGAGACAAGGCTATTTTCAACATCCATACTCCTTCCGATAATTGGCACTGTAGAAGCGGGAGGTGGGGGGAGCAAAAGGTTCCATCTGAAAAGGCGTCTAGACTTCGCTGCCCCCTCACATCATTTCCCTTCCAACAGTTCTTTACACTACTGTTCCTTCAACCTCAGAGTTTATTTATCCCTTGATAAAGTTATTACCAGATAACCAGGAAGCATGCTCCAGTTGTTATCCACTGTAAGAAATACAGATATGATTTAAGCCCAAAGGTTTCAGAATCTTAAGACTGTGCCCCCCTCATTACAAACAATGAAATAATATTACACCTGTTTTGATCATGCTCTGCATGTGCTTTACATCATAGTTGTAGACACCTGATCTGAAAAATCTTTAAAGAATCATATGGACAACCTCCAAGGTGCTACATTAAAATAAAAGATTAGCTGGATTTCATAACTTGAGTTGAGTCACTTCTGGGTAGAATACAATTTCTGACCATGCCAGTCTATAACCCATCCATCCCTTCACACACGCTTCACTTCTGAGTATTGGCAGGCCCGTTTTACAAAATGTATGTGTCGGAGACAGAGGGAAGAGTGGGCAAAAAGGTCTGTGTTGAAAACTGGTGCAATATGTTCCATGGGCAAAGAAAGAAAATGCTGTGTTTTTTAATGATAGCACTGCAAGGACATCAGGGGAAGAGTCTGGATGTTACAGATTTTTTTAAAAAATCCACATATTTATCTATAATAGCATCTAGAGCGTGCTAGCCACTGTAAAAAAACCAACAGCGAGAGAGAGAGAAAGAGGGGAGGGGGCAATCGAAAGAACAAGGGCACAGTGACCTGCCCAAGGTCACATAGCAGGCCACTAACTGAGGTAAAAATAGAACCGAAGACTCTTGTCCAGTGCCCTATACACACTGCCTCTCAGACCTGCCTTGCACACTATGTGCTACAGGTATTTAATTTAATAGGCTTGTTTTCTTATTGTTGAGGGATTCATATCAAAACACAGCTAATACATTTGTAGATTTTCAGTCATGATTCTCTAGTCCAAGCCTCAGGTGGTAGAAACTGAATATTGAAGCATACAGTGTCCTGGGGAAAAATGCAAAAAAAGTTGTGATTCCAGCTAAACATCATGTGATATGGTTCATCTGTGTAAACATATTTACATGTGTGTTAAGTTAAGCAGTCTGTTCATGGCTATCCTTGAGTATTAATAAAATATATGCATATAGAAAAGAAAATTTGTGCTCTCATTGCCTCGGTTTCCTCATCTGTAAAATAGGGATAATAGTACTTTGCTACCACCTAGCTGTGTTATGTGAAGCTTTGGTAAAGCACTTTGAAATCCTTGGATGGACGGAATAGATAAGTGCTGAGTATTATTGTTAGATTAAGGAAACACCCAGGGTGTATGAGATTCACACAGAACATGAGAAAGTGGTTGCTCAGACAGAAAGGGCCAAATCCTGAAGTTCTTAGTCTTCATTTTAGATAGACTGTCTTGTGATTTCCATGAGAATTTTGCCTGAGTTAGACCTAAGAAAAAATGGAATAAAAACATCCACATTTGATCACATTAAATGAGTACATATGAGACATTTACTATGGAGCTAATTCCTGAGCACCTGATGAGCATCTATAGCTCCCATTAAAGGAAACCCAAGTTGTAGAGTTTTAGCACTTTCCCCATTAGTACTGTGTACTATTTGTTATTTACTGAACATCATCACTGTGTTAAAAACTGGTCTCTGTAGTGAGCTTACATAGTCTAGCACTTATAAAGAGAGAGACTCAACTCCATGACTCCAAACATTAAGGAGTGACTCCAATTTATTGTGTTTCAGAGCACATCTTTCACATGTCCACATCAAGAAGATGGGATGAATCCAGAGCTTGATGTGAAGTTGCACACCACCTTTCTAACACAGAAAAATTATTTTGATGGCTGATGTTGGTAATATGTCCCTTAGTTTCTGGTATAAATAGCCATATGTTCTGTTAATAATATTGGATATAGAAAGCATAGTCCCTGCAAATATGAGCGTCTTGGAATTGTTTTAAATCTTATTATGATTAGCTTACTTTTTAAATCCAACCTGTGCTGGACCAAGCTTCCAAGGGACAACAACAAGTGCTGTTTAGGTTAGAGGTTTGTTTCAGGTATAGGTGGGTGAGATTCTGTGGCCTGCTTTGGGCAGGAGGTCACACTAGATCAGGGGTCTCAAACATGCGGCCCGCAAAGCCCTTCCCTGCGGCCCGCCAAGCTTCCTGGCGCCCCCCCCCCCCCCCCCCCCAGCAGTTTGCAGGAGCGAGGGGCCAGAAGAGGAGGCTTCTTTGCTGCCCAGCTACCAGGCACTGCTGCTACAGCTTCAATCAATGAGCTGGGGGAGGGGGAGGGGGGGCACTTCCCAGGAGCCCTCTGCAGCGGTGGCCAGGAGTGTCAGATTTATCAGCATATTACATTTGAAAAAAGCTTGAATCATCTGAGGCTGGTAATTTCTTGTTAAATTAGATTTGTTTGCTTGTGTTTCCAGCTCTGGACTTCCTATATTGCTCTTGCTTTTTTTGCCAAACAGTTGTTGGTGGTGACTAGCGCTTTCCAGGAGGGAGCAGGAAGCTGCGTGCTCAGAGGAGGACACAGGGCAGGGGCAGGACCTCATGGAAGGAGTGGAGTGGGGGCAGGGCCGGAGGCAGAGAGGGGGGCGTGTCAGTGATGCGGCCTTCGGGCCAGTGCACTAGTCCTCATGCGGCCCTTGTGGTCATTTGTGTTTTAGACCCCTGCACTAGATGACCATAATGGTCCCTTCTGACCTCAAAGTCTATGAGTGTATAAGTGTCTTCAGGTCAGTGGCTGCTAGAGTAGGAATATCATAGTCTGACTCTGTATTTGCATTATTAAGGAATTAAATGCTTCTCTGTTAAAGATTTTATATTTGGAAGTTGAGCCAAGTATCTCTATGGATAAAGGGAAAATATTCAAAAGCATGTAAGTGACTTAGGAGCCTATGACCCATTTTCAAAAATGACTTATGAGGCTGAAAGTCAAGGGACTGTAGGTAATTGGAGGCAGATTTTTAAAGGTATTTAGGTGCCTAACATGGCCGATAAGGGCCTACTGGGATTTTCAAAAGTGCCTAAGGCTAGATTCATTAGGGACTTACAGACCTAGATTTTTCCACTGCCGTTCACACAAATCATTGATCCACTGCCGCCTAACCCTGTAGGCACCTAACGTCCCTAGGCACCTAAGTTTCCACTGGGACAGTCCCTAAGGCACTTCAGTTGCTGCTGCTGGGCCTGTGCACAGCACAGCCACCTCAGTCCTGCTACCACTGTGCATTTTGGCTCCCACCTAAGCTAAGAAAGGATTCACAAACTAGTTGTTCTGCTGCCCATCTCACCTGATCCAGTGGGCATGCTCAGAGACCACCTAAGAGCATGCCTACCTCATTGGGCCCTTGGAAAAACACTGCCAAAGCTGAGCTAGTGTTCCCTTCTGTACTCAATAGCCCTGCGGGTTAGAGCACTCATTTAGGATGTGGGAGACCCAAATTCAAATCCCTGTTCTCCCTGAGAGTTAGAATAGGGACTTAAACTTGTGTTTTCCAGCTGCTAAGCACATGTCCTGACTACTGCACTATAGGGTATGTAGACAGGGGAAGACTTCTCTCAGTTGCTTCTGGTGAAGCTATTCCACTTTGTATGAAATATTCAACTATTCATTGGTGCAGAGACTGGTTCTCCCTGGAGTGTGTGCTGAGCTATATAGTCACTAATCTATTCACTGGGCCAGAGAGATTGACCATGCAGCCTAGTGGTTAGCACAATTGGCAGGTCTGATTGCAGCTCATGTAGGCGTGGCCTGAACCTAGCTTTGATTTAGTTAAAACCTTAGATCAAAGCTAGATGGAGTAACAATAGCCACGTAACTGCAGCACACCATGGGCTAGCCTCCTGAGTTCAACACTGCCCTGAATACATACTAAATTCAATTTGGGTACGCCTACTTGAACTGCAGTCACACCTCTAAGTGCTGTCTACATCTACCCTCAGAAGCCTAACACTTTCCATGCACTAGACAAAGAGCCTGGCACCTAATTCAGGGTAGTGAATTCTACTGGGCACCTAAAAGTTAAGTGCCATAATGCTGAACCCTGGCCTTATGTCGGTATAACTATATTGCTCAGGGGTGTGGATTACGATGGAGCGACACAGTCTAACTCTCGGTGCAGACAGGGCTATGTCGATGGGAGAAGCTCTCTCATCCATCTAGATAGCATCTTCACTAAGCGCTACAACGCTGTAAGTGTAGACAAGCCTTGAGCATTGCTGTTCCCCTAGTGAAGCTAGCCCAAGCCACCGAAGTCACCATTGGCACCTTGGTGCTTTTGAAAAAAGGTGAGAGATGCCCATATGCACCTTTAGGCCTCTAAATCCATTTACAAATCTGGCCCATAGATGCTTCTGAAGATTTTACCCCAACTCTATAGCTATAAGAAAAGTGATCTGAAGCTAAACAATTATAAAGGACAGTTTTGCGCTCACTTACACCCATGTAAATGTTAATTTGCATAGCGGTAGTGCCT
This sequence comes from Sternotherus odoratus, assembly GCA_032164245.1. Lineage (NCBI taxonomy): Eukaryota > Metazoa > Chordata > Testudines > Kinosternidae > Sternotherus > Sternotherus odoratus. Next base: position 17,632,877 of record JAVMKO010000002.1, on the reverse strand, counting down.
AGGGAGTCTCCATTAGATCAGGGCCCCACTGTGCTAGGAACTGTCCAAACCAATAGTAAGTGAGGATTCCAGCCCCAAAGAACTTACACATTCCCTTCAGTACGATGGTGCAGGTGTAACTGAGCACAGAATTTTTCCTTTAGGGAGCAGTTCTCCTTAGAAGAACATCAAAACTCTTCGCTAATTTGTAATAACCCAATTGCTATAAAAGATAGAGCATGGTTTCTATGTGCTTCTCTTTTCTACTTTTCACGCAGGGACCCAAAATGGCCAGTTTGTCACATGTTTATCTATACCTAGGTACAAACAGGAATGTCAAATATTAATTTGCCTCCAGTGGGATATTGCTTTTTGATCCTTCAAAGGCTTCTTCGAATCCCAAACCCTACAGGCATCTAAACTGAGTGGAAACAGGCTTTCCAGGTTATAGTTATAAATATAGGTAATATACAAAATAACTGAGTTGGTACTTTCATTCATATACATTTGCCCAGAGGTAACAGAATCTACCTGCACAATTCTCATGTGAAAGTTACAGGAGCTTTTGGACGAAAGGGATCGAATTCAGACCTGGTGTAAACTGAATGGGTGAAACTCACTTGACATCAATGGAGTGGCACCTGTTTTCATCAAAGCTGAATCTGATCTGGTTTTTCTGTTGCTTTATTCCTAGTGCAAATGTTTTCTGTGGGGCTGGACATTATTTCTGCTCCTACTTGGTAGCTGGGAGGGGGCAAGTCATGGCTCAGAACTGCTGCTTTCTCTGGTGCCACTGGGAGGCGCTAGGGACCACACTGCAGGAGCATAGCACAGCAGCCCTGTTCCAGGCTCACAGATGTGCCAGTCCACATTAGAGGAGAATTTCCCATAATTATATTGAAACCAAAGATAAAATCCCAGGTTTAGTACAATCGGCCAGCACACCATGCCTCACCAAACCAGCACAACCCTGGTAAGACAGGATGCTGTGAAAAAGAAAACCTCTCCAGCTTGGAAAAAAATGATGATTTTCATATAATAAAACTCTTAAGACTTGATTTTAAAGCATTCCTGCACTCTGTGTTCTCTTCTCATGCAAAAAACATTCCATACATTTTAGGGATTAGCTGGAACACTCTCTCCTCGATCTTCCCCTCATGTAAAATTTGCTTTTAATAACTTCCACTTTCCTGAACCACAAAGCTATCTGATCTGTTGCACTGTTTTTCACCATGACAAACTATAATATTCTAAGGGGAGAAGATGCAGGTGTGTTTACTTTAGGTCGGAGCAAAATAAAATTGCACTCTAGCATGGATAGAGCGACAAACCAGGGCCTAATGTGTGGTCCCTCAGCCTTTACCTGCTGTAGGAGGGGTGTAGTGGAAGATTCTAGAGACTGGATCACTGAGGAGCAAGATCCACAGCTGCACATGCCATCTCTTTGGAAGAGTGCAGCATGGTCAGCCCAGCTGGCCAGAGTGAGGACAGTGGGTATGCCCAGGGCCTTCCATCTTCCCCCTTTGAGGAAGCTAGCATTTGTGTTGCTACTAGCCTTAAGCGTTCAGAGAGCAAAAGGGCTGCTATTGTGAATAGCCCCAGTGCATCTGTCCAGGGGATGGAGGGAATGCTTCTAACTAATCACAAGCTAGTCCTAACACTATTTTCCTGATTGAAACCTCATCGTCAACATGCACAGGCTAAGCTTCACAGAGAGATTTGCCCATAGTTCATCCTGGAAATTAAAGGCATAGAAACAGCACAATCTAACACCGATATATTAGAATGGACCTTGGATCAGGCTCTAAATCATTCTTAGTCACAAGTGAGAATATCATTATGAAGGATTATAGAATTCAATAGGGATGAAGGGACCAGATTTGTGAAAAATATTTGGGTGCCTAAAGTTGCAGATATGCTTTTAGTGAAATTTTCAATCTGCACCTATAGGCACCTAAATACCTTTAAAATAGCTGGTCCTAAATCAGGGAGGTTCTAAGAACATTACTAGGAAAGCCCACTGAATTTAATGGACAGGGAAACTGATCAGGTATCCTGGCAAGGGGTGAAGTTTAAGAACCTGAATAAGATATAATAGAATTTTTATTTGGAATCATTCTATAGAATTCTATACAAAAGATCTATTTTTTGTATTAAGTTATATTGGATGGTTCAAATAATCGATAGAAAGCTGTTCATTTTCTATTGAATTATTTAAGATTTTTCCAGAAGAATTTCTAGTGGGTCTGAGTCTAAGATCCAGTGGCAAGCTTTCCAAGTTACAGCTCCCTGCTTCTTCCATGAATGCAGATATCGGTGCAATTAGCAGCATATTCTTGTGAGAGACCCAAGACTAGAAAAGCAGAGGGTGTTGCACGCAGGAGTGAGATTCACTGGCAGAACTAGAGCACATGGAGAAGTTTTCACAGCACCTCCCCTGCACTATGACTGTCTCTAATCAGCATTAGAATCTTTCCCTAAAGGTCAGATTTTCCAAGTTAAACACATATATTTACATAACCCCAATGTATGGCACAAATACCAATCTGTGCATACGTATGAGATATTTGACTATGTGCATTGCCAGCTAACTGCCTAGCTATCAGAGTGTGCATGTTAATACCTGACTAGAATGCAAATATTGCATTACTTTGTGTGCAAATATCCATACACACCTAATTTAAAAATAAATAAAAAATTAGGCACTAAATAATGCCCCAAATATTGTGAAGCAATGCTTGGTCAATAACAGAAAACCTTTACTTTAGTGCTAGATTCTAAAATTGTTTTCACTTGAAAGAGCCATGTTGCCTGAGATTAATTCAGCCATGTTTTGGCCTTCTGCTTATAGCATGGTCCAGTTGTTTGTGTCAAAGAAGTTCATTCATGCAATTCTTTTGATATAAAAGGTGCTTCCTATTCTTCATTTCTCAGTGCTTATCTTCCTACCAAGAAAATGCCAATCTTACTCTTTATCTAAACCATACCAGCAGCTCAAAGGAGACAGGTGTTTGCTTTGTGAATATGAGGTGCAGGAGTGGGGACTTCATTTAACCATTAAAAAATAAGGAGGAAATGTGAAGATGCATGGCTCAGCAGACTAAGAAAGCCTCTAGATCCTTTGTTCCCACTAAGTCCTAGCCACTAATGGTTAAAAGTCATTACTATAGTTAGAGAAATAATACAAAAATGTTTCTATGTCCATGCTTTTGGTATTTAAAGAAACTTATGTTGACTATTTTAGTAAACTTTTCTACTTTGTGAATATTCTTGTGAATGAGTTTATTGGCAGGGATATTCACAGAAATAGCAATTTTTTGGCAAACAGATGTTGCAGAACATCCAAAGAAAGGGAATTCTGCATTTGTAAGTGTGAATGTTTGCACCAAAAGCCAAATTCTATGAGTTATGCTCACGAATTCAAGAACGGAAACTGCCCAACCCAAATAGCTCAAATGTTGATTATGAAATGCTTACAGCACACTGTTCACAAATAAGCTACAAATCAAGAATAATTTGCAGAAAATATTAAACAAAAAGTGCCAGATAAAATTATGATCTGTTTTGCAAAGAGAAAAAGAAGAAGGCAATATTGTTGAATAAGTTATTCATTATAGATTCCTCAACAATTATCATTTTACAACTGTTGTCATTAGCCTCTGTGAAACAAGTTGATGGCCATAACCCATTTGTTGGGCACATTCTCAATTGACATCCTAGTTGACATTTGGAGAAGAATGCCAGGGCTGAACCATGCTATCATTCTTAGGGCCTGATCCAGTGCACAGTGAAATAAATAACATGATGTACATTGACTTCACCAGGCACTGAATCAAGTTCTTGGAGCTTATCCCTTCCAGAACAGTGTTGGCACACGGTAGAGAAATGTGCATGACACGGCCTTTGCAGTCCTGTGGCTAAATGGAGGACTTGAAGGTGATTAGTCTGGCATTTTCCAAAAATGTTAAATTTACTTCCAGTTTAAAAAACCCACCTTCCAAAATGAACAAGGAAAGGCTTTCCCCTAATCAGCTGTGGAATTTGCCATGTTTCTCAGATTGAGATGGAACATGTCATGCTGAGACCTGTAATCTACTGGCCACAAATGTGTAAAGATGACAGCAGCCGTTGTAGAACTCCGAGGGCTAGGTTGGGCTAACAGGCTGCAGTCTGATTTTTATATTTGATATATAAAATGATTTTAACAGAGGAAAAGCTGTACTTGTAACAGATCACTTACAAATAACTATAGAGAAGTCAATCTTAGCAGTTTGGTGTTCCCCTTGCAGTTAGTGATGAGAGAACAGGTGACTAAGAAAAGCAACTGAAATATTTTCCCCAGATCGTTCAAGGACTCCCTGCTGCTGCCATTATATTCTCATGGTGTTTTTTTATCTGGGGCAGAGAAAGGAGGGAGGAAGAAAGAAGGAGGAAGAAAATGAAGATAAGTGAATAAGCTTTGCTATTCCCAGTTACAGCAAATTCCTCTGTGATCTTGAATTGTTACTACATGCAGTCTAAAAAGGCATATTAAAACACATCCCACACAGCGTACAGCATTCATATGTAAGAACAGGAGTAAAATATAGAGGTATAAAACAAGGTTTAAATGAAAGGCAGAAGATAAGATATAGTCTGTAGACAATGCTTTATGCAATTAACAGCCCATGTAATTTACGATATCAAACTATCACTGTATGCACCCCAAAATGAATAATCTAGCACAAAGATCAGAAAAATCACCTGTAAGGGCATGGAGGTTTATAGAGGACTAGATAAACAATGGGCCAGACCTTTACCTGGTGCAAATGAGCAAAAGCCACTGAAGCCAATGGAGCTTTTCCAGTTTATGCCAGCTGAGGATCTGGCCTGTTGAACATTTTGGGTAGGAAATACAGTGATAAAGTCTAGGCATTGTTATTCAGAACTCCCTCAATCTTAATCTTTTCCTAAGTACATTCTGTATGGAAAAAAAAAAAAGAAATATATGTCGCCAAGCAACATTTCACCTGGAACAGTAGGGAAAGACTGGGCAGTAACCCAATTAAAGGCAGAGTAGAAATCTTTCAAAGACATTCATAAAGAAGCATAAGCCACATCTCAGAGTCTTCCATGTGCCTGTCACTGAATGAAAAGAGATGGCCTGGAGAGCGGAATCAGGTGACTTGCCTCTCAAAAGCTGCATCGCCTTAGAGAATAAAATTCAAGTGTCCGTTTCATCTGCCTGGCTCACAAAAATGATTTTCTGCTTTTATCTTCCTCAGTAAATGACCTGGCAGACTTAATGTCCTAGAAAATGAAAGTCTTGCTATTGCACACGACCCTAAATGGGCAGGGAAACAATAGCATACTAACATGTGTTTCAGTGATTTCACCAGCAAGATCTTGCCCCTGGCCTGCTTACTGGGGATGTTGTCTGGAGTGAAATGGGTTCTATAATCCTTATGTCCTTTATGGCCTCTGATGCCTTTAGGTCTGGCGGTCACAAATGGATAATTATCAAAGCTGTACTTTTGGCTTTATTCTCTTTATATAACTTTCCTGGAAGAATTCAGCAGCCTCTTTCCTCATAGAAGTCTGTAGTGAGGCATGTGGCTATGAGGGATTCTTTAAAAAGGAGCTACATCTGTGAATTCTTTGTGCTGTGGTATCCCGGAGGCCATGACACTCCGCCTTTTCATTTGGGGCTGCATCGGTTTCTTGTCCCTCCACATGTAGCTTTTAAGTACATTTTCGGATATTTGAATAGTTCCATTTGTCTAGAACAGTGGTGGGCAACCTGCGGCTTAGGGTGACCAGACATCAAATCATCAAATATGAAAAATCGGGACAGAGTGTGTGGGGGGGTAATAGGTGCCCATATAAGAAAAAGGCCCAAATATCGGGACTGTCCCTATGAAACTGGGACATCTGGTCACCCGCTTGTAGGCCGTATGCAGCCCATCAGGTTAATCGGATGGTGGGTCGCGAGGCACTTTGCTGATGCTGACCATCCGCAGGCACCGCCTCCCCTCCCCCCTCCCCCCCCGGAGCTCCCAGTGGCCGCGGTTCACTGTTCCCGGCCAATGGGAGTTGTGGGAAGCAGTGGCCAACACATCCCTGTGGCCTGCTGCTTCCTGCAGCTCCCACTGGCTGTGAATGGAGAACCGTGGCTACTGGGAGCTGCGGGGGATGGAAGGGGAATGCCTGCGGACGGTCAACGTCAGCAAAATGCCTCATGGCCCGCCATCCGATTACCCACAAGTTGCCTACCACTGCTCTAGAGCTTCAGACTTGCACTTAAACTTGGGCCATCATTTTCAGAAATGGATGCCTAAAGTTAGGCTCCCAAGTCCATATTTAAGCACCTAAATAAGTGGCCTGCTTTTCAAAAAAACTAAGCTCCCAGGTCCAGATCATCAAAGGTATTTAGGCTCCTAACTTCCATTGTACTATCTAATACCTAAAGCCAAAGATATTTAGGCTCCAATATTTAAAGCCAAAGGTATTTAGGCTCCTAACTTCCATTGAACTATCTAGTACCATTTATAGTTCATATGAGAGATGGGCCCATTCATTTGAAAAATCCCAGGGGCTGAATGCCAAAAAACTAAATATGTTGCACAAGCTACTAAAATCTTATCAGCAAAATAATACAGTTTCAAATTGCATTTCCCCTCCAACTATAAATAACTCCAGATACCATTCAAACAGCAGTATCTCAGTCTGAATATTGAAGTCTTCACTCCTACCTACTCAGAAGCTAACTTTGATACCTAATATAGCTCTGACATGCCATCTGACTCTAAATAAGAGGATAGTTGAGGGGTGGGGTTGGAGGAAAGACTGAGACTTGGACAATGAGTCTGGAGAGGAAGCATGGAACTGGCTAGGTAAAGATAACAGAAGAGGGTGGAGAATGGGATAGGCTAGGCGAGGAGACTGGGACAAAAAGGGAGGGATGTATGTGTGAAAGAGGGGACACTGGAATGAGGGGCTGAGGGTCAGGAAGCAGAAGAGAGAGGACTAGGACAGGGACAAGCTTGAGGCAGTAATGGCAGATGGGAAAACAATTACTGACGGGTATGTGCTGTTCAGGAAAGATGGGGGAAAAAAGGGAAAGACAGAGGAATAGCATAGTGGAATGGCTAAATCTGAATAATCTGTTTGGGTCAAAATCACTTTGGGGAAGAAAAGTAAAAGAGGCATCACCGAGATAGTTCTTGTGGTGTGTGCCACGGCCCCCAGCATTTGATTTAGATATGAATAAGAACATAAGAAAAGCCATTCTGGGTCAGAATAATGGTCTCTCTAGCCCAGTAACTTGTCTTTTGACAGTGGCCAAAGCCAGTTGCTTCAGAGGGAATGAACAGAACTGTCAATCATTGAGGGATCCATCCCCTGTGGTCTACTCCCAGTTTCTGGCAATCAGAGACTAGGGATACCCAGACCATGAGGATGCATTCCTGATCATTTTGGCTAATAGCCATTGATGAACTTATTCTCCATGAACATATCTAGTTCTTTTTTGAACCCTGTTATATTTTTGGCCTTCACAGCATCCCCTGGCAATGAGGTCCACAGATTGACTGTGCACTGTGTGAAGGAGTACTTCCTTTTGTTTGTTTTAAACCTGCTGCCTATTAATTTCATTTGGTGAGCCCTAGTTCTTGTATTATTAGGAGTAAATAAGACTTCCTTATTTACTTTTTCCACACCGGTCATGATTCTGTAGATCTCTATCATTTCTCCCCCTCAAGTCATCTCTTTTCCAACCTGACCAGTCCCAGTCTTTTTATTCAGAAGCTGTTCCATACCTTTAATAATTTTTGTCGCTCTTCTCTGTACCTGTAAACTCAGGGGTCAAACCCTATGACTGGAGAATTGCAAATAGAGTACTATATTTAAGACACGAGAAAAAGGTGATCTGGGAAACCACAAGCCAATTAGTTTGACCTCAATTGTAAGCAAGATCTTAGAACAAATTTTGAAAGCAAGCGTAGTTAATTAGTAACTGGGATAAAATACAACATAATTGTACAAAAGGTAGATCATGCCAGACCAACTTGATCTCTTTGAGAAGATAACCAATTTTCTAGGCAAAGGAAATGCTGTAGATCTTATCTACCTGGAGTTCAGTAAAACATTCAGTACAGTTCCACATGGGAAATTATTAGTTAAATTGGAGAAGAAGGGGATCAATATGAGAATCTATAGGTGGGCCAGGAACTAGTTAAAGGGGAGACTACAATGGTCATGCTGAAAGCAGAAGTGTCAGGACTGAGGGAGGTTGCCAATGGCGTTCCTCAGGGATCGGTCTTGGGTCCAATCTTACTTAATATTTTCATAAATAATCTTGACACAAAAAGTGGGAGTGTGGTAATAAAATTTGCAGATGACACAAAGTGAGGAGATATTGCCAATACAGAAGTGGACCGGAATATCATACACGAAGATCTAGATGACCATGAAAACTGGAGTATTAGAAGTGGGGTGGAATTTAATTGTGCAAGGTCATTCACTTATGGACTAACAACAAGAATTTTTGCTTTAAGCTGATGCTATGTCCGTTGGAAGCTACAAAGGAGGAGAAAGGCCTGGGTATACTGGTCAGTCAGAGTGGGTGGATGAGAGGCTTTGTAACCTGCAATTCAGTGGTTCTTAAACTTTTGTTCTGGGAACCCCTTTCACACAGTAAGCCTCTGAGCGTGTTTTATAAATTAAAAACACTTTTAAATATATTTAACACCATTCTAAATGCTGGAGGCAAAGCGGGGTTTGGGGTGGAGGCTCACAGCTCATGACCCCCTCATGTAATAACCTCGTGACCCCCTGAGAGGTGCCAACCCACAGTTTGAGAACCCCTGGGTAGATTATCATGATGGTCCAGCCTTGAAGACTATGAATCTAAGGGGAATCAGCCTTGGGGAGATACAGAAGCAGAAGGGTCTGTGACCACTAGAGAACACACCCTGGAACCTGGAATGCAATCCAAGATTCCTGTGTCTCACCATTCCTCTGCTGTCAGGAAATATTTATGAAACCCTCTTGCAAAGTGTGTGTCTCATGTCCTGCTAGTGCTGGTCCATATAGAGGATGACAGCAAACTATGGCGATCAGTTAATCCTTTAGCTCAAGTGGAAGAGGTCAGTGTGCTAGATTTAAAAGTTCTGTTCCTGCTGTTGAACCAAGTGAGTGTCAATATTTTTTCCAGTTTTTTTAAACCTAGGAAATTACACACAAAAAATGCATTAAAGGAAAACTAAGGTTGCAAAATCAAGCACACATAAGTTAGGAAATTCTAGAATTAATGTTGCCTGTGCAATCTTAATTTGGCCTTCTTGTTTGTAAGCATTATGATGCAGATGTTAATTCCATGATCACATTTTTTCCCCCTAGGACTCTGCCTCATTTTAGTTCATTTTCAGTTTAGAATTGGTAAGTAGTGAGGACCTCATAGAAGAAGTGGTTGTAGAGGACAACCTTGGTTTGAATGATTATGAGTTCATTCAGTGTAAACTAAACGGATGGATACACAAAAATAGGTAGCAACTAGGGTCCTTGATTTCAAAAGGGCAAATATTAAAAAAATTAAGGGAATTAGGAAAGTGGACGGGACTGAAGAACTCAAAGATCTGAATCTGAAAGATACCTCAAACTACGTTAAGTCAAAGTTGCATGTATCAGGGTTGTAGTCTAAAAAACTGTTGTCTGTAGAATCCTGTCTGTCTCATTTGTTGCAGAAATAGGAAATTGTGTAGTGAGTGAGGCAAAGGATTGCAGAAAGAGAAAGGATGGCCTCATGGTTAAAGCAGTTGAAAGTTGTCCTGGAGAACTGGATTCTATCATTGCTCCTGCCACAGAATTCCTTTGTGGTGCTGGACAAGTCACCTAAACCAAACCTTTCACAGGTAACCATTAATTCTGTATTCTTCATTTTATGAGTGGCCATCTTGAAATCCTGGGGACTGATTTGAGCACTCACAGCTGCAAACTGAAGTCAGTTGGACCTGAACTTTGAACGTATGGAGTGCTATATAATGCTAAGTCCTCTGACAAATCAGACTCTAGATATCTCATAGCGGGCACCCCAAATTAGGGGATACATTTGATTTCAATTTCTGTGCCTTTTTGCCATATCTGTAAAATGAAAATACTACTACGCCTTCATCTCGGAGAATAAATTCATTAATGTTTGTGAAGTAGTCAGATAGCCTAGTAATGAATGCCATAGAAAAGCCCATGAGGAAACTAATAATTGTCTCTTCAGAGCAGCATTTGAATAGTGTGTAGTAAATAACGCACAGGGCCACATATTAAATAACGAGAACAGTACAAAATACTGAATAGCTGCTTGTTAAGTGAGCACTGTCCATTTTGTGTGCTGAAAGTGGCAGGGGTCCTGTGGAAAAAAGAAACGTGTGGTCAGGTAATTAGAGACTGTGTCATAATGCATATGCACAAGAGGGTTGAAAGAAGATAGCACAGACAACCAAAATTTTGACATTTCCTAAACGTGCTTGACTTTGCAACCTCAATGTTCTGTTAACATACTATTTTTGTAAAATAAGTATAAGTTAGTGAAAAGGAAATTCAAAACAGACATGGGGAAATCATTTTTTCTCTGAGGAAGGATATGTTCGGAATGGCCCAGTGGGCAAAGGCATAATGGTTATTCAGAAAGCAATTAGATTCTGACCCAAGGGGAATGTGTTCTGAATGGGATGAACTTTAATAGACTAGACTAGACCCAATGGCTCTTTTTGTTCCACTGTTTTTTATATGATAGATTTTTTTCCCCGGGGAGTTGAGATTCATTTTAATGTTGAACATGTTATATATTGCATATAAAGTACTTCATCATGAACTCAACATATACATGAACTGCACCTGCTTTCTAAAAATATGTTAATAACTTTTTAATTTATTTCTAAAGACACTTTGTAAAATAAATGTACTTGTACATGCCTTTATCCAGAAAAAGCCAATTCTGTTTAAACAGCTCTAGTAAATGTTTAAGCTTTTTCACCATACAGGCAGGAACAATCACCATACAGGCAGCTGGTTAAGGATGTGGCACAAAACAACAAAGCAAATGGAATTCAAAGTCAAAGATGCAGATTCACCTTTGAGAGACTCTAGTGACTCAGAGAGACAGATTTGTTTAAAGGTATATAGACACCAGGGCTTCAAAGTTATTTAGGCTCCTAACTTCCACTAAAATCAAAAGAAGTTAGGAGACTAAATATCTTTGAGGATCTGGGCCCTAGTATCCAGATTTTTTAAAATTAAGCCCCTACCTGCATCTTTAGGCACCTAAATACCTCTAAAAATCTGGACTTCAGTGGATTTTCTCTCAATTCTCCCTCCCCCCTCCCCCGAATTTGCAGGGCATTGAAGGTTAAACTTGAATTACTCCCCCGTCCCCCTTTTTTTAATGGTTAGGGGGATACATTCTGCTCTCACTTGCACGGATGAATTTTGCTATGAGGGCAATGGGATTGCATGGTTTATAATCCTTCTGTCAGGTGAAGTCGGCAGCAACAAGGGCTGGGTTCACTATCCAGGGCAGGGGCCACACTATTTCCCCTGCGGTCCCTTTCCATGGAGGGTAAAGTCTGGTGGTCCCTGGGGCGGGTATGTCCACCAAAATGCCGCCGCAAAAACCAGAAGTTCCTGGTGGTGGCAGCATTTTGGTGGGACCAAAATAGCCTGCCCGGGAGTTCAGCAGTTTCCCAGGTGGTCTCGGCGGCGGTGCAGGGGTCTCATACACCCCAGTTTGACGACCACTGATGTAGGTGGGCTTTTTGACACTACAAGACAGAACTGGTTCAAGCTCCCACACAGTAATCAGAAAATTTAAAACTACCCCTCGGCAATACTTCCTCACTTGCGAGCACTGTATGTGTGTATAGAACAAATGAGAACTTTTATTGAAAGGGAAAGGGAACAAAATATTAGTTTGGGAAAACACCACGACCACATTCAAAACCAAGTGATCATAAGCAAAACATCCACCCCAGAGTACACTGGGCAGTGCCCTTTGCCTTAGGGTACATCTTCACTAGCCACTGGATCGGCGGGTAGCAATCGATCTTTTGGCGATCGATTTATCGCAGCTCACGCCTCTTCGCCCTCTCCCCTATATTCCCCCACTTGCCCACCGTGCGCAGCTCTTTTCACCCTCCTCCACTCCCCTCCCTGCCTACCGGTTGGCCAACAGACCGGCTGCTCACCACTCATCTCTTTGCCTCCTCCCCCACCCACCTGCCACTCATGCCTCTTCATCCCCTTTCCCAGTCCCCTTTCCCACGGGCCAGCCAGCTGGCCACTCACTGCTCCTGCGCACCTCTTCGCCCACTCTCCCTAGACTCCCATGTGGGCAGAGCAGGGATGGGAAGAGGCGGAGGGAGGACAGGGCCTCAGGGAGAAAAGGACAAGGGGGAGTGAGGCCTCAGGTTGGAGCCTGGGCCAAGCCATGGCCAGGGTTTCTTTTCAGTGGCGGCATATGCCAAAGGTGGTAGACTGGCTGTTTGGTGAGCCTTAGGCTCTATTGACCTCTTATACCCACTGCCCATAGTGCCATCATTCACTCCACCACTACTGGCTGCTATGCAGCCACTTTCTCTGCTTCTACATACCTCTGCTGCAATGCCACATCCTGCAGTCCCTCCTCTCAGTGATTTCAGCAGTCAGTGTGGAACCTCACCACTAGCCCAGACTGTGCTATTGCTTGCCCTGAAACCCCACCCCACAGCAGGCCTAACGCTGAGCCCGGTATCAGTGATGTCAGCTCATGTGATCACTTAAAAAAAAACAGAAGATGTGTGTTGAGTCCAATTGGCTTGCCCTTTAAACAGTGAAGAGGAAAGCAGTTAAATAACATCCAAAAGTCTTAGACAAAGCCCCACACCACCCAATAAAAATGACTACATTCCTCTTCAGGAGTCAGTCTCTCCCCCACTTTTTTTGGGGGGTGGATTTAGCATCAGGGTAGGCTAAGCACAGTAGGCAATCAGGGTAGGCTAAGTAGGCAATCAGGGTAGGCTAAGCACAGTTCAGCTGCCCTTTACTCATACAATACGGATAAAAACATTTTATTACCCCTGAATTCAAATTCCAAAGCAATTTGTAACTGAACACTAGCCAAAATTGACCATATTGGTAACACAGCCTGTCTGCTGTGTTGTAGTGGTGTAGTGTTGTTGTATGGTGTTTCTGCTTTCTCCTGTTGATATCACTCGGCTGCGTGCGTGCGTTCCCTCTGTGTGCTGCCCCAGCTCTGCGCAGATAGCTGACGCAGCAGACCCAACGAGAACCCCCAATAACCACAGAGTCTTAGTAAGGTACAAAGGCACCTCGGCCAGGGTTTATTGCTACCCTGACACCCTTTCTGTTTCCAGCGGATTTCTCAGTCCACCAGACATACAGTTAGAGAGTGACGCTTGGCAATGGACACAGCTCAGTGACGGGACATTGTCACTCCCCCTCGAGCTGGACAAAGACATTCCGGTGACACATGCTTATATACAGATACAGAACAAGTTACACATCACTCCTGACGTATGCAGGTGTAACCCTTCCACGTAGCAAGGTACAACCCTCTTACGTAGTAAGGTGCAGCCCATTTACATCGTTAGGTGCCGCCTCGCCCCTTGCACCTGTTGTTTTGATCAAAACAACTCTATCCATCATTTTACCCTTTTGCCCCTGTCATTGGGATGGCTCATGAGGTTACCCGTTATCTGAGGAGTGTCCTTGGTTTATAATGTACCTCATTACTGTGTTTATACTGAAATTATAATGAGTATAAATTCTTACGATATCAGCCCTCTTCCTGCCAATTTCTGTGAGCCGGTCCAGCCTTAATTGCTCACAGCTGCAATTTGCTTCATATTAGCAAAGACTTGACCATTTACTTTAGTTCAGGCCTCAGGCTGGGCCCTTAGTAGGCCTTTAGCCTTTACTTACATTGCCTTCACTTACTACATTCCCCCACTTTTTGTCTTTTTAAGGGGAGGATGTTTACCCATCATCCCGGAAAAGCATAATGTATGGACGAAAGATAACCCAGTGGGCTAAACACTGTGAGGTGGTTACCTTATTTTACCATCCACACACTCATGCCCCTGCTGTCTAATTAGTCTGCACATTCCCTCGTACGACAGACAGACAGCTTTCATTATCCAATTATTTTTCAAATCCCATATGGTGGGCCTGGGAATGTTAGGCCCGGGACCACAAATGATGTAGGGTTCAGTAGTCAACCTGATATTATCGTAAGGGCTACAAAAAAAACATCTAAACTATATCTAAGATATAAAAATTCATAATCAAATATATAACTTATCTATTGATAAATGAGAGTATATATGTATATGTTTATATGGATACAACGATTATATTCTTAAAATTGATACTTTAACTTCTTACTTTATGAAATGATTATATAGGTATATATATACCTTTGAATATATGGAAACATATCTGTACCTTTACTTACTCTGGGACATGATTATTTGGGCGTACAACCGCAGTGTTGATTGCTATTTCCATTACCTTGTCCACTCGACCTTGTAACTTAGCGCGTTTTGTTTGATGGATTATATAGCAACACATTCCCATCAAAACTACTACAGTTAGGGCCTGGATTCCCATGAGGATTACACTTAGGGTGCGAACCACTGGATGTAAAGTTATATCCTCAGGGATGGCCCACCAGGGTGTTTCCACTGCATGTTGAACTTCATCGACTTCATGCATTTGCTGTTGTATTAAGTGGGCTATTGGTATTAGGGACTCCTTTGTCCTGGTTACTAAGTCGTGTATATCTAACTGTAAGAACTTTACAGGTGGAAACAGATTAACTAGTAAATCTTGCAGATGTTCATGAATGATGACCATTTCAGTGACAGCTTTACCCTTCTTTGTTGGCCAAAAGGCATGGGTTCCTATTTGGATAGTGCCAATGACTGGTACACAAAATCCTGCCTCACTTGCAGGGCAGATATCACCATCAATAGAGAAATTAGAGTACCCTATGGCACAGGCCATATCCTGAACACGTACTACTTCCTTAACCAATTCTTTTTGCACCAACCGTGCCCAGCCTTTTCTAGTAGTATTAATATCAATTTTGGCATAGCACTCACACAGCCACCATCCATTAAATTTCGTACAACACGCTTGATTAATCTCTGAGCCAGTCTCCGTCACTAGACGCACAGTGGGGTAATGTTGCACATAAGTGTTATTTACCAGAGTCCCCACACTATTAGCATAGTATACTTTAACTGGCTCCTGTAACCATCTGGGCACTGCCATCATGAGATGTATGCATTTGCATTCCCCTTGATTTCTTTTTGGGATGCTGTCAAATTTTGCAAATTTTAGAAAGATAGGCATTATATGTTCTATGCCTTGTTGTTGTAATTGGCTCATGATGGTGGCACGATTTAAGATACGTGGCCAATTTTGAAGCTGCAGTTGCAACAAACTTTGCTGTACCATCTCTATTACTCTGCTTCCATAGGCTGTGCAGGCTACTGCCAATGAAACATCATTGTTTTGTATGCTGTTAATGAGAGACAAAATAGTGGAATCTGCTTTGGTGCGACTAGAGCACGCTCTATTTGTGGAGTTGCTCGTTTTCTTTCCTTATGTATATTTTGTTCAGGGTGTATTGGTGTAGTACCGGGAACATCGTTGTCTAAACCTGGAGGAGGGAGAGCTAAAATAGCTATAGGTTTACAATTTACAATAACATCAACTTTCCAACAACATGCATAACCCCCCTGTGTCTCTTTACAT
Source organism: Sternotherus odoratus (assembly GCA_032164245.1). Classification (NCBI taxonomy): domain Eukaryota; kingdom Metazoa; phylum Chordata; order Testudines; family Kinosternidae; genus Sternotherus; species Sternotherus odoratus. The sequence continues at coordinate 17,617,109 of JAVMKO010000002.1, read as the reverse complement.
AAAATCAGTGCTTTTTCTATTCGTGTAGGTGTGTCCTCAAACTTTAGATCCAGTCTATCATTCTTAACTTCCCATGCCATCTGAATTGGGAAGGGCGAAACTCTGAGTATGTATCCTGTTTGTTGCTGTCCTTTACTTTCACACACCAACTTCAACACAGTGCCGGTAGGGTGCTGCTGACTAGTTGTCTCCCATTTGTTTGGATTATCTGCTGTTTCGACCCAAAAGCTTCTGGTCACTGAATGCGTTAGGTTGAGTTTAGTGACATCTGTTAGTCCCTTTGCATCTTGGGCTATCATCAGTACGCTTGCTAAGGTCCAGATCCATGGTGGCATCTTAACCTGTGAAAATACAAATCACACTCGCCTCTCCTTTATGGGCGCAGAATAAGTGATATTAATCTCTCTTTTTTTTTTTTTTTTTTTTTTTTTTTGCATTATCAATGCTCCAAGTAAACTGACTCTTCGCCCTTAATTGTCTAGTAGGGTAGGGTCTAGTCAATTCAAAGCATTTTAATTATCTCCAAGCAAGGTGTAGCAATAAGTGGGGTGCTGAGATTAAAGCTCATAAAACTTCTATTACCTAGTTGGAAGGTTTCCATGGTACTTACTTCACTTGCTTATCTTGTATATTTTTCTGTAAAACAAGCACAGACATGTAACATACATGTTCAACTCATATATTTCTTTAATTGCATAACATGCTTCTAGTGTGGCTGTTCTTCTATGTTCACTAGGTATAGGGATGGTCCCAATTTCTCCAAAATGGGCTAGGGTCCATTCCATTCTGCTTTAGGGAAAAAAAAAATTATTTATTTTTTTTTCTTGGGACCCGGTTCAATTTTAACCATTACTTGTTCTCCAGTTTTCTATTGTTTAATGTTATTGTGTGCATGAAAAGCTTGATTCATCTTTAGCTGTTCTGCAGCCTGCTGTGCTGCAGCAGCTCCTTGCACTGTGCTCAGCCAATACTTAAACTGTTCATCCAGGTGGTACTTATGGTTAATTGCATTATCTTTTGCCTGAAGCTCTTGTAAACTCTGTATCTCTTTTTGGTTGTTTTCTCTGTTTTACTTTTTTTTACTTTTACTTGTACTCTAGTTCTATAATTCTAGTTCTGAGTTGAATTCCTAAATACTGCACTTCTTTCTGTTTAATCTGAGACTTAGAGGGGTTAAGTTTCAAGCTATACACTTGGCAGCACACCAGCAGCTGCTGTATTAACTCTTCATGTTTCTGCTCTGTTTTACTCACAATTAAAATGTCATCTACATATTGAACAATTCTCTCTGTTTGTAACAATCCCTTTTTTTTCAGCATATCTCTCACCACAGTATGAAAAATTGTGGGTGCATTACAGTACCCCATTGGTAACACATTCCAACAGTATTGCATACCTTGGAATACAAAAGCTATCCTATACTGAGACTCAGGTTCCAAAGGTAAACTCCAAAAGCCATTTGCTACATCAAGTACAGAAAACCACTTCATGTCAGGGGTAACTACTTCCAATAATTCAGGGTACGCCGCTACCACAGGCGCTCCCCGTTTGGCAGTTTTATTTAGCCCTCGATAGTCAATAGTTAATCTCCAAGTCCCATCAGGTTTTTTAACTGGCCAGATTGGTGTCGCGTTAGGCGCTGAACACCTTCTGATTAGATTTCTTTTTTCCAGTTCTGTTATTACTTGTCTTAACGATTCCTTTGTGTCCTGAGGTATTGGGTACTGTTTTAAAAAAAGGAGGTGTATTGCCCTCTAATGTAACAGAAGTTTTTATTTCACCCTTGTTTAGGGAATTTACTGCCCAGACAGATTAAATTTCACTTCACCAGCTCTCCCACCTTTTTAGTATGGGAGGCGGTGGTTTGGGTTTTATTGCTCTTATCGTCTGTGTGGCCAGTCCCATAGGAATTAGATTTACATCATCGGTATCTTGCATTACAGTGAGAGTCTGTCTAATACACATATTGGGAAAATCTAAGATCAATCTTAAACGCTTAATTGTCTGTGCTCCAATTAGATTTTCTTTCCCTGCAACAGCACAGTTCTCCTGACTGGTATGCATTCCAAACTTGAAAGGGAGGGACTTTACAGTATACGTCTGAGTAGTTCCAAAAATCTTCTGTATTTACACTGACTCTACAGTTGGAAAAGAGTTAAAGTTATCTTTTACTATAGAAATTCCAGCCCCCGTATCCACCAAAAAATCAATTAGCCCGTCCCCGACTCGAATGCTTAAATGGGGGCGCCCCCAGACATCGACTGTCATGGGTTGTTGAAAAATGCATTCCGAGTCGTGGATAGGGCTGTCCTATGCTACTAAATTAGTAGCAACTGGGTCGTTCAATCCTGTTGCCAGGACTGTCGCCCTAGCTACGTTGTCACTGTTTTATCTCTCTCCTGTTGAGATTCTTTACCAATCACACATGCTTGCAGTTGCGTTTGCAGCTTTTCAATCTCTCCCTTAAGGTCTGAATTCTCCTGTTTTAGAACTCTAAAAGGTACCCACGCACCCTCTCTATCACTATCTCATTCTATATGATCTACGACCTCTCCAGCTCCGGCCGCGACTACGGGGGGAGTATCCAGGACCCTCTGTTCTCCACTGTCCTAACTGAGTACGCAGCTCCTTAGCAGGAGTTCCTTCCTGCTGTTTAACTGCTGTTTCAACTTTTGCAATCCATTCATCCCAAGCTAAATCTTTACTTCCATTCTCACACCAAGCATTCATCCAGTCTAATACACCAGGTGGCAACGCTTCCAGAACTATAGCTTTCAAATCTTCCATGTTAGCATTCACACCTGAGAATCTAATATAGGTTTGAATCCTTTCTGCCAGTTTCGCAGGAGCCTCTCCTGGTAACCGGGCTATCCCTTTAAGGATTGCTATCTCACTAGACAACTTAAAGTGCTTCTGCACTACGCGTTTAATCATCTGTTCAACATCATCATCAAAACTAAGGGTGTGACAGTTGAGGGGTCCTAACAGCGTTTGTACTAGAATAGGTTCCTGCAACATGTCAATTCGTACAGCTTTGAGTAACTGCTCGCCTCTATGGAGCTATGCTATAAATTCATTGAAATTGTCAGGGGGGGGGGGACCCACAGCTCTGGCTAATGCAGTTAGTTCATTAATCTTTAACACGCTGAGCCTAGCTGTCAATCCGCTCACGCGGGGTTTTTTAGATTCATGACCCTTTTATAGTGTTAGCAAATCTGTTTACTTCATTATCCATTTCCTTAAATAACTGTGAAGGGGTGTTTACATTTGGGGGACTGCATGGGGATTTATCAAGATTAAAGGGGGGAATTTGATTTTCACCCTCACCTATTTCTCCTGTTTTTACTGGAATCAATCTAGGTTTTGGGGAGGGCTTGCCCAGAACCTGGCTTGCATCATACGGTTGCAGTGCGGTGCGGTAGCTCCTGCCCATGGGTCATGGCAGGATGCTTTAACAGAGTCATTCTACATGTCCCCATTGCAGCATCCATCTCAACTGTCCATGTGCTATCTCTTAACTTGGCAAGAGCTACCTGTTTCCATTTCTGTCCCCACTCCTCAGGCACTATAAAAGTACTTGAAGAACACTGAACCCCAGGGGACGGTACCTTTTGCTTTTGCAGGTTTTCTACAGCTGTTTCTAATTTTTTATTTTCCTGCCTCATTTTCTCGAGCATGTCATGAGTTTGGATCGCTTGCTCGACTGCCCGGGTTATCTCTTCTGCCAATTCTGTTTTTTCTGTTAGTTCTTTAGCCAGCATTCCAGCATGCTGTCTTAACCATCTCACTGCCAGAGACGTACGTTGCAAGATTCTTGCTTTTTTACTCTTATTACTGTTTCTCAGAGCCTCGGTTTCTACCATCGCTCTACATATGCCAGTCCATGTTTCCCCACTCTCTTTTTTAAATTCATATGGACCCCCCTTACTGGCAATCCAGTGGGTCCAACAATTATCAAACTCCGTGGGGATCATAAGGGAGGGGATAAGGGGGTTCCCTAGCTCGAGATTTACTGCCATGTTAGGTCGCGAGTCCCACCACGGAAGTTTTGCTTACTTACCAGATCAGCGGTCGGGGTCACCAGTGTTGTAGTGGTGTAGTGTTGTTGTATGGTGTTTCTGCTTTCTCCTGTTGATATCACTCGGCTGCGTGCGTGCGTTCCCTCTGTGTGCTGCCCCAGCTCTGCGCAGATAGCTGACGCAGCAGACCCAACGAGAACCCCCAATAACCACAGAGTCTTAGTAAGGTACAAAGGCACCTCGGCCAGGGTTTATTGCTACCCTGACACCCTTTCTGTTTCCAGCGGATTTCTCAGTCCACCAGACATACAGTTAGAGAGTGACGCTTGGCAATGGACACAGCTCAGTGACGGGACATTGTCACTCCCCCTCGAGCTGGACAAAGACATTCCGGTGACACATGCTTATATACAGATACAGAACAAGTTACACATCACTCCTGACGTATGCAGGTGTAACCCTTCCACGTAGCAAGGTACAACCCTCTTACGTAGTAAGGTGCAGCCCATTTACATCGTTAGGTGCCGCCTCGCCCCTTGCACCTGTTGTTTTGATCAAAACAACTCTATCCATCATTTTACCCTTTTGCCCCTGTCATTGGGATGGCTCATGAGGTTACCCGTTATCTGAGGAGTGTCCTTGGTTTATAATGTACCTCATTACTGTGTTTATACTGAAATTATAATGAGTATAAATTCTTACGATATCAGCCCTCTTCCTGCCAATTTCTGTGAGCCGGTCCAGCCTTAATTGCTCACAGCTGCAATTTGCTTCATATTAGCAAAGACTTGACCATTTACTTTAGTTCAGGCCTCAGGCTGGGCCCTTAGTAGGCCTTTAGCCTTTACTTACATTGCCTTCACTTACTACATGCTGAACCAGAGTAGGTGTGTTCATGTAAATATGGTCTAGTCCTGAAGCCTTTTCCTCTTGGCTCATCACTAGATGTCAGGGGAGAGTTGATTCAGACGCTGCTTACAGATAAAACCGGGCTAGAAAACACTGTATACTCCCCTTATCACCATTACAGGATATCCTCAGGGTTGAGAGTTGGCAGTGCACAATAAGGCTGCCATAAATTGGTGACTGTATAACATAAGCAGAGCACAGTGTTTTCAAATTGTACAGTTCTGAACTACCAGTTACAGACAGGTCTGTAGACTGGTCCTGCCTAGCTGCTCTTTGCAAAGAGTTTTCCTCTACACTTCTGGTGTCCACACCACCATGCAAGGGGCAGCCACATTTATAGTTTTTGGACTTCCCTTTTCACTTTCCCTTCTAATGCCCCCAGGGATGCCGCCCAGCCCAAAAGAGACTAAGAGGAACAGAGAAGAAGTGGCCAGAGGCCATCTCTAGTCTGGACCCACCAGCATTGCTGGCCTGTTGTGGAGAGGTATGCATATTGCACTCTCAAGAGGTATAGCAGTGACCATCCTCTGCCTGCAGAGCCAGTTGCGCAGGGAGCTGTTGACCCTGGCGTTCCTGCTGGTGCAGTGTGGTTCTGCCTTTCCCCAACACAGGCCAGTGCCTCATGGGCTTGACTGAGCCCTCAATGAGCACAGCCCATGCCACATCTCCCTGTTTTCAGCCATCATCCCTGTATTCATTTATATTCATTACTCATGTATGGATCAATTCATGCAGGCTTGAGTTTACCAGCTGTTGTTTGTCTTCACACAGGATCAATTGCAAGTGTCTGTAATTAGTTGATGAGATCAGGTGCTGTCAGAAGAGAGCACGTTGCCAAGTCAGGTTATTGGCCCGTCATGTCTGGTATTCTGCTTCTTGCGGCGACCCAACACTTGATGCCTGAGAAGAAAGTTAAAAAAAAATCCCATAATATCTATCCTGTGTGTGTAATATTACACATAGAGTGGGAGAGAATGCTAAAATGTTTGGTGCAGGCTTGTGTTCAATTTATTTCAAGTATAACATAGAGACAGATCCAAAACGATACAGATAGAGATTCTTAAGGAGCATCCTACCAAACTAGTACAACATAAAAGGGAACTAATTTTATTGATGTCTATCAGTGGATTATGCCCCTCTAATTTAGAATAAATGTTATGGATACCTGCCTGTGTAATTTCATTTATCCCCTATCCATGGGTTATGTATGTTAAAATGCAGCTGTGAAGTGATCATCCACAGCAACTTCTTAGTTCCCCTGTCTGCTGGGAGGTGACTCCCCCTCTTCACCACTGCCTCCAAGCTAGGGAACTCCATTCTTTCTCCATCTTCCACCTCATCGCTGTCCTCTGGCCCACTGAGCCTCGCACCTCATCCCCCTGCAACTCCTAAATCTGCCTCCTTCTCTAGCCTCTCCCCGTTGCCTTGATCTCCCAAACTCTCCCCATCCATCTTTCGCAATGTTTCTGCTTCTCCACACAGTTCCTGTTAGGGTGACCAGATGTCCCGACTGTATAGGGACAGTCCCAATTTTTGGGTCTAGGCTCCTATTACTCCCCACCCCCTATCCCGATGTTTCACACTTGCTGACTGGTCACCTTAGTCCCTGTGTCCTGTTTAGCCCCCTGAACCATAGTGTACAGCATTTTGCCTGTTGGCATGCCTTCCATTTCATTGAAACAGTGGGAGGTGGGAGCCAACTTGAATAAGGGATAGCCTGACCCCCACATACAGATAGACTGGGAAATGGCAGCCATCTTGCTGGCTTCAGCCCCATTGACAGTAATAGTAGATGGTGGCCATTTTGAATAAGGGAGAATTCATGAGCTGGTGCCTTTATTGTGTTTTCATGAGACAGGTAAATCCCACACACCCTAATCATTACAACTGCAATAAAATCATCAGAGTGGGCAATACACATATTCAGTCATATCTGCTCACGTACATGACTAAAATAAGCATTACATCTTTTTACTCACGTTAGCCCTGTCAAGCCAACAAAGCTAGAAGAAAGATTCTTGCTATGTTTTGGCTCAAACATCAAAGGAGTTGTTAAATATGTTCTGATTTCCAGGCCAAGTTTTACCTCATTAACATCAACTGGAGAAAGTGGAGTTATCTGGGTGTAACTGAAGGCCGAATTTGACCACTTTTATCTTTATTAGTTTGCAGAATATGTAAAATCCACACTGTTACTTGCAAGTCAAGCTCATTTGAGATGAAGCTAACAGTGGTGCTGGAATGAAGGGTGCTGCTGCAGCCTCTGATTTAAAGTAGTAATAACAAAGACCAAATACATTATATCCATGGTTTCCATCATCAGCACCCCCACTATAAAAATTGTCCCAGCTTCCCTGGAAGTTACTGAGGATGAATAACAATAGAAATCGATGATGGCATTTTACAGCCACTTTTGATAGTGTAGCCACCCTTTAATAAGCATCAGAATTATTTAACAGGTGCTTTGGAAGCACCTTAGTACATACACATATATATATATAGTCTCCTTATGTACAAATCACGTCTAAGAAACATTTAAAGAACATGGCAAATTTATTTTCATTGTTCTCTGTGAAATTGAGCATGCCCACAGGAAAGAAATCAACCATGATATTCAGTTTATATATATTTTAAACAAGAAAAAACTCAACAATCAGCAACTTTGTTTTGCCAGGATGCGTACGTGCCTTAGCTGAGTAATTGTGCAATCATCTTTCTGTAAGCCTTGCCCTTCTTTCGCCCCCTCCTTCTTACTCTTCCTTGTTGAGTCAAGTTTGACATTCCAATGGGTCTTCTTACACGCATAAAGTTACTCATGTGTGCAAAAAAAGTTTCCAAGATCCAGGCCACAGTTTGTAAACTCATGGGTCAGGGACAACATCATCTTTTCTATACTGTAAGCGGTCTTTCACATGTCTGGACAGTGTACAATAATAAATTATTAATGATAATACGTAGACATGGGTGGCAGTGCAGAAGTCCATGGACCCCAGATTGGCCAACCTGATGTTTTTCTCTTCTGTGTTAATCCTGGAATATGTTTTACATTTAATCTGAGCATGTTCACTGCTTAATTTGTCATCTGTTATTAATTCATGAGTCTAAATAATTCTTTATACTTTTTTTATAATTTCACAGCAGTTGGACACTTTAGAAAATGTCAAAATGACATTTCTGTTCTCCTTTTGTACATGTAACCTTTTGTTTGCTGTATATGTGGTGCTTAAACTGTGTCTTATTCTCCCCCATTCTGCATTTATTAATCTCTTCCTGTAATTAATCCAAGAAACACTAAGAATATAAAACTTGTAATTATGATATTATTCTTTATGATATTAATCTGTATGATATGATAGCATGCACACATACACACACACCCATTTCCCTAACCTTGTGAGTTTCAAGACTGGGATACACGTAGACAGGCCAAGGAATTAGCAACCTAATTCCTGAGGATTATGTTTTGGGTTACTGGAAATCAGGCAGGAGCCAGTTTAACTAGCTCAGCTGGCTTCAGACACCCAATGGGTCATCAGGAATGAGGCATACCAGAACTTGAAGCATTGGGTGAGGGAGTCCAAGCAGCAGCCACGTAAGATCTAATTTTTTTGTGGACAACTTCCTGTGGGTTTAAATAGGAAGCCCTGACCAATCAGCAGTCCCAGTGTTCTTTCAGTCAGTGCCCAGAGGAGGTTTCCCTGATGTAGTGTTTCATGGGCTCTCTCCTTGGCCAGTGAGTAACAAAGCACTGAATGTAAATAAGGAGGCAACAACTGACTGGTAAACACCAGTGACCCAGCTTTGAGACCTGTGGGGTCATGACAATAAGATGCTGAGTGAGTGTGGGCTCCACTCCAGGCTAGTAACAATAACCAATATTTTCAATGTTGAGTTGGGCACATGTTAGTGACCTGAGTTTCAGAAATGCTAGCCACCAACCAATTCCTATTAAAGTCAATAAATGAATACCATTAAGATCCATGAGTGGCAAATAGAATTAATGGGCTACATCTAGCCCATTGTGTCATTCTGGTGGGTGGTACCTGCTTACACCATGGCTGAATTTGGCCCAGAAGCTCTTTTCACACATTACAGTAAAACAGCATCTCTTAGCTTTGGGGTTGAGACTCCAACTAGGTCACCAAAGGGTGGCTGCAGGGTGTTTATTCCACCAATAACCAAGATTTCAGACAGCTCTTGGACTCTTACGGAAAAGAATCATGGAATTTCATAAGGCTGAAACTAACAGGGTTGGCTAGAAATGGACATTTAGTAAAAATGTATTAGGGCTCTATAGAATGTATAGCCTAGGGAAGTAGGGAGGGATAGCTCAGTGTTTTGAGCATTGGCCTACGAGCCCCCGTGGTGTGAGCTCAATCCTTGAAGGGGCCATTTAGGGATCTGGGGCAGAAAGCTGTGGGTGAGATTGTGGCCTGTATTGTGCAGGAGGTCAGACTAGATGATCATGCCCATCCCTTCTGACCTTAGAGTCCATGAGAATTTATTCTAAACACCTAGAAAATTTAATAGCATACGTTATCTAGCTTGCATATTTTTTGAGCCAACATCTAGAATTCTAGAGTTTGGTTAAATTCTAGAGAAAAGATGGAATTCTCTATTAAGTGTGACATGATGCTTGCCCCTCTTTCCACATACACTGTACTCAGCTAGAGGAGGACAATGCCTCTTTGATTCCCCAGGCTTCTGCTGCTTAGAGCACTCAACATAGCATGGTGGTGTCTCAGGGATGGGAAGAGGTCAGCCCCTAACCAGAGCATTCATGCAGCAACCCCACCACCAGAATTTAGCTCACCTCTGGTACCCCACCCATGCAAGCTGCGTTATCTGCCTGTGTCACAGTGTCTAGTGTGGCTCATGACCATACGTGCTAATCTCAGGGCAGACTATCAAGAAACAGGACACAAGCCCTAAATTGGTTATGTGTTCAACTGTACCTTAGATCTCTCACCAAAGACAGTGCTTGTAGCCAGTCCTGTAATCAACTAACTAAAGGTTTATTAACTAGGAAAAAGAAATATGAGAGTTATTCACAATGTTAAATCAGGTAAACATACACTCACAAATGAGTTACAATTTGGTTTCAAAAGGTAATAAATAGTAGCTGCTGTAACATGTCAGCTCCATAGGGTTAATCCAAGCTAAACAGCTGGGGAGCACTTTCTTATGCTTAGATATCTTTACCCCTTCAAGCAGCATAGGACTACCAATTTCTCCTTAATGGGCATTTTTATTTCCTTCCCTCAGTGTCCAAGCTGTGATAGGATGAGGGCTTGTGCTCATACCCTCTTCAGGGGTGTGGGGAAAGCAATCAGCTGTCCACAGTGGCTTGTCTGATGTGCTTCTTTTGTTAGGGAGCAGAGAACACCTCACGTGGGAAGCGAGTATTTCACACTTGGCAATGCTTCTCCCATGACCGTGCGGGATTTACAGTCATAGGCTATGTCTATGCATACAGCAGTGCAGCTGTATTGATACCAGTACAGCTGCACCACGTGTGGTGAAGAGGCTGTATACCAATGGGAGAGAGCCCTCCCACTGGCATGAAAAAAAACATTTCCACAAATGGCAGGAGCTATGTTGGCAGGAAAAACTCTCCGACTAACATAGTGCTGTGCACATGAGTGGTTATGCTGGCCTAATTTATGTCACTGAGGGGGATGGAATTGTGGGCAACATAAATTAGGCCAGCATAAGTTGTAGTGTAGACATAGCCTTAGCAAACATTTTTATAGTTACAGAGCATACATTTAAACTTTACCTCATAACATGGGATACAGATATGATAAGTAGGATTAATACATGCAGCATCCTACAAGCATTCCATGAAGTCTATACACTAAATGCATTCTTATAGCTCTAATATCTATTTTAACAATACTAGTACAAAGGTGAGCCAGACTGGTTTCCAGCTAGGCATTTGTCAGCGTTCAGTGAGGCCTTGGCATGAGCTGGCACTGGGTCTGTGAGCGTCATAGGCTGGATTTACATTTCCCTAATACAGTCGAGCCTGCCTGCTTTTAGTGACCTCACCTGGTAGCTTTATAGAGCTGAGAGCCTTTGCTCCCATGACATAGTTATACTGTGGTATGCTGTACCTTTCAATCAAGTGCTGAAATAACAGTATAGTTCATGCAAGGGTCAGAGATTTGCTTGAGAGTTGTGGTAAATTATTAATTATATTTAAACTTTTATAAAGCTTAAAGGCAATGTAAGCCAGAGGCAGTTTTTTTCATTCCTGCCTCCCTTGTGCAAGTCTGATGTCCAGTTCCTTTATTTTAGTACTAGTCTGTATAGAGAGGAAAGACTTCAGCCTGTTCCCCTTCTCTTGTATAGCAACACCCCATTGTATTTTCACTGGGTTCTGATGATTTCCTCACTTTCTAAGACAGCAGCAATCTGGGGTGTAAATATGTGACAGAATCATTGAATTATGAATATGGAAGATCACTCTCCTCACTCCATTTCTGGAGAGGAAGCGATGAGACTAGGATCAGTGCTGAGGTGTGGGGAAAGAGAAGAGCGCCTTGTACAGTCATTTGGTAGTCTAAAGGAAGTCTGTTGCTGAAATCAGCTGGCAGGTCCTAGGTATCCCTTGTAGAGCATGGAGAGAGTGGGTTGTGCAATTAACTCCCTGTCCCTAAACACCCACCCATCATAACAGGAGTCCTTTGGTTGATGGGTTGTTGTATGTAGGTAGAGTGACCAGAGAGCAAGTGTGAAAAATTGGGAGGCGGGTGGGGGGTAATTTGAGACTATATAAGAAAAAGACCCCAAAATTGGGACTGTTCCTATAAAATTGGGACATCTGGTCCGTATGTGCAGGGACTAGCTTTGCACACCATAACAATGGATCTGTGCAGATCTGGGTTCAAGGTGAGGCTTCAGAACAGGAGTAACTTTACACGAAGATGGGTAGTAGTGCATTAAGCATGCAATCCCAGCTCTTCCAGGATTGATATGTATCAGCTTTTAGGATTAGCAGGGGCTAGTCACTTGAGTACCTTTAGAGTCTGATTTGCCACAGCATTGGTACACTGGTCATAAATGCTGCCGAAACAGAATTCCCCGCTAACTTACACCAGCGGTGGTGTTTTTCAACAATTTTGCACAGGTCTAAATAGCTATAACTAGTAAAAGGCAAAACAGAATTTTGGCTGACAATATTTGGGGCAGGTATTGGATTATCTGAACACTGTTTCATTTAGATTTCAGTACTAGAAACTAGGGGTCAGATTCTGATTTGACACTGCTTTTGCACACATGTAACTCCATTTATTTCAATGGAGCTACCCCAAGTGTACACCAGTGCAACAACTCATATCCTGGTCACTCGAGAACCAATCTGATCTTTTCAGATGCTTGTTTGTGGGGCCACCTACTGGCTTATTTGGATATTTCCAAAGGGCTGCAATACAGTTAAAAGATTAACAAAATTAAATCTTAAACTGGGAAACTTTCTACATCTTCATTAAGCAACCATAACATTTTGACTTTGAAAGCTGGGAAGCTGTCTTTCTTAATAGGTCTGTACCGCTCTTTACTGACAATTTTTTTGTCTTTCACTTTTCTACTTTTCACTAGGTTTTCTTTGAGTAGTCCCTAAGGACTGCTAAACATTTAACAGGCATCGGGGTGGATAAAAATCAAGGATTTTTAAATTGGATTTTTTTAAAGTTTACAGTTTATTTTTAAAAAAACAAACCTATTTTATTTATAATTAAATCTGTGTAAGCAGGGTCTGAATGAACTATTCCCTGACAGCTAGTTTGGGAGGGGGAGAGGAACAAACTGTATTTACATGACCACACCTACTCTGCATAAGTATCTAACAATAGGAGTTGCATAGCTCCAAGTGATCCGCTTTGGCTGGTGTTGGTGGGGAGGGTGTGTGTGTGTACAATTCACTTTAATGCATGGGGTAGTGAAATATTATCTTCATTGTATGCAAAGGGAAGCAGAACTGTGCTGAGCTTGTCCTGATTGAGGTGTCACCCTCATCTGAAAGAAACTCGCTAAGCCACACCACAACTCCTAGCTAAGTCTTTTATTGTTTAACTCTGTATTGGAACAGTGAGAAGGAACAGGTTAAACTAGGTCCAGAACCCTGGCTAATAAAAGAGTCCTAATTAAGCTAAACATGTTCAAATGAGAACTGAAAGGATATGATGGGGCAGTGTTTCTTCCCGCTCTGTAAAGAGCTGACCATCACTAACAAACTGACCTGTAGAGATCTTAGCCAAAGGTGACTCACAGTTGGCTGATGAATTAGTGGCTGATGAGCAGGAACAGGTGACTGATAGGTCAGCTAAGTGAGAGGATCCATGAGTGGAGTGGCCAGCAGAGAGGAACTGTGGCTGGTGGGGTGGTGCAGTGTTCAGCTGGCAGAGCAAGCAAGGTGACTTCTTCACCTGGTGGGAGGTGAACTCACATATCTGCACCTTGGAACCCTGGGGTCTCACTGACAAAGAACAGCTACTGTGAGTGGAGCATGGTGAGGGAGCAAAGAGGGGCACAGAAAAGGCTCTTTTGGCTGTAGAACTCAAGAACACGAGGCAAAAGGCACTGCCCCATGCACTCCGGGTTGGGTGTCCTGCTCATAATTTTATAATTATGAATCCTGCTTGTGGCATTTTCCCTAATTAATGTTGGGTGACTTCTTTTCTTTTGTTAAAAGTTTATTTTCTACACTCAAGACTTTGTGCTTGTGAGTAGGGAAGTTTTGCCTCTCAAAGGTGCCCAGGGGTGGTGTGTAATTTTCTCAGATTACTGGGTTGGGGCTCAAGCCAGTTCTTTGTTGTATTGTTGAAAAGGAACCCCTAGATATTGAACCTGGCCCTAGTTGCTTCTGGCTCTACCTGGCAGAAAGGTTACATTTGAAATTATGACAACCTATATTAAGGCCTAAATGTACTATAATCTATTAATAATTTAAATTAATTAAAAATAATATTAAGTAGTACACATTTGCTGTCAAACTTTAAAGAAAGTCAGACCACTGAACTGGTGGAAGTCACTGGCTTAAGCACCTGAAATTAGGTTTTGTTGAAGTGCAAAACCAGCTTTTGACATGAGTAGCCTCTCTACAGGTGCAGAGAGAATATTTTCTTTATTTTAGTTTATTCACCTAGTTCAGTGATGGCGAACCCGTGGCACGCGTGCCGCTGCCGGCACGCCGAGCCGTCTCTGTGGGCACGCCGTCAAAACGCCGGAGCAGAGGGGCGGGGTCAGTAAGAGGCGGGCGGGCGGTGGAGGAGGAAGTGAAAGGACGGCCGGAGCCCGGGAAGGAGAGCGGAGGCGGGGCCGAGGCAGGAGGCGAGGCAAGGCAAGAAGGAGAGCGGAGGCGGGGCCGAGGCGCGAGGCAGGAGGCGAGGCGAGGCGCGGCGCGAGGCAGGAGGCGAGGTGCCGCGCGGCGCGAGGCAGGAGGCGGCGCGAGGCGAGGCGAGGAGGCGACGCGCGGCGCGAGGCGAGGCGACGCGCGGCGCGAGGCGAGGCGAGGCGAGGCAAGGGGGGGGAGGCAAGGCAAGGCAAGGGGGGGGAGGCAAGGCGAGGCAAGGCAGGGGGGGGAGGCAAGGCGAGGCAAGGCGAGGGGGGGGGAGGCGAGGCAAGGCGAGGGGAGGGGAGGCGAGGCAAGGGGAGGGGAGGCAAGGCAAGGCAAGAGGAGGGGAGGCAAGGCAAGGCAAGGGGGGAGGAGGCAAGGCAAGGGGGGGAGGCAAGGCAAGGCAAGGCAAGGGGAGGGGAGGGGAGGTAAGGGGAGGGGAGGGGAGGCAAGGCAAGGCAAGGGGGGGGGAGGCAAGGCAAGGCAAGGCAAGGCAAGGCAAGGGGAGGGGAGGGGAGGCAAGGGGAGGGGAGGGGAGGCAAGGCGAGGGGAGGGGAGGGGAGGCAAGGCAAGGCAAGGGGAGGGGAGGCAAGGCAAGGCAAGGGGGGAGGAGGCAAGGCAAGGCAAGGCAAGGGGGGGGAGGCAAGGGGAGGCAAGGCCGGGGGGGGGGCGAGCCGCGCTGCTGAGGCCGGGGGGGGGGGGGTGAGCCGCGCTGCTGAGGCCGGGGGGGGGGGGTCCCGAGTCGAGCGGGGGTGTTGGCACTTTGAAAAAAAACACGTCGTTTTGATTTGCAGTTTGGGCACTTGGGCTCAAAAAGGTTTGCCATCACTGACCTAGTTCAATGACTAATTTGTTCAGAGTTAAGAAACTATAAGTAGGAAAGCCTGTTGTTCTCTTCCAATCTCTGAATAAAAACCAGTGAGGAATCTATCAGTTTGAAAACTTTGAAGGGCATGGTGACCAGAAACAATTACTAAGAACAGATAGTACTTCTTGGGTTTAACAAGTGAGTGAGTTTTAATATTTTTTTTATGTATCCAGCCCATAAGGTAGTTTCATTTAACTAACAAAAACATTTTAAAATGCTGTTTTTGTGTGTTTAAACTGAATTTTAAATTTCTATCCAAATAGAGCTTGATAGAAATTGCAAGGAAAAAATTAATCTGGTAAATAAGAAATGCATCATTCTCCATTTTTAACATAAAAATTAGATTCTGAATAAATGTGAATTAAGCTATGTAATTGCTTAAATAAATGTGCATAAATATAGTGTATCCTTCTAGTTAGTGTAACCCTTCTGCCAGGCAGAGTTGGCAGCAATGAGAGCTAGGGGTTTCTCCTAACAACAGAAAATAGAACCAGCTTGAGCCCTGACCCAGTAATCTGGGAAAACAAAACACCATCCTTTGGTGCCTCTAAGAGACAATACTTGCCCTATTGGAAGCATTGAGACGCCGTGTACAACAAAATAAATCTTTTACTAAAAGGGCAAAGGAGACCCAACAATAATTTGGAGAAAACGGGACAACCATCATTCAGAAGCACCCACTCCACAATGCATTGGGCACTGTCCAAGCATGTGACTAAGGAAACACCCAGTCCACAGTGTATTGGGCAATGCTCTTTACCTCAGTTTCTCACCTTTCAGTGTGAAAGCCCAATAAATGAATGTCCTGTAACACACCACTCTCCTTTCCCTCTGTAGTACCCCACTCACAGCCGGCAGTCCTGGATTAGCAAAGACCCACAGTTCAGAGGTGCACCCATGGGGTGGGGGAGAATTGATCAATATCGCTACTGCTACCACCTCTGCAACTAGCTCGCAGCTCCTGCTCCTCTCTATTACTGTGACATATTATTCTGAGGTTCGGCTGCTTTACTTATCTCTTAGTGCCAGTGCAGCTTCTGTGTTGCCTTTCATTATTCCCACAGGAGGTCCAAAGCTTAGGACCTAGACTTGCTCAGCAGTAAGGGCAACTCCGAGAAGCACAAACTAGAAACAAGAACTCCAAATCAAATCAAGACTTCTTTGGGAAAAATCCACACTCACCCCTCAGCTTCACTAACATTTGGCATCCCTACCCCACCACCCTTTAGTTTTTAGGGTAACCCACTCAATTAGGCCATGCTGAGCCCAATTCGGTTACCCTTTACTCATACATACTCATACATTACCTGCTGCTTTCAATATTAGATTTGTAACCCAAACCAGCCAAAATTAATCATTTTGGCAAAGCAGCTCCATTATGCTGCATATCTATGGAAATCATTCTGCTCTTGAAATCTTTCCCTCCCTCCCCAGTGCATCACTAGATGTCAGGGGAGGCTCATTCACACCTTACTTACATCAGCAAAATGTAGCATGAAATATAGCATAAAGGCTATATTTAGTTGCATACTAACATGTTTTAATGGTTACCAACCAACAAGAATCAGCCTTTCTTTAGGAAAATAATTAAAAAGTACAAATGCAAAACAAGATTAAAACAGATGATTTACATCAAAGTTTCCTGCTTGCTTATTCAAATCACGATAAAAATGGGTGATTTAACTCACTTTGATTTAAATCAGTCCACTCTCACAGGCATTAATTAATGAAGCTTCACCACCCCCCTGCAAAGTAGATCAGTATTATTATACTCATGTTGTTGAGCTGTAAAATAAAAGGATAGATTACTAGAGTGAGGGAGGAATCCAAGAAATCTTCCCTTACTGTCATGCCCTGTGCAAGGGCATGCCTCAAGTCCCTCCCTTACTTCGAGTACACAGAGCATTCCTTGCTAGTGCCCCTGGAAACATTAGGACCAAAGGGAAAAGGCAGATGGATATACTCTGTGCTGCCTCCCCACGGGATATTAACTAGGATATTCCCAGGATATACTTCTATCTCCTATATTTACTAGGATATACTAGGATATACTTCTATCTCCTATATTTGTCACTACTGGTGGGAGGGCATGTGCTTACTCCAATGCTACTAATACTTAAAACATCCTGACATAAACCTTGTGACATTTTAATAAAAGAAAAAAACAACAACACCCCCAAACGGATATTGGTCTCCAGGAGGTACCGTATTTTTCGCCCTATAAGACGCACTTTTTCTTCCCCAAAACGGGGGGGGAAAAAGTTGGTGCGTCTTATAGGGCGAATGTGCGCCCCGGTTCCCCCCTCCCCGCCGCGGGCGGGCTGCCGGGAGCGTCCCGGTTCCCCCCTCCCCGCCGCGGGCGGGCTGCCGAGGTTCCCCCCTCCCCGCCGGACCAAAAAAAAAAAGTGCGCCCCGGTTCCCCCCTCCCCGCCGGACAAAAAAAAAAAAAAAAAAAAAGCACCTCGCTCTCCCGTCCCCGCCGCGTGGGCGGGCTGCCGGGAGCGTCCCGGTTCCCCCTTTGTCGGAAGCATGCAGTGGAAGTATCCAGCTGGATATTAGCCCATGAAATCTTATGCTTCAATACTTTAGTTAGTCTTTAATGTGCCACAGGACTCTGTCAAAATAATCAAAGAAATTGAAAAAGTTGTGATAAAAAAACGAATAAAAATCCTTGGGAATTTTAAAAATGGACTAAAAAGAAGTAGTATTGACACTACATATATGTAAAGGACCTTATGCAGTTTTAACTTATAAATTTAAATACAAAGAGTAAGTTTCAGGAAAACAAATTACTTAATTGCCACAGTCAATTGTGAACAAATTTCATGTGCCCTAAATCCTTGATAGAAAGCCTGTTAATCAAAGTAAAAGCCAATTTTATTTGTGTGTGATATACTTCAAAGCATGGCACTAACAAATTGGGACATCTCTTAGATCAACTCCACCCAAGAAGTACCTATGTGCAGCATTTATAGAAGTCAGTGAGTTAGGATTCTCTTGCATTTTGTTGCTTGCATCTGCAAACTAGACTCCAAAAAGGAATCTCCAGCTCCCAAAGAAGAATAGTCAGTCAGGCAATGTCTTTGGACACAAGCATCTGGGTGGAAAACCCCATGTTTAAGACACAAGCAAGAAAGCTACACTGAAAAAACACTACAGCACAGCTGCAGCAGCTGATCCGGTTAGACAAGTTTGTGGGTGTGATCGTGTCCGTAAAGCACTACAAAGGGATTAGTTTGTCTTTATTCATAAATTATCCACCTGTATCTGGAACAGGTATTCTGACTTGGAGGAGGCAAATGATAGTATTACTCAGAAGGCTAGATTCCATTCTGGGATCCAGATCCTTTGTACTGCTCTGGTTGCATGAAAAGGAGCTAAATCTCCCCAGCCTTGTATTTCCCTAGTGTATTTCCCACTGGCATCACCAGCTCTTGCATCCCCTGCCTCCCATTACAGTTCCTGGCATAGGCAGCAAGCATATAGGCATTATGTTAGGGCAGCCATTTCTTGCAATTCCCAACATAGGGAGTGTGTAAGGCACATTAGAAGTGTAGCCAGAATAATAAGCTCTAGCTGTTCTTGAGTGGTGTAATGGTCCTGAGAGGCCATAGTCAGCCAGCATACTAAGCAACAGCAGCTATTGGTCACAGTTGAGAATCTGATCAATAATTAATAAATGCACTAGCCACATTCCAGTTCCATGAGGAGTCTGAGGCCTTAGAAATCAGAGGACTTTGGCCCAAATCAACAAAGAGACTTGCGTGTTGTGATGTTGTCACTGGACTATGGATTGTTCTGCTGATGGTCTTTATCCAGCTCTACAACTAAATGATTGAATAATTAAGTGTCACTTGGGCCAGAAAATGAGAATTGCTCTACAGCCAAAGTCAATCACTCAAGAGGTGGGGCACTCTTGTTCAAATCTCTTCTCCATATTAGGCAGAGAAGGGAATTGAACCATGGTTTCCCAAATTCTAGGAGACTATCTAGCAGCTGAGCTCAAGATTATAAGGGAATCGTCCTCCCTCCCCATGCTGTTGTGTGGAGTTAGGTGCCCTCTGAGCAACCCTACCAGATCAAGCTAAGCATTCAAGATAGGGACTCCTTTGCCCATCTTCCTCCAGTTTGTAGATCATGCTAGGGCTGAGGTAGGAGAGAGAGGTGCCTGGGAGCCTAGTGTGAGACAGAAGCATAGGTGTCTAGGGAATTATTACCGCAAAAGTTTAGGTGCCAAGTGAGTTTAGGGTTTTGCTGTGTAAAGTAATGCTACTTTCCCCAGCCTCCTGTACCCTGGGTCTCATTTCTCTCATCTGTAAAGAAGAAGGTAATGATACATATCTATCTCACACAGTTATTTGTGAGACAAACATTATTTGAATGAATCGGAAGATAAGGGTCTGATCCAAAGCCCACTGAGGGTATGTCTACAGTGTAGCTCATAGGTGTGATTTCCAGCCCAGGTGGACATAAACACATTAGCTCTGCTGGAGCAAACATGCTAAAAATAACAATGAGACTATGGTGGCAGTTCAGGCTAACGACCTGAGTACAATCCTGTCCAACACCTTGGGTACACATTTGGGTGGCTAAACCATGGCCACACTGCTATTTTTAGCATATTAGCAGAGCTAGCATCTGTCTACCCACCCAAACTGGGAGTCACAACTTCTATGTGTGTAGACATATCCTGAGGGGAATGGGAATTTTTCTGTTACCTACACTGTATATTGGATCAGGCCCTAAATGCAAAGAATAATTTGTATTGATTATAATTAGAAATAATATGGAGCTATATCTCTTTAAGATGTTCTACCATCAAGGAATTTCAGTCAAGAAAGCTGGAAGCAGGGGGGAAGCTGTCTGGGGCTTCTCATCCCACTCACCCTGTTATTTAGCATCAAAGCCATAGTGCAAATTTAAACACTAAGGGCTAAATCTACAAAAGGATTTAGGCTTTTTGACACTCAGCATAGCAATGCCTAACATATATTACCTAGAAAATCCCTGAAACTGAAAAAGCCTGAGTGAGGGGCTCAGGCTTCCTAGGCAATGACTAGAGATAGGTACCTAAGAATAGGATCCACAAAAGCCAGCTTGCACTTAAATAAGTGGGGAGAGGGTTGTCTGAAGCCCCAAGCCCCTCAAAGGCCTGGTCTACAGTGTGTGTGGGGGGGAGGGGAGGGTCAACCTAAGATAACATCACCTTATGTCCAAATAAATCTGTTAGTCTTTAAGGTGCCACTGGACTCCTTGTTTTCATAAATCTATAGTTAGGCACCTTTGGCGTTATTTTCAGAATTGGTGAGCACTAAGCAGCTGTCATTTTCTGTTGTTGAGAACTTATCACTTCCGTAAATCAGGCCACTTATTAAAGCGCCTAAATATGATGCAACAGGGCTGTCCCTGGGACTCATAATAAGTGACAGTGTAAAATACAAAGATGTTACACTCTGGGTGCAATCCAGACAAAGAATGATGTGACCCCCTTCAATCCTTACTGTGACCTCTGCTCAAGGCCCTATCAGTCCTGCGGGGATCCCAGATGGACAGTCTTTTCTATGGGAATCTTCATATCTTGCAGGCTTGGGTGGTCCCCGTTGCTAGACCCTCTGGCAGTTACTGGATCTAGCAGCCACAGCAGATTTCCCGGCCTATTATACCTGCCACCCATGGGCTTTTCACAGAGTCAGAGGGTAACCTCAGAGGCTTTTAAAATACTTTTTACAGTCACTTTTCTTTTTGTATAGGTAAGCAGAATCCACTGATCACATTGTAAACAGGCACCCTAAAGTTGCCCCAAAGGCTTTAGAGCCGAAATCAATATTCATTGAAATAAATGGCAGTGCTCTCGGGTCTGTGGTGAGTTGAAGTGGCTGCATGGCTGTAAGGATCAGATCCAAAACCCACTGAACTCGGGGGGGGGGGGTCTTCCCATGAACTTTAATGGGCTCTGGACATGGGCGCCAGGTATTCTAGGCCGGGGGAGGATAAGTCTCCCCAAACATCCAGGCGTGGCCCGACCATGCTCTGCCCCCAGACTCCTTCCTGCTCTGCAGTTCTCGCCTTGTGTTCCCCTGTGCTATGGCCCAGACTCAGGCTGGGGCTGGGGTCGCACTAGGGTGTCCAGTTTCTGACCAAAACACCTGTCCGGTCAGCGGTGCTGCAGAGCTAAAGCGGGCTAGTCCCTAGCTGACCTGGCTCCACGCTGCTCCCCGGAAGCAGTCAGCAGGTCCAACTTCTAGGCGGGAGGGAAGGCAGGGGGCTCCGGGCAGTGACCCTGCCCAGAGTACCAGCTCTGCAATCCCATCAGCTGCCAGACCTGCTGCTGGCTGCTTCTGGGGCACAGCACGAAGCCAGGAAACCTGCCTTAGCCCCCCGTCTCCCCACTGTACCCCCCACTAAATTGGTAACACTGCATGGAACTAGTTCACACAACTGGGGAGGGGTGTGTTGGGAATTTCGGGGGGGTATATAAGGGGTGGGGGGGGGAATCCCTGATTATGTTCTGCCTCACCTGGGTTTCCCCTACCTCTGTGCCCCCCGCTCTCCCCCCTTCGGTCGTCCTGCCCAAGTGTCCCATCTCTCCCCATTGGGGAACAGATCCTGAGCCCAGAGGCGGGGTGATGGACCAGCTGCTGCCCGGGGGGCTCGGCGATGCAGACGGAGAGCCCGCGAACAGGCTCTCCTGGGGCACAGGACGCAGCGCCGAGAGCCCCGGCGGGCGCAGGTTCTCCGGGCCGCGGCGGGGAGGTCAGAGACGGGAACCGCGCCCCCCGCCCCCACCCCCACCCGCGCGCAGCATCGGCCCTCTCCGTGCCCATGGCAACCGCAGGGCGCCGCCCCTTCCCCGGGCTCTCAGAGACAGCGGCCGCGCCCCGTCCGCCCGTGTCGTCACATCGCACTAGGGGCCGGCAGGCATCAAGCCCCTCCCTCCGCTTCCTGCCATTGGTCAGTCCCCCATAGCGCCATCTCGGCCTAGCACCGCCGATTGGCCCAGAGCTGCTGAGGCACCCGGCGCGAGGCGCTTGCAAGAGGCCGGAGGGAGCCGCTCATTAGCATAAACCCCGCCCCTCCCCTTGTACCCCCGGCCGCTTGGCTGAGAGCCGAGACGTCGGTAGCCTAGACAGCGGCATCCACCGGCGAGGGAGAGCGGGGCGGCCTGGCTCCATCGTCAGCCGGGGCGAGGACCGGCTCCGCCGCGGGGAGGGGCAGCCCGGGAGAGGGCGAGCGGGAGCCGGGGCGCTGCGTACGGGGCTCGTTCCTGTCAGCGCCGGCGGGGGGCTGCTGCTGAGGGCGGAGAGGGACCCGCCAGCGGCTTTCTCAAGGGCTGCGCCGGCATCTTCACCTCGTCTCTGGATTTCGGGGCGGAGCCCGCGTTCAGCAGGAGAGTGAACGCGACTGGATCGTTCCCAAGACGGGGCCCCTCGTCTGATAAACCCCCTTCTTGTGGCGACCGCTGGAGGCTTCCTGTCAGGCCACGCGCAATAAGCTGCCCGTCTACATCCATGTGGGGAGAGAACCTGCTGCTGGAGAAAAGAGATCGTGACCCCCACCCCAAAGGAGAGAAGAGTAACAGCCCCCCACCCCGGCAACGACTGGGACCCTCGGGAGCTGCTGTCAATCTGTCTCTGATTGTTGAAGAGGAGATTTGGACTGAATTTTCATACCACTTTTTGGAGCATCCTTCTCTCTAGGCTGCCATGCCCCAGGAAAGCTGCAGTTGCTACAGCAGCGGGGCTTTGTGAGGGACTCTTGCGTCTCTGATATATTTTTAAGCGGGATATTTGTATTTTTATAATTTTGATACCTTGTGCAAAATCGGGTTTTCGGAGAACTTCAATCACAGTACAAGCGTTAAAGGGAGCCACCGGCGACAGTTACTTGCCCTTGTCATAATGTGGACTTTTCTGGGCATCGCCTCCTTCATCTACGTGTATAAGAAATGTGGAGACTTGATGACTTATGTCAACAAAGAGGTGCTGCTGACGATGTTGCTGTTTTTCTCTCTTGGTTTGCTGCTGTCTTATCGGTATCGTTCTGGGTGGCTAAAACAGCAGCAGTGGGGCCATCAGAAACAGTCCCACTTTGGGATGATCTGTAGTGTTCTCTCAGCTTTGCCACTCATAGGTTTTTTCTGGGCCAAATCCACCCCTGGATCTCCACAGGCAGAGCAACCCAAATCCAGAAAGGTAAGTTCAGTTCAAACCTGGGAAATAGGATGGAATCATTTCACTGTTTTGTTTTGTTTTTACATTAGGGCTCCTCTGTCAGTTTGAGGGAAAAGCAGCTGATGAACACTTGGAGAGGATTTATCTTTGTGGTCCCCACCTAGGGATTTGTTAGATTTTAAACAGGCTCCATCTATGAGTTTGGGTGACAAACTTATAGATGGAGCCTGTTTAATCAAGACACTGGTTTCTTGGGTTTCAAATTAAGTTGAAAGATAAACCTTGGGAGAAATCTCTGTTATTAAGATGATTTGCAGTTTCTGTGTTTGTGTAATTTCCAGTAAAGTATTTTTCCCACATGGGAAACATCTTAAATTGTTAGTGCTGTGACATACATCAGCTTTTAGTATCTCTACATTTGAAAGAAAAACATTTATCAAGACCACTGGCAGACCTAGAAAAAAAAACTGCAGATACATCTGATGAAATCTAAAGAATTCTGTAAATAATAGTACAGTAGACTCTCGATTATTCAGGATTGGGTTAACTGGATGTGGATTAACCAGGATGTCAAAAAAAATACATGCAAGGCCGGCTCTGACTTTGTTGCCGCCCCAAGCGCGCACACCCACCCACCCACCCACCCACCAGGGCACAGGGCAGCCAGTGAACCAACACCCCCTCCCCTGGGCATAGGGTGGCTGGTGAGCCAACCTCCCCCTCCCCATTTTTCCTATTGGATGGTGATTATCTGGGATTTTATTAACCAGGATTAATATTTTCCCTGGATAATCCTGGATAATCGAGAGTCTACTGTAATAAGAATGAAATCTCACCTATGTAGGGCTTTACATCTTAGAAGGCTCTTAGAACATTGGGCAGAATCTCTGAAGCAGACTGCCAGTTTATCTGCCAGTGGTATGATAGATTTAGTTTGTGGAAGGAGCTCAGTAGGAGCGCCACCAGGGTATCAAGCAGATGTAGTTCAAAGGATGCACTGAATCTGTACAATACTGTAGTTGGACCCCCTTCCATATGCACTTCGGAGCAGAGCTGACTCTAATCCCCTGCACTGGAGATCGTGACCTCATGCAGCTTCAGCAATTCCCCTGGGACTTTCAGCTTCTCCCTTGGGGTTTTTTTTTTTTTTTTTTTTTTTTTTGAGGGGAGGTTACAACTAAAATGGTTCAGCCATTCTCAGAACAAGCTTGCGCAAAAATGCATGTTGACCATGTTCAAAGAGATTATTTTAACTTCTGTGAAGTTTTAGTGCAATGTGCAGCGGGGACTTGAAATGTGGCAGGGAGGTTACCCTTGGTGTCAGGAACAGGGTTTTCGCCATCCTTGTGAAAATTCTCCCAAATCTGACCACGTTTATAATTGCCCTGGGAAAAATCTGTCTCCAGACCAGTGCTGTCCTATCATCCATGGCCCTAATATGGCTTAGGATCCACTGCTACAAACCCTTTATAGTGAGCTTAATGCCTAATACCATGAACATGACACTTATTACTGTTGAATACCGCCACTGAATTCCAGTGGGACTACTCACATCGCTAGGCTCAATAATAATGGTTTGCAGAATTAGGGGAGTTGATATTCAGACCTAGACCTAGAAAAAAAAGAGTCATTTTTAAATCCAAAAGATAATTCACAATCATTCAATTTTTATATTATATTGTCTATTATTATTTGTAAAATAAAGAGTATAAATGCTAGATATGTCACTTGCATTTTTGTTGGTCTTAATTTCTACATAGGATAAAAGAGGGGTAAACTCAAACACTGTGACAGAGACTGCTACAAATACAATATCAGCTCCTCAGTCTGATCCAGAGGTTATCATCGTGGGTTCAGGTGTACTTGGTTCTGCTTTGGCTGCAGTGCTGTCAAGGGACGGAAGAAATGTAACAGTAGTAGAGAGGGATCTGAAGGAACCTGACAGGATAGTTGGAGAGTTGTTACAACCTGGAGGATATAATGCTCTTAAAGAACTGGGTCTTGAAGGTAAGTAAATCTTAAAACTAAGATATTTTGTTGCAGAGGTATTTACTTGACAAGGACAAAACCCCCTTGAATCAAAGAAAAACATGCTTACAAAGAAAATTTAAAATTACATCATATTCTGGACATATTTGGATTAAAGCTGCTTGTTCTTATGTGTCCTGTCCACCATTTTGAAAATGGCCCTTCTGTGTTGTATGCATGTGATCGTATGCTAAAGAAATAGAATAGACTTGGTGTAGAGGTCAATTTTTACAGACTAATATGTATTTCTTGTTCTTCTTCTTTCATAAATATATTGGGATTTGTTTTCTAGATTCAGTGGAAGGTCTTGATGCTCATGTAGTAAATGGTTACATAATTCATGATCTTGAGAGCAAGTCAGAGGTAGAAATTCCTTATCCAAACTCTGCAGATGGTCTGGTGCAGAGTGGAAGAGCATTTCATCATGGGCGCTTCATCATGGGTCTCCGAAGGGCAGCCATGGCAGAACCCAAGTAAGACAGCTGGCTTAAAATTTTAATCAACATAGTATAACAATTTTAGGTCCTGTTCCTGCATCAGGATCCAATAGCACAGTTCCCTGCATCTCTGAGATGTTCCATTCACTTCAGTGGAACTCTGCAAGGGTGCACAGGTCTGCACTAGACAATCCTGATGCAGGAACTGAACTTTAATAATTTTTTTTGCTTCAGTATGCACATAACATACTTTTGTAGATGTTTATAAGAGGTACATTAATTACACCATAATCAACTAAAAGAGCATGTAAATAAGCAACTGTGCATTGGGCTTTAGGACATAATTTGGTCTTTGATTTATGGGAATACAGATTTTAAACATGGGGCGGACACAAAATATTGGACCACATGAAGGAATAGCTCAAGTCTTAGAGGTTAATTCTTCACTTGTATTTGTTGTAGTCATTTATATCTCTGAAAAATAGTTGTAAAACACTACCACTCATCAGTAGTGTGCCATCTATGTATGCACTGCTTGCACTGCATGCCCCAGAATTCAAAAATGTGGTGCAACTGTCCGTCTGTGGGGCCGATTTTTCCCCATGGATTGATTCTAATTTAATGGGGAAACAAGCCTGTAATGCATAATGTATACTTTAATTAATTGGGTCAAAATGAGCCCTGCTGCAAATGTAATTTAAATGGAGTTTCACTTATGTACACTGGTGCTGATCTGGCTATTTGCCAAAAAGAACCATGTTCTATCAGTGAATAATGCATAGACCTACCTGGATTGATCAGAGAAGCAAATGGTAGCACTGACTCATTTCATGCTCAGGAATTGTAAATACATGGAGTTATTCAAGAAGATCCACTGTGCTTTAAATTCGCACCCCACCTTCATCTTCATTAACTTTCAAGTATAGTCAGACCCTAAGCATGTTGTTCTTCCCGATTATATGATTCATGATGCTGAAAAAGAAGCTTGCCCTTCCAAGAACGAGAATAATCATGATCCTCTTTTCTCTACTCCTTCACCTTTTCCAATACTACATAGACAAGTCAAATTGTTGGAAAAGAGCGATGAATATCTCCAGTAATTTTGGTATTCTAGAGTCTTGAAGGCAACTCCTTCTTCCCTAAAAACATTTGTAACAAACTTCTTTATATGATCACTGCTTTTATATAAGAGGAGTGTCAAGAAACCTAAACATTAAAGGAAAGTACGGTCTTATTGCTTTATCATGCAAAATACCACAATAAGCTATATATTAAAAAAAATAAGTATACAAGTATGGTATGAATCTGTTCTTTACTGAAAACCTGTTTGTTTCCATTAAATCTTTTAGATTGTATGAAATAATTATTTTGAAATAATTTTTAAAATATCAATCCTGCAGTACTGCTAAGGTTGATGAGAGCTGAGGTGATCTGCTGCATTTGTGATAATTATGAAAGTTTAAGCTGCCTGGGCATATCTTTAATTTCAATGGGATTTGGGCACCTAACGTCTTAAAATCCTTGAAAATTCGATCATATCTGCTTTACACATTTTTTAGCAGAAATTTAGAAAGCTAGAATTTGTAGAAAGTTCATTTTTTCCTTTCTTTGTTCATTTTGGATATGTTCCACCTCTCCATGTACCAGGGAAGGGCAAGTTGAATATTTAATTATAGTTGGCAGATTTCAAACGTTTGTAATTTTGAGTGCCATGGAGTCTTAATTTTTGTTTCAGACTTCTTAAAAAATGTGTCATGGGGAATGAAAGGTTAAGTGACACTATTCTTTTAACATGTCCTAAGCAATAAGTATTTATTTTCAGATGAATAAAAGTAAAATTACATACAGAGTAAAGAGGTGTCCATTATCAATATTGTTACTGTTTATTTAATTTAGTTCTAACAATGTGCTTAGTGCTTCACTAGACTCAAAAGATAGAGAGTCCCTGACCTAAAGCATTTAACCTACAAGACAGAGCCTGTAATTGAATCTGTGTAGGTAGATCCTTGCACTCATAAGAAATCCCACCCAGTTGTTGACAGTTCACTTGAGGAGCTCCTTTTACTGTCTTAAGGACGTATTCTTCTTCAAGTGATTGCTCATATGCATTTCAATAGGTATGTGTGCGTTCTGTGTGCACGATTGTTGGAAGGTTTTTCCCCTAGTGGTACCTGTTGGGTCAGCTGCGGAGCCCCCTGGAGTGGTACCTTCATGGCAGTGTATATTGGTCCCTGCCAACCCACCCCCTGCTCAATTCTTTTTTACCGCCAGTGATGATCGTTGGAGCAGTTCGGTTTCATGCATTCATAAGTAGCTACCTAGTGGTTCCCTTTTCTTATTTGTAAATAGTTTAATTGAATTGTAGTAACAATAGTTGTATAGTAGTTAAGCTTATTTTGGGGGGCTCTCCCCCCCTAGTTTTCCCCAAGGGCATGCCTTGATCCAAGGCACTTAAGGCATGCAAGAAGTACCGTATTTTTCGTCTTATAGGACGCTCCGTCCTATAAGACGCCCCCTCATTTTTAAATAAAAAATCCGGGAAAAAAAAAAAAAAAAAAGCGCCTCGCTCTCCCGTCCCCGCCGCGCGGGCGGGCTGCCGAGGTTCCCCCCTCCCCGCCGCGGGCGGGCTGCCGAGGTTCCCCCCTCCCCGCCGGACAAAAAAAAAAAAAGCGCCCACTCGCTCTCCCGTCCCCGCCGCGCGGGCGGGCTGCCGCGAGCGTCCCGGTTCCCCCCTCCCCGCCGCGGGCGGGCTGCCGGGAGCGCGCCCGCGGCGGGGAGGGGGGAACCGGGACTCTCCCGGCAGCCCGCCCGCGTGGCGGGGACGGGAGAGCGAGTCGGCGCTTTTTTTTTTTTTGTCCGGCGGGGAGGGGGGAACCTCGGCAGCCCGCCCGCGGCGGGGAGGGGGGAACCTCGGCAGCCCGCCCGCGGCGGGGAGGGGGGAACCTCGGCAGCCCGCCCGCGCGGCGGGGACGGGAGGGCGAGGCACTTTTTTTTTTTTTTTTGCATTCGCCCTATAAGACGCACCAACTTTTCCCCCCCCCCGTTTTGGGGAAGAAAAAGTGCGTCTTATAGGGCGAAAAATACGGTTTGCAAAATTTATGTCCAGAGGCGATCTGCATGCTGCTTCTCTTAAGTGCCTGGGAGGTCATCAGACAGACAAGTGCCCAGTTTGCAGGCGCTTTAGACCCAGGACTAAAAAAGAGCGAGACTGTTGTTTAAAGCTCCTCCTGGTGGAGTTGGCCCTTAGCCAGTACCAGAAATGGCAGTGGCATCATCGGTGCGCAGCGCCCCGGCCTTAGTGCAGCATGTCCCGGCACTGAGGAAGGACTCCCCCAGGGAGCATCAGCAGTGCTCCCCGACTCATGAGACCAGCTCTCACAGGCACACTGCTCAAAGTCCCCAGTGCCACATAAGAAAAAGAAGGCGGACAGGGGTCGTTCCCCCGATAAGAAGCCGCAAGGAGATTCCAGTAGGGTGCATCCCATGGCGGGACGTCCATGGTCTGGCCCTCAAGACCAGTCACGTCCGGTTCTGGTGGACTCCTTGATTCGGGAGGTTTTGGAGAAAGAGCTCAACCTCCCCTCCACACCGGATACCTACGAGACAGTGCAGGACCTTATTGCCATGACAGCATAGTCCCCAGACCCACAGATGCAGGCTCTGGCAGTGCTCCAGGCACCAGTTGAGGTCAGCGGCACCAGCGATGGCACTGTATGCGCCATCGATGACAGCGCCGCAATTGGCACCATCTACAGCAACCTTCACAGCACCAGTGGCAGCACCATCCCCTTGTTCATCATCGGGGCAAGCCCACAATGTTATTGCGCCACTCCCCATCACCCCAGTACTGCTCCCCAGCACCGTTGGGCGCCTCCCCGCCGTGGTTGGGCTCAGAATACTCTTCCAAGTGGGAGGCTGAGTCTTCTGTCTCCCGACACAGCCGGTACTGCTCGCAATCCCGGCATTGGTCCCGGCACCAGAGTTATGGCACTGCCAGTATCCTGGCCACCCTAGTGGCAGGGCCCGATATAATGGCCATTTTGAACTCTTTGGGCCTATCTTCAGGGTCAGGGCTCCAAGGCCGCATCAGTGGCATCTACACCTGTGATCCCTCCTCAGCAACATTGGTGTCACACCACACTCCCAGAGCTCCGGAGGACCCACACAAGACAAGTATTCTGGGCCTTCTCATTTCAGGTGCAACGCCCAAACCAGTGACACCAGTTGTGCCACCTCTAATCAGAGAGGGCACCAACGCACCTGACCCAGCCTCTAGGAAGCCAGAAGGTCAGGAAGACCTAGTCCCATAGACCTCCTCCTTCTCCTCCTCCTTGCCGGACAAGGTGGTGGCGGGCACCACCACTATTCTACTGGCAATGGACACCAGAGGACACCAGGACCTTCTTAGGAGTGTGGCCCTAAACCTAAAGCTCCAGGAGGAGGAGGTCACCGAGGAGTCGGACCCGATGGTGGACATCCTTACCCCGGAGGGTGCATCTAGGGTGGCCTTGCCCCTGACAAGAATGAACCAGAACACTACTAGGGTGCTCTGGCAGACTCTAGCCTCGATACCACCCACCACTAAAGGGTTGGAGAGATATTATTTTGTGCCATAGGAAGGGTGTGGCGGGGTGACCACCCGCCCCCTACCGGAAGGGGCTGGAAAGAGCCCAGGAGAGCCCGGGAAGGGGTTGTGGCCAGGAGCTAGCAGGCTTCCAGGCTTGATTGGGAAGCAGGCTCAGCTGGGTGGCCACGCCCCAAACTGTCAGGCCTGTATAAAGGCTGAGAGGCAGGGGCCTGGATAGAGAGCCTCCTCTGTACCTAGAGGAAGACAGGCCTAGCTGCTGGGGCTTAAGCCAGGTACCTGGATTAGGGCAGGGCTGAGGCAAGGCAGAGGCAGCTGGGGAGGCTCTAGCCGAAGAGCCCCAGGCTGCCGGGCCTGGCAGAAGGCCCGACCAGGAGTACCGAGGTTGCAGGGGGCAGCCCAGGGCTAGAGATAGCGGCAGCAGGCCAACCCCCCTTGCCCGTGATGAGAGGCCATGATACTGCAGGCTGCCTCAGTGAGCGGGGCAAGTGGTGATTGGCACTGGCACATTCTGAGGTAAGGTGGGGATAGGGGGTAGAGGGTTCCCCCAGGGAGGGGAGACCCTCAGACGTTAAGGGGGTACTGCAGGGGCACAGCACCCACAGTTAGAGGGCACCGGGGTCCGGGAGGGACATGGGGCCAGGACAGGAGCGGGACATCAGCCTGCAGAGGGCGCTCCCAATGCTGGAGAGCTAATTCCCAGACAAGACCAGCAGGAGGCGCCACAGGGGTGAGTGTCGGCCCTGTTACAAAGGGTATGAACACCTTTTCACCCACCCCCAACTGGGGGTTCTAGTGGTCGATGTGGTAAATCACAAGGAGCAGCTGGGGCAGCCAGGTCCCACTCCAAAGTCACGGAACGCTAAGAAGCTGGACCTTTTTGGCCGGAAGGTCTACTCGACCGGTGGGCTCCAGCTTCGAGTGGCCAACCAGTTTCAGGAATTGCTCCCAGCTGGCTCACACAAGGGGTTTAATGTACTTCTAGAGGAGGGTAGGATGGTCTCAAGAACCTCCCTCCAGACTGTGTTAGTCGTGGCAGATTTGGCAGCTTGGGTTATGGCCACTGGCATTACAATGAGAAGTAGCAGGCAGTTGTAGGTGTCGGATATATCACCGGAGAACCAGAACACCTAGCTAAGATTCCAGCCCCTGTAAGGCAGCAATGTATGTGGTCTTCTATCCACACTTCCATGCCGCACTACGCCATCACCCAACAGGCGAGGGACAATGCAACCTTTGGCAGGACAGTCCTGCATTCAGCAACCAGATGAAATCCGACCCCTCCTTCAGGGAAACTGCTTGGAAGTCACCTATTGGGATGCACATGAGCAATCACTCAAAGAAGAAAAAACAGTTACTTACCATCTTGTAACTATTGTTCTTTGAGATGTGTTGCTCATGTTCATTCCAAATCCCACCCACCTCCCCTCTGTGGGAGTATTCCGGCAAGAAGGAACTGAGCAGGAGGCGGGTCGGCAGGGGCCTATATACATTGCCATAAAGGTACCACTCCAGGAGTCTCCACAGCTGACCGGATGGATACCGCTAGGGGGAAAACCTTCCAACGATTGTGCATGCGGTGTAAACACCTGTTGCAATGGACATGAGCAGCATATCTCGAAGAACAACAGGTTTGTAGGTTTATGGACAACAGATGAGACCAAGTCATGCAAATATGTATTAATTTTGGTAATGTACACAGCTTTATTTTGATGATAAAACTAAACATATTTGCAGTGTAATATTGTTAAAGAAAATGGTTTTGAAAATCTTTTCCTAGGAAATAAAATTTACTTTAGTAATTCCAGTTGTCATGGAGTGTGCGGAGTCCGGTCCCTGCACCCCCGCTTCCTGGGATTCACAGTGACTCTCAGCCAGCCAGTAGATTAGAAGGTTTATTTGAGATGACAGGAACACAATCCAACTCAGAGCTTCTTAGTCTAGACAGGACCCCTCAGTCTAATACTGCACCTGAAACTGGGCAGAACAGTTTTTTATATGTGAAAATGAAGCTTTTTATATGCAGTAATGGGATCATGAACAACTGGCATTCTCTATGTCATAAGTCAGTTTGAAACTTTGACCCTAAATATTCTTTTATTTTTTCCTGTACTTTAAAAAGTTCTCGTTTATTTCAGCACAAAATTCATTGAAGGGACTGTGTTACAGCTGCTTGAGGAAGATGACTGTGTGATGGGTGTTAAGTATAAGGATAAAGAAACTGGAGAT
The DNA here is from genome assembly GCA_032164245.1 of Sternotherus odoratus. Lineage (NCBI taxonomy): Eukaryota > Metazoa > Chordata > Testudines > Kinosternidae > Sternotherus > Sternotherus odoratus. The sequence continues at coordinate 17,584,526 of JAVMKO010000002.1, read as the reverse complement.
ATTCAGGTGAGACAACAGATTTCACTGTTCTTTGTGTTTACTGTATAGTATGGTCACAGATTCAGCATTTAAGAAGATTTGGATATTTCAGAACATTATTTTTATAATGCTTGATGCAATTTTTTTTAAAGGGAGGTTTTGTGGCATGTGGACAGAGGATTGGACTGGGTTCCGGTTTCAATTTCTGCCACTGGCCTGGTGGGTGATCTTGGGCAAGTCACTTCATTCCCTGTGCCTCTATTTCTCCATCTGTAAAGTGGAAATAAATGTTGGTTTGTAAAGTATTTTGATCTGTCAGTGAAAAGTGCTAAATACAGGCTGTATATTTTTATTCTTTTAAAGAAGGAAGCAGTAACTTCCACATATGGCAGTATAGGATAGCACATTACATTAAAAATGTTGTACAGTATCTTTATTTTGAAAAAAAACAAACAGTTTTGATCACTTTCTAGTGCTGAATATTTCCTTTTTCCTTCAAATACAATCCATTTAACATTCCTGCAGTTTCAATTTAAGAAAATCATTGATGTATTTTCAGATTGTATTGTACAATTGGGATTTTTGTGCTTTACAGCTTTTAAAGTTTTGCTGCTCTTTGCCACAGAGGGTTTTAAATGTGGTCCACTGGACTCGGAATCATGTCACCTCTCTAAGTCTACAGTGGGATAAGAATATTTAACTTTTAAGTGTTTTAGTATCTACAGATGGAAAGTGTTATATATGTATGCTGTTTATTTATTAGTAGTCCAAAACCTCTTCTTCAAAAGCCCAATGGAAGACTTTCTACAGAGATTTTCTCCATGTAGGTTCCCCTTGCAGATATTTCATACACACACAAACACACACACACACACACACACACACACACACACACACACACACACACACACACACCTGCCCATTTTCTGTTAGAGAAAAAGCCCCCAGGAGTCACTCCTAAATCTGGGAGACATCAAGAGACTATCAAATTCCCCTGACATGCCTGGCTTGAACACATTTTAGTTATCATTCCAGCAGATGTCCATAACTCTTAATACACATTGTGTACATACAACACCCAAGAATATTCATGATCAGGGAGTTATTAGTTTTCAAATGATACGTCACAGAGCATATTTTGTACAAATATTATTACAGCAGTCTGTAGAGTCTGAATACAGGAGTGCTTAGTGTCACATTCACTCTTCCATGATTATTTTAACCAGTAAGTGATTGAAAAATGTAGATCTTGGGATGGTTTGTTGATATTAAATAATATGGTATCCTAAAGCAAATAGAATCAGAGAGGTAGCCGTGTTAGTCTGGAATAGCAGAGGTAACAAAGAGTCCTGTGGCACCTTAAAGACTAACTAAAGTATTGAAGCATAAGCTTTCGTGGGCACTTCCACTGCTTGCATCCGACGAAGTAGGTATTAGCCCACGAAAGCTTATGCTTCAATACTTTAGTTAGTCTTTAAGGTGCCACAGGACTCTTTGTTACCTCTAAAGCAAATAGGAGATTCTAAGTAACTCATTTTGATAGATTGCTAGTGAATTGGACTTAAAAAAAGGTGGTGGTGGTGTGTTATCTGGAAGTTATGTTCTCATCTTATTTTTTGTTTGTTCCTTTAAAAGAAAAATGAACTGAGGCATCTCCGCGGAGATCTTTTATTTATTATATATTGGTATGTGGCTGATGTTCCATTTTTGTTTTGCTTATTTATTTATATATAGACTTTCAGACGCTTCAATAAAAAATAAATTAGATGTTGAGAAGCATTTTCCACTATAAGCTCCTCATCTTCTTAAACTGCTCATAATGTCTCAAAGTTCTTATGGGGTTGATCTTTCTCTCATTCCAAAAGTGATTTATTATGTTTTTCCCTTTAAAAGTGAGATAAATTAATCCAGCTATTTCTATCTTAATATCAGATACTTTATCTTTTTTATCTTTTTGAGATAAATATCACATTTTTATGTTTCAGGAACTCCATGCACCTCTGACTGTTGTTGCTGATGGACTTTTCTCCAAGTTTAGGAAAGATTTGGTGTCCAACAAAGTTACCATTTCATCCCATTTTGTTGGCTGCATTTTGAAAGTAAGGACCTTGTATGTATAGTACAAGAAGAAATGACTAAGAACTGTGATGTATATTTTTCTCTCAATATTCAACCATATCTCCCATAGCTGTATGAGAGTTATGTGTATGAAATGAGAATTTATCCTTATGGAAGATATTTTAAAAACCTATGCTTTATTATTTTCTGTTATTCAACAAGTACTGACAGCAAAGTCTCTTGAATCATGTTATTAAATGGCTTCCAAAATATCTATTAGAACAGGGGTAGACAAACATTTTGGCCCGAGGGTTAAAAAATTGTACAGAGGACCGGGTTGGGGAAGGCTGTGCCTCCCCAAACACTCTGGCCCTGCCCCCTATCCAACTCCCTCCCACGTTCCTCCCCCTGACTGCTCCTCAGAATCCTGGACCCATCCAATCTCCCCTACTCCTTGTCCCTGACCGCCCCTTCCAGAGACCCCCCCCCCCAGATACCTCCGTGGGACCCCACCTCCTATCCAACCCTGTCCCTCGCTCCCTGTCCCCTGACTATCCCTATCCACACCCCGCCCACCTGACAGACCCCCAGGACCCCCACGCCTATCCAACTCCCCCTGTCCCCTGACTCTTCCCCCAGAACCTCTGCCCCTTGTGGGCTACTCCCCTCGTGGAGGTGGTTTTCTGTAGCCGCGTCTACACAGCAACTACAGAGCCACGTTAGTTGGTAGGTGCCGCAGCAGCGCTTTAACATTGCTAGTGAAGATATGCCCTTAATGTTAAATTAATGTGACTTTAAAAGATGTCAGGAAATGATTTAGCAAGAGAGCAACTTTAAGCTCTTTTTCTAATCCGTTTTTTCCTTCTTTTTTTTTTTTTTTAAAGAATTCACCACAGTTTAAAGCCAATCATGCTGAACTTGTTTTAGCTAATCCTAGTCCAGTCCTTATCTACCAGATTTCTTCAGATGAGACTCGAGTACTTGTTGATATTAGAGGGGAAATGCCAAAAAACATCAAAGAATACATGATTGAGAAAGTTTATCCACAGCTACCTGGTAAGACTATGAAGATTTGTGTATGTACCCTTCAGAATTATAATGTATTATCCACCACGGCGGGTGTTTGGGCGGGGGCGGAGGGGTGGGGGAGTGTTTGGTTTTGGCTTTGTTTTCAATTTGTTGCTGAATTGTCCATTTGAAAAGTAAGACATCTGATCAGTCGCAATGTGTATTGTCAGGGAGCTCTCTGTGGCATCCAGAATCCTTGCATGGATGGGGAAGGTGGTGATCTTACTATTGAGGACTCTACCACAGCCAGTTTGTAATGTTGGCTGAACATTTGACTCTGGAAGTACCCATCTATTTTTACTAGGATATTAGTGCATCATTAGATGCAACTCCTATATACTCAGGTCAACAACAGAAGCTTTTGTCATATAGTGATGTCTATTGGTGAACTTAAGCAAAGTAAGCAGTTATGGGATAGGAGGGAAGGTTCTCTCATGGATTGGTAACTGGTTAAAAGATGGGAAACAAAGGGTAGGAATAAATGGTCAGTTTTCAGAAAGGAGACAGGTAAATAGTTGTGTCCCCCAGGGATCTGTACTGGGACCAGTTCTATTCAACATATTCATAAATGATCTGGAAAAAGGGGTAAATGGTGTGGTGGCAAAATTTGCAGATGATACAAAACTACTCACGATAGTTAAGTCCCAGGCAAACTGCGAAGAGCTACAAAAGGTTGTCTCAAAACTGAGTGACTGGGCAACAAAATGGCTGATGAAATTCAGTGCTGATAAATGCAAAGTAATGCACTTTGGAAAACATAATCCCAACTATAAATATAAAATGATTGGGTCTAAATTAGCTGTTACCACTCAAGAAAGAGATCTTGGAGTCATTGTAGATAGTTCTTTGAAAACATCCACTCAGTGTGCAGCGGCAGTCAAAAAAATGAACAGAATGTTGGGAATCATTAAGAAAGGGATAGATAATAAGACAAAAAATATCATATTGCCTTTATATAAATCCATGGTATGTCAACATCTTGAATACTGTGTGCAGATTGGTCACCCCATCTCAAAAAAGATATATTGAACATGGAAAAGGTTCAGAAACGGGCAACAAAAATGATTAGGGGTATGGAACGGCTGCCATATGAGGAGAGAGTAATAAGACTGGAACTTTTCAGTTTGGAAGAGAGGAGACTAAGTGGGGATATGATAGAAGTATATAAAATCATGATGGGGCAGAGAAACTGAATAAGGAAAAGTTATTTACTTGTTCCCATAATATAAAAACTAGGAGTCAACAAATGAAATTAATAGGTAGGTAACAGGTTCAAAATAAACAAAGGAAGTATTTTTTTACACAACGCACAGTCAACCTGTGGAACTCCTTGCCAGAGGATGTTGTGAAGGCCAAGACTAAAACAGGGTTAAAAAAAGAACTAGATAAGTTCATGGAGGATAGGTCCATCAATGGCTATTAGCCAGGATGGGCAGGGCTCACCTCTGATTTCTAGAAGTTGGGAATGGGTGATAAGGGTTGAATCACTTGTTGATTGCCTGTTCTGTACATTCTCCCTGGGGCATTGGGCATTTCCCACTTTCAAAAGACAGGATACTGGACTAGATGGACCTTTGGTCTGACCCAGTATGACTATTCTTGCATCCAGCATGGAACTGAATTTATTAAGGGTGCAGATTTAAGTGGTTTTCTCATTTAAATACTTGGGGAAATCCTAAGATATGCAGAAATGGACAACATATATCTAGAGACAGATTAGGCTGCTGCTGGGGAAGGTAGAGCAGGAATGATTTTTAGTCTCCCTGAATTGGGTCTTTTTTTGGTTGATTTGAAAACTATTTTGAGTGACCATATTGAAGGAGGCAACTCATCGTGCCCTTTCTTTGCCTGTCTTAGTGTCACTGAAGTTTTGCCATCGTAGCTGTTCTAGGTCCTGATCTTGCATTACCAAAGTTAGTGTGAGTTTTGCCACTGATTTTTAATGGGAACATGGTAGGGTCATTTGAAAACAATAGGTAAATGTACACATTTAGTGTGCTCATTCTGATGAAAATGCCAGAATTATTGTTTGCTCTTTTCAGTTTTCCTCCCCTCTGCAAACTAAGTGCCTGATGCTGTAAGCCTTATATTTGGTCAGCTCCAGTTTCTGTTCACACTTGGGTACGGATCCTATGAGGTGCCGAGCATCCTTTACTCCAGTAAAAGTTAGCTGCAATTGAGGGTGCTCAGCATATCGCAGGATTGAGCCATTGTAGAATTTGCAGCATTGAACTTTAACTTTATATTACTCATAGATACCATAACATCAAACAGTAGTTTGTTCAGTGTACATATGTAACTCTGGCAATTCAGAAGGGTTACATTTCTGAGGATTGGTTATGAGTAGTTCTGTGCAAATTATTTGACTTGATTTTCATATACGTAATATAACTAGAGTTTCGTTACTGCAGAGCACCTAAAGGAACCATTCCTAAGAGCAGTTCAAAATGATCGCTTGAGGACCATGCCAGCAAGCTTCCTACCTCCAGCACCTGTTAACAAACAAGGTAAAGTAAGAACAAAAATATTTAAAAGGATAGAATCAATGACCATTAAACAAATTTATAAATATTTTTGTTTGTTGTCAGTGCTACTTTCCCAGTCATGTTTGTTTGTACTTTTGTGAAAATAGTACTTTAAAAAACATTCCTGTTTGTGTTTGGCACCTATAAACAGCATATTGATAGTGACACTATAATTAAGGTTGTTGTTTGGTCCATTTTAAACCCCTGTTTTAAAATGTGCATTTTGTTAAAGTCAATTTCACTCTGATGGGTTTTTTTTCTTGTTATCTATCAAAAGTGGCTTATTTTTTTAAAGGAAAGTATAAAGACATTTTTATAATTTGTTCTTGAGCTGTGTGTTGAAAAAAAAATGTCCAAGCTTTAAGCTGTTCAGATGCATTTTACACTGTAATTTTAAGCTGCTGTATGGAATTTATGTAATTTTCAAGCTGCAATGCTTTCTTTGCTAAGGCATAGCAAATGTGATAGAGAAAGAAAAGTTTTGATTTCTAAAATGGAGTCCTTGGCATCTGTTCTATGCCATAATTTTTTTCCTCCCATCTAGGCGTTCTTCTTCTGGGAGATGCGTATAATATGAGGCACCCTCTGACAGGTGGAGGAATGAGTGTTGTTTTGAATGATATTAAAATATGGAGACACTTGCTTCAGGATATTCCAGATCTTTATGAGGATTCTGCTATTGTTCAGGTGAGACATTATTTTGATGATAGAATTATAATTGTGCTTTTTGGGTAGGGTTGTTGATGTTGTATTTAAAAAAATAAGGGACTATTTTCTTAGCATGTCTGCCCCACCCCTTCTCCTAATGTTAAGAGTATAAGAATGGCCATATTGGGTTACACTAAGGGTCCATTCAGTCCAGTATCCTGTCTACTGCCAGTGGCCAATGCCAAGTGCCCCGAAGTGAGTGAACCTAGCAGGTAATGATCAAGTGATCTCTCTCTTGCCATTCATCATTACCCTCTGACAAACAGAAGCTAGGGACACCATTCGTTACCCATCCTGACTAATAGCCATTAATGGACTTAACCTCCATAAATTTATCCAGCTCTCTTTTAAACTCTGTTATAGTCCTAGCCTTCACAACCTCCCTCAGGCAAGGAGTTCCACAGGTTGACTATGTGCTGTGTGAAGAACTTCCTTTTATTTGTTTTAAACCTAGTTCTTATATTATGGGAACAAGTAAATAACTTTTCCTTAAGTCCTAGCCTCTTTAATCTCTCCTCATATGGAATCTGTTCCAAACTTCTAATTATTTTAGTTGCCTTTCTTTGAACCTTTTCCAATGCTAGTATATCTTTTTTGAGATGAGGAGACCACATCTGTATGCAGTATTCAAGATGTGGGCGCAGTATGGATTTATATAAGGGCAATAAGATACTCTCCGTCTTATTCTCTATCCCTTTTTTAATGATTCCTAATATCCTGCTTTTTTGACTGCTGCTGCACACTGCGTGGATGTCTTCAGAGAATTATCCACGATGACTCCAAGATCTTTTTCCTGATTAATTGTAGCTAAACTAGCCCCAATCATATTCTATGTATAATTGGGGTTATTTTTTCCAATGTGCATTACTTTACATTTATCCACATTAAATTTCATTTGCCATTTTGTTGCCCAAACACTTAGTTTTGTGAAGTTCTTTTTGAAGTTTTTCACAGTCTGCTTTGGTCTTAACTATCTTGGGCAGCTTAGTATCATCTGTAAACTTTGCCACCTCACTGTTTTCCCCTTTCTCCAGATCATTTATGAATAAGTTGAATAGGATTGATCCTAGGACCGACCCTTGGGGAACACCACTAGTTACCCCTCTCCATTCTGAAAATTTACCGTTTATTTCTACCCTTTGTTCGCTGACTTTTGACCAGTTCTCAGTCCATGAAAGGATCTTCCCTCTTATCCCATGACAACTTAATTTACATAAGAGCCTTTGGTGAGGGACCTTGTCAAAGGCTTTCTGGAAATCTAAATACACTATGTGCACTGATCTCCCTTGTCCACATGTTTGTTGACCCTTTCAAAGAACTCTAATAGATGAGTAAGACATGATTTCCCTTTACAGAAACCATGTTGACTTTTGCCCAACGATTTATGTTCTTCTGTGTGTCTGGCAATTTTATTCTTTACTATTGTTTCAACTAATTTGCCCAGTACGGACGTTCGACTTACCAGTCTGTAATTGCTGGGATCACCTTTTTAAATATTGATGATATATTAGCTATCTTCAAGTCATTGGGTACAGAAGCTGATTTAAAGGACAGGTTACAAACAATAGTTCCGTAATTTCACATTTGAGTTCTTTCAGAACTCTTGGGTGAATGCCATCTGCTCCTGGTGACTTGTTACTGTTAAGTTTATCAATTAATTCCAAAACCTCCTCTCGTGACACTTCAATCTGTGACAATTCCTCAGATTTGTCACCTACAAAAGACTATTCAGATTTGGGAATCTCCCTAATGTCCTCAGCCATGAAGACTGAAGCAAAGAATTCATTTAGTTTCTCCGCAATTACTTTATCCTCTTTAAGTGCTCCTTTTGTATCTTGATCGACCAGGGGCCCTATTGGTTGTTTAGCAGGCTTCCTGATTCTGATGTTGTTCTTGTTAATAATTAATACATTAGCAGTACTCACCCACATTCTTCTAAGGTATTTCTTGCTACTTTTTGCAGCATTCATCAACTCCCAATTTTGTGGTACAGAGATGAAGAAATAAAGGATGTCCCTTCTAATAAGAGACTGTTGGCAGCCCTATTTCTGAGACATGCCTAAGCTTGTGTTTATGCACTTTCTCTCAGTTACTTAACATTTCTCCTAACTTGGGGGTAGGGCAGTTAATAGTTCTTTGCCTTGACTATTCAAAGCTGTTTGTAGATGTTATTGTGAATCATTAAACTGCTGTGGATGGCAGGAGTGATAAAATGGGCCCATCTGGGGCCATCCCTCCCTCCCTGTCTAGATTCAAAACCATGCAGGTGAGACACGCCCTCCCCCCATCCACTCTGGGGAAATTAAGGCCTGGTGGTGCCTCTGTTGCCCGCTCTTGGTTCTTGCTCTGTGGCATTTGGTTGGGAGTGGGGAAGAAACTGCAGAGAGGAACCAGCCACAGACTCTAGCTGGTAGGAGCAGTTGCAGAAGAAGCCAAATCAAGGACCTTTGGGACACTTAGAGAAGTTTCTAAAATTTTGACTGGACTTTTTCTGCCCTGTGGTAATTGGCTGTTTGCTCCATCCCTTTCCCTTCCCCTCCCTCAGTCTTTTCACCTCAGCATATCTCTGTTCCTGCACCTCTTACCCTCTTTTCCTTTGCCCTTCACCCTTCTTCCTTCAGCATCTTCTCTCCCTTCACTTTTTTCCATTTTTAGCTTCTCTCCTAACCAAACCCACCACAAAACAATTGTGGCACTAACTTGAAGTTTGCCGCCATCACATAGTTCACTCTGTTTGTGTTTATATCCCATTTCCCCATCCTGTTTCTGTCTTGTCTGTTTAGATTGAAAGCTCCTTGGGGCAGGGATTGTCTGTGTTTGTACAGTGCCTTGCACAATGGGGCCTCATTTGGGATTGGTCTTTAGGCACTGATGTAATAAACATGATTAATAATTTGTTTTGCCAGCATCCTTTATTTGCCACTTCATGCAGTGATCTAGTCAGATCTTGTGTATGTCATGGGGTAATGAGCTCCACAGGAGTGAGATTTCTAAAGCACACTAAGGTGTTGCACATTAAATGGTCTCTGTAGATCCTATTGGTGCCCATTAAAGACCCTATTGGTGCACACCCCCTAGTGTGCTCTAATACAGTAATATTTCAGGCAGCACTATGTTTAACCACACCAGGAGAATCTACACAGACCAATTTGTGTGCTTTAACAATCACACCCGTAGAAAGCCATACACCTCTGTGTAAGGGGTATATTTTTCAAAGTGTTCATGGGTATATTTTTCAAAAGTACTTCAGAGCTTAAATCCCATTGACTTTCAAAGTTGCTAGTCACCAAGATGCTTTTGAAATAGGTATATAAAAGGGAAATTATATTAAAAATAGTAGAATAGTGAAATAGGTATATAAAAGGGAAATTATATTAAAATAGTACACATTCAAAACAATACAAAATTTTTGGAATGACCAGTTAAACAGTGTTTAGTTTGGCAAATTAACGTGTATAAGAGGGAAGAATAAGAGTTTACAAATATTTGAAGGGTATGAATACCCAGGATGGAGAAAAATTATTTAGATGGAAAGGGGGGGTGTAACCAGGGCCAGCTCTACCTTTCCTGCCGCCCCAAGAAGGGGGGAAGCATTCCGGGCGCTGAGAGGTCAGCTGGCTGGACCCACGGCTTCGGCTGCATGCCTGTGGCAGGTCTGGTGGTCCCGCAGCTTCGGCGGACCTGCCACAGGCGTGCTGTTGAATCCGCGGGAGGGGCCTCCCCTTCAGCTGCCGGAATGCCACCTCCCGTGATTGGCCACCCCATGCACGTGCTTGCTGCGCTGGTGCCTGGAGCCGGCCCTGGGTATAACTGGGATGAATGGATGAATATCTGACAAATACTTGTGTATATTATATGATATAGTCTTTCAAGGAAATAATGAAAGCCCCATTAGTTAAAAATAGAGAAGAAACAGGAAGAATGTTCTAAGAGATACCATAGGGGTTGGCAGTGGGATGGACTTTATGATGTAACAGGTCTCTTCCATATCAAAGTTCCATGATTTTATTATCCTAATGGCTGCGCAGAATGGGGGAAGAGGGGTTCTAATTGGCTTTTAAATAGGCTGATGTCGATATTATAGCTTAGACAGATTTTTATCTTTAAGTAGAAAAAGTGTACAAAATCTGTAGGAAGATAATGCAGCAGCACCGGTATAACTTTGAAAAGAAAGTCATTCCTATGCCTATTTTAGAAGGAAAAGAGTATTTTCCTGTGCCCTGATACAAAGATTTTTTTTTTTTTTTTACCTTTACAGGCAAAAAAGACATTTTATTGGTCAAGAAAAAAGTCTCATTCTTTTGTAGTGAATGTTCTTGCTCAGGCCCTTTATGAACTGTTTTCTGCCAGAGACGGTAAGTACATTTATGAGAACTTCTGTAATTAATTGCAACTTATTAAATAAGTACACTCTCTGTGTAAATGCAGTATATGCTCATGCGTGAAATATTTTCAAATTTTTTTAGAAATACTTGTCTGAGTTAGATTATTCCTCCAAAACTGTGAGTAGTGCTGGTGTTTGGTGTGAGCTGACATTTTGCTGATAATGTCTCAGCAAACAGCTCAGGGACAATAGGTATAAAGGATTCTATTTAAAAAAAATATATTTTGGTGCCTAAATGTAGTACTCACAGACTACTAAGTGTTTTGTGCGATTATTCTTTACTTAAATAGTAAGGTCCGATCCAAAGCCCATTGGAGTCAATGGAATGACTCTCACTAACTTCAGTGGACTTTGGATCACAGCTTTATTTGTTTTTAGATGGTTTTAGTAGTTACTGAAGATATTTTTCATTCCTTTGCTAGATTCCTTGTATCAACTAAGGCAAGCGTGTTTCCATTACTTCAGACTTGGGGGAGAGTGTGTCTCGGGTCCAGTTGGATTGCTGTCTGTGTAAGTTATATAAAATATCAAAACACCTTCTGTCCTGTATCAGGAACTAGCATATACCATAGTTAATGGATTGTGGTCCACTAATGCAGATCCTTGCTCACCCTGAGTTGGCAACTGCTTGGGCAGAAGAGTTCACACTAGCAAACCTCTTTAGGATTGGTCCTTATTTTGTTTTATGTCTTTCATATAAAGTGTGTCCCAAAATGCTGAACAGTTGGAAGAGTCCACTAAAACAGTTTGGAGAGGAAGTAAGATACCAGGGCACGAGAGTTTCAGTGAGACAAAGAGGTTCAGGATGGCTGAAGACGTGATGATAGCTGACACAATTCAGTCACCAAGAGCTGAATTTATGTAAAGCTACAGAAGAGACCAGTTCTAGATGAGTGGAGGGAGCAGGGTTGGGAGCAGAGAGAGGCAAGTTCTTTGAAGAAGGTTGGTGTGAGTCTCTGGACAGCTTTGAACTGCACCCTGAAACAGATAAACAAACAACGGACCGTGCTTCTTTGAACATGTGAAAAGGAGGGCTGCCGCATTCCTCACTTAGTGGAGTCATGAGAGCTGGACCTATGGAAGCTATCAAGAAGGGAGTTGAAATAATCCAGATGGGAAATGATAAAGGCAGGGATGAGGCCTGCAGCAGAAATGGAGCTGAGGCCATGGTAATGATGTAGAAGGAATTACTTAGCACACAGCAGCTCCAAGTCATGCCAGATTCTTTCACTGTAGATAGCAGGGCTGGGATTGTTTAGATCAAACAGATGTGAGTAGTGTGTTAACAAAAATCTATTGAATTAATATGTAAGACTGAAAATTCTATAGCACTTCAAATTTCTCTTTATTAATGTGTTTTCTCTTCTTTCTGTACAGCTTATCTCCTAAACCAATGGTACTGATTGGCCACTTCTTTGCCGTTGCGTTATATGCTGTTTATTTTTGCTTTAAATCAGAGTCCTGGGTCATGAAGCCACGAGCGTTTTTCAGTAGCGGTGCTGTACTTTACCGGGCTTGCTCTGTAATATTTCCACTCATTTACTCTGAAATGAAGTATGTAGTCTATTAAATATTAGAGGGAAATGAATGGAGGAAGAATATGTGAAACTCACCAAGCCTTTACAATCTTTTGGACATGTACTGTTCATTACTGTATGATGTTCACCTCTGTTTAAACTTCAACTCCCTCGTCGGGATTTGACTTAAATTTATTCTTGTGGGTGTCTGTACATATGTAAATATATGTTCCTTTACCATGTAAGTTTAAAAATGACTTAACTGTTTACAAGGACCATAATTAACTGTTGACATATGGTAGAAAAGTGCCATTTCTAACAGAGGACAAATTCCTCACTTTATCTTGCATAGAATGAACCATTAAGGTTGATGATGTTAATAAAATGAAGCGTGAACAGTTTAAGTCATTTGCTGCTACATCCTTCAATATTTCCACGGAATGTTTGTTTTCTTTATTACTGTGAAATATTGTAAGAAATTTTTCATTTATTTCATTAAAAGTCTTTGCCTCTTATTTTATTTCTTATTTTATTTCTTATTTAAAATAGCAAATGTCATCCTATATTAAGTAGCTAATTTAAAAAAATCATTCTCTTCACCAGAATTACTTTATACAAGAGGATACCAGATCAGAATTTGTTTAACAACTCTGTATTTCATTCAAGCTACCTTCTTCCAGTTCCACAGTCTCACTTTATTTAAGACTTACTTTTCATTTTGCTTGTGCAACAGAAGTAAACAGATACCGACCATTTAACAGAAGTATAGCCACAAGTTGTACACACCCCCAAAAAAATGTAGGCAGGAGCTATTCCAAGTGGATATTAAAAATAGTAGTAAAGATTATTTTAAAAACTCATGAAAAATACTTTGAAAGTGTCTTTTTTTAATTCTTGGTTTTTGTTTTTCTTCTACAAGTTATTGCATGTGACCAAAAACATATAACATCTTTTACTGACCATATTCCTCTCAATATTACTTTAATAACAACCTTTCTTCTGCTGTGTATTTTTGTTTTGTCCCTATTTTTTTTTTTTTTTTTTACTGTATTATGTGACACTGAATGGCTCATTCATTTTGGCTCACCCAGAAACCCTTATATCAGCACAGTCAACAGGTTGGAAAGTAATGACCGATCACTCTTTTTTCCTCTACAATTTACAAAAAATTGAGTATGTATCTTTAAAAAAAATGACATTACACAGCTGTATATAAACATAGTAAACTTTTCTGTTGGACTGTGAAAAATATTAATGGGGAGACTTTTAATACTTTGATAAATATTTCAAATGACCTTTTTTCTATTGGAAACAGAAATATGTATATTTTTGTAACCAATATCACTCTTCCTACCCTATTGAAATTAAACATTGCTATATTAATAACATAACTTTACTCAAAGGGAAAACAGTAATATTTTCAAATACCATTATATATAAAAATTAAACAATGCCACTTTAAGGGTATTCAAAGATGGCAGCATTTATATTTAAAGTGGTTTCATAATTTGTGGAGTCTAATTTTTGAAATATTATGGATTAGTTGAATGTATTCTTAATGTATGATTTATATTTAAATATTTTTTGCAATCAGTCTCCTGTAAACTAGGCACTAAAGATCCTTAGCCAACTATACACCCCAAGCTAACTAACTTAAATAAAGTGATGATACTTACTGTTCATTTGTAGATTTGTCACCTTCTCCGAGTAATGAATGTTGTAAGGCCCTGATTTAGCAGGGACCACTAACATGCTGAAAGTTACAGACGTCTTTAAGAACTTTTCTGAATCTGGGTCTTAGGACAGATACTAAAGGACAAATACTACTCGTTAGAGTTTGTAACAGGAACAGGAAATCCAGTGTGCATTTGTGCAAACGTAACTTGATTAAATGGATGTGTAATTTGGCTACAGAACAAGATACAAAACATTTCTTAACAAACATGATGAGGTGTAAAATAAACTGGGATCTATTTAAAATACGTAACAGTGACGGTGTGCTACTAAAAATACAATCATCACATAACATCCCACTACCACCTGAAAATAAAAACTGCACTTACTCACGTGGTTATATTAGATGCTCTGCAAATTCAGGCTAAACAATGTAGTTGCTATAATGAAGGTTCATATAAATCCAAAAGGTTTGAGTTAGATCATCAAATACTAGAACTATCCTATGAGAAAAGCTGAAGAGGTCTTATCTAGATTTCAAAATGCAAGAGTAATTTCAGTTTTGCATGCAGTCTTGATTTGATACAGAAAGGGCTTAACTCTGCACTTTAAACTCCCCTTTTTGAAGCTATGTATTGGATTTAAGCAGTCACCCGTGGCCTAACTTTCCTCCCATTGAAGTAAATGGAAGTTTTACCACAAGGATGAACTCCACCCACACTCAAACCTGCGCACAGGAAACTCCCCTTTAAGAGTGGTATCCTCCATCAAGGGGCACTAGGGACCCATACTACCCCATCCCTCCTCCTCCTGAGCACTTTTGAAAATCCCACTTGATGGGTGAAATTCTGGCCCCATTGAAGCCAGTATGAGTTTTGCCATTGCCTTTAACAGGATCAGGATTTTTCACTCTGTAGATTTAACCAACATTCTTTCAGAATTGCCAAAGCACCTGAGGGGTATCAGAGTATCAGGCTGAAACTCATACCAGAGACTTTTTCTCGGGCCTGAGGATTTTGTCACATTAGGATCTTTTGAGGTGAATGGCTTCAATCTTGGGCATTCAGGCTGAGTTTGTGCAGGAAAATACGCACAAGTTTATGAACATTCTGCAGTCCTTGGCCCCAGAAAAGGTAGCTCTTCCTATAAATGAAGTACTATTGGAACCCACAAAGATTGTGGCATACCCATGCTTCCTTACCTCCAACACGGAAGTGTACTGACAAATGACACTATGTTCCTGTGCAAAGTTCCGAGTGCTTCTATTCTCATCCAGCTTCTAACTCCCTTTTTTGTAATGACAACTAAAGAGAGATTGTTTCACAGGAGACATAAGTCCATGCCTAAGGACAAGAGTCTAAGAGGTTGGATTTGATAGGGAGGAAAGTTTATTTGATCTCATCCTTACAAATGAGCTTTGCAAATCTGCAGGTGCTGTTCTACCCATTCACAAAATCATACTCTGAGACTATAATCAAAGTCACAGATGAGTTGCCTGAATGCTCCCGAGAAGAGTTCAGGACATTCATTGGCATTAAGGCTTTGGGTTACAGAAGGTTGGAAGGATGGTGAAGCATTGGAATGGGTTACCTAGGGAGGTGGTGGAAGCTCCTTCCTGAGAGGTTTTTAAGGTCAGGGTTGACAAAGCCCTGGCTGGAATGATTTAGTTGGGGTTAGTCCTGCTTTGAGCAGGGGGTTGGAGTAGATGACCTCCTAAGGTCCCTTCCAACCTTGATATTCTATGATTCTGAGGTTTACTGGTTGCCAAGATGTCTTTGCAATAGGAACTGGACATGGGGATGCAGCTTCCAGAATTAATGGCTTTCCTCCTCTATTAAAGTCCCTGTATGACCCTGGAATATGCTTCCTCTTTCTGTTACAGTACCATTCTGACAAGCCACCATAGTCAAAACTGCCAAAGATAGAATTCAACACCATCACAGGCACTGATGGTGAAACTCTGCCCCTAAACCTCCCCTTCTTACCTCTCTGAGCCCATATGGCTGGAGGATGGGAAGGGGAGCATGGTGCCCTGAGTAGGGGCTTTTCCATCCACAGTTCTGAGCCTGTGTAGAGCTGTTCCTTATACTTTTCACACCAACAAAGAGCCCCATCGTCCACATACCCAGTGCCCATATGTCAATAGTAAACATATGCAAAGGCTGCTGAGGTTGACATTAAGGCTTTGGGTTACAGAAAACTTTAATGCCAATCTCAGCAATGACAAAATATATTTGCTGTTGGTATCTGTGCCCTGGATATATGCAGGAAGAGCTCTTTGAGTCTGAGGTTCTTGAATTTGGGGTGTGTTGCTGTGGCTATTGGAGCTCGAGGTAGAAGGGAGGTCCCTGCAGAGGAGGGAATCTGTTGTATGTTTTTCTTATTGTGTCAGTATGTCCCTTTATGGGTTTGTGAGGGTGTGGTCTGTTCTTAAATGGTTTTTAAGAAACCTTTTGTTTATGGCAATGGTATCATTTAATTATAGGTTCAAATGCATTTTATTACTATTAGTGCATAGGAATAATACCGTAGCTCATTATTCTTTAAGTGCTTGCTTATTCCACTCCAATGGAGGGGGTGGGCTTATCCCAAGCACTGCTGTCAGAAAGTTTTCCCTCATTGGTATCCATTGGGTCAGTCCTGCTGTCCCGTCCCCCCCCCCCCCCCCCGGAGTTGCGCACTCAGAGTGTTGCTAAAAGAGGCAAACACAATGCAACATGCACAATGCATTGTCACAATGTGACATTCCATATGTCATCTTTCAATCCTTATCCTCAAAGAAAACCTACACAACACCGTCAAAAGGCGAGCCTGGGAACTAAAATTAAGAACACTGTTAGGCACAAAAAACCATGGACTTAACAGGAAGTTTCTTTTAATGGCTTTTTGCAAGAATTTGTAACACACCAGACTGACTGATACCTTGAAATACCCACTTCAAACCCTTTATGGTTAAACAATTAACCCATAATCAACCAATTCATTACAAGTGACTGTCGCCAAGAACCCTTACCACTTTTGGCTAAAAATCTGTCAAAATGTATATTTAGCTCAAACTCTCTCCTGCCCTCCAGAACTGAAGAAGAGGTCTGTGCAGCTTAAAAAATCATTCCTTTCATCCAGCACAGGATGGTACAAGAAACAGAATTACCTCACCCTTGCTCCCTCATATCCTAGGAACAGACGGATTAAAAAAACACTAACATTTTGCTACTGTTATCCTCTTTGTTATTAATAATGTTGACCAGGTTTATTTGGACTCTGGTCTGGTTCAAGGAAAGTCTATGGCTATATATACTTGTTTTTAAGTCAAAGCTTCTGGAGAGGTTTCCAGAAAAACTGGGAGCTCTCCTGCTTCCTTGAGAATGGTAAACGTGGCCCACAAGTTAAGGAAAGACCTCTCCTTGGAGAGCCTGACTCCCCACTGCTGACTTTCTCCAGTTTGGTCACCGGACCAATGAAACATGCTCTTGGTGTCCAAAACTGCATAGGTCGTGGTTTCTAGAGAGCTCTTGGCTTGGCCAGCTAGAGGACTGTTGTCTTGGGCATTGCAGAGAAGGGAGCAGGGAGAAGATTGGTTAAGTGACCTAACTGTATCTTCAGTTTATGCAAATGAAAGGGGATGGCTACGATGAGCAGCTTTGCTTTGCGAGGCAGGCTATGGAAGGGCCATGGAGGGCAGGGTTGAGAGCCAGGATCTGCTCATGTGGAGCATCTCGCAGGGCTCTCTGGCTCGTGAAGACCACATTGTAGCACCCACTTGCGACAGCACTATGTGCCAGAATGGTCTGTGCCTGGCAGGGTGGGCTTAGTTAAAGTTATGCTTTTGGGGATCATTATTGGGTGGTAGAAGAAGGGTGTCTATAAAAACTTGGCCTGGCTAATCATGATGAGGTGTTATAGTGCTTCTTCCCGAACATGACAATGACGGAAAGAGCTGTTCTGTGGTAGTTGTTTTCTGCTATGGAGAATTACCCTGCTTTTTCTGAGTCAACTGGGGGAAAGTAATGCAGTCTGAGTGGTTAGCTTTTAGCTTGTCCTATTAAAGGTGAAAAAAGCTGTGATATGATTGCTGAGCGTTGGGTTCTTGGCAGTGAAATGCTCCATTTGTTCACTAGTGTTCTGTAACTGGGCTGTTTTTAACAGTAGGCCTTAGAGAAAAGTTTCCTTTTTCATGTACTGTGTGTCCATTATGTCCTTCCTCCTACTAGCTGTGATCGGCAGGTTTACCATCCAAAGATTATCTTTTTACTCTTGCTTGTTCTACTTCATCTGAAGAGCTATTTCTCATTCCTGCACTAAGTACAGTGAAACCTCGATATAACGGACTAATTCAGGCGAGGGGGTGTCCGTTAAAGCCGAAAGTCCGTTATTTAATCATTTTTTTAAATGATTAAATAACGGACTTTCGGCTGACAATGGACACCCCCTCGCCCGAATTAGTCCATTATATGGAGTTTTACGGCCGGGAGCCGTCAGCCTGCCCGCGGGCGGGAACCGGCCTCTCCCGCTGCCGGGACCTGGGAGCCGGCAGCGCGCCCGCCAGCAGGCGGGATCCGGGAGCCAGCCAGCCTGCCCGCCAGCAGGCGGGACCCAGGAGCAGCCAGCCCGCCCGCAGGTGGGACCCGCGAAAAACGGATTTCGGATGCAGCACAAATTTTGTCCGTTGCATCCGAAGTCCGTTAAATCGGGGTCCGTTAAATCGGGGTTTTACTGTATGGCAATTCCCCCTCCCCCCCAATAGCAGCTGCTAATTGTCCTTTACACTGGAACAAATGGGTGACACTTTCCTGCTACCACCACCTGAACCACTGGTCTTTGGGAAGAATTTGTCTGTCCCCGTGTGGCAAAGCTGAGATCAGCAGGAGCCACTATTCCCACCATTCTTGCTCTGAACCCCAAAGTGATTGGTGCCAAAGATTCTTTTTGGAAGATCATCTTCCAGGTGTTTCACCGCCTTCGCTAAGATTAATTTTGCAGCAGACCATGTGAGAGTAGTTCAACTATTTGCCACTAAAGATGAAGTTAAAAAATCTAAAAGGGAATTTCCTACTTATATGAACTTGCCTCACCTGAACAATGCAAAACTGGATGTACTGGCTTTTTGACACACTTCCCAACTTCAGCAAAGTGGCATGGTGAGCTTTGAGTGTATCCCCTCATCTATTGATGCAGAGTGCATATTTTCAAAGTTGGACTACATCTATGCCAGCATGAGACTCCGCTTAAGTGATTATAGCTTGCAGATAATTACGTGAGTGTACTCAAACCAGGATCGGTGAAGAACTCCTATCTCTAAGAGAGAAACAAAATATACACTAAAAAAAGTTTCCCTTACATTGTAATAAAATGTTTATATTGCAAAGCTGTCATAGTTTCTCCTTATCTTTCCCCAATTTTTCACAGTATAGTATTTTTTTTTATAGTTAACCTGATTCCATGCCAGTTTTAAGGTTTGGGTAATAAACCCAGAAAAATTACCAGATTTTCTTTTCACAAACAAGAAGCGACAATAGAGAACACTATTTAAAAGCAAGGATATAGTGCCATAGGCTTTCCATTCAACCAGACTAGAGAGCACAGAATCCCTGTCTACATTTGTAACGGCTATTCACCTCGGGGAAACTGGCTTGGTGGCGTGTTACCTAGAGTGGGCAACATGTTCTAGGTTTCTGGGAGAGCAGGAATGCTGGGTATAGTAGCTCCTATACTGCTGATCTAAGCTTTGCCATGAGGGCACAGACAAAATCTTCCCAAGCACCAGTGGCTCAGGCGGTGGTAGCAGGACAGTGTCATCCATTTGGTCCAATGTAAATGACAATTAGCAGATGCTATGGTGGGAAAAATTGTCAGGCTTAGTGCAGAAGTGAGAAATAGCTCTTCAGAAAAAGTAGAACAAGCAAAAACAAAAAGACAATCTTTTGATAGTAAACCCACTGATTACAGAAACTAGGAACAAGGACATAATGGACACACAGCATACACACAACAAAAGCCCTTCTCTAAAGTCTACTGATAGACAGATGCCAGGCAAACAAAACAAGAAAACAAATTTCACTGCTGAAAGCACAAATCCCAAAACCACAAGCAAGCTTTTTTCCCACCCTCAAAAGGACAATCTCTAAGCTAGCCACTCAGACTGCATTTCTTCCCCCTGCTCTCCTCAAAAGAAAGCAGGACACTCTTCCACAGCAGAAAACAGCCACCAGAGAGCAGCCTTTTCAGCTATTATCATGCTCTGAAAGAAACACTATAAATCCTCATCGTGGCTAGCAAGGTCAGACTTTTGCAGACACCCTTCTCCAGTCACCCCCTAGAGAAATGATCCCTGAAAGCACAGCCTTAACAAAGCTCCCCCTGCCAGTCACAGACCATTCTGGCTCATTGACCTATAACTGGTGGTTGCTACAATTTCGCCTTCACAAGACAGAGAGCACTATCAGAAGCCCTATGTGAGCAAATCCTGGCTCTCAACCCTGCCCTCCATGGCCCGTCCGTAGGCTGCCTCACAAGGCCAAGCCGCTCAAAGTAGCCATCCCCTTTCATTTGCATATACTGAAGACACAGTTAGGCCACTCCACCAATCTTCTCCCTTCTCTGCAATGCCTAAGACAACAGTCCTCTTGCTGGCCAAGCCAAGAGCTCTCTAGAAACACTTTTGGACACCCAGAGCATGTTTCTTTGGCACCAGAGACCAAACTGGAGAAAGCCAGCAGTGGGGAGCCAGGCTCTCCAACGAGGGTGTTTCCTGAACCTGACGGCCAGTCTTACCATTCTTCAGGGATTTGACTGAGTTACACCCATTTATCAAACCACTCCACAATTTTTTCAAGTACTTCTTTTTATGCCACATCAGGAGATGGGCTTGTATTTTCCTGCCCGTCATGTCAAGAAGGAGTGGACTTGTGTCAACAGGCCTCCCAGATCATCCTGAGTTTGTTGGTCCTAAAGTAGAAACTCTGAAGAGACAGGTACGTAACCAGAATGACTGCCAGATTCTGCACACCAAGGTCATGTTCATTGTTAATAACTTGGAATCGCTGTGTGACACCGAGAAAACAGGTGTTTTCTCTGACGCCTGCCAACACGTTTGCCGATGCAGACCTTTACTGGCTCCTGACAACCAAAATCTCAGCTGAACTGACCACAAAACCTGAAGCAGAGTCATACGGCAAGAAAGCTCAGCTCTTTCCAGAAATCCTTCTGACCCTGGAACACGAGAAAACCAGAAAGACATTCACAACCTTCAACACGATGCTCAGCGAGAAATGGGAGACGACCATGACCCCAAAGTGATCTGAACCACAAAGGGATTGGTGCCGAACCTTCCTTTTCGGAAGGTCATTTTCCAGGTGTTTCACCCCCTTCTCCAAGGTGAATTTTGCCCCAGACTATGACCCTTAAGCCAGGGTGGTTCAACTATTTACCACTAAAGATGAACTTTGAAATCTAAAAGGGAATTTCCTACTTCCGTGAACTTGCCTCACCCTAACAATGGAAAACTGGGTGTGCTGGCTTTTTGGAACCCTCATCAAGACACACTATCCCAACTTCAGCAAAGTGGCACGGTGAGCTTTGAGCGTATCCCCTGATCCACTGATGCAGAGTGCGCATTTCAAAGTTGGACTACCTCCATGCCAGGATGACACTCAACTTGAGTGATTATAACTTGAAGATATTTACCTGAGCGTACGCAAACCAGGATTTCCGGGAAAACTCCTATCGCTAAGAAAGAGACAAAATATACATTTGTATATTTTTAAAAGTTACCATTATATTGTAATAAAATGGTTATATTGCAAAACTGTCATAGTTTTTCCTCATATTCGCCCCATTTCCAATTTTTTAAAAGTCTATTACTTTTTTTTTATATTTAACCCGATTCCATGCCAGTTTTAAGGGTTGGAAAAGAACCCCTGGAAATGCCCGATTTCCCTTTTTCAAATAAGAACCGAAAATACAGAACACTGCTTAAAAACAAGGATACAGAGCCATGGGCTTCCCAGTCAACCAGAGCAGAGTCCAGAGAATCCCTGTCTACATTTCTAATGGCTATTCGGCTGGCTGAAAGTCGCTCTGCAGTGTGTCACCTAGACTGGGCGACATGTTCTAGGCTTCTCAGAGTGCAAGAACGGTGGGAAGAGGGGCTACTATCGTGCTGATCTCAGCTTTGACCCGCGGGAACAGACAAAATCTTCCCAAGCACTAGTGGCTCCTGTGGTGTTAGCAGGAAAGTGTCACCCAGTGTAAAGGACATTTGGTAGGTGCCATGGGGTGGAGAACTGTCAGACTTAGTACAGGAGTGAGAAATAGCTCAGCAGAAGAAGTAGAACAAGCAAGAGTAGAAAAACAGTCTTTGGATGGCAAACCCGCTGATTACAGAGACTAGAAGCAAGGACACAATGGACACACAGCATACACACCAAGAAAGCCCTTCCCTAAAACCTACTGATACAGGTGAATCTCACAACCCCAGGCAACACATTTTATTCCTGAAAGCCCAGGTCCCAAGAACCACCACCAAGCTTCTTTTCACCCTCAACAAGACAATCTCCAAGCTAGCCACTCAGACTGTGTCTCTTCCCCCTGCTCTTCTCAAAAGAAAGCAGGACACTCTTCCACAGCAGAAAACAGCCACCAGAGAGCAGCCTTTTCAGCTATTATCATGCTCTGAAAGAAACACTATAATTCTTCTTCGAGTGATTGCTCACATGCATTCCACTATAGGTCAGGCACGCGCTGCGGGCCTGGTTGCCGGGTAGATTTTTCCCCTAGCTACAGACTGGGCGAGCAGGGAGCCCCCTGGAGTGGCGCCACTGAGGCACTCTATAAGTACCCCTGCGACACAGTCTGGCCCTCAGTTCCTTCTTCACCGCTCGTGCTGGTAGTCGGAACAGGAGTGCTGCTCTTGAGCGTTCTCCTTATCTCCTAGCTGTTAACTCCATTGTTATTCTATCGTTCTTGTTAATTAGTTGTAGTTAGTTAGTTTACATAGTTTATAGTGTAAATAAGTTAAGTGCAGGGGTTCCCCCTGCCACCGGAGCCATGTCAACTAAGGCTCCGGGATTCAAGCACTGTGCGGAGTGCGGGAAGCCCATGCCTGCGGGGGACCCACACTCCAAGTGCCTCAAGTGCCTCGGGGAAGCGCACTTAGCTGATGCATGCAAGATCTGCAGAGCCTTTAAACCCAGGACCCGCAAGGACAGAGAATCCCGCTTGCGGCAGATCCTGTTGGAGGCGGCCCTTACCCCGGACTCGAGTGCGGCACCGGGCCCCGCACCCAAGCCGGCTAAATCCAAGCCTCGACACCGGTCGCGCTCCCCCAGCGCTAAGCTCAGAAAGGACTCTGAACCGCGCCCAGCATCGGCACCGGACCGCGTGCAGCCACCGGCGCCGCTCACACGTCCACGGTCGCCGCCGGGGAGCCGACCAGAGGCACAGCCGCCTGCACCCGCACCGACGACTCCGGCGCCGCAGGAGGCCCCGTCGAGTCCGGTGCCAGTGGTCTCGCCACTCAGGGTGCCGATTCCGCAGCAGCTTCCCTCCACGCCGGAGGCGTTCGCTGCTGCGAGGAGGTTGCTCTCAGAGGATACCCCTCAGCAACCTGTCCGGTCTAGGGGCAAGCCGCCCATGACCGTGACTGAGATCGCGGCTCGAAGCCCGGCTGGGCACGGACGCCGATCGATCTCGCGGCGCCGATCGAACTCCCGGTACCGGTCAGCTTCCCGGCACCGGTCGCAGTCTCGGCGCCGCACTGAGTTGAGACCATGCTCCGGGTCTCCTCATGGCCGGTCGCGCAGATCGCGCTCTGGCCGCCGGTCCGAGTCCTGGCGCCGATCGGAGTCCCGGCACTCTCGCACGGACAGACGCCGGTCGTACTCTCGGCACCGGTCGCACTCCCGGCACCGGTCCGTCAGCTGCCACAGGGGCCGCTCCAGACGCCGATCGCCAAGCCGCTCGTCTTCCCGGCACCGTTCGTTGTCGCGGCACCGGTCACGCTCCACACGGCACCGATCACCTCGGCACCGTTCGTCGTCGCGGCACCGTAGAGATCGGCGCTCCACGTCTAGGCGGCACCGCCGCTCGCCCCGGCACCGGACCTCGTCACGGCACCGGCGATCCGACCGGCGCCGGTCGTCATCGCGGCACCGTGGATCCCGCAGAAGGAGCGGATCCAGCAGCAGCCGCTCTTCAGGGGGCAGTCACTTCTCCCGGCACCGGGCGAGAAGCCCTCGGCGCCGGACGCGTAGAGAGTCTGCTGGCACACAAACCAGGCCTGACTCTCCGCCCAAGGCCCTCCAGTCAGCCACTACTGCGGCCCCATGGCACTCCTCCGCCTCAGCGTCCCCTCCAGTAATGGGGCCAGCCCCAGCCACCCAAAACCCTGCCTGGCCAGAATGGGTGGCGTGGGAGTATGATCAGCCTGGGGAAACCCAATCTGAGCCAGGGTTCCCAGTGGGTGCGAGGGGTGCTCGGCAGGACCTACCGGGGCCATCTTCGGCCAGCCAGCCGTCGGCGATACACAGCCCCCGAGAGCCAGGTCCTTACGCCTCGCCGGTGGGGGTAGAGGCGGTGGCGGGCACCTCTTCCAATAGCCCGCCCGCCCTGGAACTCTCTAATTATCAACACCTCCTCCAGGCAGTCGCGAAAAACATGAATCTGCCCCTTGAGGAGGTCCAAATGGTGGATGACCCCGTCACCACCATGCTAACGAAGGGCACCCCGGCACGTGTGGCAGTGCCATTCATTAACACTATTAAAGCGCACACCACATCGGTCTGGAAGACCCCCGCCTCCATCCCCCCCACCGCCCGGGGGGTAGAGAAGCGCTACTTTGTCCCGGCCAAGGGATATGAGTATCTATATGTTCACCCTACGCCCTCCTCCCTGGTGGTGGAGTCGGTGAACAATAAAGAGCGCAATGGACAGGAGGCTCAGGTACCTAAGGCCAAGGACGCCAAGAGGCTGGACCACTTTGGCAGGAAGGTTTATTCCTCCGGGGGCCTCCAACTCAGGGTGGCTAACCATCAGGCCCTAATGAGTAGACACCATTTTGATACGGTGGAGGCCCTCACCAAATTCGAAACCGCTCTCCCCCAGGAGAGCAGACAGGAATTCAAAGCCCTCCTGACCCAGAGCAGGGACATTTCGAGACACACCCTGCAAGCGGCCCTGGACTCGGCAGACTCAGCGGCCAGAACAATGGCCTCGGGCATAGCCCTTCGCCGGGCAGCATGGCTCTGCTCATCCAGCCTTGCCCCGGCTATGCAGTACAAAATACAGGACCTCCCGTTTGAGGGACAGGCCCTCTTTTCAGAGGACACAGACACGCGGCTCCAGGCCCTCAAGGACAGGGGGGTTACCCTCAAGGGCCTGGGCATGTACACCCCGGGCCCACAAAGGCGCCCCTTCATCCCTCCGCGCCGGAAGTTCTTCCCACCCGCCCGCCAGCCGCAGGACTCCTCCAACAGGAGAAACCGCCCCTTCCGCAAGCGTCAGGGGCCCAGGCAGGGCGGGAAACAGCGGGGCTCTAAGCCTCCCCAAGGGCCTAGGTCCAACTTTTGATGGTGCGCCCGGGGGCAGCGTATTTTCCACAGTCCTGGATCCTCCTTTCGGAGACCGTCTGTCTCACTTCCACCGTGCATGGTCGGACATTACATCAGACCAGTGGGTCCTCCGCACGGTGGAGGTGGGATACTCCCTCCAGCTCTCCTCCACTCCTCCCACCCACCCACCTCCCTCGTCCCTCTTCAGGGACCCCTCTCACGAGCAACTGCTCGTACAGGAGGTCAGGTCGCTCCTCGCACTGGGAGCCATCGAACCTGTACCACAGGAGTTCAGAGGAAAGGGGTTCTACTCCCGCTACTTCCTAATCCCCAAGGTGAAAGGGGGCCTCCGGCCCATCCTGGACCTGCGCGAACTCAACACCTACATGATCAAGTTCAAGTTCCGCATGGTCACCTTGGGCACTATCATTCCCTCTCTGGATCCAGGAGATTGGTTCGCTGCCCTCGACATGAAGGATGCCTACTTCCACGTGAGCATCAAACCTTCTCACAGGCGCTACCTCCGCTTTCTAATAGCGGAAGAACATTATCAATTTGCAGTCCTGCCCTTCGGCCTGTCCACCGCGCCCAGGGTATTCACGAAGTGCATGGCGGTAGTGGCGGCGTTCCTGCGGCGCCGCGGGGTACAGGTATACCCGTACCTAGACGATTGGCTGATCCGGGGCACCTCCAGGGACCAAGTGTCGGCGCACGTGCGTCTGGTCATCAACACCTTCGACCGCTTGGGAATCCTCCTCAACGAGGGAAAGTCCACCCTGGAGCCTACCCAGAGCATAGAGTTCATTGGGGCCCTACTAGACTCCAAGGTGGCAAGGGCATCCCTGCCCCAGCCCCGGTTTCTCACCATCCAGTCGGCCATCAGACAGCTTCGCAACTGCCCGATGACCACGGCCAGAGTCTTCCTCAGCCTGTTAGGCCACATGGCATCGTGCACTTACGTCATACAGCACGCCAGACTGCGGCTACGCCCACTGCAGTCGTGGCTCGCAGGGGCCTACCGGCCAAGGAGGGACAGTTTGGACACCCTCCTTTCCATCCCCAGAGCCGCCCTATCCGCTCTGGCTTGGTGGGAAGACCAGAACAATGCGTGCCGAGGGGTCCCCTTCCTCCCCCCCAGCCCGTCCATGTCCCTGGTGACGGACGCCTCGTCGCTGGGTTGGGGAGCTCACCTAGGGGATCTCAGGACACAAGGCCACTGGTCGGAATCAGACCTCTACCTCCACATCAATGTCCGGGAGCTGAGGGCCGTCCGACTTGCGTGCCACGCGTTCCGGGACACGCTACAGGGTCACTGTGTGGCGGTGCTGACAGACAACACCACAGCCCAATACTACATAAACAAGCAGGGCGGGGCCCGCTCCAGTCCCCTGTGCCAAGAGGCGATTCTCCTATGGGAATTTTGTATAGCCCACGATATTCACCCTGTGGCCTCTTTCCTCCCCGGGATTCAGAACACACTGGCGGACCACCTCAGCAGGTCATTCATGTCTCACGAGTGGTCCCTTCGGCCGGATGTCATCCGACCGATCTTCCTGAGGTGGGGGTTTCCCCACATCGATCTCTTCGTCTCCAGGCAGAACAGGAAGTGCCTCCAGTTCTGCTCCTTTCGAGGCAGCTCCCGGGGATCCCTGACAGATGCCTTCCTCCTACCCTGGACGGGGCACCTGTTCTACGCGTTCCCTCCGATCCCGCTTCTACACAAGGTGATCCTGAAGATCAGACGGGACAGGGCACATGTCATCCTCATAGCCCCGGCCTGGCCCAGGCAATGCTGGTATGCGTCCCTCCTCCGGCTGTCCAGGGCCCCTCCCATCAGCCTCCCGCTGTGGCCCGACCTAATCTCGCAGGATCACGGTCGCCTCCTGCATCCGGACTTGCAGTCCCTTCACCTCACAGCGTGGCTACTCCATGGCTGAGAGGTCCTGAACTCTTATGCTCGACTGAGGTACAGAATGTCCTTCTGGGAAGTAGGAAACCATCCACCAGAAGTACCTATACAGCCAAGTGGACCCGCTTTTCTGCATGGTGCAGACAACATGATATAGTCCCAAGTGAGGCTGCTATCCCGCGCATATTGGACTACCTCTTAGGCCTTAGAAACCAGGGCCTTTCTACTTCTACCATACGCGTCCACCTCGCTGCCATATCGGCTTTTCATCCGGGTCAGTCGAACCACTCAGTCTTTTCAGATCCTGTGGTATACCGTTTCCTCAGGGGCCTGGATAAACTGTACCCGAACGTCAAGTGTCCCATACCACCCTGGGACCTCAACCTGGTGCTCTCACGCCTTATAATGCCCCCGTTCGAGCCCCTCGCCACGTGTTCCTTACTCCACCTTTCCTGGAAGGTGGCATTCCTAGTAGCTATCACCTCGGCTCGTAGAGTGTCAGAGATCCGTGCACTGACCTCCGAGCCGCCCTACACTATCTTCCACAATGACAAGGTGCAGCTACGTCCCCACCCGGCCTTCCTGCCTAAGGTAGTCTCCCCCTTCCATGTGAACCAAGACATTTGTCTCCCAGTCTTTTATCCTAGGCCACACACCTCTGGAAGGGAACAACAATTACACACGTTGGACGTTAGGAGGGCTCTTGCTTTTTATTTAGACAGAACAAAGCAATTCAGGAAAACAACGCAACTTTTCGTGGCTGTTGCGGAGAGAATGAAGGGCCAGCCAGTTTCCGCCCAAAGGCTCTCCTCCTGGATCACCTCGTGCATTCACACCTGTTATGAACTCGCGGGCAAGCCGCTTGAGAGAGTAACAGCACATTCCACGAGAGCGCAGGCGTCCTCTG
Organism: Sternotherus odoratus; assembly: GCA_032164245.1. Lineage (NCBI taxonomy): Eukaryota > Metazoa > Chordata > Testudines > Kinosternidae > Sternotherus > Sternotherus odoratus. Next base: position 17,556,251 of record JAVMKO010000002.1, on the reverse strand, counting down.
CGGCCTTCCGGGAAGGAGTCCCTATCACGGACATTTGCAGGGCGGCTACCTGGTCCTCCGTCCACACCTTCGCCGCCCACTACGCCATAGTCCAGCAAACCAGGGACGATGCGGCGTTTGGGTCAGCGGTCTTACGATCAGCAATGGGTCAACCCGACCCCACCTCCTAGGTATTGCTTGTAGTCACCTATAGTGGAATGCATGTGAGCAATCACTCGAAGAAGAAAACAGGGTTACTTACCTGTAACTGTTGTTCTTCGAGATGTGTTGCTCACATCCATTCCAGACCCGCCCTCCTTCCCCACTGTCGGGTTAGCCGGCAAAGAAGGAACTGAGGGCCAGACTGTGTCGCAGGGGTACTTATAGAGTGCCTCAGTGGCGCCACTCCAGGGGGCTCCCTGCTCGCCCAGTCTGTAGCTAGGGGAAAAATCTACCCGGCAACCAGGCCCGCAGCGCGTGCCTGACCTATAGTGGAATGGATGTGAGCAACACATCTCAAAGAACAACAGTTACAGGTAAGTAACCCTGTTATCCTCATCGTGGCTAGCAAGGTCAGACTTTTGCAGACACCCTTCTCCAGTCACCCCCTAGAGAAATGATCCCTGAAAGCACAGCCTTAACAAAGCTTCCCCTGCCAGTCACAGACCATTCCGTCTCATTGACCTATAACTGGTGGTTGCTACAATTTCGCCTTCACAAGACAGAGAGCACTATCAGAAGCCCTATGTGAGCAGATCCTGGCTCTCAACCCTGCCCTCCATGGCCCTTCCGTAGGCTGCCTCACAAGGCCAAGCTGCTCAAAGTAGCCATCCCCTTTCATTTGCATATACTGAAGACACAGTTAGGCCACTCCACCAATCTTCTCCCTTCTCCGCAATGCCTAAGACAACAGTCCTCTTGCTGGCCAAGCCAAGAGCTCTCTAGAAACACTTTTGGACACCCAGAGCATGTTTCTTTGGCACCAGAGACCAAACTGGAGAAAGCCAGCAGTGGGGAGCCAGGCTCTCCAACCCTTCTGCCTGTGAGGATTCACCCCAGCCCTCACAATGAACTTTACCATCCTTGCCAACTTAAACACCCGAGGCTATTGGGTAGGTCTCCGCAGGAGCTCTCGGTTCCTGCGACGGGCCCTGCGAGAGGGTTCTCCCTGCCCGACCCTCACCCCAGGCCCTCCGGAAATGGCACTTGGACCCTGGCTTCGTAAGCCCTCCCAGCTTCCCCACTCCCATACCCCGAGCCGGCTGCACACCTTGCAGCCGGTCCTGTTTCAAACCGCGCCGAGGAAACAGCTATACACGCTCCTGCTTCACACGATCCATCTCCTCACCCTCGCGTCCCGCCCCGATACCAAGTGGCGGAGCTACCTACCGCCGAACGAGGGTGAGTGGCCCCGGTGGGCCACCTTCTGTTCCACGCTAATTCCATGGCCCGCCGGGGATATTAGTTGGCGGCTCCTTTATGGAGCCGAGAGCACGGGCGTGTGCTTGGCGCGGTTCCTTTCCGTGCCCGACACCTGTCCCTTCCATGGTGTGAAGAAGGACCTGGTGCACGCCCACCTTGAGTGCGCCAGGCCGCAGCCCCTATTCCGGCTCCTCCAGAACCTCCTATTGAGGTGCTGGCTGCACTTCTCTCTACACCTTTTTATTTTGGACACCCCATCCATGGCCCCACAAAGTTGCGAGACCTCCTCGTCAACCTCCTCCTGGCACTTGCCAAAGCCACCATCTATAACACCAGGGGGAGGATGCTAGATTGTGGGGGGGGGGGTCTGGTGCGACTGTGGGGTCTCCTTCAGGTCGCTCAGTCACTCATCCAGTCACGCATCCGGGCGGAGTTCCACTGGGAAGCATCCACTGCTGCCCTCTGCTTTTTCACGGAGCAGTGGGCGCTGAGCGGGGTTGTCTGCTCGGTGTCCCCATCCTGTACCCTCGTTTTGAACCTGTAACCCTCACGCACTCCCCTGTCCTTTTTTCATTAGTTGTCCCGCGTAATCAATTGACCCCGGGTCTAGTGTCCCTCCCGCCAGGCTGGGGGAGGGACTTCAGCAACAGGTGGGCTTAGGCCCACCCACCTCCTGGGAAACCAAAAGGTACCATTCCTCAGGGATTTGACTGAGTTACACCCATTTATCAAACCACTCCACAATTTTTTCAAGTACTTCTTTCTATGCCACATCGGGAGATGAGCTTGTATTTTCCTGCCCGTCATGTCAGTAAGGAGTGGACTTGTGTCAATAGGCCTCCCAGATCATCCTGAGTTTGTTGGTCCTAAAGTAGAAACTCTGAAGAGACAGGTACGTAACCAGAATGACTGCCAGATTCTGCACACCAAGGTCATGTTCGTTGTTAATAACTTGGAATCGCTGTGTGACACCGAAAAAACAGGTGTTTTCTCTGATGCCTGCCAAGAAACAGTGATGAGCCCGGCTCTCCAAGAAGGGTGTTTCCTGAACCTGAGAACCAGTATTCCCATTCTTCATGGAGCAGGGGGGTACACATAACAAATGTTTTGGAACCACTCCAGAAGTGTTGACGTAAAAGTAATTTTCTCCATTTTTAGGGTTGCTGCCGGGTTTTTTTTGTTTTTTTTTTAACCAATTTTCACTGATAAATTACCAGGCTCATTTAATAAAGGAGTTTAGATTTTACAGAGTTATAGCAATTTATCAAACCACTCCACATTTTTTCCAGGTTCTTATTTTTATTAAACACTAACTTAACTTTATGCAATTGTGTCCTGAAGTTCTAAGATTGAAGCAGTCTTGCCGTGTAAAAGACACAGATATGATGGAGATTGGAAAAAACAAACAAATGTTAATATCATGGTATGATTGGCCAATAAGGAGATTCTTCCTACCTATTCTTTTGCGTCCGTTTGGTGCGTCACTGGATTTAATGGATTTAATCAATCAATCAATCATCCAGTGATAAAGATAAGCTAAAAAGGTAACCCCTTTCCTGGGAAGGCTTGAGAATAATATTCTCACCAATTGTTATAGCTGAGATCAGACGCAAACCCTTGGATCTTTAAAATAATGGAAAAATCAGACAGATTTTTAAAAGAAGGATTTTATTTAAAGAAAAGGTAAAAGAATCACCTCTGTAAAATCTGGATGGGAGATAACTTTACCCACAAAGGAACCCCCTACAGTCTTAGTTTCAAAGTTACAAACAAAACGGGGATAAAGCTTCCTCTAGCAAAGGGAAAATTCACAAGTTGAATACAAAGGATAACTAACAAGCCTTGCTTGGTTGGTAATTACAATTTTTGTAACATGAGAAACTGGTTTAAAATTATTTGGAGGAACGGATTGCTGTGTGGTCCCTCTCAGAACCAAGAGCAAACACACAAACAAAAAGAACCAAAAAACCTCCACCTCCCTCCTCCAGATTTGAAAGTATATTTTGTCCCCATTAGTTCTTTTGGTCAGGTGCCAGCCAGGTTATTTGAGCTTCTTAACCCCTTACAGGTAAGGAGGAATTCTAGGCTACCCTTAGCTGTATGGTCATGACAGCCACCCCAAGAATTAACAGTGATTCTTCAACGAAACAAAGGACCTGCAGAAATTCATTGACACACTGGTGCTATGTCTTCTTTTTCATTAAAGCCCTACTGAAAGCTCTCGACTTTGACTGTTTCTCCCAAATCTCTCTTTCTTCTCTAAGCTTCTTGTGTTGCTTGCTTTTGATATGCTCCTTTATTCTGCCATTACCAGAGCGGAACTCAGTGCTTCTGTACTTGTAGTGCAATGCACCCTCTTCATGCCTTTCTTTACTTCTCTTCAAAAGTTCTAAGCACCAATTTCCTTGTTGGTATTCAGCCACAGATTTGTGTTTTTTCCCCATGTTTACCTTCTTAGCTTATCTTTATCACTTGATGATTGATTAAATCCAGCGATGCTAGAGAACCCCAAAAATGTAGAATATTACTTTTAAGTCTACACTTCTGGAGTGGTTCCCAAACATTTGTTATGTCAACCCCCCTGCTCTATGAAGAATGGTAAGACTGGTCCTCAAGTTCAGGAAACACCCTCGTTGGAGAGCCTGGCTCCCCACTGCTGGCTTTTTCCAGTTTGGTCTCTGGTGCCAAAAAAACATGCTCTTGGTGTCCAAAACTGTTTCTAGAGAGCTCTTGGCTTGGCCAGCAAGAGGACTGTTGTCTTAGGCATTGCAGAGAAGGGAGTAGGGAGAAGATTGGTGGAGTGGGCTAACTGCATATGCAAATGAAAGGGGATGGCTAATTTGAGCAGCTTTACCTTGTGATGCAGCCTACCGAAGGGCCATGGAGGGCAGGGTTGAGAGCCAGGATCTGCTTCTGATAGTGCTCTCTGTCTCATGATGGCCAAATTGTAGCAACCACCACTTACAGGTCAATGTGTCGGAATGGTCTGTGACTGGCAAGGGAGGCTTTGTTAAAGCTATGTTTTCTGGGGTCATTTTTCTAGTGAGTGATTGGAAAAGGCTATCTGTAAGAGTCTGACTGTGCTAACTATGATGAGGAATTATAGTGATTTTTTAGAACATGACAATCACTGAAAATGCTGTTCTGTAATGGCTGTTTTCTGCTGTAGAAAATTGTTCTGCTCTTTTTTGAGGTGAGCAGAGAGAGGAAACACAGTCTGAGTGGTTAGCTTTGTGATTTTCCTTTTGAGTTTGGGAAAAAAGCTTGGTTGTAGCTCTTAGGACCTGGGGTTTCAACAGTAAAATGTGTTTTCTGGTGTTGTATGACTAATCTGTATCTATCAGTAGGCTTTAGAGAAAGGCTTTCGTTGTATAAATGTATGTCTTTGCACCGTGTCTCTGTAATTAGCAGGTTTACTATCAAAAGATTATCTTTTTACTCTTGCTTTTTCTACTTGTTTTGAAGAGCTATTTCTTACTCCTGTACTAAGTCTGACAGTTCTCCACCCCGTGGCACCTGCTAATTGTCCTTTACCCTAGAACAAATGGATGACACTTTCCTGCTAACACCACGGGAGCCACTAGTGCTTGGGAAGATTTTGTCTGTTCCCACGGGTCAAAGCTGAGATCAGCAAGATAGTAGCCACTCTTCCCACCATTCTTGCACTCTGAGAAGCCTAGAACATGTTGCCCAGTCTAGGTGACACACTGCAGAGCGACTTTCAGCCAGCTGAATAGCCATTAGAAATGTAGACAGGGATTCTCTGGACTGTGGGCTGGTTGACTGGGAAGCCTATGGATCTGTATCCTTGCTTTTAAATAGTGTTCTGTATTTTCCTTTCTTGTTTGTAAAAAGAAAATCTGGGAATTTTTCAGGGTTTATTACCCAAACCTTAAAACTGGCATGGAATCAGGTTAAATTAAAAAAAATAATATACAGTGAAACCTCGATATAACGGACTAATTCGGGCGGGGGGGTGTCCGTTAAAACCGAAAGTCCGTTATTTAATAATTTTTTAAAATCATTAAATAACGGACTTTCGGGTGACAACGGACACCCCCCCGCCCGAATTAGTCCGTTATATGGAGCCAGCCGTGAGTCAGCCCACCCCACCCCCTCCCCCCGCCCGGCTCTCCGCTGCGGGGAGCCGGGCGGGGGGGTTGACAGCTCCCGCTCGGCTCCCCCCAGCGGGGAGCCGGGCGGCCGCTCTCAAACCCCCCCCCCCGCTCCCCGTTGCGGGGAGCCCGGCGGGAGCTGTCAAACCCCCCGCCCGGCTTCCTGCTGTGGGGAGCCGAGCGGAGGCTCTCAAACCCCCCCCCCCAGCCGGCTCCCTGGGGCGGGAGCCGGCAGCCCCCAAAACGGATTTCGGATGCATCGGAAATTTTGTCCGTTGCATCCGAAGTCCGTTAAATCGGGGTCCGTTAAATCGAGGGTTTACTGTACTGTGAAAAATTGGGGTTTGGGGAAAGTTTTGCAATATAAACATTGTATTATAATAGCAATAGTAGAAAATATTTGAACCACTCTAGTATAATGGTCGTAGTCCGCTGCAAAATTCCTGGATCAGAAAGATTTCTCAAAACAGGTGGGTTTTCTTACTGTGTGCATTTCCATCAGATTTTTATGCTTAATTCAGCTGAGACTTTGGTTCTCAGGATCCAGTAAATATCTTTTGGTAATCAAAGAAAACCAGTGTTTTCTGTTTATTTTATGGGGAGATGTCAGCAAACTAGTAAGTGCATGAAACCACTAAGGTTTATTGCTAAAATTAGCCAAGTCCCAGGCTGTAAATTGGCTATGCAGGAAAGGTGGGCGTTTTGGGTACCACAGAAAAGGTAGCTTGACCCCACTTCCTTCCTGATAAGAACTGTGTTGAAATTGCTGCTACATGCTTTTTAGAAGAGGAGGATGTCCCCCCAGGAATGTGTCTCTTAGGGCCTCAAGGTTGAAAACTCTGGAAAAACCCACACCTGGTTGATCAATAATCAGAAGGAACCTGTTTCTTGACCATTGAAACTGCTTGCTTGACAAGTTTTCTTTAAGGCACATGTCAGTCTATTACTAATGTATAAATAAGGGGGGAAAGTTTGAGGTAGTTGGACTCTTCTAGATGCTCCCTCTGGATACAGCTTGTGGTCCCCACTGGCAGACGGAAGATTTGGTCACTGAAAATCTGTCCCTGTGCCACTCAAGAGCCACACTCAGGTTTGGTAATTATCAAGGGGGGGGGGGTACGAACTTCTTGTGGACATGTGTAAGTGCTTGAGACCAAGTAAAGTTTAGTTTTAAACACTCTCATATTGTCCTCTTTGTACCAGCCATCTATCAGTCGGACAGCCGTGTCTCCCCTGACACCACCTCTCACAGAGTAAAAGTTACCAAGAGCTTTGGGTTTAAAGATCCCCAGGAAACAGGCATTTCCCACAAAACCCTATTAGCACAATCAACTAGCACTCTCAATTCCCTCAGACCATCTATTCTTAGAATACCCTCTCCCCCCAAATCCATCAAGCCAAATTGCCCTTGGCTTGTCTTTGTCCCCACGCTATATGGGTTTTTTTTTTACAGACGGAGCCAATGCTTTGTGCCTCATTAAATCTCTGTACGGTTTTGACTCCAAACAGAGGTGGTCCAAACAGAGGTGATCACTCTGAGATTCTTCCTGGGCGTGGTTAACTTTTCAGAAAAAACAGCCCCTCCTGCATGAATTGTTAAGGAAAGGGGAGAATGGACCTGGGGTCCACAGCAGCAGGAAGCCCCGGCCAAGTTAAAGCAAGCCTTGACCTATCATATCCCTGGGTAGGAAAACCATTTGTATTACAACTTGGAACTACAGACAAGGGAATGGGCGCTGTGCTAAGCCAGAACCATGGAACAAGTCTCTGACCTGTAGCTTATGCCTCCAAGACCCTGAGTGAGATAGAGAAGGGATTCACTCCATGTGAAAGGGAGGTCTTGGCACTTCAGCGTAGGGAATGCCTGGTGGGTTTATCCTCTCTATTACTAAAAACAACCTACTCCCCAGTGAAGTATGTACTCACTGGTAAAATCAACAATGGGCATGTATCTAGCCCTCAGTTGGCAAAATGGACCCTTGCATTATTAAACAAAAATCTAGATATGGAAAAAAACCCAGCACTATCCGCAGTACCTTATGGCCTCCTGATAGAGGGGGAAGAGCATGAATGCCCGATACCTAAGCCATTGCCTTGGGAGCCATCGCGCAGGGAAGGGGGCATGCTGAGTGAGATGCTGGGAACAGCAGATGTTGTTTGGTTTGTGAATGGCTCTTGTTTTTACGAAAACAGCCATCTGCATGTGGGCTTTGCTGCTGTAAAAGTGCCTTCAGGTGAGGTGCTGAGGGGACAAGGTACATCATATTCTGCTCAAGCAGCCGAAATTGTGGCTATAGCAGTAGCCCTCAGACATACCCCCACCACTGAGGAGCTCGCCATTTTCACAGACTCAGCCTGGGTCCTTCGGTCCCTAGGGGATCAGGTTCCAGAATGGAAAAAGAGAGGGATGAGGTCTGCAAACGGGAAACCCATAGCCTATGCCGACAAACTAACATACATGTGGGCATTGATGGAGGCCTGGGATACTGTGGTACACATGAGAAAAGTCAGAGCCCACAAGAGGACTGAGGAGTCAAAATGGAATAGTCGGGCAGTGAGAAACAAGGAGGTTGGCCAGAGAAGGAAATTTGTGGCAGCCAAGAAATAGGGAAGGTCTAGCTCCTATAGCAGCAGCCAGAAAAGGAGACTGAGTTCACAGAGATTTAATAACCCTCCAAAGCCCGGAGCCCAGCCTGACAGAGTTAGTGAAAAAGGGAAAGCACCGGGAATGTAAAGTGTGGCAGAATTAATCAAAAATAATTCTACCAACTAGAGAAGGGCAACCAGAAGCAGTCTGGGTGGTTCCTGCAGCCTTAAGAACAGAAATGATTTCCCTAGCTCACTTAGGAGTAGAGAAAAACCTTAACCCAATTGCAGGCTGCCAGCTGGTGGCCACACGAGTAGCGACGTGGAGGAGTTTATAAATAACTGTCTACTATGTGCAGCCAATAATGCTGATCCCAAAATAATCAAAGGCCACCTGCGACGTCAGAGAACAGAGGGACGCAGGCTCAACTGCAAATTGATTTTATTGGGCTCCTACCAGACCACAAGGGGTAATCAGTGTGGTCTGGTGCTTGTTGATCCCTTTACTAAATGGGTGGAGGTTCTCTCTACTCGAAATAACACTACTCAAACCACAGCTCGGGTGCTCACTGAACAAGTAATAACCAGATGGGGCACCCTGAGGGAAATTTATTTAGATCAAGGGCCCTACTTTATTGGGGAAATCACAAAAGGAATCTGCCGAGTGTTCGGGATTAAACAAAGGCTACATATAGCTGGACACCCCCAAAGTTCAGGGCAAGGGGAGCGAACTAACCATACTCTCAAAACAGCTCTCAGAAAAGTAGTAAACCAGCAATGGAAAGATTGGGACCAAAGACTGCCATTTATCCTGATGTCTGTCAGGGGGTCCATGGCATTGCATGGAGTAACTCCACTCAAGGCGATGACGTGAAGAGATATGTGTCTCCCAGAACAGGGGTGGGTGGATGGAACGCTACCTGACAACCTACAACTCTGCATCCTCACAGCCCGATGGATGCAGCAGCTGCTAAAAGTTGTTCCCGACTTCCATCGGCAGCTCGCTAATGCCTTGGGAACTAACATTCGGAAGATGGACAGAAGAATGGGTCCAGTCCTAAATCCCCAAGGACAGCAGGTAGGTGACGTGGTTATGTATTGACAAGTAAGGGAAAAAGCACCTGTTTGGGTGGGTATGATGGGGTCTCCGGGGTGCAACCTGGACTATGGGACTTCTGAGCCCTTTATCCCACCAACCTGGGTTATCCCTCTCACACTGTGTTGCTGTCAAACCACAAACCTTAGGCAGGTCCTGCACTTATACAGACATCGCAAACTTGGCCTCTAGCCGCTGGATATTATTGTGAGGAGGACATTAGTATCAGCTGCACCAGAGGGTGTGTACTAATGACTGGAAAATATAAGCAGCTTTGTTCCTACCCTCTTCTAGGCCTATACTGCCCCTATTAATTACTGTACAAAACATTTAAGAAATATTAAAAATACCAGCTACAGCACTCTCTTTATGGAACTGGTAGTTTAATTTTAGACAACAATGACAATACTGAGAGAGAGTTACTGAATTAATTCCATCTCTGGAGTGTATGCAAGTGCTTTGTATTCAATTCATAAGTCACAAAAGCGAGATTCACAAAAGGATTTAGATGCCTAAATGCTACAATCCATCCCCACTGGAATTCACAATCCTCCACTCAGCTACCGCCCAACTCTGTAGGTGCCTAAACTCGCTTGGTACTTAAAAACTCAACATTTGTTAGCCGTGGCCACAAAAAGATGCCTGGGATACCAGAGTTTCCCCCTTATATTTAGGAAATTACTGCAATAGCTGAGGTAGCCCTGAGTGAGAACTACTGACTTTCTTTTTATGAACAAAAAACAGCATTTTAAATTTACCGGCACGCCCCATTCCACCATGCCAGTTAAAAAAGCTTTTACTGTATCATCAATTAAACCAAGAGGTCATCATTACAACAAAATATTTGAGACTTAAAATACCTGGTGGGGAACTGTGATGGGTCATTCAATAGTCTTTATGAGAATATGCTTATGATACAAATGACGTAACTGAGATTTACTTCATGCAAGATGGCCCATGTGAGATACTACTGGAATGGTTATGATTCACTGAATGATCAGCATCATATGTGTATGCCTGAATCATTTCTGTATCTGAAGTTAGGAATATTGACTACGTATCTGTATTTCAACTATGCGAACTGGACACTGCTAACACTTCGGGTACAACAATGGAAAAGCCAGACAGGGCCCATCAGCGAGGACAATGAACTGTGAAAAGCTTGGCCTTCTTGTGAATGCTCCATACTGCCACTTACTCGTGGATGCTGGGATCCTACAGAGTCAGGTGGTCTTGTCACCCGATACTAAACATTACCTGGGACTTCTTACAACTTTCCACTGTAAGGGAACAGGGTACAAGTTTGGGAAACAAAGCATTCCTGCCTTATGTAAATCCTATTTAATGGGGGTAGGAAAGGAAGGCAAACAGGACTCCTCTCCACGGCCTACGTACTCAAGAAAAGAGATTGCAAAAGGGAAGGCCAGGGGGAAGTCCAGACTGAGACAGGTCCAGTCTGAAGAGGAATATAACTGGAACTCTAACCCCCAGAAACTTTGCAAATTTCCTGCAACATCTAGGGTGAGAAATACTATTTGTAACCAGTTTCTTTATTGAAACTAGCTTAGTTTGCATGTTTGATTTCATGTGCTTAATAATCTGCTTGGTTCTATTTGTTACCCCTTTTACCACTTAAAATCTGCCTTTTATAGATAATAAAATTTGTTTTATTATTGAACCCAGTTTCTGTAGTTTCTAATTGAGGGTGTAATAAGTGTGCACACCTCTCTCCACATTGAGGGTGGGGGTGAATGTCATAATATATTGTGGGGTCTGTGCTCCAAGGGAGGTGGATATCTGAGTGCTGGAGCAAGTCCCTGAACCTGAGTCTTCCCAGAGCCAATGTGCAGCTGGATATGGCCCTGTCTGTGTGTGTGTTTGAGGAGGTTTTAAGAGCATGGCTCAGCAAGGCAGGTTAAAGGGGGCCCACGCTGGCAGAACAGATGTGCTGTGATACCACTGAGTCTACCAGCTGGCTGGCTTCCTAAGGGGTCCAACCCATCGCAGGAACCTTCACTAATACACTGTTTATTTCTTGGAGGACCTGATCCTTTGCTCATTGAAGTCAAGGACAACACTACCACTGACTTGAGCAGTGCAAGATCAGGCCAAAATCCTCTTCCAACATGTGTTCGTCTTCTTCATGGTACGGAGTAGGGAACTCACCATCTGTAAAATAATCCAAATCCACTGCTTTCCATATTATTTTATTTGTGATACAAAAGTCAAACTTCCACAAATAATTCTTTAGAACTAAATGATTTTGTACATAAACAATTACATACAGCATTTATAATGTGCAGTACAAAATGTGTGCTGCTTCAATGTGATAGAAATGGCATATATCATATCATGATTTAAACAAGGTTAGTTACATGGACTAGTGCGGACGGTTACATTTTATTCAGACCTTTGTGGTTATTTCCCAAGACACAGAAAACACAGTTCTGAAGTGTTATTTTTTTCTTCCTCTGCCCTCCCCAAGCTCACTTGTTTTCTAATTGCAAGAAGGCTCACTCTTATTTCCGCATTTATAGAACTGTTCTGAATTCGTCAAAAATGAAATTAGGCACATGTGCTTCAACAACCTAAAGAAACAGAGAATAGTAACTCTTAAGTATTCCATAGCAACATCCAGCCACGAACACAGCAAACAACACTGCCCATGGATATTACATGTAGGGGTGTGTGTGTACCCCACTAAGTAAATGCTCAATGTTATCAATGTGGACTAGCTGGGTTTCTACTATGTATACACACTCGGAGACTCAGATTCTTTCCTACACGGACATCTGCTTGGCACATGAGTTTGGGTAGTTTCAGAGAGCTGTAACGAGCTCCAGCTTAAGTTAGAACATGCCCTGAGATGCTCTAACTTACACCAGCTGTCTGTTGTCCCTATGGGACATGTACACTAGTTGAGAATTGGCAGAGCACTGGCACACACTGCTCTGCAACCTCATGCCCCAACACCAGGGAGATCTAGGACAGGCTGTGCCAGCCAGGTGGTGACACATGGCGGGAGCAACAGGAGAGAATCTGTAGTGGAATATTCTATATCTTTGACTCAGGAGCACTGCTTAGCATTGCCCTTTCCCAGAAACAGTAACTTCCCAGCACTTTTCAACTTGTTACTTGTGTTACAGTTTATAGCAAATGGTATTAGACACAACTTCTAGTGAGAGGCAGAACTGCATCATGCAATGAATAAATTATTGGAGTCATAGTAAACTGCAAAGTTAACTTTATAAGCCCAAATTGTCTTGGCTGCTCTCCATGTGAAACTTTAGTTTATTGGTATCAAAAGGCTGAAAAGGAGGATGAATTGCCTTAGGTAAAATTTGTTACTGCAGAATCTGTTTTGCCACATGCAGAAGTCACCCAAATCCATGGCTCTCCATTTAGAACCCAAACATCACCCAATTTACCTGTCCTCGTTTCAGAGCGCAAAATATCCCAGGACCATCACTGTCTTTTAAATACAACACGTCCCTCACAAATACAATCACTAGAAGATGGGATGAGCAGAAAGTGAATTCTTGTCCCAAATTTCACAGAAAGATGAATAGTAGCTAAATGACCCTTCAAGGTGGGGATGATGTGACACAGATGAGAGCAATGGTATAAAGCAATCAGACTGACAGAGTTGCTAATGGAGCAATTTGTGAATTATATGGACAAAGGATTCACAGTGACCTATTTGCAGACAAATTTATTTATTTTTTTAAACTTTTATATGTCCTTTCAGGTTCCTTATGCTGAGCATTTGTGATGAGGACTTGATACACTTGTTTGACATGCCTAGCTAGTCCTGAGTGAACAGTATGTGGTGAAGCTGCTAGTTATGACCCCCACTATTCATAACATGAGCATAAACCAAAATTAGCTCTTTTAATAAAGGGCTCTGAGGATTAAGTAACCTTTTAAAAAGGACAGATGAAAAACGAACATAAAGGCTAGTGCCAAATAACCGGAAAAGCATTTATTGTATTGACCGCCCAATTAGAGGCTCCCATTACAACTAATGATTGGAAAATGGAAGCAGTAAAAATCTACAGCCAAGGATTCTTGAATACTTTGAAGATAATGAGCCAGATCCACAGCTGGTGTAAAGCCATGTACTTCCTTCGGTTCTGCTGTCAGTTTAAACTAACTGAGGATATGGTGTATTTTAATACTCTTCCAACACCATGCTGAATCCAAGTCTTTTTACTTACCCTTCTTGGTAACTTTGTATAACGAACATAATCTTCCAGGAACATAAGGGCACCCACTACATCAGCAGGCATTTCTGGTATCTTCTGGCTATAATATATACACACACACATACAAATGAAACTCATGCAGCTGGACATTGTCTTTTTGACTACCTTAGATAAGTTCTGTTAGAAAATGCCAACGTCCCACGTAATATTTATAGTGTGGTGTGGGATATCACCCCCCAAAAATACACTTGGACATCGCACCTAGATATATGATTAAACATATTCTAATCAAATTACAGACTTAAAAAAATAGAATGTTCAAATAAACTGGAAGTTTACGCCTACATAAAATGGGGCATTAAAATAAATGTGAAAAGAGATACCTTGTGCACTGCTCCATTGTTGAGCGAATAAACTGACCAATCAGAGCCAGAAATTGTTCAGTGTATCGCGAATGGAACTGCTTTAATAGAGTGAGGAGCCCAAGCACTAAAGGGGGCCAGTCAATTGGATCTGTTGGCTTTTTGCACACCATTCCTGAAAGGAAAACACCACATTTTCTCCTCCGTGTTTATAAAAACACCCTTTATATCACAGCCAGACAAGTGTTATTCTCAAGAGGCTTCATGCTATTCCTGTTTTTACTTTTCATGTGTTGGTCCGTGGGCTTGGCATCAGATCAACCTTGTCCAATCCAACCCCAGACACTCCAAATCCTGAAGGGCCCCCTCTACCTTTTAACACATTCGGGGCTGAAGACATGGCTTTTCAGTCTAGGTAACAGTCAGACAACCCCAAGGAACTAGATCCCAAGTTAGGTAGTTTTAAACTAACCAATAGGAAGAGGTAAGTTTCTAACTGGGGTGTAGCTTTTTAGAGAAACAGGTTTGGTAGGAGGGGAAATACGGGGCTTAGGGACACCTAAATTTAAAGACTGAGGAGCCATATTCTTATTTTCTCCTGCACTCTTTCCCCCTCCCCCCCATCCTGTAGGGCCCAATCCAAAACCCAATTAAGTCAACTGAAATCTTTCCATTGACTAAAATGGGGTTTGGATCAGGCTCACAGCTCCACAGCTTTCCTCAGTTACAAAGGTCAAGATGAAATCTCAAAACTTCTCCCCCAATCTATTTAAAATGTTCTTCTAGTATCTAAGTTCTCTGCCACATTAGCAGAACCCCCTAGCTAATGGATAGTAATACATTTTCTGCATTACTTTACTCATGTTAGGTGAAGAAATTGGTTGTGCAAATTACCTATACAGTAAACCCTCGATTTAACGGACCTCGATTTAACGGACTTCGGATGCAACGGACAAAATTTCTGAGCAAGTCTGATGCATTCCTGATCCATTTCTGGCGGGCTGGCTGCTGGCTCCCGGCTGCCGCCCGGGTCACAGCAGCGGGCAGACTGGCTGCCGGCTCCCAGCTGCCGCCCGGGTCCAAACAGCGGGCGGGCTGCCTGCCGGCTCCCGGCTGCCGCTGGGGTCCCAGCCACGGGCGGGCTGCCTGCCGGCTCCCGGCTGCCGCCCGGGTCCAGGCAGCAGGCGGGCTGGCTGCCGGCTCCCGGCTGCCGCCCGGGTCCAGGCAGCAGGCGGGCTGGCTGCCGGCTCCCGGCTGCCGCCCGGGTCCAGGCAGCAGGCGGGCTGGCTGCCGGCTCCCGGCTGCCGCCCGGGTCCAGGCAGCAGGCGGGCTGGCTGCCGGCTCCCGGCTGCCGCCCGGGTCCAGGCAGCAGGCGGGCTGGCTGCCGGCTCCCGGCTGCCGCCCGGGTCCCAGCAGCCAGGACCCAGGCAGGCTGGCTGCTGGCTGCCGTCCGGGTCCCGGCAGCAGGCGGACTGCGGAGCTGCCGCCCCGACCCTGTGGCAGGCGGGCTGCTGCTCCGACAGCTCGTTTTAAAAAAATTATTAAATAACGGACTTTTTGATTTAACGGACACCCCCTCGCCCGAATTAGTCCGTTAAATGGAGGTTTTACTGTATTGTGTTTGGCCTTGTACATTCAATTATCACTGTTAAATATTAACAAAGAGGTCCTCTGTCACATCACATAAACTGACATATTGCACTTAAACAAGAAGTTATAAATGGCATTGTACATAGAGAGGCCAGAGCGGGTTTGGTGCTATATATAAAAACAAAAAAATCTAGTCCATACATTTTAAGTCAAGAGCTGAATATCTTGAATACATCTACATTTACAGAGTCCAACTGTATTTATGTAATAATTTATACAATACCCTGATTTTTGTTGTACTGAAGTTTTGGCAGTTGGGCAATCAGAAATAGGAAGTTGACTGTGGGGAAAAATGGGAGTCGTTTCGTAGTTATATATATCTGGGAAGAAAAAGGAACACACAGTGTTTACATACTTATCAAAAGAAGCTATACATGAGGAAACCAAATTATCAGAGACCTTATTTGTATCAGAACATAAGAACATTGCTAGTTACATTTACAGGAAATTAGACAAAAACAAAATGCCTGCCTGCAACTCAATGTATGTATCACACAATAGCATGTATCAGACCTTATTCAATGGGTTATGAATGCCAGCTGCTTCCAGATAGGCTGTGATTTCATACAAAAGTGTGTTGTCTTCTTTAGGGTAAGGCAATAATGGATTCTGATAATGGGCTTCAATGTCAGCCAAGATTGCGCTAAAATGGCAAAAAGAGAGAGATGAACTTTATCTATTTCATTATAAATGGATAGTTCAGTTAAAATAATAATAGGCAAGCCTGAAGTCATACTGCAGTAGGGAAACATAGGTCATATTAACAAAGTAAAAAGTTGCAGATATAGACTCTTTGGAAATTGTTACAAACAATAATCAAAGAAAAATAAACCGCTCTCAGTTTTTCAGATGCCCCTTTTACCAAGGGCATGTATTTCAGTGTTAGCATCAGCCAGGATCTACACAATTAGTAGAAGTGAGAAAAAGCACAGAATATGGTGAAATTTTTACGTCACTGTTTTTATCTCTTATCTAAATTTGACCTTCATTTCAAATATATCCAAATATCAAATATATTCAAAAACTGTATCTTTTTATTTGCATTTAAATTAACAGCTAGTTGTGTCAACTATTGTTCCTGAATTTGCCAGTGGTTATCTGAATCTGAAACTGCCAAAACTTTGCCCATTAAAAATTTTTTTTTTTGGCTAAATTCACAATAGCAATCACCACCAGATAGAATGTGATCAAAGCATTCTGCTTCTTACTTATTGAGATTTTCCAAAGCAGCTGCCAAATGCTTGGAGTCGAACCTGCAGGAGTAATTTAATTCATTGGTAATTTGCCGTCTTAAAATCTGCATCTGACCAACCTGTAAAGAAAAAAAATATGAATAAGGAAATAGTGAAAAAATGTTTAATTTTCAGAAACCATAGAGAAAACATGTTTAACAGTAACTACTTACATTTACATAAAGCCTTATATCCAGATAGACTTAATCCTTTGCAAACTGATAAACTATTTTATATATCAAGCATCTGCCCACCAATGAAGTTTCACCCTACATCTAGATCAGGGGTGTCAAACTCAATTGCACAGGGGGCCAAAACTCAAAACTCGCGGGCCGAACAGTATAACCATTTATTTAACAGACTAAATATTTGTTTTTTAACCATTAATATGAACCAAAATACAGGATATCATTCCAAAATAAATACATTTCAACTTAAAATATTTTGCTCTTCATAAAAAAATATCCTGTCAATACAATACATTCAAAATCTGTGGTGTGGGGGAGCGGTGTGGGGGAGAGATCGGACTGGGTGGGTCAGGTGGGGGGCGGGGGGAAGGAGAGCGCGGCGGCAGCGGCGGCGTCGGGGGGGTAAAGGAGAGCGCGGCGGCAGCGGCGGCGTCGGGGGGGTAAAGGAGAGCGCGGCGGCAGCGTCGGGGGGGTAAAGGAGAGCGCGGCGGCAGCGGCGGCGTCGGGGGGGTAAAGGAGAGCGCGGCGGCAGCGGCGGCGTCGGGGGGGTAAAGGAGAGCGCGGCGGCAGCGGCGGCGTCGGGGGGGTAAAGGAGAGCGCGGCGGCAGCGGCGGCGGGGGGGGAACGGAGAGCGCGGCGGCAGCGGCGGCGGGGGGGGAACGGAGAGCGCGGCGGCAGCGGCGGCGGGGGGGGAACGGAGAGCGCGGCGGCGGCGGGGGGGAACGGAGAGCGCGGCGGCGGCGGGGGAACGGAGAGCGCGGCGGCAGCGGGGGAACGGAGAGCGCGGCGGCAGCGGGGGAACGGAGAGCGCGGCGGCAGCGGGGGAACGGAGAGCGCGGCGGCAGCGGGGGGAACGGAGAGCGCGGCGGCAGCGGGGGAACGGAGAGCGCGGCGGCAGCGGGGGAACGGAGAGCGCGGCGGCAGCGGCGGCGTCGGGGGGGTAAAGGAGAGCGCGGCGGAAGCGGTGGCGGGGGGAAAGTTGAGCGCGGCGGTGGCGGGGGGGGAACGGAGAGCGCGGCGGCAGCAGCGGCGTCGGGGGGGTAAAGGAGAGCGCGGCGGCAGCGGTGGCGGGGGGGGGAACGGAGAGCGCGGCGGTGGCAGGGGGGGGACGGAGAGCGCGGCGGCAGCGGCGGCGTCGGGGGGGTAAAGGAGAGCGCGGCGGCAGCGGCGGCGGGGGGGGAAAGGAGAGCGCGGCGGCAGTGGTGGCGGGGGGGAAAGGAGAGCGCGGCGGCAGCGGGGGGGGGAGAGGAGAGCGCGGCGGCAGCGGGGGGGGGAGAGGAGAGCGCGGCGGGGGGGGGGGGAGGAGAGCGCGGCGGCGGCGGGGGGGGGCCTATTATATGGCTCTCTGAGCCAAAAAGGTTCCCGACCCCTGTCACAGGGCCATTAAAAACAGATATATAAAACGATTTCGCGGGCCGGATATAATTGTATGGCGGGCCGGATGTGGCCCGCGGGCCTTGAGTTTGACACATGTGATCTAGATGAAATGTAGTGGCCTTTCTATAGACCAGAGCAGCTGCATTAGAAAGTACAGTAGTTTAAGACAGAAGTTTGAACTAGTGATTTTCAAGTGTTTTCATACTAGGGGCCATTTCTCAATATAGCAAGAGTTTCAGAACACATCTCCTCTCCTGTACTCTTCATCCTGATCCTTCCTTAGACTGTGCCACATATACCGCTTGGATATATGACAAAAGAAAGTATTAAGAGGACAAGGTGAAAAGACCCATGACATGAGGGATGCAACTAGCTGCTTATGTCATCTGATTTTGTATCTGTGCTCGTTATTCCCTCTCCCAAATACTTAATCTCCTCTAGTTTCTTGCAGTCTTAATTGATTTCGGAGTCAATTTGCAGTTTGAGTCTCATATTTGTTTAATAACAGAGTCATAGGGCCATTGATTATGGTAAAATGTACATTCGTAAAAGACCCACCAGACATATAAGTCAGCAAGACAGGGAAAAAAATTGTTTGTTAGAGTTTTGCAGGTCAAAAATAAAAGCTTTTGGATATCCTGGACAGAGCTACAATAAAGAGAAAGTGCTTGAATACTGTTAAATGCTTCACCACGGTGATGAAAGCAGCTCTGAGAAATCCTGCTTTATGCCTGAAGCTGAAGAAGTAGTTTTAAGCCAGAAAGTGTTATTGCTCAAGTTGGGATTTGGCCCAGACACCAGGGCTGAGTAGCCCTCCTCTTGCAGAAAATACCATGGGATCATTAATGACTGCAAGCGGACAAGATATAGATTTTTGCCTTTCAGAAAGCATCTCTAGCAATGAACCCTATCTGATTTGGAAATACTACCAAAGAAAAGATTCATCAGCACCACTTTAGACAGAACGTTGGGTTTTCCTTTGACTTGGCTTAGTCCTGCTTAACGTGTAATACACTACAGGATCAGTGGAAGAGGCAGAATGATTGTCAATGCTAATTTTCTAAAATAATTATATTAAAATATGTAACCGTGACAGTCTGTACCCCTATGTTCACTACTTTTACAACACCATCCTATATAATAATAGGCTAGAGAAGTGTGTGTGAAGCCGTCATGCGCAGTAGAGATGGCCCAGACGAACTGCATGCTGGGAGGTGTAGTTCGGCAGCACAACATGGCCGCTGCCCGTGTGCCGCCGAGAGGGAAGCAGGGTCTGGATCAGAGGCTCGGGAGCGCGGGCAGGAGGGTGGCTGGGCGCAGGAGGTGCAGGCGGGGGCCCTTGGAGTGGGGGGTAGAGGGGGCTGAGCGAGTGGAGGGGGGCCCTTGGAGTGGGGAGGGGGGAGAGAGCTGAGCGAGTGGGGGGGCCACGAGCCGTTACCGTTGGCCTGTGTACACGGGCTTTTAGACTAGTGATAAATATTGTACAAAGTAGGTCTTAGCTGTTTATCAGTCCAGACTGTACCCTGGGTAATGTCCCAGTAACAAATACCACAGTTCCTGAAGTGCACTGTGCTCAGCAGTTAAAAAAAAAAAAAAAAAAAAAGATAACAAAAGTACCTTCATTATGGCATCAAGATATGCAGCCCAGATCTTCTGAGTTTTGGCAACTGCTGCAGAATAAATTTTGCTAGAATTTGCTACAACAAAGAAACAACGAGTCAGTACATTCAAAAATCCTATAATAACTAGCTTTCCAGAAGCCTGCATCTGAGGCACTTACCTACAATTCCTTTGAGAGGACTGACCACATTCATAAGAGATTTTAATGCTTCTTGTACAGTTCTGTCTCTTTGTATATTTTTCTGAAACATGCTGAGGAAATTCTAGAAACAAATTAGCAGACATTACACACACAAAATATGCTTTACCTTAATAGTGCAATATAAGGATTATAGCAATGAGATCAACATTTTCTAGCAGTAATTGTGTGGTGATAGGAAGAGTAGGGTAGGAAAATTCTTCTGGACACGAGGCTAAAGAATTCCACGGTTAATCTTTCTACTTCACTAGTATTAGGACACCAACCCACTGCTCCCATTAGTAAATAATACTTGAAGAACCAACCTTTTGTTTACCTTACTTAACTTTTAAGGAAGTACCCATTTCACTTATACATTAAAACATTTCTCTCATTCATTTTTTGCCAGAACAAAGTATTACTTTAAGCTGCTTTGCAGTTATTTGGGGGGGGGGAGGGGGAGGGGGGTGTTGGGGGGGGGTGAGAGGGGAGAAAAGAAAAGGAAAGAAAGTATGGATGTGGGGAGAAAAAGATTATGTAGAATTGACACCTCCTTATTTATTTCAGTAAAAAACAATATAACAACATTCATCTAAGCACAAACAATCCAATTTTTTGAAGAAAAATTAAAAACAGAGGCCGACCCACGGGTCAACATTAAATTCTACCAGGACATCAAAACTATACCCCTCTAGTACTTACTCCCCACGTCACCCATTTAACCTGTAAACTACTGTGACAGCACTTACACCAGAGCAAGAGCTCCATCTGATATCTAGGATTTTATTTCTGAGAGGAACTCTCATTTGGATTCAAATGTGTTTGACACAAAAGCTCTTCTAAAAGGCTGTCAAAAAAAATACTGTAATGTTTGATTGCTCTTAAGTGGCAAATGGCCACTGAAACAAATTACTGAGCAGTAAGGCAGAATGTTCCTTACAAATGGAAGCTCAAAAGTTACCTGCAGCTCCTTCACAATCATGAAACAGAGCAGTCTGTCTAGACCATTCAGACCAAAAGTGCCTAAAGTGTCTTGGATCTCTGAGAAGAGGCGATTGTTAGTTACTTCCTGGTGGGTTTTCATGTCATACCATGTGTTCATTTGGTCAATGTAACAGGTGATTCTAAAGGAAAATTCAGAAACAAAAACAACATTTTTAGAAATGATAGGTGCAGTTTGTAAGAGGCCCTTGTGCCACGGGATCTCTTGATGCCAACTAGAAGAGGGCACAGAAGTGCATAAGGGTACATGGATCCCCTGGGTCCGGTATCTATATACTAGTTCACTAAAGTGTGTCATGTAAGGTCTCTAGTGAAAGCCTGTGTCACACGGATCCTCAATTGTTGTGAAATGGATGGATGGATGGATAAGTCCTTATCTATGTGTATGTGTGTGTTGTAGTAAGTAAAGGCAATGTAAGTAAAGGCTAAAGGCCTACTTGAGGGCCCAGTCTGAGGCCTGAACTAAAGTATGGTTAAGCCTCTGCTAATATAAAGCAAAGTTTAGCTGTGAGTAAAAAGGCTGGTTCAGCATATAGAACTTGGCCGGGACAGGGCTAATAACGCAAGAATTTATACTTATTATAAGTTTTAGTATAAACACATATACACTGTACCAAGGTACATTAGAAACCAAGAACATTCCTCAGATAACAAGGAACAGGCTGACCCATCCCAATGACAGGGTAAAATGATGGATAGAGTTGTTTTGATTAAACCAACAGGTACAAGGTGCGAGGCGGTTCCTAACTACGTAAAGGGGCTGCACCTTACTACGTAAGAGGGTCGTACCCTGCTACGTGGAGGGGTTGTACCTCCATACGTCAGGAGTGAGGTGTAACTTGTTCTGTATCTCTATATAAGCATGTGTTACTGGAATATTTGGGGTCCAGCTCGGAAGGGGGAACGGCGCACCTGCCGTTGAGCTGAGTCCATTGCCGAGCGTCGCTCTCTAGCTGTATGTCTGGTGGACTCAGGAATCCGCTGGAAACAGAAAGGGTGTCAGGGTCGCAATAAACCCTGGCCGAGGTGCCTTTGTACCTTACTAAGACTCTGTGGTTATTGGGGGTTCTCGTCGGGTCTGCTGCATCAGCTATCTGCGCAGAGCTGGGGCAGCACACAGAGGGAACACACGCACGCAGCCGAGTGATATCAACAGGAGAAAGCAGAAACACAACACCACACCATCTCCTACAACACTGGTGACCCCGACCGCTAATCTGGTAAGTAAGCAAAACTGCCGTGGTGGATACTTAAAGCTTGATTTAAGTGTTGTAGGAGATGGTGTGGTGTTGTGTTTCTGCTTTCTCCTGTTGATATCACTCGGCTGCGTGCGTGTGTTCCCTCTGTGTGCTGCCCCAGCTCTGCGCAGATAGCTGATGCAGCAGACCCGACGAGAACCCCCAATAACCACAGAGTTTCCCCGAAAATAAGACAGTGTCATATTAATTTTTGCTCCCAAAATTACATTACATTATATTACAGTGAGAGGCAAAACTGGAAGTACGTCTTATTTTCGGGGGATGTCTTACTTTCGGGGAAACAGGGTATATACACACACACCACATTAGGTGCTTAAGGTCTGTGGCTTGGGGCTGATCACCAGGAGGTGAGAAACAGGTATCTTTCACACAGACAATATTTCTCCATTGTCTGTCTACATGTAATTGAGTATCATATACTTTAAAATAATTCCTATTTACAGTCTAAGCAAAATGCTAACTAAGCACATGATTGCAGAATTTGCAAGGGAGATCCTAAAGAGGAAAACAGAAGTAGCAGGGTTATTCTGTTTGCAAGTGCTGACACTGAATTTTTGGACTATAACTGTAGAGACAGATTATAAACTCTGCAGCTTTCCACTGAGGAGGTAAGAGGACGTAGTGCTTGTCTCACAAACGGAAGATTACAGCGAAGCCTGGCTGTCAATATGCTGGATGAATTTAGGGTGAACTTTTGCTCTATATGACATGATAGTGTCTTGTTAGTTAAGTTTAGGCTCTAGTGTATGTGTGTTAGAATTTTATTTTACATGTAATCCTTTGTTTCCAGCATTTCTGCTCACTGATATTTGAATCTTGGTTAAATAAACATACACTTACTTTATCTACAAACAAATCTAAGCGCTGTGTGTCAAGCAGAGCGCTGTGTTCTACAGTGGAATTGGTAAGCTATGCTGTACTGTTCCTTTGGAAACAGGATCTGGTAATTCTGAGTGTCCAGTGAACAGCATCCGGGCACTCCAGGGAGATGCTCAGAGGACTCCGGGGTTGGAGTGTGCCTACCATTAACCTGTACAGAGAGAGAGCAGGGCCTGCGGCAGCCTGGGATGCAGTGCTTGTGTTGCCAGAGGCTGATGGAGTGGGGGAACTGACCCACAGCAGCCATAAACAAGGCTTCCTCATGCTAAGAGCAGATGATAGTGAGGTGACTCACAACCCAGGGGACTCCCAGGAAGTGTTACAGTCCTGAGTAACAAGTTACTCAGCCAGACGTTCGACAAACTCGCCATAGATATCAGATGATCTCTGGGCACTCTCTCCGATGCCAAATCCGGCCACCTTTAATGGGTCCACGTCATCCGATTTTATTTTATTTTTGGTAACACTTTAAAACATTGTTCCTGGGCTAATCTTAAAAGTACAGGATAGATTTGGGAGAGTTCTTTGTTCTGACTATTTAAACAGCAGAGACCATCGCCAAGGAAAATGTATACTGATTACAAGGGAGCAAATATGTCAGCATTACAAAAAGGAGATTCAAATAATGCAGTGCATGAATTATAATGCAGTTTGAGACACATGGTACTTACTTTGGGTCTGTAATCCTCAGTATTTCTCTGCAAAGCCGACCAATAAATGTTATAGATTCATCCACAGGTGTGAATTTGGGTATTGGAATATGAGTGGACTGGTATATACTTTGCCAGTCTTGAATCTGAAAAACACATTTTAGAATAATGTTTCAACTCTGTCCTTGGTCCCTTTCAATTTGGCTTCAGAGAATTGTTTTGCTTTTCTTGAAAAACAACAGTGAACAGGAATCGGTACAAGAGAGATTGAAGAGAAGTAACAAGGAAGAATGGGGCTAACATGAATGAGGACAAGTAACACTAGATGATTATATCTTCTGCTTTTATACAGAGTATGTATTTGCCCTTTTCCTAGCTATGTTCACAACTGGGGGTCTGGGCAGCTCTACAGCTTTTGTCATGATGATCAGGTAGCCTATCTATTCTTCCAGGATATGGGGGTTAAATAAGGGCTAGGCTTTTGTTTGGTTCATTTTCTGTTACATTTCAGTTAGTATTTCTTGGGGTTTGGGGAGGGGCGTAGGGAGGAGAGGAAGGGTTAATTGTTGATTTTATTGTTTTATGACTGTGTTTTAAAATAGTCTTAAGCTATAAGATCTTTGGGGAAGTGACCATTATTTTGCTTCATGTGTGTTCAGAGCTTAGCACAGCAGTGTTCAGATCTCTGAAAAAGCCAAATAAAAGCACCATTTTTTTCTTTTTACGTGTCAAGTATACGAAGTCCGATTATCAATCTCAATTTTATCTGGATAGAGTATGCATAATTAATTACACATTCACTCATGTGGCATGAACGTCCAAATTTAAAGACATTTATGAACTGTAACAATCTTGATCAACCAGCATCACTGTACCTTTGTTCTTAGGAAGTTATTGCACTCCTGTTCCACGTTATAGTTGATAATACGGGACACTTCTTCCTGCCAGATTTTTAAACCATAAATGTTGACATAATCCTGGATGTACTCAAAAGATCGATGGAATCCGTCCATGGTAGCTGCCATGTCTTTCAACTTTGGCATCAGTTCACTTGGCTGTAGAAAAGGAGATTAATTAAAAAATCCTGAAGATGCAATATACAAAAGGAATAGAGAATGACTTGTTTTTAAGTGTTACAGTGGAAAACAATCTAATTCTAAGGGTATGTTGGAGATCGATTTATCACGTCTAGTGTAGACGCGAAGTAAGTTGACCTAAGATATGCAACTTCAGCTACAAAAATAGCGTAGCTGAAGTTGACGTATCTTAGGTTGACACCCCCTCTCACCCCAGTGTAGACCAGGGCTATCAAAAGTTCAAAATGTGGTCTATTTAGGCTTTCATACTGTGCCAATCTAAAGGGCATATGAGTGCCAGAATTGAACTGTTTTAAGAAACTTATCAAAGGTTAGTTGAGAATTCAATCTATTAACACTATCATAGTAGGAACTGAAATGTTCACAACTTTCAAGAGTCATGTCCAGATTATTGCGTCTCTCTTTCCAGGAACAGCTGAATGCTTCACCACCTCCTAAAGCAGCACAGGGAACTGTATTTCTTAGACAGACCTTTTATGTAGGCTGAGGTGTATTATTAACTGTTGCAGGAAGAGAAAGAACTCTGGATTGGTAGGTAAGTGAAGGAAGAAACTTAAATCTAATTTGTTACAAAAGTTACATCTACTCTTACTGATTTGGGATTTCAGTTAACTGTATTTCCATTTCATATTAAACTTCTTAAAGATAATATGAAATGCTTTAAGATGTTCATTACCTACAATATACAAACCTATGTGTAAAAAGCTAGAAGCTATTTGAAAAGGTTCAGTACAGCAAGTTCCAGTCAAGTTCACATACAGAAAGAAAGTAACAAACCCAACTCTACTTGTACAGCACCTTGGCTCTAGGGTTAAAGGTGAGTCCCCTATGAAGAGCCAGAGCTACTCGTTTGACTAGCTCCTTCCTTATTCCATCCTCTAACAACTGCTTTGGATCCACCTGGGTAAAAAGAAACACAAGATTTCTTTGAAAGTCAGGAAAAAGGATTTTCTAAACATACATACAAGTATTTACTCAGGAGTACTTGCTCTAAGAAACACATTACTTTTAAATAATGGCAGAAGTGCGGCAGCAAGCAAACTTATCAGACACTGATGAACTGTGTATTATGTGCCCCCTCTAGTGGCTGGTCCACAAGAGAATAACTTCTAATACTTCTAGCTAATAGAGTTACTTGTTTAAATCAAGAGATTTGTGCTCAACATCCTAATTTTAAACACTGCTGATGACTCGGGAGGGGAGTGTTATACATGCGGCACAGCAGAGCACATAAGTGACTATTCTCTTGACACCGCTAGCAGTAGACATGTTCTTTATATGTAGGAAGAGTGAATCCCATTCATATGAAGGAACTGCTCCTTAAAAAGGCTTTTACAGTAACATTAAATGTAGAGTAAATGCACCAAATACTCAAGCCCTTGGCAAGTCTGTGCTCAATTGGAGTTGTGGGCATTCAGCACCTCTTAAAAAGTAGGCCATTTATTTAGGTGTCCAACTTTAGGCACTCAAGTTTGAAAACTTTTGTCAAACTATTTCCTGTTTATCTTTGTTTTTGTCTTGTAAGCTTGTTGGAGTGCTGATTTTTGAGAATGTTATGGTTACGTGCTAATTGCCTTCATAGAGTTACATCAACTGTGACATTACCTTGATGATACCAACCAAAGTAGTTTTCATCATAAGGATACCTTCCGTGAAAATTGAAATAGCATGGGTTAGCTTGGCAACCTTTAATGAGAGGAAAGGAAACTACTCATTAAAATGTAACAATAATTCTGGTACAATCACTGCAAAATAAAATAAGTGATCAAATCAATTTTTGTTAAGTGTCAACTTTCTATTTTACAGCAGTCATTTCCACCCTTTTTAATAGACGTGATTTACATCAAAATGGAATAGTTTTTCCTTTCATGTAAATTCAGGTGGGTCTTAAGAGCAAACCAAGAAACAAAAGTGTTTCTTAGAGGCTTAATAATTATGAAGGAGATTTTCGAAAGGCACAAATGACAGATAGATGCCTTGCTCGGTCTAGGTACACAATTCAAAGTTATGTAAAATGGAAGTAATTGTTGTTAGGTATTAATGGAAAATGGTAGTAATGTAAAATGTAAGTAATTGTTGTTATATGTCAGACCAGACTCTGACTGAGAGCATCAATCAGCTGCAATGACTATGTGAGATATTTATACTTTAAGCCACATGCTGTCATGTTTCACATGGAACTCCCGCCGAGGTAGGTGGGAGTTTTGGTAAAAACTGCAGGAAGGACACAGTATATATTGCAGTGCTTATCTATAGTTATATCTTTAAGAAAGTGATTTTAGTGCTTGTGAAAGTTGCCAGACTTTCAGCAGTGGAGAATTAAGTTCTCTAGCCACAGAACAGCTTCAATCCAAACAGCAATACAAGTTTCTCTATGTCGCATCATCCACGCGCCTTAATCTCGACTCTGTATCTGAGTGCAAGAGGGTAGCTTAGTCTTGATGGCCCATTCAATCCTTAACCTCTCTGTTGTGACTTTGAATAAGGGCACCAGTGGTCATGGGGTTTTTCATGCCGGTGATTCTTATTAACTGAAAACTGAGAGACAAAGTGGATGAGGTGGACCAACTTCTGTTTGTGGAAGGGACAAGCTTTTGAGCTCTTCCTCAGGTCTGGAAAAATGAACCTGAGTGTCTGAGGTGTTTTAAAACCACCCCAGTTTAATTTATTCCCCTCTTCTACTGAGAGCCA
The DNA here is from genome assembly GCA_032164245.1 of Sternotherus odoratus. Lineage (NCBI taxonomy): Eukaryota > Metazoa > Chordata > Testudines > Kinosternidae > Sternotherus > Sternotherus odoratus. The sequence continues at coordinate 17,528,663 of JAVMKO010000002.1, read as the reverse complement.
TACTTTTAACCTCTCTATTATGAGTTTTCAGTAGAACAAAAATGACTAGTTGCCAGGATATCTGGGATTCACTCATTCCAATACCAGTCAACTTAAACTTTTGCTCTGTGGACAAGCCCCGCTCTAGTGGGAACAGGTGACTTCAATAGAGTTGCAGCTACTTACACCAGGGTTAAGTTTAGCTGCTATAAATTGTACTTTTCAGTATTCTGAAGTTTAACCTCACCTCATATCGTGGTCCAAGTTGAGCATAATCTCGTAATTTGTCTTTGTCGAGACGAGTAGGTACTTCGATAATATCGTGAGTTTGAAGCTTTATAATTTTGAGAAGGGAGGTAAACATGCTTTCTGGAATAATCTGCAGAACCTTCACAGAAGAAAGCGACACAGACTCAGTGGATAATTCGTAAGTGCTAGCAAAAGCAATTCAGGAATGAAACAATTCCATGTTGGTAAATGCCTACCTTCCTTACATAGGAAACCAACTCGCCAGAATAATACTGTGATACACTGAGAAGGTCAGGGCTGTTTGCTTGATTAATACGAAGCAGTGGCAAATCAAGAGCAGATGCAAGCTAGAAATAAAATTTATAATACTTAACTGCCTCATTTTGAGATTCGGTTACCAAATATACAATTTAAAAAATTAATTCTTCATGACCCTCTGAAACAGAATTCAAGATGTCATCCTCCTGCTAAAGAGCAATGATACAACAACATTATTTTCTCCTGATAAAATATCTTTAAGAAAAACACTTCTGATTCCTTTTATAGCTCTTATGATGGCCCTACATTCATTTTGTTCTTGTTTCGGTGGCTTGCAGATCACAGGCAGCAGAAGAAAGCATTTTCTTTTCTTATGGTCTCGTCCTCCTACCCCACGTACTCATTTCCCTCAATCAAAAATATTTCCTATTCTTAATATTGCGGTGAAAATGTATCCTTCTAAACCGATATCAGATCTTCCTCACGGCAGGTTAAGTGCATCAGCAACATCGTTGCCATCGTACATTCAGCCTCTTCTAGTTCCCGCACAGAGAGACACATCCGTGTCCACTAAAAACACCAATGTCTCCAGCTAATGCTACTACATAACCAGACTGGTTATTAGGGAGGCAGTGTGGCTTAGCGGGCAGAGTATTGGTCTTGACCTCAGAAGACCAGGGTTCTATTGCTGACTGTGCCACTGGCCTGTTGGGTGACCTAGGGCAAGTCATTTCATTTCTCTGGGGCTCAGCTTCTCCACCTACAAAATGGGAATAATGAAACTGACTTCATTTTCAAATTTACTGATGAAAGTACTGGGTAATAGTAATATGACTGGGTGTGGTTCCATATATAAAATTATGTGCAACCTGTATTTTAAAAAAACATTTGACATTTTATTAATCTATGAAAAGTAATGGTAATCAGAACTATTCACATCTAAACATGTATGGTCACATACGAGTGGTCATGTATACAGATAAACGCTAAGTCTAATTAACAGATGAGCTAAACATGGAATTAAGTTGTTGGTTTACCTTCAATGATAAAGTGGGAGTCATTCATTTCATTCATACTTACCTTTAGGAAAGTAGCTCTGAGTTTAGTTACCATTGATGGGTTGGCTCTTATGCTTTCCTGCATAATTGATGTGAAGCTGAAAAAAAAATTATCAGGTCCATCATCTTGAACTATTTCTCTCTTGTACCACAATCTGATGCAGAAACTGCATAAGAATGGCCATACTGGGTCAGACCAAAGGTCCATCTAGCCCAGTATCCTGTCTGCCAAAAGTAGCCAATGCCAGGTGCCCTGGAGTGAGTGAACCTAACAGGTAATGATCAAGTGATCTCTCTCCTGACATCCATCACCCATCCATCACTCTGACAAATGGAGGCTAGGGACACCATTCCTTACCCATCCTGGCTCATAGCCATTAATGGACTTAACCTCCATGAATTTATCCAATTCTCCTTTAAACCCTATTATATTTCTAGCCTTCACAACCTCCTCAGGCAAAGAGTTCCACAGGTTAACTGTGTGTGCACATGGAGTTAGTTGAGTTTCACCACGAATGAACTTGGGCCAACAGAGATGCCTTTTGGTACAACAGTTCAGTTAATGTAAGGTACGTTGCAACAAGATAAGAGAGTGTCAGACACTCAGTAACACTCAGTGCAGCAATGCCCCCTTTATATTCTTGTGGCAATGGTTTGTCCAAAACAAAACAACCCAGGAAAAAATATGGATCCGTTACATGGAAACCACTTAACAGGCTAAACCTTGGTCTATTTCAATCTTCAAGGCTGTTATAATTGGGTTACGAATAGATAGCAAAATTGTAGTATCATGTAACCATCTCCTAGAAACAACCCAACAAAGGCCCATAATTCTCATCCAAGGCAATGGGAGTTGGCGGCTCAGCACCTCACTAGGGATTGCTACTTAGCACAAGTTGCAAGATTTTGTGCAAAAAACAGTTTGCAAGTTTTGTGCAAAGTTAGGAATGGACATGCATACAATTTCTCTTGAATGGAAGAGGTCGTACTTCAAGAATCATAAATAGGACAACATTAAATAAAGGGAGCACAAGACTGAATTAAAAAACAAACAAACCCTGGTAACATACCTATCAATTAACTGCCAAGCATAAGAAAGATCACCAACTATCTGCATGGTGATCAAGACCTCTTCTTTAATGTTGATTGTTCGGATCATCTGATGGAGAAACTTGCGGGTATCAGCAAGAAACTGACAAACTTGCAGATTAGATTCCAGCTGGTGAAATTCTTGGACCTGTGTTAAAACAAAGTTTCCATTCATCTTTTTTTCTTTCCTCTTCAGACAATTTGATAAAAATGATTCACAAAGTTTACAGTATTTTTCTTGCTAAAAACAACAACATTCATCAAAACTCTCTCTTACTTTGGAATGTTAGTAAGGAAGCAGTTTCATTTAACAAAGTGCCAATATACCTTGGGTATACTCTGAGACACCATGCTGAAGTGTCTTTTACCTCCTGGGAAAATGGGTAAAGGTGTTTGCTCATCCGTCGTGGCCAAATTCTAATATGGATATTTATCTTTTGCCTCCTAAATTTCCCCATACAGTTTCAAAAGGATTTGGTTTAAAAATAGCAGCCGTGTTAGTCTGTATCCGTAAAGAAAATGAGGAATACTTGTAGCACCTTAGAGACTCTAAGGTGCTACAAGTATTCCTCGTTTTCTAAAAGGATTTGGGTTTTCTTTTCACATCCTTTCCTAAACTGATGCATAGCACTACCAGGTACTGTTTATCATTAGTTTTAATTTGTCTTAAAGGCTACTGAACTTAATGGGGGATAAACTGATTCCTATTATAGCCCTTATCCAGCAATCAGATCTTTATAGGTGAGCTCTTATGACCATATGGAGCATGTTGCAATCCATCTGGTTGAAAGACCAACATACGCTTATCACATGTGTTTTCCGAAGATGCTCCACAATATGGTTCCCAAGTTCCTGTCTTTACCTCTTCCAATGCTTGTATCAATTGTACAGTTTTTCTGCCTGCTGCAGTGGAGTCGTCATAGTTCAGAGACATTATTTGCTTGGAGATCTCTCTGAACCAAGCCTGCAGGTTTTCTGTTTAACCAGGAAAAATTTAAATTAGTGACTCTCAATCCCCACAAACACAACTGAAGATCTGATTAATAAAACACATGACTTGCCTTTAATACTAAAAATATTAATCTTTCCCAAAACATATGGTAAATAACCTAAGAATCTACATTTTGCTTTTAAAATCCCAACCTCTCAACATGTGATTTTAAAGGGGGATGGTCAGCATAAAAGTCTCACAATATTTTAAAGTAATTTCTAAGCTGCAGCACCACTACCAATGTAAATTGCAAAACCTGAAACAATTACCAAAAAAACTCAAAACACATTTACCATTAATGATGCTGCTTGTTTAGGTTTTGCTTTATGCTATGTTTTTACAGTGAAAGTAGCCAGGGCTGTTTCGGTTTCTGGTTATATGGTGTTGGGTTCACAACAACGAAGGGGAAAGTTTTTCCTGTGATTAATATCCCATAAACATTTATTTTCAGCATTAGCTCTCCCCTCACTCCCAAAATACAAAACTTGTTTATTCCATTTATTCATTTCAATTAAAATTACCATTTTTCTCCACTCTTGTAAGAGGTTTAACTCCTGAAAAGACATCAGCAAGTTCAGTCATCCTTTCAGATCCTTCCTTTTTATAGCTCTCCCATTTAGCCTGCTTTTCTGACAGCATCTGCTTGAACATCTGTTGAAAAATGAAGCCTTCAAGTTTATTAATTTGGCACTAATGCAAACTGCAATATCATTCAATTTTAAATAGGGCTGGCAAGTAATTAAAAATTAATCATGATTAATCACGATTAAAAATTAATCTTGATTAATTGGAGTGTTAAACAATAATGGAATACCATTTATTTAAATATTTTTTGATGTTTTCTACATTTTCAAATATATTGATTCCAGTTACAACACAGAATACAAAGTGTACAGTGCTCACTTATTTATTTTTGATTATGGGTATTTGCACTGTAAAAAACCAAAATAAATAGTATTTTTCAATTCACCTAATACAAGCACTGTAGCCCCAACTGTCCTTTTGGGTATGTCTTCACTATAGGTCTAGGTCGATTTCCCTTAATTCGATTTTCTAAACTCGAGTTTAGAAAATCGAATCAGTGTGTCCCCACCAGGACAGCAGGTCGACAGTGGTCGACACTGTCTGTCCTTGAACTTTTGCAGGGGGTCGACATAGCCCGCATTGCACTGTGGGTAGGTAGCCCACAGTGCAATGCGTGCTGGACCCCCCCCCTGCCCAAGCAGCCCCACGGACCCCCCCGCCCGAACAGCCCCCCCCTCGCCGTACCCACCCGCCCGAGGGGGGGTGGGGGAGCCAGCGCGCGGCTGCTTGGGCTATCGGCTCAGCTGCCTGGTGAAATTGACCAGACAGCTGAGCCGATCCCTCAAGCAGCCCCGCGCGGGCTTCCCCCCCCCCCCAGCAGCCCCGCGGACCCCCCCCGCCAGAACAGCCCCCCCGCCCAAACAGCCCCCCGCTGGACCCCCCCCGCCCGAGGGGGGGGGGGGGAGCCGGCGCGGGGCTATCGGCTCAGCTGCCTGGTGAAATTGACCAGACAGCTGAGCCGATCCCTCAAGCAGCCCCGCGCGGGCTTCCCCCCCCCCTCAGCAGCCCCGCGGACCCCCCCGCCCGAACAGCCCCCCCAACAGCCCCCCCGCCCAAACAGCCCCCCGCTGGACCCCCCCCCGCCTGAGGGGGGGGGGAGCCGGGCGGGGCTATCGGCTCAGCTGCCTGGTGAAATTGACCAGACAGCTGAGCCGATCCCTCAAGCAGCCCCGCGCGGGCTTCCCCCCCCCCCCTCAGCAGCCCCGCGGACCCCCCCCGCCCGAACAGCCCCCCCAACAGCCCCCCCGCCCAAACATCCCCCCGCTGGACCCCCCCCCCGCCCGAGGGGGGGGGGAGCCGGGCGGGGCTATCGGCTCAGCTGCCTGGTGAAATTGACCAGACAGCTGAGCCGATCCCTCAAGCAGCCCCGCGCGGGCTTCCCCCCCCCCCTCAGCAGCCCCGCGGACCCCCCCCCGCCCGAACAGCCCCCCCAACAGCCCCCCCGCCCAAACATCCCCCCGCTGGACCCCCCCCCCGCCCGAGGGGGGGGGAGCCGGCGCGGGGCTATCGGCTCAGCTGCCTGGTGAAATTGACCAGACAGCTGAGCCGATCCCTCAAGCAGCCCCGCGCGGGCTTCCCCCCCCCTCAGCAGCCCCGCGGACCCCCCCCCCGCCCGAACAGCCCCCCCCCCCAAACAGCCCCTCCCTCGCGGGGCTGCTCGGAGGTCGGAGGCTTAACTTCTGATGCCTCTTCACTAGCCCACAGTCGAGCTTGTAATGTCGAATTTAGCCTTACTTCTCTCGTTAGGCAGGAGTTCTGAAATCGATCTTGAGGGCCCTTTAAATCGACTTTAAGGGCATGTATGTGAAGACAGGTACACCTTTAATTCGACCTAACGTCGTTAAGGTCGAATTAAAGTGGTAGTGAAGACATGCCCTTTGTTAAAAGGAAGCCAAAAAGGAGAAAATATACTAAGGTAAGAATTATGCAGCTTCTAGTTCGCCAGTTATCAGTCAGATAAATCAATATGCTTAGCAAATGTGTATTAGCTGAGAATGAAATTTGGCAACCACTGAGAAAGACATGCACAAGGCAATTCCAAGTTACAGAATCTGCCTCTCTCTGATTGAAAACCCAGGTCAACAAGCGGGAGACTCATTTGCTGATATTAGTGGATCATACCATCATAATTGTTCGATCAGCATTCAATGCCTGTTTCTCAGCACTATGTCACAGTTGAAGGGAATTTTTTTTTTTTTAAAATAGCTGTCACTGACATGTTACCTCTTTCAAGATGAACTCAAACTGTGCCGTATCCAAGAGAAGCTGGAAAAGGATCTTGGCATTGTATTTGGAATCTGCTAGAATTTGATCCTTTATTTGACGGAGACGCTTGTTATTTGGGTCACAAGCTGCAAATGGAAGGACAAAAACTCGGTACCACTGGAGAATGCATCATGCTGTTAGAAAAAAAACTATTAAAAATTTTTAACTTCTGAAAAGATTGAGAGAGACAGGGTAGGTGAGGTAATATCTTATTGGACCAACTTCTGTTTGTGGAAAGGACTGATATCCTCCAATTTGCCACTGAACAAGAATGATGTGCGTAGTGGCAGTGGAAGCTTCCCCTGGTGCTCTACTGATGTACCCCACCCCTGACTTGCAGGGGCTATCTGTAGTTGAGAATATAACTGAGTCTCAAGATACATTCAGCTTTTATTTGCTCTAAGCCCTCTGGGCTAGAAACTGTACAAACATAACAAAACTTTTAGTTTCTAAGGATGTGCAATACCATGACATTAAAGTTAGATGCAACACCCTGAAAATGGTACTTTGTTAAATGATAAAGCAGAAGAAATAAGCCAGTCTCCCTGCTCAGATGGTTTAACCTGCATGGACTAGTTCCATAGTATCATGATTTCACATTCAAGTTTTTAGGTCTGTGTCTGGTTCTAAGAATAAACACGTGACATGGATGTGATTCTGAGGTGAAATTTCAAGAAATGGGTTAGTAAAAAGACCACTTCTACAAATGACTGAAAGCAATGGCTCCACTGGCTTCCATGATGCAAAAAAGAGAAAAGAAAAATTATTTCTTTTTTAAAAAAGGTCCAGTCATCATCTAATGTACAGAATTCTGTATTAAAAGCCCAGTGCATAGCCTTACCTGAGTCAGCAGTGTGAAGCATCAGCCAACGGATTGCAACATTGCAGTCTCTTAAGCAGTTGAGCAGCCTGGGAATATTATCCAGCACTAACTCCTCCCTCAGACATCCCTCTTTGAGAAACTGCTGAACTTGAGTGTGCACACGCTCTGTGACAGCACCATACCGGCTTGCCTTTGAACATACAAATTCTTTCATCAATATGGAACAAGGAGACATCATTTATCTACTATGTGCAGCATTGCATGAGCACAACGTGAGTCCCGAGTCAAGTAACAGATACTGTAAACTCACTATTTACATAGTTTCTCTGGGGATGGCAAGAGCACACAGTTCATGGCAAACTTTGTAATTGAGTGGTGAGAGAATGTAATCTAACATCTAGAGCAGAGGACCTACACATGAAGGACAACATTTTCAAAAATGCCTAAGTGGTTTATGAACCTGGATCTTTGGCTCCTAAGTTACTTACACACTTTCAAAACTTATCTAAAATGGGAGAAACACGCTGCTGATAATGAAAAGGTTACTGTCAATCCACTAGAAAGAACAAAGCAGTAATAAAATACACTCTAGAATTGGATACATTTGCTATAAATCAATTGTTGGCTGTATTAACAGATTAAAGAAAAATATGTTGGCAAATATTAATGTAGTCAGTTTTAAAAAGTGAATTTATAGCAGTTTCATTTAATACCAAGGTGAATATTTCTTGCACATGATAGCTGGAGGCTCCATCGCGGGACAGATGTTTATGTAGGTATCTAAACATGCAGACAGGTGTGTAGGTGCTTTTGAATACTCCAGTAGGCACCTAACTGCTGTTGATTTCACTCTGGTGTGTGATTAGTTTTAAGCATATGGGTAGTGCCACTGAAGTCAGAATCCCAGGCACACAAAAGTAATTTAACACAAACAAGCTGCCAACTTTTTTGTGCTATGGTCTACTTTTATATTTTTTATCTATTCTGCAGACTACTGGTTATAAATATTTCATGATGATAGTTCCAGTGCTAGAAAGAAATTATGAGGAAGAAACCCTTAAATACTGCAAAAGTTAAAACTACTACAGAGGGTTCTCAGCTTTTAAGGCTTGAAGCCATTCTCAGTGTTAACACACCTGAGTTATGCATTAAAAAGAGGATCCATGTGCTAGTAAACACATGGAATACATGTGAAATACTCACACAGCTTGAATCTTACCATGAATATAAACTTATATTTACTCACCTGCTCTTTGATGTTTGAAAGATCTAATGTGTAGTTGAGGGCAGTTTTAGCAGCTTTGTAAGGTTCCCATGCATCAGTTAGATTTACTGTGATTCCCATATAAATACTAATAACCTAAGGATGGAAGCAGAAACAAAATTTAAGTTGTGGTCATATTCTTATTATGAGAAATGTTCTCCATCTAGAAGTGGGAAAAGAACAAGGTAATTCATGGGCTAGAATGTTAGAAATAATTCATCTGTACCCAACCTCATGCACAGGTGAGCTGCAGACAAAATAAATTTCTAAGCTACATCCTTCTTCCTTCACCTTCATTGGTAATCCATGATTCTTAGACTTTTCCTTTCATTTGAAAGGACAGTGTCAATTTGAAATCTAGTCCATTTTTTAAAAAGTGAATTTATAGCAGTTTCATTTAATATCAAGGACAAAGTGTTTCTACCATTTTCTATAACTTTACAATCATCTTTTCCTGTTTTTCCTCCCTCTCCCCACTCCCAACCCCCTTGTTACTGTGTGAAAGCCCCACACAAGTGGCAGGATAACAGACCATACACACAAGCTGTCAAGTGCATAAAGCAGACAAACTGAGAACACTTCTCTTTTCCTCATGCTCTTTAAGTTTAATGTGAGCTGTTACTTGTAACAGCAGCAATAGACACAATGGCTTCAGACAGAGGATGGCACTTTAAAAGGAGCCAAAGGGAGTTGGGTGTCTAACTCATTTAGGCTCCTTTGAAAAATCTGAGAAGCTGAAGTGTGATTAAGTTCATTGGGAGCTTTTAATTTTTAGGCTCATGTAAAGGGCTTGACTGGACGTGGAAATCCCATGTTATTGACAGAACAGGCAGCAGCAGTGAAACTCCACTACACCATACCTCCAAAACACCTCCACTCTGACCTGGTGGGAATACCGGCAGGAGTGAGTGGACAGCTCTATGTACTTTCCCCAACAATCCTCGGTCCCGGCCCAAGAATACAAACAAAAGGTTCATCAGGGCCCACTGTGACTGTCTTTTGTGTGAAGTGGGGACCTGCCGAAAACAACTGGAACCAGGATGCCTAATTTCACAAATTACTGAATGTCTTTTAAAGATTCAGATTTTCAGTCACTAACAATTGAGTGCGGATTCGAATCCAGCCTAGAAGTGTAAGGCTCTGTCATAACTGATCGTTCCATCACACAGCCAGCCATTTAAATATTTGCATCATTGTGGAGTGAAAGATAATAGCATCCTGGAAAACCTATAATGCTGAATTCTCCCTTCAGATATTAGTGTGCAGTTTCCACAAAGACAATGAAAGTAGTATAGGTGTGTCTAGAAGCTACAATTTCTATTCCTTCTTACAGTCCCTGCTGTTGTTAGTTTCTCCACTGCCCTTTGTCTTTTTCTATCCTGCTCATGCAAAATTGGAAGAGGCTGGACATTTCTAAGATCACTTGTTTCCACTTTCCTTTGTTCAGTAAGACTTTTCTTAGTTGTAAGTATAGCTATAAGGACAGACAGCTCCATAAAAAGTAATAGGTGGAAGCTTCTATTCCATCTGCACTTTATCATAAATTAAGTTAACTATATGTTCAGAGCAACAAGGGACATGATCATTCCCCTCTATCTGGCATTCGTGAGGCCTCATCTGGAATACTGTGTCCAGTTTTGGGGCCCACATTAGAAGGATATGGAAATACTGGAAAGAGTCCAGTGAAGGGCAACAAAAATGATTAGGGGGCTGGAGCACATGACTTATGCGGAGAGGCTGGGGGAACTGGGTTTGTTTAGTCTGTAGAAGAGAAGAATGAGGGGGGATTTGATAGCTGCTTTCAACTACCTCAGAGGGTGATCCAAAGAGGATGGATGTAGGCTGTACCTAGTGGTAGCAGATGACAGAACAAGAAGTAATGGTCTCAAGTTACAGTGGGGGAGGTCTAGGTTGGATATTAGGAAAAACTTTTTCACCAGGAGGGTGGTGAAGCACTGGCATTGGTTACCTACGGAGGTGGTGGAATCACCTTCCTTAGAGATTTTTAAGGTCAGGCTTGACAAAGCCCTGGCTGGGATGACTTAGCTGGGGATTGGTCCTGCTTTGAGCGGGGGGTTGGACTAGATGGCCTCCTGAGGTCCCTTCCAACTCTGATAGTCTATGATTCTATATATTCTTGGAGTCTTTTTCTGTGTCCTTTATTCAATCAACATGCTCCAAACAAAGTATAATCTAATCTCCCTAACAGAGTTACTATTCTATCCTTTAAGACAGCATTTTCTGCAAGGCATACTTCAAAAAGGTACTTCAAATAAAAGCTGCACTGCAGGTTTAAATCCAGCATGCAGTGCGAGAACAACTACAGTATTTACCCAGTTATCTGGAAAATATTTATCCACTATCTCTCTCATTTTTGCTTGTTGGGTGTGAAGAATAGAAGGGTCAAAATAGAGAATCACATACAGCATGGCAGCTTGAGTAGCCAGAGCAGTGCTGCGATGCTCTGGTAATGGATATGCAGAAACCTAAAATGTGGAAAAAACAAAAGCATATGCAAATGTTAGCATGGAGCACTTAAGAGTACAGTACATTCATACCAAAAGGCTATCATTGCGGTCAGCTGGGTATCTTGGGCATGTAAGTCTCAAATCCATTCATCTGTTATACTGAGCCCTTCACATCCTGCACATCACTAGAATATTTAAGGTAATTTACAGATGTGAGCCAGATTTTATAAAAATATTACCTTGTTGTAAATGATTCAAAGGCAGGGGAGAGAATGCCTGGAGAAAAGTGCTAAAGATGGACTGTCAGGAGTGGGCTTGGAAGGAGGCATTCTTGAGGGACTGGGAGTTGATGGGGCAAGTGAGGTTAGTATCAAAGAGAAGCAGAGACTGTAATAATTCAAACACAAGATAACTACAGCAGAAGTTCTCAAACTGTGGCCCGGGAACCACCAGGGGTCTGCGAGCTCCATTTAGGTGGTCCCCAGATAACTCCCTCTATGGTGCGCACCTCGGTGGCTGCACATGAGAGAATGAAGGGCCACCTACCTAATTAGTGGAGCCGTGCAGGAGTGACTCGACTAATTAGGTGCCTGGACCCTGGAGAATATGCACATGTAAGATGAGGTGGTGGCCTTGGGGGGGGAGGGGGGGGGAGAGAGAGAGGAGAGAAGAGGAAATAGGTGGTAGGGAGCAATTGGGTCAGAAGTGGGGTGGGGGAAATTTGGGATGTGGAGGGCTCTGGCGGCCAGAGAAACTTTCCTCAGCTCCAGGGCTGTAGCTGCCAGAGAGAGACGGCCCTCCTTCTAAGCCTCAACTCTGTGGCTGGTGTGGTGGGAGGAAGGGATGCCCGTCCTTCCCAGCCCCAACTCGGACGCTACAGCAGCGGGAGAGGAGGCACATTCATTACATTAGAAAGCTAAGATTACTGGTATTAAAATATGAGTTATGTACTTTTATTTGTAAAACAAAATAATGTTAATTATTATTAAGTTTTTTATACATAGTGCTTTTATCCAAAAGCACGTTACAATAGCTGACTAAGATTTGGAAAGATCATTAAGTGGTCTGCCATGACCCTCAGCAATTTTCAAGTGATCTGCGAAAAAAAAAGTTTTGAGAACCACTGAACTAGAGTATGAAGAAGTGTATTCCCTCACTGCTACATCGATAAATTCAACAAATTCCAAATATACCAATAGGGTAAAGAAAGTGCCTTTTTATTAATTGAAACACCATAAGAGCACCAAAACCTACAGGTTAACTCACCTGGTTATAGATATCATCAGATCTCAAGCGGCCAATAACCATGCTGATGAACGTTTCACTTATGGGTACCCTACTGAAGTAACTTTCAGGATAGTTTAGAGGCCTTTTAGCTCCTGGTTGGCTTGAGTACCCAGTGCTTCGAAGAAGCTTACATATATCATCCATATTGGAATCAGCAGATCGAGCAGCACTAGGTTATAAAAGGAAAAAGAAAATGTATCTACATGAACTGACCCATCCTAAGTGACATTTTCTTTTACTTCTGAATTTCCTTCCTTGTTCTACCCTCATATTCTGGAAACGAGGAATTTCCACTCTACTTTCTTATGTCTGAAAGTTAAAAGAGGTACCAGTTGAGGTGTGAGGATTCATTTAAACAAGCATATTTCCCCCCCCCCCCCTTTTAGCAAATGTATTACTGGTGAAAGGGGTTAGATTGATATTCTTGGAGAATTGTGTGTGATTTAACAAAGATTCCTGAGTTCAGCTTGCAGCTCTATTGATTGGACTATTCAGAAGTGTGCTGTAACTATAGGAAGTACAGTTGGGGATAAATGTACTGTCTGGAACTCAGCACATTTCACAAAAACGCTCCTGTGCCTTTGGAAACTTGTTATATTCTGATAGCTGAGGGTTACAGTACTGAATCTCTAGGCAGAAATATTTTAGCCAAGGTGACCAAGTCCTCATAATGTCAGAATCAGAACAAGTCTACAGCACTGCTCATGCAACTGGATCTACGCAGCAAGCAGCTGGTTCAGTGCAGGCAGACCTTGGTGCATGGAAGAAGTAACCCTGATGTCCATGAGTCTCTGCAGGGGCTCCAGCATCCACCCATGTGGATCTGATTGCAGAATAGGACCCAATAGCTCCACATCCCATATTCAATTAATGTCTATAAAAGGAATAATCTTAGCTAAATATGCTACATATTTACTATACAAACCACACTCAAATACCCCCAAGCACAAGGATACCTGTATCTATAGTAGGAAACTAAGATCCTCTCTCTGACCTCCCCTTCAATCTTCTGGTCAATGACCAGCAACATGACTCCATACAAATAGAGAGCTTCACACTGTTGAGAAATAATACGAATTAACAAATTAATGCTTTTACCATTTAATTAATATTTTAAAGTGAATTAAGTGTTTTTATAGTTTGTGAAAAGTGCCATATTACAGTGCTTCAATGTTTTGTCCCATCCATCAAACAGAGGCTCAGGCATCACTTCCTCACTTGGGCGTGCCAATTTTGGTTAGAAGTGGCTGCTTGAGAACAAGGCTAAGCATGAGAAAGTATCAGTCTCCCTGACAATCCATGTATTAGCTTTGCAATAATATGTTTAAGTTAAATTTAGAAAGAGTGGATGCCAAACTGTATCGGACGCTAACATAGTTGATGTAGTTTATTTTACTGGTTACAAATGGATAACTACTTACTAGAAGTTGCTTGCCGTCTTCATTAAGGAGCACAGTTTCTAATGTTTGTTGAATGTAAATTCCTTCATTGAGATCATCCAAATATCTACAAACAGTAACCAAGAGTAGATCATTCACCACAAGGAGTCCGCTCTCTGCTTCTCATTGATGTGCCCTTACAAGCAAGTGGGGCAGTTTCCCCTGAAGGCCAACAGAAGAGTGTAGATACTCTGCATATAAGGTTATGACAACACCTCCCAGAGTATCAAGAAGTTCACTTAGCAAAAGCTCCACAAACACAAGTTTCTCAAGCACAGAAAAGACAAAGATCCTAACACTCTGAGGAAGTTTTCTACATAAAATGAACAGCTAGGGCAAAATCTCTACTGGATTATGGAGTCTCTGGCAATTCTCACTTACATGATTTAATGAGTCTTTTAAAAGAGCTACCCTGGGGCAAGGTAGTTACTCTGAAAAAAATAAGTTAGGAAAGCAATGCCATTGGAGGTCAGAGATGGAGAGGTACAAACTAAAAATTTTAATCTTAATTCTCATACTCTTTTGCAAAACCAAAAAATTGATTTTATAATAATAGATCTCCCTTCATCCACAAATGTCAAACACATTTTACAAAGATGGGCAAGTATCATCATTCCCAGTTTACTCATAAGGAAAGAGAGGCACCGATGAAGTAAATTAACATGGTCCATCAACATGTTGGAGACAGCGACAGAAGCATAATACAGTGTTCATTACAGCAGGTCATGCTGGTAAGTAACACAGAAATATTTTGACAGAGAAAAAGAAAACAATGAACATCATACAGTTACTGGAGTCACTACATTTACAAATCTTACATACATACCTGTTTAAATCTACTATATATTTATGAACACTCTGAAATGCTAGATAAAATCTTGTCAAAATTTCTATGTTGTTTTCACGAAATTCTTCATCTAAATCCAGTAACTCAGCTTTGGCTTCCAACTTGCCTTCACAGATCTCAGGCCCCTAAGAAGAGTAAATTGATTTAAAAATTATTAAAGAACATTGATCAGAATTATGACTGCTGTAGGAAACAGTACATGAATTAATTATGTATTGAGCAAGTGCATCCACCTGAACTACTAAAACATAGCACTGTCAAGGTGTGTTCGACTAACTTTGATTTCACAATTAGATCATCCCCCAAAAGATATTTTGGATGTTTGCACTTATAAATCAATTCTATACTAAAAGGTTGAGGGATTTTACATATTATTAAGAATTCTTATATGGAAACTGCAAACACAGTAATTAACACTTCCTATTGAAGTCAGGAAGACTTTTGCCATTGGCTTCAATGGAGCCACAATTCCACTCTTAATACTTTTGATCCTCCCATATTAAGGCTGGATTCTATGACCTTAAGTACAAGATTCTGCAAACAGCAGCTCACATAATTAGTATTTTCTAAGGCATATTGTCTCTTTGAAGACAGCAGAACAATGGGTGTGTTGGCAAGCTCAGGCCTCATATTATTCCTCAAAATAAACCTATTCATATTTTACAAATGGAGGGAAAGGAAGAAAACAGCTGCAAAGGGTGCTGTCAACTTGAGGCTTGAATAAAGACTGGGAGTGGCTGGGTCATTACACAAATTGAATCTATGTTAAGTATCCCCCTGCTGTTGCTCACACCTTCTTGTCAAACTGTCTAAGGTGGACCATCCTGATTGTCACTAAAAAAGTTTTTTTCTCCTGCTGATCAAATATTTCTTTTTCTCTTGGTGCTGTGTGAAAGATCCACGCATACAGGATACAAGGACTGACTGACAATACAGGTAAAGCAGTAAAACTGACAGCATATGAAATGCTGCCAATTTGCACAAAGTAAACAAAAAAATTTTTTTATCTCAAATCTCTTTCAAATATAATAATTTTAGATGTTACTTGTATAGTAAGGATTTTAGACAAAAGTATAATTTCCAAATTGATGATGTGCCTTTAAATCAATTTGTGCCTCAGTCTCCCTAAGGAAAATGAGGAAACTCAGGAAAATGAGGTCATAAATGGGATTAGAACTGGAGTTCCCGACTCCCTATCCAATGCTCAGAGCTCACCACTCTTTCTAGAATACACGGTTATGTGATCAGAGGTTTCTTACTGTACAATTTTCAGAAACAGAAACGCAAATTAGTCACTGCAAGAATCCCTTCCCAAACTGTCCCGAAAAACAGCAAAGTGAAAGCACTTTAATAAATTAAATCCAGAAAGGGAAACAAGGGATCCTACTCGGCCTATGCTTGTCAGTTCAGTACATGTGAACAGACCTAATGGAGAAAGAACCACCGCAGAATTGTCATTAAAAGGAAGTTATATAAAGGTAGCTTTCAATGTAGCGGAAGATAGGGAACAGTGTTAAGGCAACCTGAAATGCATCAGGAATCTTTTGATACAACTTGACATAACACAGCCATTACATGCTCAGAATTTGCTTGTCCTGTTGAAAGTGAGATTTTAAGTACTAAACTGTTCTTCAGATAAGTCCTAATTCCACCTATTCAGCGGGGACAACCCAACAACCTTTTCAAAGAGGGTGCTTTTGGGGATTTCTTATGCAAGTGTGCATTTTATACCATCCCTTTTTTCTCCCCTCACATCCCCCTTTCAAATGATCTGATGGAACCAAGAGAATAAAAAAATCAAATTCCTGTTGTCCAGACACAAGATCTAGACTATACTGTTTCTGACTCTCAGAAATAAACAAGGCAGGGTGAAAGGTGTGATATGAAGTTTTTGGATTTAGTTCACTCACGCAATAAAGAGCTAATGTGCAGGCATATCCAAATTGTAACTCACTTTGGGTGAATGTACTGCCAATACCAAATTCAACATAAAGTAAATATTATATTCGTATGTTTGATAGTAATTAACATAATTAATTACTCAAGAACAGCAGGATTAACACATGCATACCAGCAGGATAAAACACCCTGGAGCAGCGGTTCTCAAACTTCAGCAACCTGAGGACCTCCACTTTGATTTAAATTTTTTTGCAGACCCCCAAACCCTGGCTCAGTTGCAGCCATGCCCCCACTCCACTACTTCCCCCAAGGCTCCACCTCCTTCCACCCCATCCCCGCTACTCCCCCTCCCTCTCTCCCCTGGCTTCCAGTGCTGACTGCATGTCGGGGAACAACTGTTCTGCAGCATGCAGGAGGCACTGTGTGTGGGGAGGGGGGCGGAACTGATCAGTGCACACGGTGGCACTGGAAGTGATTCTACACCCCCACCGCGAGCACCCCATCCCCACTCCTCCCCCTCCTTCCCAGAGCCTCCTACACACCGCTGAACAGCTGTTCCCTGGGTGCAAGAGGCACTGGGAGGGAGGGATAGGAATTGAGGGAGGAAGGGGGAGGAGTTGATCAGCGGGGCCTGCAGAGCCCCTGGAGTATGGGTCCATGGACCCCAGTTTGAGAAATGCTGCCCTAGAGAAATAGTGCTCCAGTAAGAAAATGATGGTTCAAGAGAGATATTTAACAATGGCAGGGTAATATTTACCTTAAAGTAACTGAAATCGAATATGATATCCCCATATTTCTGTTGATCAGCCTTGTCTTTGAGCCTAAAAACACCAGGAATAAACTCAGATAGTCTCAAAAGTTCTGCGATGATGGCATTTCCACAAGAGACAATCCGAAGAATTGCCTGCCCACAGTGATTGTTTTCAGCTAGAAAATCAACCATCATGAAGATGACTGTGACAAAGCAGTGATATTATTGCAGTCTGTTTTTGAGTTTCAATCTTCAAGTCATTTGGAGAAAGAAGTCTAACTGGAAAACTATATGCTCCATTTAAATTACCTGTAAAAAAAAAAAACAAAAAATCCACACATTCAGCATATTTTAAATGGCTTAATCTATAGATATTAAAGCAACTCTGGAAAAACAATAGTAATAGAACTCTACATACTCTAGAAATTGTGAGTAGATGGCAGAGGAAAAATAAACACTGTAGTGTATCTTCTGAGTATATACAGCACTTAGCTAAGCCAACTCCAAGATCAGATGAGAAACTGTAGCACAGTCTTCTTTATCAAAAAGAGTTCTGGACAGCTGTTGAAGGAAAAAAAGATCACAGCAGATGACAGGCCATGCAGCAGAAGCAAGATAACAAGCTAACACTTTATAAAATGAGTTATGAATAGCACAAACACCTTAGATCTATTAAACACCACAACCAAAAGTGCTACAGCAATGTGGATAAACATTTAGATGAATGGGAGCTAACTGCAGCTCAGGGCCAATCATTTATTCATTGTTACACAGACAACTTTTCTATTGTGGTCGCATTTATAGGTCATAGCAATCTCTCTCCAAGTCAGAAATATTAATTTTATTTAGGTAAAAAGACCCCAAAACACAAAATCACCTTAACCAGATGAAGTGTGTGTGTGTGTGTGTGTGTGGGGGGGGGGGGTTGGTCCTGCTTTGAGCAGGGAGTTGGACTAGATGACCTCCTGAGGTCCCTTCCAACCCTGGTATTCTATGATTCTATGATTCTGAGTGTTTATATTTGTCAGATCCCTATACCAGGGAGAACATTATAAGAAATCAAACAAATATGTTGCTACATTTTACATATGGGGTATACATATATCTTCATGGTGGTGTCAGTATATTTCACTGTACTGTATTGCAAAGTGTATTTTAATACTAATGTAAACCAGTAACAATCTCTCTCCAACATAGTCAACAGATATTTCTAATATGTAGTCCTCTTTTACAAAAGGGGTACACATAATTATCTCTATTTTATAGAGAAGTTAACTGAGCCACAGAAAGGTTATATTCCTTGCCCAAGATGACAGAGCAAGTCAGTCACAGAGGCAGGAAGAGAACCTAGGTGTCCAGAAACCCAGTCTGAGCTCAATCCTGTAGGCTACAACAGTCACTGGAGAACAAGCTATAGAAGTTCAAACAAAGCCTCTTAAATCACAACCATGCAATCACTTCCTTTTTCATATAGTTTCAGTTGCTTGAGACAAACAATTTGTTCAATTTTTGCATCTCTCTCAGATTGTCCAATGGAAATCAACAAAGTCAGTTTCACTTTTATTTATGGTCACTTTCCCTATGAGATATTTAGTGCCGCAATGTTAAAGGCAACTGTTTTCATTTTTAAAAACATCTATGGAAACTTTTGTATTGATTTTAGGTTTTGTAAAATTTGTTTTAAAAAAATGTTTAGCTAAATTGAAGTTGACAGCTTCCCCTTTAAACCCACTCTACCACTGCATATCTAATAAGGGCCCAATCTTTCTCCTGTTTAAGTACACAGCCCTGGAATGAGTTTTGCATGGGTGCAAAAGTTTGCCCATGCAATGCTTATTCCAGGATCCGGACCTAGATCAAGGACAGCAGGACTGGGCCTTAAATTATGCCTCACCCCACCCTCCAAAAATGTGACTCATCAGTCAAACAGGGTTTCTTGATTTTAAATGAATGTCAAATTAGAATATTTCAAAATCAACCAGACAGTTGGTGGTCCGAAATAAGGAACTTGCAGAGGGGTTAAGTCTTACTGGGACAGAGACAGGCCCTCATTTTGGATTAACATTAAAGGCTCCTTTCAGCAGTCAATGATTTTTGTAGGATTCAAGGAGATACTGAAGAACTCACTGGTTTTCATCCCACCTGTCACTCTGGCTTGTGCAATGACACAAACATCTTCCCGCCCCTCTACCCTCACTGGCAGTTTACAATTTCCCTTCGCACCAAATTCCCATCTCCCAGGCAGGGTTGCCAGTTTCGGTTGGACGTGGTCCTGGAGATTATCCCCACATGACCTAACCTTTCATTCCTGGAGGCTCCGGACAGCCCTGGAGGGTTGGAAACCAGGAACTTGAGCTCTGTCCTGCCCACCAGAGAAATGTCTCACAAACAACTTACCCCCCCCCCCCAACCCAGGAAACAACACCCACAAAATGACACTGTCCCCCACCCAGGGAGTCCCCTGGAGGAAGACACGGCCCCAGCACCCCGGAATTAACCCCCCATGTCCACCCTCCAAAAATAACACCCCCACGGGGTGGGGCAGAGCCGCTGCTGCCCGCCCCCCCCCCCGCCCTAACTGTGAGCGCCCCAAGAGCGCCCCGGGCGCCCCCGCACTTACCGCGCCCCCGCCGCCGGCCGGGCTCTGCCCCGAAAGGAGCCGGGCTGCCCCCGGGCCAGGCCTGTCGGGCGCTCGGAGGAGACCCGGACGCCGCGGCCCGCCCACCCCACGCCAGCGGCCCTGGGTCATGTGCACAGGCGCCGGCTGATGAGTCGGTTCCTGCTCGGTGCCCGCCTGCGCCGCGGAGAGTCCGCGCCCCCCTCGGCGGCGGCGGTTCCTATAGGGACGGAGGGGAGCGCGCGCGGGGCCTGCTGCCGGCGGAGCCGCCTCAGGGCCTGAGCCCCCCGCACCAGGTAGGGGGGGGGGGGGGGTGATGCCTGGCGGGCGCCCCGCCCCGCCCCGCCCCGCCGGAGCTACAGGGCCGAGCGGGCACTGGGGCTGGGAGGCCTCAGGGACTCGCTTTGGCGGGGCGCGTGTCACCCGGTCCGGTTAGTCGCAGTGTGGATGCTCCCAAGCATGGGGCGTGTGTCCTGGGCAGTGCCCTCGGTCCTGGGTCCGCCTAGGGGGCCTGCTGCCACCTCTCTGCCCGCCTGGGAGATGCCGTGGTGTGGCCCCAAGATGGGAAGTGAAGGGCTCTTTGCTTGGCATGTTTCACCGGGAAACCCACCCGGGGTGGGAGGTGATTGGGAGGGGGAGGGATCCGTATGAGGACAATAGCCGACAGGCAAACCTGTGGCCCTGACACAAGGGAGCACTGAGTGTCCGGGGTGGTCGCCTTGGGAGTATTAGGGTTACGTGGCATTTTTCATCCATAGATTTCAAAGTGTGTTGCAAAGGTCTCTTTTTTAATCCCTGTTTTTAAGATGGGGAAACTGAGTCATGAGGCAGCTGGTACTGACACATTCTGTGGCATCTAAACCAGAGGTGGGCAAACTACGGCCTGCAGGCCACATCTGTCCCATGGGCCTGCCCTGCATGGCTCTTGAGCTCCCCGGCCAGGGAGGTTAGCCCCTGGCCCTTTCCCCTCCATCCCCCGCAGCCTGAGCTTGCCGTGCTGACAGAACTCTGGGCGGCGGGGCTGCAAGCTCCTGCCAGGTAGCACAGTGGCTGGCTTCATTTGGGGTGGCGCGGCTGCAAGCTCCTTCTGCTCTGAGCAGCATAGTAAGGGGGCAGGGAGGTGTTGGATAAGGGGCAGGGCATCCCAGGAGACAGGGAGCATGGGGCGGTTGGAAAGGTGTGGGAGTCCCAGGGGGGACGGGGGGAAGGCTGTCAGGGGGCCGGGGTGGGGATAAGGGTCGGGGCAGTCAGGAGACAGGGAGCAGGGGATTCTGAGGGGGACAGTCAGGGGGCGGGAAGTGGGAGGGGGCAGATAAGGAGTGCAGGTCAGACCTGTTTGGGGAGGCACAGCTTTACCTACCTGGCCCTCCATACAGTTTTGCAATCCTGATGTGGTCCTTAGGTTAAAAAGTTTGCCAACCTCTGATCTAAACATTCATGTAAAACAAAAAAGAAATTTCTAGCCATAAGATGCTAAAATGGGTTTATGGAAAATAGATCCTCACAAACTAACTTGATATTTTTTTTTGATGGGTTTATAAATGTGGTTGATAAAGGTAATAGTGCTGATGTAATATACTTTTATAAGGCGTTCGACTTGGCACCACATAATATTTTGATTAAAAATCTAGAAGGATATAAAATTAATATAGCAAATATTAAATGGATTAAAATCTGATAGGTCTCAAAATGTATCTTCAGCTGGGGAATTGTCATCAAGGAGTTATGTTTCCAGTGATGTCCCTCTGGTAGTGGTTCTTGGCTCTCTGCTATTTAATATTTTTATCAACAATATGGAAGAAAACATAAAATCATCACTGATAACGTTTACAGTCGATTTTGGTCAGTTTCAAAGTCATATGATTTAAAAAACCGTAAATTTCATGATTTCAGCTATTTAAATAGGAAATTTCACCCTATTGTAATTGTAGGGGTCCTGATACAAACAGGAGTTGTGGGGAATCCCAAAGTTATTGTAGGGGGGTTGCAGTATTGCTACCCCTACTTCTGCACTTCTGCTGGTGGTAGTGTTGCCTTCAGAGCTGGGCAGCTGGAGCGTGGTTGGCGGCTGTCTGGGAGCCCAGCTCTGAAGGAAATAGCACAGAAGTAAGTGTGGCATGGTATGGTCTTGCCACCCATCTGTGCCGCTGCTGGCGGGGCACTGCCTTCAGAGCTGGGTGCTTGGCCAATAGCCGCCGCTCTCTGGTTGCCAAGCTCTGAAGGCGGTGCAGAAATAAGGGTGGCAATACTGTGATCTCCCTAAAATAACCTTGTGACCCCCCACCCCGCAACTCTCTTTTGGGTCAAGAACTGCAATTTGAGAAATGCTGGTCTCACTTGTGAAGTCTATATAGGATAGGGTAAAAGCACAGAAAAGACCAGATTTCACAGGGGAAATCTCAGTTTTCATGGTCTGTGATATGTTTTTCATGACCATGAATGTGGTAGGGCCCTATAGATGACACAAAAATTGTGGAACTGGGGAACCATTAGAAAAGGGATAGATAATAAGGATATGATTTTGTCATGGAGGTTATGGGTTCTGTGACTTTAATGGACCTCCGAGACTTCTTCGGCTTCAGCCCCGCCAAAGTGGCAGGGCTGGAGCAGCTCTCAGATATCTTCCAGTCCCCATGGTGGGGTTGGAATGTCCAGTTCTCCTCCAATAAGGACAGGTCACGGGTTTCTGTGAATTTTTGTTTATTGTCCGTGATCTGTCTGTGACTTTGATGAAAAAAATCTGTGACAAAATCTTAACCCTAATAATAAGACAAAAATATTGTAATGCCTCTATATAAATCCCTGGTAAACTTACATCTTGAATATTGTGTGCAGATCTGGTCACCCCATCTCAAAAAAGATATATTAGAATTGGAAAAGATACAAAAAAGGACAGTAAAAATGATGTGGAACAGCTTCTGTATAAGGAGAGATTAAAAAAGTCTGTTTTTGAACCTGAAAGGTTCCAGTCATCTAAAATATAGATGAGCAATGGAGCATAACTGTATGAGCAAACAATCCCATTACAGGTGGGAAAAGTCACTTAGGAGCTTATGTGGCAGCCAATGTATCAACAGAGGGAAGGCAGCGAATCAGTAAGAGAGCTAGACTGCTGATGGTAGAGCTGCAGTAACCACAGCAATGCAAATCAAAAAGTTCATTGGGTGGCAAAAGCTAGATATTACTCCTGTGTGACTTTCAGCAGCCCCAGTGTGTTACTGGCACTGAGTGTTACTTTTATGACCTTTTTGGTAATATAGACCCATTGCTCTTTTTTCAGTGTAGGAATTGGGTAATTTTACTGGTGAATGAATTCTTGGGACAGAGTTGTGCCCTTTGTTTGATGATCTCTACATAAGTGGCGATTGTTAGTCTGTTTCTTTTGAGGGCTGCTTGTTTGTCAAAACAACCCTTATAATCGGTGGGCATTTTACCTTCAGTGAAACAGTGGGCATGAGAATGTGAAAGCTACAAGCCACTTTTTGCAGTGTAGTGCTGTTTGACATTGCACCATAGATGTTTGGTGTGTCTGAGGTGAAATCCAGTGGAGTCAATGACAACGTTTCCATTGTCTTCAATGGGTTGAGGTTTCCACCCCTGCTCTTCAACATGTGATTAGAGTTGTTGGGACTCTCAGTTGGATATTTGTGCTTCTGTTTCTTATTTCAAATGCTTTATCTCTAAAACCCCTTTTCTTTTATTTCCAAGGTCATTATTTCAAGATGCCTGGGGGTTCAGTGATTTCATTCAACTGTGTGGATTCTTCTCTATCGTCCCTGAAAAACTGCCTGTCATACATAAACACTGGGATGGATATTGCTACTAATGTTGCTCTTGACCTTGTGGAAAATGGCAGTAAGTAATTGTTTTGAGTACATTATCCTGTTTATTATCACCTTTGAACCTTATAGACAGTCCTAAGCATGCATATGTCGGCCTGGGAGCAATACAAATCCTCCTTCTTTACAGAGAGTAGCAGCTTCTCTTGTCCTGTCGACTTTAGGGGGTTATCATTTAAATCATTTCCCTGTCTTGAAAGATAAACTGAATGGAAATATAAATAGCAAGAAAATAATGCTCTAGTTCTTGTACTACAGAAGGCCAATTATATATCAGTGTTCGCTATTCTGTAGCTTGCAGGAGATTTAGCAGCACCGAAAGTGGGGTGATGGTGACTGATCCAAAAAATCCTAAACTGGTTAAAAAATGACCCCTTGAAAAGAAGATTTGCATGCATCTGACATTAGAAAACATGAAAGCCAAGATTTTCAGAAGTGACTAGGGATTTCCAGTACCTCCATTTTTGGTGCCCAGTACGAGGCACCTTCAAGAAGTGTGAGCTCAGTAGTTTGTGAAAACGAGGCCTCTTAAATGTGCCATAAGTTGAGCACCCAAAATCACTAGTCATTTTTGAAAATATTAGAACAAAAACAAAGGAGCTACATTTGAGATCCCCTATTCCTATCACCACTCAGTCAACTTTTCTGTATTGTTACTGACCACAGCCAGGATCTGGGTTGTACTCATTACAGGGCTCCCTAAAATGAGTGTTCTCAAACGGTCTTGGAGAAACAATAGCTCCCCAAGAGGTCAGAAGGTTCCTTTTCTTTCCAGGATGTACCACAGTGGCTTAATCTCCAAACAATCAAATAGATTCATTCATTATTATCTCTTAATAAGAATGGAGACTGAAAATCCTGAGATAACAAGAAAAAGAATATTCATGGCATATATAGTCTGACATTCAACATCAACTAGACTAGATAGGCATCAGTTGGGTTTAGTTACAACAAAGAACAACCCTCTGTTTCTATAGAATGTTACCTTTCTCCCCTCTGACCCTTCCAACCAGTCACCATGTCAGAGACAATGGACAGGATTCTTAGCTATGTGCCATTCCCATTACCTTGGCAGTACAAAGGGAGCAGAGAACTGGCTTAAACAGGTAGCTAGGGATTACTCTTGCATATGGAAATCCGTGACTGGAGTTAAACTGGCATAACCAGCCCTATATTCCCCTGCTCCTGGTGTCACTCCATCTCTCCCCATCTTAGGGGCACGCTGGGGTATGAGGGACTGTGCCAGAGGGCATGGCATTCCAGCAATCCCAGACACTCAGAATGACCCCAGTAGACAGTTATTGCCAGCACAAGTTAAAACAGTCCTGAGGCTGCACAATGTGAAATATGAATGGGAAAATGGAAAATGCCTGTCTAGGAAGGAGTACTGTGGAAAGGTATCTGGGAATCATAGTGGACCACAACCTAAATATGAGTCAATTGTGTAACACTGTTGCAAAAATAGCAAACATCATTCTGGGATGCATTAGCAGGAGTGTTGTAAGCAAGACACAAAAAATAATTTTTCTGCTCTACTTTGTGCTGATTAGGCCTCAGCTGGAGTATTGTGTCCAGTTCTGGGTGCTAAATATCAGGAAAGATGTGGACAAATTTGAAAAAGTCCAGAGAAGAGCAACAAAAATGGTCTAGAAAACATGACCTATGAGGGAAGACTGAAAAAAGAGGGCTTCTTTATTCTGGAAGAGAGAAGACTGAGAAGGGACATAACAGTTTCCAAGTACATAAAAGGTTTTACAAGGAGAGGAGGAGGAGGAATTGTTCTTCTTAACCTCTGAGGATAGGACAAGAAGCAATGGGCTTAAATTGCAGCAAGGACAGTTTAGTTTGGATGTTAGGAAAAGCTTCCTAACTGTTAGGGTGGTTAAGCACGAATAAATTGCTTAGGGAGGTTGTGGAATCTCCATCATTGAAGATTTTTAAGAGCAGGTTAGACAAATACTTGTCAGGAATGGTCTAGATAATATTTGGTCCTGCCAGGAGTGCAGGGGACTGGACTAGATAACCTTTCAAGGTCCCTTCTAGTCTTATGATTCTATTATGAATTATATGTAACACTCTGGACTGGGACTCAGGAGTTCCATTCCTCGCTCTGCCATTGGTCTGGGTAGGTGATCTTGGGCAAGTCATGTCAATTCTGTGTGCTGCAACTTCCTCACCTCTGACATGGGACTAATGAGACTGACCTCCTTTGTAAAGTGCTTTGAGATCTACAGATGAAAAGTCCTGTATAAGAGCTAGGTTTTATTATCATTAACACTGATCTACACACAAGGCCATTTGCATGATGAAAATAAACATGGTTACTGTTAATTTAGCTTATGGTATATCTGTGCAAGTATTTTCTGTGCACTTCATTCCTGACTTGAAGTAATTTGCTGCAGACTTGAATATAATGGTAAGATGTTCAGTTGCCTTTAGGGTGACCAGACAGCAAATGTGAAAAATTGGGATACTGGGTAGAGTGTAATAGGAGCCTATATAAGCAAAAGACCCAAAACTCGGGACTGTCCCTATAAAATTGGGACATCTGGTCACCCTAGTTGCATTAATATGTCACTTAAAGATTGTGGAATGGTTTGTTGGGCTGAAAATCACCCTGAAAGGTTTAGGGGAAGATGTGGGATATGGTGAAGGGCAGAGTTAAATTTCCAAGTGTATTGTTAAGGGAAGTGTGCTTCTCCTCTGTTGGATCAGAATAGGACACGTTCCAATGAACAAAAGATCTTGAAAGACAACTTTTTTCCCCTTTCCGATTGATATCTACATAAATATAAAATGAACAAGTGTGTAGCCTTTGCTATAGTATCAAAAATTCAAATTGAAGACGAAAGTAATAAAATTAATTTCCAGTGGAACAATACTACTTGGAAGTGCTATTTCTAGGAGAGTAATTTATGCCCTTAGAGCTTCTACTTTCTGCTCTCAGAACTTGGTGTGACTAGGGAAGTCAACTTGTTCAGTAGTGTGTTGATTCTTTGCTGAAATTGCAGTTTGGGTAGGCTTTGAATTTTATGCACCCCAGAGAAGTAACAATTGTAATAAACTATTTTGGACCTTGTTTGGACAATAAACTGTGCTATACTTTGTAGCCAGCATTGTTTCATGCATAAAAGGGATGTTTTATTGAAACAGTCTTTTTGTTAGAGCTGAGGTGGTTTAATAAGTTTTATTCCCTATATTGAAAAAATAGTGTTAATCCCATCTGCTTCTTCCCAACCAAGCAGAAGTGCATGTGCGCGCATGTGTGTGTTTGGCTTTACTAGACCATCTTATTTTATGTTGACAGCAGTTTGGTCTTTAGGAATAGCACATATATACCAAAGGCCAAGTACTATCCTGAGACACATGAGAGTAAGTTGTCAGTTTATTTCTACAGGGCACCGCATTGCACATGTGTCCGAGTGCAGAATTTAATATATGAAGGGTGTTTGGTGGTGAAGGCTGCTGACAACTTTCAGGAATAAAGTGCTTTTGCAGGCCTGACTGCAAATACTTAGCACCAGGCACACTGATTATATTATACCCAGTACTGTTTTTTGAACTGGGCACTAAAACAATAACACATACTGACTTCTAATTTTACAGCAATAAGTGTATTATAACTAGTTTAAGACATTCATGCTACTGACATACTGGTCATATTTTCTATAGAAGTAGGACTATTATTACTTTGAGTTTATGGTCTGTGGATTTTTTGTTTGTTTGTTTAAAGATAAAGTGATTTGCAAAAGAACATGAGAACAAGCATATGTTTCCAACTCCAGAGCACATTAGCAATCTTAAAAGTGTAAATTGTCTTTGATGGATCTAAAAATGGTTTTATCCTATGCCGATCTTGAGCATTTCCTCCTCCCCCAGCTAAGTAGTGTCAATTACTTGTCAATAACAATTACTGCAGATTAACATTCTGAACTATTTCTTTTTTACATATGTTAGTTGGATTTGCAGTGTTCTCCCTCCTTTCCCCCACGGAATGTGTTGGAAACCAGACAGCTTTGTTCCTTTTTCTATTTTCATTTTTTTCCTCATGAATGGAAGTTCTGAAACAGCTATAATATCAATGTTCACGGGGAGTAAAAAAACCAAAACTTTCTAGAGGGAAGGAGTGAGCAAGGTGTAAGCAATATTGTTACCAAAAAAAGTGGAAAGAAACCAGCTCCCCCCCTCCCCCCGCCGCCTCTCTGATGGCCCTCACCGCTCACCTGCCATAGCTTTTTGGAAAAAATCCATACAAAGAATAAAGAGCTTTTCCCAGGTTGGATATGGGAGCTATGGTAACCACACTGCATGAAGTGGAGTTAGCAACAATATAAAGAGATAGTAGTGACCTTATGTTGAATGTAATGGGAGTGTAGCTATTTGTTCAATCAAGAAAGCTGTTGATAGGAAAAGATGCCAGACTAGGGAGTATGATCTGACAGGATATTCAATGGATTGTACTAATCTTAATAATAGTTTGTTTTTTATTGTCTTCAGAGGACCTCTGGTGCTTCACAAATGGTAGTTATCCTCACAACTCCTCTGTGAGGTAAATAAGAGATGTAGGGATTACTTATTCCACCACTGAAATGAAGCCACTCTTTGGGTGCATCATGGCTGCTGCTTAACAACACACAATAACTGCGCAACAATTTAAGGTAGAAAACAAAGTAAAGTACAATGTCCAATTGGTACAACAGAAGACATTCTAGATACAGTGAAACCTCGATTTAACGGACTAATTGGGGCGAGGGGGTGTCCGTTAAAGCCAAAAGTCCGTTATTTAATAATTTTTAAAAATCATTAAATAACAGGACTTTTGGCTTTAATGGACACCCCCTCACCCGAATTAGTCCCTTATATAGAGGTTTTAGGAGCTGTCAACCCCCCCCCCCCCACCTGCCTGGCTCCCCGCAACGGGGAGCCGGGCGGGTGGGCTGAGAGCTCCCGCCTGGCTCCCCGCTGCGGGGAGCCAGGCGGGAACTGTCAACCCCCCCGCCCGGCTCCCCACAGCGGGGAGCCCGGCGGGAGCTGTCAACTCGCCCGGCTCCCCGCAGCGGGGAGCCCGGCGGGAACTTTAAGCCCGCCCGTCCGGCTCCCCGCAGCGGGGAGCCCGGCGGGAGCTGTCAAAACCCCCCCCCCCCGCGCCCGGCTCCCCGCTGCCGGGAGCCGGGCGGGGGAGCTGTCAACCCCCCCGCCCGGCTCCCGGCAGCGGGGAGCCCGGCGGGAACTTTCAGCCCGCCCGCCCAGCTCACTGTCAACCCCCCCCGCCGGGCTCCGTCAAACCCCCCCCCCCCCCCCGGCTCCCCGCTACGGGGAGCCGGGCGGGGGGGGGGTTTGAGAGCTCCCGCTCGGCTCCCCCCAGCGGGAAGCCAGGCGGGGGGGGGGGGTTTTTTGACAGCTCCCGCCTGGCTCTCCGCTGCGGGGAGCCGGGCAGGAGCTGTCAAACCGGCCGCCCGGCTCCCCTCTGCGGGGAGGGGGGGGGGTTGACAGCTTCCGCCCGGCCCTCCGCTGCGGGGAGCCGGGCAGGAGCTGTCAAACCGGCCGCCCGGCTCCCCTCTGCGGGGAGCCGGGCAGTCGGGTTGACAGCTCCTGCCCGGCTCAAAACCCCCCCGTCCGTCCGTCTCCCCGCTGCGGGGAGCCGAGCGGGGGCTCTCAAACGCCCCCCCCCCCCCGCCCGGCTCCCCGCAGCGGGAAGCCGGGCGGGGGGGTTGACAGCTCCCGCCCGGCTTCCCGCTGGGGGGAGCCGAGCGGGACCTCTCAAACCCCCCGCCCGGCTTCCCGCTGCGGGGAGCCGGGCGGGAGCTCTCAAACGCCCCCCCCCCCCCCGCCCAGCTCCCCGTTGCGGGGAGCCGGGCAGGGGGGTTGACAGCTCCCGCTCTGCACCCCCCAGCGGGGAGCCGGGCGGGAGCTCTCAACCCCCCCCCCTCCCGCCCAGCTCCCCGTTGCGGGGAGCCGGGCGGGGGGGCTGACAGCTCCCGCCTGGCTCCCCGCAGAGGGGAGCTGGTCGGGAGCTGTCAGCCCACCCGCCCGGCTCCCCGTGGCGGGGGGGTTTGACAGCTCCCGCAGGGGTCCCTGCTGCGGGGAGCCGGGCGGGAGCTGTCAACCCAGCCGGCTCCCTGCGGCGGGAGCTGGCAGCCCCCAATAACGGATTTCGGATGCATCGGAAATTTTGTCCGTTGCATCCGAAGTCCGTTAAATCGGGGTCCGTTAAATCGAGGGTTTACTGTAGTAGAGTGTAGTTACCTGAGTTTTCAATTTCAGACGGGACAGTAGGATTAACGTGCTTACTCTTATAATAGGAGGGCCTGTTTCTTTCATGACCATGAGCAAGCAGTCAGAGCTTTGGTTTGAGGTCTCATCTGAAGGATGGCACCAGAGCAATACAGAGCTGTCTAATCCCATGTTGTGATATCACTTTGATATTGATTTAAAGGGAGGTTGCTACCTGCTGAATTGAAATTGCTACTTCCAGTAGTACTTACATTTCCTTTTAGGTATCTCTCATCCAAATACTGACCTAGAGTACCTCTGCTTTGCTTGTGAGATATAACTGGTTCATGAGACAAGGTAACATGGCTGTTGGTCAGCACAAATATCGAGTTAAGCTGCCATAGTTTATTTTATCCCCTCTCAGAGGCCCTTAACAAAATCTGCCTTTAAGATTCTTCAGCACAGTCCCCTTAATAACAAACTCTTTGCGCTGTTCAGAATTAACTGGTATGGGGCTATAACTTTACATGGCCATGTGCTTGGGGGTTTTAGGCTAGACATTTTGAGTTCTTGTAACCTCTTTGCACATGTAAATTCCATACTAAAGTTTTATCCATCTTTTACTCTCTGCTGAGTCTTTCACAAGTTGAAGTAGCCTGATTGGTCACAGGATGCCAGTAGGGGTGTTTTCCACTGTTAGACTTTTTTAAATATCTCTTACAATACATATCTTTATTGAAATGTAAGCAGAGTACACACTGCACTATATATTGGAATGCATAATCTGGGAAAGAGAGAGATCCTGCTTTGAGCAGGGGATTGGACGACATAATCTCCTGAGGTCTCTTTCAACCCTAATATTCTATGATAGGGCCAGATTCACTGGCATAAATAGGAGAAGTTCCTTAGAAGCTATGGTGATACACACCTGCTGATAATCTGGAATCATATGCAAGGAAGGATGATCTTGTTTATAGGAAAAGTGTGATTTAGAAGCTCTATTTCTCTATAACCTTTCTAATATTTCAACTTCTTCACATGTGTGTTGTGAGCAGAGTCTTCCCAAAGTACTGAAATGGGGGGGGGGGGGGACGTTCGAATTTGAGGGAGAGGGGAGATTGGAAAATGACTAAATTGGCAACACTGCAATGATGTAACTAGTTGACACTGCATGTAACTGGGGCAGGGAGGATGGGGGAGGTCAAGGGGGCATACATGAGGCAATCCTTGATTGTGAGGAGTAAGACCTCAATCCTGCAAAGACACCTGCTTCACTTGACCAGTTCTGTTGGGCTAAATCAGGGGTGGGCAAACTTTTTGGCCTGAGGGCCACATTGGGGTTCAAAATTATATGGAGAGCTGGGTAGGGAAGGCTGTGCCTCCCCAACCAGCCTGGCCCCACACCTTATCTGCCCCCCATCTACTTCCCACCCCCTGTCTGCCCCCTCAGAACCGTCGACCCATCCAACCCCCCCTGCTCCTTGTCCCCTGACTACACCCTCCAGAGACCTCGCGCACCCCTAAACATCCCCCACAAGACCCCATCTAAGCCCCCCTGTTCCTTGTCCCCTGACTGCTTCCTCCAGAGACGACCACCCCTGGAACTCCACCCCCATCTAACCCCTCCCTGTGCCCCTATCCGCACCCCCGTTCCCTGACACGGCCCTGGGACTCCCACGCC
Source organism: Sternotherus odoratus (assembly GCA_032164245.1). Taxonomy (NCBI): domain Eukaryota; kingdom Metazoa; phylum Chordata; order Testudines; family Kinosternidae; genus Sternotherus; species Sternotherus odoratus. The sequence goes on along the minus strand of JAVMKO010000002.1, from coordinate 17,497,061 downwards.
CCATCCAATCCCCCCCTCCCCCCAAGAACCTCCATCTCATCCAACTGCCTCCTGCTTCCTGTCCCCTGACTGCCCCCCATCCAACTCCCAAGCTCTGGCCCCCTTACCACGCAGCTCACAGCAGTGGCTAGAGCCAGACATGCTGCCGTGCAGCCCCGCCCCACGGAGTGCTGCCTGTGCGGCGGCGTGGCTGCAGTGGGACAGCGGGGGAGGAGCCAGGGAGGCCTCCCCGGTGAGCTCAGGGGCCAGGTAGGATGGCCCCACGGGCTGTAGTTTGCTGACCCCGGGCTAAATGGAACTAGGAGCTACGCATAGTTTGAAGTTAAGCATGTGCATAGGTCTTTGTAGCTTTGAGCCTACTTTTTTAACATTTGTGAATCACTTTGAGAATCTCAGTGGAAGATACTATAGAAATACAAAGTATGATTATTTATTATGTTGTAGTAAAGAGATCTGCTTACACACAGTAGTCAGAAGGAAAAAAATAATACTATCAAAACAACATATAAACTCCTCATGAGCCATTCAAGGATTTAAACATTCAGGATTACAGATTTTGTATCTTTTTTTCCTTGGTGCAGCTGAGCATTGCTTTCCTAACTACTGCTGCACTCTGGGAGCTCTTCATCAAGCTATCTCCATGAGGACACCCAAGCCTGTTTCCTCTGAGAAGCACACAATTTCAGAGTCCATCTGATACATTAGATGTTCAGACTGTTTTTGGCAATGAGCATTACATTACATCAGCCATGTAAAATTTCATTAGCCATTCTGCTGCTCAGTCCCCCAGTGCATTTAAATCCATCTGAACTTTCTTTCAATCCTACATAAATGTTTACTTTTAACATAGTGAGAGAAGCAACTCACTATTATTAATTATTCAGGGAATTTATTGCCATTTATGAATTTGTGCAGTGCCTAACCAATGGGGGCACCAAGCCTGATTAGAGCTACTCTAACATGAGTAAAGAATAATGTTAAAGTGCTTGATTTTGCAAACCTTCTGCTTATGTGAACAGTACCACTGACTTCAATGAAGCTGCTTCTGTGATTAAAGACTACTCGCATGTTTGAGTGTTGGCAGGTTTGGTCTCATAGCACAGACAATGTCCATAGTGGCGATAAAGAGACAAAATAGTCTTTGTCAGCTAGTGGTATAAAATACTAAACAACTGAAAACAGGAGCTAACAATGGGAAGTGATAGGTGTGCTTAACTGTAGGCATTGCTGCCAGCTCTGCCTATAATTAAAATGGCAAGATTAATGGTTTTTTAACTGTTGCTGCTCCACCATATATATAAATGGAGATATACCAATCTCCTAGAACTGGAAAGACCTTGAAGGTCATCGAGTCCAGTCCCCTGCCTACACTAGCAGGATCGAGTACTGTCCCCTGACAGATTTTCTTGCCCCAAATCCCTAAATGGCCCCCTCAAGGATTGAACTCACAACCCTGGGTTTAGCAGGCCAATGCTCAAACCACTGAGCTATCCCTCCCCCCATGATCATGTACTGTCCACCATCATGTGAATAAGCACCATACACTTAGGGCTGGTCCCCACTACAGCTTAACGTCGACCTTAGCGACGTTAATTCGACATAAACCTGTACCCGTCCTCACACGGACGCCATTTGCGTTGATTTAAAGGGCCCTCAAAATCGACTTCTGTACTCCTCCCTAACGAGAGGAGTAGCGCTGAAATCAACCTCTCTGGATCGATTGTGGACTAGTGAGGACGAATGGGACGTTATTGGCCTCCAGAGGCTATCCCACAATGCTCCATTCGGACCGCTCTGGACTGCCTCACTGCTCCACTGTGACTGCTCTGGACAGCACTCTCAACTCGCTGCTCTGGCCAGGTAGACAGGAAAAGACCCGGGAACATTTGAATAGCATTTCCTGTTTGGTCAGCGTGGCCAGCTCACCTGCACAGCTCAGTCGCCATTCAGAGAAATCAGCAGCACAAGCCGCCATGCAGACCTCAGCATCACAAGACGCCATGCAGAGCTCAGCAGCACAGGAGACCAGCCAGAGGAAAAGAGCTCCAGCATGGTCCAATAATGAGGTGTTGGATCTCATCGCTATCTGGGGAGAGGAATCTGTGATGTTGGAACTCCGCAACAACAAACGGAATGCCAACACATTCGCCAGGGTCTCCAAGGCCATGCTGGAAAGGGGCCACAACAGGGACGTCCAGCAGTGCCGTGTGAAAATTAAGGAGCTGAGGCAAGCGTTCCAGAAAGCCAAAGAGGCAAACAGATGCTCGGGGGGTCCGCCATGGACATGCCGGTTCTACAATGAACTGAATCAGATAATGGGTGGCGTCCCCACCACCATCGCACCGGTCTGCGTGGACTCCATACATGGGATAATGGCCAGGGATGAGGACGATTCGGATGAGGAGGCGGAGGATGATGCGGAGGGAAATATCACGGAACAGCAGGATGCAAACGGAGAAACAGTATTATTACCAGACAGCCAGGAGCTGTTTATCACCCTGGATCCAGTACTCAGCCAACCCTCCCAAGCGGACACCCAAGCTGGGGAAGGGAACTCAGGTGAGTGTTTATTTTTTAAGGGATTACATGACTCATGATTTTTAAAGGAAGCATTTATTAATGATTAACTTGCCCTAAGGACTTAGCGTGCTTTCATTGCTGGTCAGTTTCTACTCAAAGAGTTTGTCAATATACTCCGGTATTGACCGGAAGTCCTCCACGGACATTTCACTGAAGCTATCCAGGAGGTAGCGATGAATCTTCCACACCAGATTGTTGGGGCGAGCCGCCTTATGTGGCCCCCTGTGATAGGAGACCATCCCACGCCACGAAAGTAGTAAATAGTCTGGTATCATTGAGCAGGCTAGCATTGCGGCGAATGGACCAGGACTTTACAGCGACTCAAGCAGCATGCGTTCTGTATCTCTCTGAGAAATTCTAAGCAAAGTGATGTCATTCATAAAATAATAAATAAATGGAGATATACCAATCTCCTAGAACTGGAAAGACCTTGAAGGTCATCGAGTCCAGTCCCCTGCCTACACTAGCAGGATCCCCCTGCCTACACTAGCAGGATCGAGTACTGTCCCCTGACAGATTTTTTGCCCCAGATCCCTAAATGGCCCCCTCAAGGATTGAACTCACAACCCTGGGTTTAGCAGGCCAACGCTCAAACCACTGAGCTATCCCCCCACCCGGGTCCCGGCAGCAGGCGGACTGCGGAGCTGCCGCCCCGACCCTGTGGCAGGCGGGCTGCTGCTCCGACAGCTCATTTAAAAAAAATTATTAAATAACGGACTTTTTGATTTAACGGACACCCCCTCTCCCGAATTAGTCCGTTAAATGGAGGTTTTACTGTATTTAGAAATGGGAAATAAACTACATTTACTGGAACACAAGGGGGAGCTCTTGTTCAAATTAAAATCCTCAAGACAGAGTCATTGGGCTTGCCTTCACTATCCGGGTAAGGCAACCTAAATTACGCAGCTTAGGTTGATTTACCCCAGTGTCTTCACTGCGCTGCATAGATGTACCTCTGGTCAATGTACCTTACTCTTTTGGGGAAGCTGAAGTCACCAGAGCTGACTGGATCTGCTAAATCAGTGGTGTCCAATACATTTGTCACTAGCGGCTAATAGGCTATTGAGTTGTGGCTAATCACAGAATAGAATCATAGAATATTAGGGTTGGAAGGGACCTCAGGAGATCATCTATTCCAACCCCCTGCTCAAAGTAGGACCAGTCCCCAATTAAATCATCCAACAGATTTTTGTCCCGTATCCCTAAATGGCCACCTCAAGGATTGAATTCACAACCCTGGGTTTAGCAGGCCAGTGCTCAAACCATTGACCCATCTCTCCTCTACCCCATATGTGGATTTTTTATAATGTGACTAATAAGAAAAATTCAAAACCACAAGTGTGGCTAGCAGTGTGGCTAGCATCGAATTCCTATTGGATCCACTAAATCAACACCCGCTGTTGATTGCAGCAGCGTGGATTTCCCCAGTAGTGAAGACAAGCCCGTTGTCTCTGAGAAGTAAACTCCGAGTGAGATTTATTTTATCCCACTATTCCTGGTGGAGAATACAACTGCAGTATGTCTCACTCCAACTTTTTGAGATATGAATTTTTATTAAAACCCGACACATCTTTTCCTCAGTAGTTTACACCCTAATGCTAGCTTAGCAGAGTCAAATCATTAATGCCTGCTGACCAGAAATTAGGAATTGCTTTATGCATTTGGGTCAGTTCAGTGGTCCATGTAGTCCAGTATCCTGGAAGTATGAGCAACAAGGCTGATGTCGTCGTGGGAGTCTGCTATAGACCACCAGACCAGGGGGATGAGATGGATGAGGCTTTCTTCCAACAACTAAGAGAAGTTACTAGATCACAAACTGTGGTTCTCATGGGAGTTTTCAATCACCCTGATATCTGCTGGGAGAGCAATACAGCAGTGCACAGACAATCCAGGAAGTTTTTGGAAAGTGTAGGGGACAATTTCTTAGTGCAAGTGCTGGAGGAACCAACTAGGGGCTGAGCTTTCCTTGACCTGCTGCTCACAAACCGTGAAGAATTAGTAGGGGATGCAAAAGTGGATGGGAACCTGGGAGGCAGTGACCATGAGATGGTCGAGTTAAGGATCCTGACACGGAAAAAAAGAGCAGCAGAATACGGACCCTCGACTTCAGAAAAGCACTCCCTCAGGGAACTCATGGGCAGGATCCCCTGGGAGATGAACATGAAGGGGAAAGGAGTCCAGGAGAGCTGGCTGTATTTTAAAGAATCCTTATTGAGGTTGCAGGGAACAAACCATCCCGATGTGTAGAAAGAATAGTAAATATGGCAGGCGACCAACTTGGTTGAACAGTGAAATCCTTGCTGATCTTAAATGCAAAAAGGAAGCTTACAAGAAGTGGAAGATTGGGCAAATGACCAGGGAGGAATATAAAAATATTGCTCAGGCATGCAGGAGTGAAATCTGGAAGGCTAAATCACACTTGGAGTTGCAGCTAGCAAGGGATGTTAAGGGTAACAAGAAGGGGTTCTTTAGATATGTTAGCAACAAGAAAAAAGTCAAGGAAAGTGTGGGCCCCTTACTGTATGAGGAAGGCAATCTAGTGACAGAGGATTTGGAAAAAACAAATGTACTCAATCCTTTTTTTGCCTGTCTTCACGAACAGGGTCAGCTCCCAGACTACTGCACTAGGCAGCACAGCATGGGGAGGAGGTGACCAGCCATCTGTGGAAAAAGAAGTGGTTCAGGACTATTTAGAAAAGCTGGATGAGCACAAGTCCATGGGGCCAGATGCGTTGCATCCAAGGGTGCTAAAGGAGTTGGCTGATGTAATTGCAGAGCCATTGGCCATTATCTTTGGGCTTGTCCTCACTGGGGGGGACACCGTGAATCACGTAGCTGAAGTTTGCGTATCTGCCGCCGACTTACCGCTCGTCCCAATGGCGGCGGCAGTCGACGGCGCGCTCCCCCGTCGACTCCAACTTGCGCCTCCCAGCGAACTGGAGTTCCGGAGTCAACGGGGGAGCTCCGGGCGATCGATTTATCGCGTCGACGCGATAAATCGATCGCCAGAAGATTGATCTCCGGAAGCGCTCGTGAAGACAAGCCCTTTGAAAACTCATGGCGATCGGGGGAGGTCCCAGATGACTGGAAAAAGGCTAATGTAGTGCCCATCTTTAAAAAAGGAGGAGGATCCAGGGAACTACAGGCCAGTCAGCCTCACCTCAGTGCCTGGAAAAATCATGGAGCAGGTCCTCAAGGAATCAATCCTGAAGCACTTAGAGGAGAGGAAAGTGATCAGGAACAGTCAGCATGGATTCACCAAGGGCAAATCATGCCTGACTAACCTAATTGCCTTCTATGATGAGATAACTGGCTCTCTGGATGAGGGAAAAGCAGTGGATGTGTTGTTCCTTGACTTTAGCAAAGCTTTTGATACGGTCTCCCACAATATTCTTGCCAGCAAGTTAAAGAAGTATGGGCTGGATGAATGGACCATAAGGTGGATAGAAAGCTGGCTGGATTATCGGGCTCAACGGGTAGTGATCGATGGCTCCATGTCTAGTTGGCAGCCGGTATCAAGCGGAGTGCCCCAAGGGTCGGTCCTGGGGCCGGTTTTATTCATTATCTTTATTAATGATTTGGAGGATTGTGTGGACTGCACCCTCAGCTAGTTTGCAGATGACACTAAACTGGGAGGGGTGGTAGATACACTGGAGGGTAGGGATAGGATACAGAGGGACCTAGAAAAATAAGAGGACTGAGCCAAAAGAAATTTGATGAGGTTCAACAAGGAGAAGTGCAAAGTCCTGCACTTAGGACGGAAGAATCCCATGCACTGCTACAGACTAGGGACCGAATGGCTAGGCAGCAGTTCTGCAGAAAAGGACCTAGGGGTTACAGTGGATGAGAAGATGGATATGAGTCAACAGTGTGCCCTTGTTGCCAAGAAGGCTAATGGCATTTTGGGCTGTATAAGTAGGGGCATTGCCAGCAGATCGAGGGACATGATTTTTCCCCTCTATTCGACATTGGTGAGGCCTCATCTGGAGTACTGTGTCCAATTTTGGGGCCCATACTACAAGAAGGATGTGGAAAAATTGGAAAGAGCCCAGAGAAGGGCAGCAAAAATGATTAGGGGCTTGGAGCGCATGACGTATGAGGAGAGGCTGAGAGAACTGGGATTGTTTAGTCTGCAGAAGAAAATAATGAGGGGAGATTTGATAGCTGCTTTCAACTACCTGAAAGGGGGTTCTAAAGAGGATGGATCTAGACTGTTCTCAGTGGTAGCAGATGATCAAACAAGGAGTAATGGTCTCAAGTTGCAGTTGGGAAGGTTTAGATTGGATATTAGGAAAAACTTTTTCACTAGGAGGGTGGTGAAGCACTGGAATGGGTTACCTAGGGAGGTGGTAGAAATCACCTTCCTTAGAGGTTTTTAAAGTCAGGCTTGACAAAGCCCTGGCTGGGATGATTTAGTTGGGGATTGGTCCTGCTTTGTGCAGGGGGTTGGACTAGATGACCTCCAGAGGTCCCTTCCAGCCCTAATATTCTATGATTCTATGCTCCTCTCTCCAATATTGGCCGCTACCAGATACTTCAGGAGAAGCTGCAAGAGTCCACAGGGGAAGTTTCTTCCTAACCCCAGGCAGTTAGTGGTTAGTTTCTAGGAACTGTTTGCTAACAGACCCTCTGTTGCCAAACCAATGTGTGCCCCTAATCAGTGGCATGCACAAGCTTAGTAGAGCCACCAAATCTAGAAGTCCTCTCTTGTTATCAAAGGAAACGTCTATTGTCAGGGTAACTGAGATAAGGTTCTCCCTATTGCTTTTGACAAGTGTGCCCCCTCCCCACCTGTTTTAAATCCTTCCTTTAATATCAGGAAATATCTTCTCCCTTATTCTCATCATTAGTAACACAGAGACCCATGTTGCTGTCCTATATCATGTCGTCTTTGTTTGCCTGTTTCATAGATGCTTTTGGGGGCAGAGTGTGTATTATTTTGGCTGAGATCATGTGCGTTCTGTAAAACACGTTGTTTTATGCTGCTCTGTAAATATTTTATAATTACTATGTGGAAAATCATTGCAGGGACTTATGTAATGCAAGTGTGAATTGCTTGCTTTGTTTGGTATCTGAAAAGTTCAATATCTTTCTTCCTAGGAATGGATAGCGAAATATTAGAAACACTTTAATTTTTAAAAACATTTTATTCTTTTCAAACAAAAAAGACTAGGCTGATCTTAATGAAATGCCTTTCTGGAGACAAGCCATTTCTGTTTGTACTGGATACATAGGTTAAACCAGCATCATATGGAAGTTTTCCAGCTTAATTTTACTGCCTTGCTTCAGTCAAGTTCATGTGCTCCTAAAGTATTGTTTTTACATGTATTAAATAAAAATGACTCCAATGCTCCTTTCCCCACCATGGATGTTGATTACAGGCAGATGACTTGATTACAGTCTATACAAGAGATTTCTGATTGTAGACTTCTCTTCAGTCTAACAGAGAAAGGTATAACAAGATCCAATGGCTGGAAGCTGAAGCTAGACAAATTCAAGATTAGAAATAAAGTGCAACTTTTTAAAAGTGAGGATAATTAACCATTGGAACAATTTACTAGGGGTTGCGGTGGCTTATTCACCACTTAGTCTTTTGTCTTTCTAAAAATATACTACCACTAACTCAGAAGTCATGAGCTTGTTGAATCTATGCTGTTGCATTTTGTATTGCTAAGTTTTACTTCAAGTGCAAGAAGAATCAAGTGAAAGTAGAATAAGGTATAGCAAAGGAAAAATAGAGACTAGCAAGACCAAAAAAAAAAAAAAAAAAAAAAAAAGACAAAACTATCCTTTGTTTTTTGTGTTAGGTGTTTTTTTCTCTGTAAATTGAAAATAACTAAATCTTGAGAGAAAAACAAAATCCAGTAGATGGCAGCAAAGACTTCTTGTTGCAGTTATCCCATTCAAGATTAGCAGCCCTGTTAGTCTGTATCCGTAACAAAAGCGAGGAATACTTGTAGCACCTTAGAGACTAACTAGTTTATTTCAGCATAAGCTTTCGTGAGCTATAGCTCACTTCGTCGGATGCATAGAATGGAACAGAAGTAAAATGCATTTATACACACAGAAAGAAAAAGAAAAAGAAAATAAATAAATAAAATTGTACATTAGCATACCAATTCTAAGAGGGCTGTTAAATGTAGATGGTCTATTATCACTAGGAGAAAAATACACCTTTTGAAATGGAGATCTGTTGTCAGTAACTCAGGAAATGCAATTCATGACTGTAATGAGAGAACCAGTCTGAACTTCTGTTAAGCCCCTGGTTAATAGTGTCCAATTTGAAAATTAATTCCAGTTCCTCAGTTTCTCATTGGAGTCTGTTTTGGAAGTTTTTCTCAAATCTTCAAAACAGACTCCAACGAGAAACTGAGGAACTGTAATTAATTTTCAGATTGGACACTATTAACCAGGGGCTTAACAGAAGTTCAGACTAGTTCTCTCATTACAGTAATTAATTGCATTTCCTGAGTTACTGACAACAGATCTCCATTTCAAAAGGTGTATTTTTCTCCTAGTGATAATGGACCATCTACGTTTAACAGCCCTCTTAGAATTGGTATGCTAATGTACAATTTCTTTCTTTTTCTTTCTGTGTGTATAAATGCATTTTACTTCTGTTCCATTCTATGCATCCGACGAAGTGAGCTATAGCTCATGAAAGCTTATGCTGAAATAAACTAGTTAGTCTCTAAGGTGCTACAAGTTATCCCATTGTTATTCACCTGTTACAGTAATCTATTCTATGGAATGAAAACTCGCTATTAGAATAGACTTAGAAATTTCACTGATCTATCACCAGAGCCTTGGAATTTTAGTAGTATTAAAATGTAAAATAGGGATTAAGATTCATGGCTGAGTCAGGGAGAATTAATATTGTGGGTCACAGATTCACAGATATTTTTAAGGCCGGAAGGAAACAATGCTAATTTGCTGAAGACCAATTTCTCTCTCATTCATCCTAGAACTGTTTTCTACTCACACTTTGTTCCTGGAGAAAGTTTCGTGATACAAACATATAATGACCTTTTGACTCTGTGTGTACTGAAAAGAACTTTTGTAATCGTTCAAATGAGCCATGTGATTTTTATGTTTCATGGTTAACCTTGAGGCTTATGAATGCTTGGTTGATTTCAAATATGTGTTTTCTCTTCCTGACAGCTTCCTCAGCATAAAATACAGGTAACTCCCCTCTCAAGAGCTATTTGAGAGGTTTATAGCTGGCTTATGGGTTACCTAGTGTAGATTCCCTTGTGTTCTAGACCTCACAGATTCCTAGAAAACCTCAAAGTAAGTTTTAAATGGGGCTTAAGTGCTACATACATCTTTTTGCAGACTCTCTGCACAGGGGTGAAATTTACCCAGATAGAACTAGGAACTGGAGATATTTGACTGTTGGAAGTTATGGGCTTGAAGATATTGGGTGAAATTCTTTGGCCTGTGTTGTACACAAGATCAGACTAGATGATGGTAATGGTCCCTTCTGATCCTAAAATCTATGAAAGATTTTGTGTGGGCCCTTTAGCACAGGGAAAATTTCAACCTCTGAACAAAAACTAATGTGAAATATTTTCATTGCACCATCCATTTTGTATATATACCGTATATATATAATTGCACTACGGAACATGTGGCTGTAAGAAAGTACAACTGACTCCTATTTAAATGTACAGGTATCTCCTGCACATGAAAAGCATGTGCGCTTTAGAAAGTATTTTTTTTAAATATTTTGAGTAAATCAAGGTTTAGCTTTCAGAGATCTAACTGTGTGAGAAGATCAGGGCCAGATTAACTCTGGGGGCAGTTAACCTGGGGCTATTAGCTTTTGTGGTGCCTCTGTGTACAACTCTTTTTCCTCTATTAAAACAAAATGATCACAATTATGGCATCGAGGCTATTAGCACTGTACTGTACTAAACTTGCCTTTTGATTAACGTAAAGCTGTTCTTTGATTACATTTAAGTCTTAAAACATGTAGAATATAGTTAAGCTAATTCAAAATAGCCTACTTCTTACTTTAGAACAGCTGTTATATTAGTTTCTTTCTGGGAGGGAATTTGGGTGTTGGGTGGGGACTCCAGTCTGGGACAGAGTGTTGGGGTGCAGGAGGGGGTGCGAGGTGCAGGCTCCAGCTGGGAGGTGCTTACCACAGGCATCTCCCGGCTGGCGGCACAGCAGGGTTCAGACAGGCTGCATGCCATGGCCCCACACATCTCCTGGAAGCGGCTGGCTGCTGGTACGTCTCTGCTTGCCCCTGGCGGGAGGGAGACAGTACGTTGCCCACACCTTCAAACTCCGCCCCTGCAGCTCCCATTGGCCCATTCCCTAGTGGGAGATGCGGGGATGGTGCTGGGGGTAAAGGCAGCGTGCGGAGCCAGCTCCCACCCCCTGTCAAGGGCCGCAGAGACATGCCAGCAGCTGGCCACTTCCAGGATCAGCGTGGGGCCAGCATGTATGCAGGCAGCCTGAGCCATGCTGCACCAGGGCCCCCCTTAGCCCAGGGCTCTGGGCTGCAGCCCCTAAAACTCCCTCATTAATCCGGCCCTGATGAAGATGACTAATGAGAAAAAAATGACTTGGGGATGTTCAGCAAGATTAAGAAACTAGAGCGGCTGTGCTATTTTTCTTAAAGCTTTCTGTTATGGAAAGAATTAACTGGTTTAAAAATAAGCACAGCTGGCGTTTTGTCATTGCTGGGTAAAAGCAGAGAAGACTCCTTTACATAAACATTAGCACTCTGGGGCCTTTTTAAAATTTACCATCCTGCTCCTTCTAAATACTTACAGAAAGGGAGCACTGTACACTGGTATTAATAGACACAGAATGACCATCACTACCTGTGTGTGTGTGTGTGTGTGTGTGTGTGTGTGAGAGAGAGAGAGAGAGATCAAATTATATGTTCATAACTGTTTTGTCCCCTGTCCCTCCCCAATCTTTACATTCACCACTGAATTTTCAAACCAATGCATATTTAGCTCTGTCACTCCTTGCCTTTTTTCCTTTTTCTTCCCTCAGTGATAAATTTTGTTGCTAAATTGAGGCTTTATGCCAGGTTTCAGTTCACACTAAAAGGGTATATCTGAACTATACTCTGCTGAAAAAGAATACACTGACCCAACTGCAACTTGAAGAGCAGTGTTCAAGTTATCAGTTAGGATTACACATCGGGGTGAAATTCACCCCATACAGAGAACTGGCATTGATGCCTATGCACCATTTAAGTCCTCTTTAAGCCCCATGCTTAGGAAAAAAGCGGTGCATAGGTTTATGCTGGCACAGAGTGAAATTCACCCTAAATGTGTAGTATATGTTTGATTAGGTAGACTCCCCCTCCTCCACTTTTCTCTTCAAGAATCTCTTGTATGTGAGAGGCATGACAAGTGGGATGTTATTAGGCTGATGGATTGAGCTCATGGCTGGAAGCCAGGAACTCTTGTGTTCTTATTCTAGTTCTGCTGCTTGGGTGGCTTTAGGAAAGCCACTTAATCTGCCTCAGTTTCCCTTTTGCAAATGGAGATGCCTGCTTCGTGAGGATTTTATTAATTAACATTTGTACAGCAGTTTGAACGTGAAAAGTTCCTATGTGGGTACTAAGTCTTATGATTGCTAATGTCTGATGTGTCTTGCTGATAGAATTCACAGCTGTATGCTTGAAGTATTTCTAAAAGTTCATATCAGAAGCACTGTGGTGGGAAAAGAGAGGGTTGGAAGGGAAGGACAGGAGAAAGAAGAGGCGAGAGATGGCAGAAGAAGAAAAGAAGAAATAATATAATGTTCCTTATTGGAGACAGTAACTCTTTTTATTCACATACAAGAAGTGTGGTGCTCCTGGAGAGTCAAGTTGGGCATTGAGGCTATGATAGGAGCAATAGAAGAAGGGCTGAATTCCCTGATGCAAGGCAAGAAAAAGATATGGGACAGGTTTCCATTTTGAGAAGTATTTAAAATTGGCAGCCATGCCAGTGTGCTTTGGTTTTAATACAGGTAAGGTTAATAATACACTCTGGAAATAGGATGGCGTGTTGCATCAATGGAGCAGGAATGAGGGGTGCAACAGATATAATACTGAGACTGCTTATAGCATTAAGAATTGAATTGCTAGTATAAACCACGTAGGAACTAATGGGCCAGGAAAAAGTAAAGTCATAGACCTGTAAGGTCAGAAGGGATCATCATGTTCATCCATTCTGACTTCCAGCATAACATAGGCCAGAGAACCTCACCCAGTAATTGTGGCATCAAGCCATAAATTCTGGTTTAGCTAGTGTATCTGTTTTAGAAAGACATCTAATCTTTATCTAATGACTCCATGTATCAAAGAATCCAGCAAATTCCTAGGTAAGTTTTTTTTCAATCATTAATTATCGTCACTGATAAAAATATGCACCTAATTTCTTAATTTGTCTAGCTTCATTTTCTAGCCATTAGATCTTGTTATGCCTTTGTGAAATTAAAGAGCCCAGTAATATCAGAAATCTTCTCCCCAGTAGGTACCATATTTTTCGCCCTATAAGACGCACTTTTTCTTCCCCAAAACGGGGGGGGAAAAGTTGGTGCGTCTTATAGGGCGAATGTGCGCCCTGGTTCCCCCCTCCCCGCCGCAGGCGGGCTGCCGAGGTTCCCCCCTCCCCGCCGGACCAAAAAAAAAAAAAAAAAAAAGCGCCTCGCTCTCCCGTCCCCGGGCGGGGAGGGGGGAACCGGGACGCTCCCGGCAGCCCGCCCGCGGCGGGGAGGGGGGAACCGGGACGCTCCCGGCAGCCCGCCCGCGGCGGGGACGGGAGAGCGAGGCGCTTTTTTTTTTTTTTTTTTTTTTTCCCCGGCTTTTTTATTAAAAACCGAGGGGGCGTCTTATAGGACGGAGCGTCCTATAAGACGAAAAATACGGTACTCATAGGCCATGGTCAAGTCACCTTTCTCTTGAATAAATAGGTTGAGCTCCTTTACTTTCTCTCACTCTAGGGAAGACTTTGAAACATTCTTAGAGCTCTTTTTTGAACCTTTAAAAAGATAGAGGAAAAAGTCAGATGTTTAGGAATGAGTCATCTTGTTCTTGTTGGCCTTAGGCCCCTGGTCCTGCACTGAGAACCATGTAGAGCTAGTGATGAACCTGCACAGTCCTTAGCGCAGGAGTGGGGCCTTGGGAAAAGCTGCCTCTGTCCTTTAGACATTGAACAAGGGTCTGAGAGTATGTTCTTGAAAGTGGGCTTCATTCTCTGGCAAAACTGGACAGCTACTGTGGAAAATAGTGGCTCAGACAAATGAGGTGAACTTCATGGGTTTTTTGTGTATGTCACTAACATTTAATTAGGTCTCTTGTTCCCAAACTGTAATCTGCAGTGCACTTGTTACTGATCTCTGGAGAGCTGGTAGGTCAGGTGTTTCTACACGTGTTCAGGAAACAAAAAGGATCCATGATCCTACTACTTCCATTAGGGGCTACTTCTATATAAGAGGAGGGGAGGAAACAGGCGTTGCCACCAGAAGGACTGGAGTTGCTAGTGGGAGAAGGGAACCAAGCAGCTGGACAGTATGTGCAGAGGAGAGGAGGCAAAAGAGAGATGGCAGAGGAGCAGGTGCAAGGGAGCAGGAAGAGAGGAAAGAACAGAATGGATAGGAGGAAATGGAAAACGAAGAACAAGATACAGTGTGACTGACCTTTTCATTTAGGGCTTGGCTGCATTGGCATTTTATAGCACTCTAACTTGCTGGCTCAGGGATGTGAAAAAGTACCCCCCTGAGCGCAGCAAGTTTGAGCGCTTTAAAGCGCGAGTGTGGACAGGCTCCAAGCGCTGGGAGCCAGACTCCCAGTGCTCTTAGCTAATACCTTCGTGGAGGTGGGTTACCACATGACCACACTCGCACTTCAAAACCACGTGACCAAACTCGCACTTTGAAATTTCAAGTGTAGTCAATACCTTAGTGTATTCAAGACATTTGTAAATAACTAAACACTTTCTTAATCCTTCTTTTCCATATAGGCAATTGCTGTAGTTATCATGGGGATATTATACTATTGCAAATGGAAGAGAGAGTTTTTCAGGCATTCATAAATGGGAGGAGGGTTGGTCCACCTGGCTGCATATGATGATTTACTATTTGTAGTAGCACAGCAGGAGCCTCAGCTATGGAATAGGACCCCATTGTGCGAGGTGTGCAAACACTGAACAAAAAGACTGACCCTGCTGCCCAGAGCTTACAATCTGAGCATAAGACAAGAGATAACAGGTGAGTATAAGGAAACAATCAAACAGTTTTGGTCAGCGTGATAGACTGGATTCAGTACACCAGCAGCCACCATTGTTAAGTTTTAAGGAGGTATTTGAAGGAGGATAATGGATTAGTTTTGTGGATGTTTACAAGGAGTTTGCCCTAAACCTTATGGGAAGGATGGAAGAAAATATCCTGGGCCAGTTTGAGTCACAAGTCGATATCTTGATAGCAAATGGGAGACAATAGGTAGGGTGGAGATAAGGCATGAAGGGCTGCGAAAGTAAGGACAATTAACTTATGTTTGTGGTGGGGAGGAGGAGGAGGAGCGCTGCAAAGAGCGGGGCAACATGGTCAAAGCAGTAGGCTCGGAAAATGACCTTTGCAGCAGCATTCTGAGTGGATATGAGCAGGGACAAGAGTGTATTTGTCAAGGTCAGAAAGAAGGATATTGCCGTAATTAAGAGGCATGGTGATGAGATCTTGGGTGAGTTCTAGCTGTGTGGATGGATAGGAAAGGCCATATCTTAGAAATGTTATGCAGAAAGATCAGCAAGATTTAGGCATCCTGGATGTGAGGACCATGAAATGAAGCCCAGGTTACAGGGCTGAATGACGGGCAGGATGGTTGTATCCATAGTGATGCAAAAAAAAAAAAGATAGTGGGAAGGGCTGGGTGTGGAGATTAAAAGCTCTGATATAGCCATGTTGAGCTTGAACTGATGACTAAATATCCACAAGATGATGTCAGAGAGGAAGTTTCCTCATGACATTTGATGCAGAATATCAAAAATGTATGATCTCTTTGTGTTCTTTATTTCACAGTAGCAGTGCTATTTTGAAATATATGTATATTTTAGTCCTTAATAGTGTCAACCTGAGCAAACCAGTCATGAGTTAAAATGTATTACTCAGAAAAGACTTACAAAGAAAGCCAGTGGAAGTGGGAAAGAGGTGGGGGGATGAAAAGAATACAACTCAAACAGTGTTCACACATTTAAGGAAGTATTTTAACATGCTTCTCCCAGACTGTAAGTGGGCTCAAAATCATATATTACACATAAATGTCAAGTGTCTAGAATTCCTTGTAGTTCAAGCAGCATTGCAAAACTCTAGTTGCTTCTGCCAGGGGCAAGCCGCCTTTAAAAATAATCAGATGAGTAAATTATAATTTGTGATTTCCATATCAGTCATTGTGATAAATTGTAGGTGAGTAGATTTAATGCCTGGGTGGATGGATTACCATGACAATTTTGCATCATTGAGTTAAACTTTTAGTTTATAAATTGTTGTCAGTGCGGTTCTAATTTATAAATGGTCTCCAAATGAAATCAGATATACCATCTGTTACTCGAAGTCTCCTAGTTACTTTTTCACAGACTGATTTTTTGGGGTCCAGATTTCCATTCAGCTTTTTTGGAGGTGGATTATCCTTCTGATGTCTTAAAATAACTCTTTTTTCTGCCATTAAACTTATTTTACTGAATAATTTTCTTCAGTGGAACAAATCCAAGTTCAGGAATATCCCTTTATATTGTACATGGAAAATTGGCATGGGCACGTCTACATAATACCAAAGTAAAACTAAATAAAAATTTCCCAACAACTTGAGGGAAAATGTTCTAGAGGACACACTGTTCTATGGACTCTAGCATATGTCCTTGACAACTACATAAATGACAAATACAGCAGTGTGGTTCTGAACTGAATTAATTACTAACGATACAGTTCTTGACACTCATATTATGTCCTTATAACCCAATTTGTCCTGATGTACCATATAGAGGGAAACTTGCCCAGTGTCCAAATAAAATCTCATGTTGCTAAACTTGTGCTCAATTTAGGTTTCCAATTCCTCCAAATTACCCTTTTGACAGCCAGGGAGCCCATTATGAGCCATCTCTTTTCCCACTGGCTCAAAGAACATAGGCAGTGTTGTCCAAAAGGCATGCTGAGAAATCAACATCTGTAGCAATCTGCAGTGTACATAAAGACTTTAAACAAATGTTAGTGTCCTCACAAAACCATAATATCTGCACACTAATAAAGGACCTATGCAAAGCAGTGAACTGTGGTCAATTGTAGAACTAAGGGATGCAGAGAGTGCATTTTCCACAAGATAACCAGGTAGCAATGACTCATAGTTGGAGAAGTTTTTGTATTAGGTCTGGGGTAAATGAAATTCCTGCTATGGATTTAACCTAATCACTTACCAATAGACATGCAAGAGAATGAATACTGTATACCAAAAAAGAGAGAGATGCCAATCCATAGAAGAGGATTTAGCCAAATGAAGGCCTGCTAGCAGCAGAATGGGGTGATGTTTTTCAGTATGCTTGCAGTTTATGTCCAGTCTTTGCCTTTTCTGTGTAAGAGGATTGGTATGATCTAATTTTACGTCTTAGGAAATTATGGGCTCTGAAAGTTTCAGCTTTTATATCGCCACACAAGTGACATTTGAGGAGTGCCACATCAATACATGATTCACACTGAATAGGATGTTTCATACATGGGGCTAGATAATTAATGTGTCCTTTGGTCAAGGCAGGGACTGGTGTTCTAGCTCAGTGTTTCTCAACCTTTTCGATATTAGGGACCAGCTTGCTGCCATTCTAAACTGTGTCAGGGAGATCTCAGGGACTGTTACCAGGGTCCTCAGAAGGTCATCTAGTCCAACCCCCTGCTCAAAGCAGGACCAATCCCCAACTAAATTATCTCAGCCAAGGCTTTGTCAAGCCTGACCTTAAAAATCACTAAGGAAGGAGATTCCACCACCTCTGTAGGTAACCCTTTCCAGTGCTTCACCACCCTCCTAGTGATTCCCTCTCCGCCCCCCCAATACTCAACCTAAACCTTCCCCGCTGCAACTTGAGACCATTACTCCTTGTTCTGTCATCTGGTACCACTGAGAACAGACTAGATCCTTTCTCTTTGGAACCTCCTTTCAGGTAGTTGGAAAGCAGCTATCAAAGCTACCCCTCTCATTCTTCTCTTCTTCAGACTAAACAATCCCAGTCAATCAGTTTCTTTAAATGTGCACTCAGAAATATCCAAGGGTCACATGCTCACCAAATAGTTCAGTTTGGATCGGTTATTCATTTTTACTGTAGCAACTCTCTCATGATGAAGCAATTTCCATCTGCCTAAAAGACTGTGAATTTCACTACTAGGAAGTTACTTTCCATTATTTCCTGTAAATTGTCAAGCCTATTCCTGAATAGTTCATATTTTCTCTCTTTGCAGAGGGAAGGAAGACTGGTGAATTAAAGCTTGTGGACAAGGCTGCAACACTGACATTGTTTCTGATTTCTTACAGATGATTTGGAAGCCTGTAGTGCTAGAAATTCTAAAAGCAGGAACAAAAGAATAAGAATGCATGAGCAGGATGTCATCAACCTGTAGCCTGAATTTTTGATTAATCCTATTAACATGCATCCCATTTGTTATCTACATGTATCTCAAGTGCCAGAGGCTTCATTGCTATAATGAATGATAATTTGGAGAGGGCAGTCCCACCTAATTACCAGTATTAAATGCTTTGAGAATTGTACACTTAGTTACCACAGAAGGCATTGTTATGTTATCATTTATTACTTTTATATGTTTACAATATGCTTTGTGCTATAGTAGACACAAAACAAAGAAACTACCTCCCCAATTTAATAAGAAATAGAGAAAATAGGACGCAATGGGAAACCCAGAGGAAGGAATAACTTGAAGTGGTATGTATATGTATAATGAGTAGATCTAATTGAAAAATGGAATTTTCACTCCAAGGGAATTTCTGATACTTAGACCTTTTATTTTCATTCTAAATTGGGTTGAAAAATCAAAATTATTGAAACTTTGCTGCCTGAAAGTTCAGAATTTTTTTTTAGTGAGATGTTTTCAATCAAAACAAAATGTTTCAACATTCCCAGAAAGAAATGATTCATTCAGTCTGTGAAAACGAAACAGTCTTGTTGGGTCAGTCAACGTTAATCTGTATCTGAATGAGCTGCCATTCTGATTTATGGGAGTAGTAGTTTGGGTTCCTCATGTTCCCATTATCCCCTGTGGCTTGAGCTATCCAGTTGAACTATTTCTCCCATGATATACCCTGGTTTCTTCCTCTGGTTGAGCCACTACATTGCATCATGGAAGATATAGTCTGGCTAAGGAGCTTGAGTCATCAGAAAGAATGGAGGACACGAGGCATCCAAACTATAATTTTCATGAGATGCTATGGTGGTTCAGGCAGATGCAGAGATTATTGTCCAACTGACCAGAAACAAAACATTTTGTTTTGATTTTTTTCCTCTGGAATAGTGAAATTTTTTTTACATAAACAAAATTTTCCCACAGAAAAATCTTCATTTTTTAAAAAAACCTGAAAATAGCCACACAACTCTATTGGTGTGTGTGTGTGAAAATACCTTTTGTTTGGTTCACTTTTTGAGGCAGTTATCGAAATGGTGGGTCTTTAGAAGAGACAAAATTACATACATTTCCCCCGCAAGACAAATTACTTGCCACAAACCAATGCTTATAGCATATGAAATACACAGGTGACTCCAACATTATCACATGCCTTTTCTGCATGTGGATAAAGTACAGTATCATGGATAGGATATTTTAAAGTGGTAGACAGATGGTTAAACAGATTTTTAAACCATCTTCTGAGGGTCAATCTTTGAGGAATCTGATCTGGTCCAGATGTGTCAAATGCTTTAAATCAAGTTAGGCAGTCAGGGTGGAAAAGGAAAAAAGATATCTGTACTGAAATGTGTTTAGAAATACAAATTGTACAGCAGAATAAAATGAGTGGAGCAATATGACCAAATTGTGTTAGTTAAAATGTAGTGGAATGATTGAACAAGCAACATGGACTGGTAGACATATGTGGCGACGTGAGGGGGGTTAAAAGGAGTAATGTTATTTATCAGAAAGACAGAAGTTGTAAGACTTTGATAAGGGCTATGGTATAGAAATCACTTGGTTGCAAAAGAACAGGCAGAAATATAGAGAGAGGAAATCTTGAGAGGAATTGGAGATTTTAACTGAGGATCAATGTGGTTTTAGCTAAAGCATCTCTCAAATGATAAAGAAAACTTTTTAAAAAAAAAGTTATAAAGGAATAATGTTTACAAATAACCAAGAAACTCTAGGGGAGTTAGAAGACAAAATATAGGAAATAAATGCAGTGTCTTAGGTAGTGGTTGGTATATATTCACTACTTAGTGAAGACCATTCTGTTTCTCCAAGCAGGAAGCTCCCATTACAATCAATGGGAAATGCACCCTACTGTAAATGTTGAACTAAGCTGAAAAACAGCATACATTGTAACAATTGATAGGGGAAGAATACATATTGTTAGGATGAAGCTTGTGTTATTTATAGGAGACTGGTTTTGGATTTATATGCAAAGATACTGTATGCCACCTAGTCTTTCAGAGAATGAGTGCTTGCTTGTTGTTCTTTCCCCATCCCTGGCCTGCTTTCCCTGTTCTGCTTGGGCTGGGGACTGGGGTGGCAGTAAGTGAGGATTTCCTCACCTCTCTGCTCCTCGCTTGATTTATTCCCAGTCTGAAGGCCCTTTTATGTGCAGATATCTTGGTGATAGATACAAAGTAAGATTCCCAAAAGAGCTTACATATAACATTGAAACTAGCAGGTATCACATTCAGGCACTTAAGTTGTTTACAATACTCCTCCCTACTAGTTAAACTGCTCTTATTAATTCTTAAATTGGTCTTTCTGCAACAGTACATAGATGTTAAGTAATATAATGAAGAGGCTACTTTACCTGCTCTCATTAGAATGTGACTTGGAAGTTTTAATAAAGAAAGAGGAGATACCTGGAAGGAAAACTCTCTCCCACCCTTGGCCTGGAGGGAGTGAGGTGGCATTTGTGCAGGATGCACATCAACATCAGATCAGGCAAGCTTCAATTCCCAGGAAGGTGAAGGAGGCACAATAGCTACCTTTATGTGTTTCTGTATAGGTACTGTTTATATTGCACCCAACACAAAGATGCATCATAGTAGTAAAAATGGATGTAGACCTCATTCATTAAGAAGGACACGTGTTTCCCATCTCTCCTGTTGATTACATCATTTGGGTGTATGAAAGACAAACTTCTTATTTATTTAATTATTTTTGGCAATATTATGCCACCCTCATTTGTGTGGAATAGTATTTTACTCTGTTCCTGATTCAGCCCAGCACTGCAGTACGTACTTAACTTGAAGTCAACATGCTTAAACATATGATTAAGTGCTTTTCTCAATCATGGTCTCTGTAAACACTCTCGTATATTTCAGTGGGGCTACTTACAGAGTAAGTATTATTCACTGTGAGTAATGGTAGCAGAATCTGGCCCTTTATCTCCAGTGGCGCCTGATCTGGCCACTCAGATGATGTGGGCAGGAACATCCAACAAGATGGTTTTTCTTTTCTTCTCTAAAGGATGGAGATGATCTGAGCTCATTGTGACTTTTCAGACCCCCACCTGTCCATAAAGTAAAAATAAGGTAGTTTTAAACAAGTACCATTAAACTGTGACTTTCAAAAGTGCATTGGTTTAACTCTGATCCCATTGAAGTCAAAGGGAATCTTATTGACTCCTGTGGGAGAACAATTAGGCCAATATTGAGCGCTTTTGAAAATCTCTCCCTTAATCTATCCTCACACACAAATACCTTCCACAAATACAGATGTTTAAATACACATTGACTCTTACCAGAAAAATCATTCCAAATAGCGTACTCTTCCAACTAATCCATCTTGGTTAAGAGGGTTTGCTGCCCACTCAGAGACAATGGCAGTTTCTGTGGAAAGACTAGACTTTCATCATTTATTTAGGTAGTTAATACTTTTCTGTGAAATACAATTTTAATTTGAAAAAAATCCAATTCTGGGGGTGGACAGGAGCATTGGGAGTTAGAGACAGGCTGAGGGCACAGGAGAAGAGCTGCTAGAGAACACGCTCCTCCAGAACCTTAGACTTGACCCAAGAGTCCTGGGTTTTTACATGCCTCTGCCAGTGAGTTTCAAGCTATTTGCTGATGGCAAAGTGTGTGGTTCACTCCATTTAGTGCAGAGGTCCCCAAACTGTGGAATGCACTCCCGGCTCTGCTATAGCCCTGCCTCAGCCATGGTTCCGGCTCTCGGCCTGGCATTCGGCCCTAGCTCCGGCCCTTGAGTGCTGATCTGTTCCCAGCCCCAGACTCACCCCCAGCTGTGCTCCAAATTCAGCTCCCTTACCCTTGTCTGTGTCCTCCCCAGCCCTGTCCCCGGGGAGAGCATGGACAAGGTTAAGGGGGTATGTGACCCTGAAATGTTTGGAAACCTCTGATTTAGTGGCTGAACCAAACAGAGGATAACAAACTACAGTGAAACCTCGATATAACGGACTAATTCGGGCGAGGGGGTGTCCGTTAAAGCCGAAAGTCCGTTATTTAATAATTTTTTTAAATTATTAAATAATGGACTTTCGGCTGACAATGGATACCCCCCTCGCCCAAATTAGTCCGTTATGTCCAAGTTTTACTTTTATCACTGCCGGGAGCCCGGCTGCTGGGACCCTGGCGGGAGCCGTCAGCCCGCCCGCCCGGGTCCCGGCTGGGGGGGGGGGGGGGGGGAGTTGACAGCTCCCGCCGGGCTCCCCACAGCGGGGAGCCCGGCGGGAGCTGTCAACTCCCCCCCACACCCGGCTCCCCGCAGGGGGAGCCGGGCGGGGGGGGGGTTGACAGTTCCTGCCGGGCTCCCCGCTGTGGGGAGCCCGGCGGGAGCTGTCAACTCGCCTGCCCGGCTCCCCGCAGCAGAGAACCGGGTGTGGGGGGGGGGGTTGACAGCTCCCGCCCGGCTCCCCGCTGCAGGGAGCCGGGTGGGAGCTGTCAACTCGCCCGCCGGGCTCCCCTCTGCGGGGAGCCGGGCGGGAGCTGTCAACTTCTGCGGAGAGTGACAGCTCCTGCCCGGCTCCCCGTGGCGGGAGCCGGCAGCCCCCGAATAACGGATTTCGGATGCATCGGAAATTTTGTCCGTTGCATCCGAAGTCCGTTAAATCGGGGTCTGTTAAATCGAGGGTTTACTGTATTACTTCTACTAGTTATTCCATCAGCTGATATGGTAGAGATCTGTGCTGTGCATTTAAAGGTCTACTGGTGACCCAAGTTAGGGGTCAAATGTCCATCCTCAATGAGGCATGGTCTCTGGAAAAAATAGCATGTGATCACACAATTAAAGACTGTATTGTAGTGCATAGGCACAAGGGAGCAAATTAAGATTGCACAGGCAAATCTGGTATTTTCTAACTTTCAGGTTCTTGACTTTGCAACTGTAATAATGTTCTTTTAACATTTTTGGATGTAATTTATTTAGACAGAAAGGTTTTGCAAAATTATCCCCCTACTGCTGATATAAAAAGTCATCAGAGGGTCACATAAACTGCAGGTCATGGATATGGAGAAGAATGGACATTCAGGTGGCTAATTCCAATGCCATGTAGCCAGGGCTTTGAAAAGGAGGACAATGACCTTCAACTGGACTATGTGTGTTTAAAATGCATGAAAAATATTGCAAAGAATAAAATCCTTAGGCAATGAGGTAAAGGTTTTGTGGGGAAATACTTCGTTAACTTAACATATTCAACTTAGATACAAGGAGACTCAATTAGCAGGTGCAAATACTGGTGCATTTTACAGTATTATTACTGTAATATCTAGGAGCATGGTGTTACTCATAGAGCTTGGAATGAACTCTGTGGTTATGAATTAAAAGTCAGGTTAGGAGACATTTTGGTGAGATACCAGAAAGGCACTGATCCTGCAGTTGCAGAACTGGACCCCTAGCTTCGTCATTTGCTTCTAGAGTGGAAGGTTTGACTGCTGTGGAGGTAGCTGACCTAGCATTCGGGGTTTGGGTAGAGGGAACCTAGCAGAAATAGCAGCAATAATCCTGAGTACGAGCCTTCGCTCCCAGCTGAACTACTAGTAGTAGAGAAGATGAGGAAGATTTGTGGCACCTTAGAGACTAACCAGTTTATTTCAGCATAATCTTTCATGGGCTATAGCCCACTTCAACGGATGCATAGAATGGTGGTAGTAGAGAGTGAGTTTCCCTGGGTCCTTTTCATGGTAGGGAAGGTGACTTTCTGCAGTACAAGATCTAGGAATAAGAGTTTTTTTAAACAACTGAAAGTCAAACAACGGAAACAATGTGAAATGGGAGTGACCCCCTGAAACCTCCTTGACCATTCCCTTCCCCTTGAGGGAGCAAAAAAAGACCAAAGGATTTTTCCTCTTAGTCATCAGCTTGTGGAAACAGGCTATCCAAAGACATACTGGGGACTCCACTGCAGGTGTGGTTGCCGTAAAACAGATGGGCTTCATGGATCTGTAGTTCACTCCATCTAGAGTATCTTTGTTCCTGTAATAAATTCTTCAAGGCAGGCCGTAATCTTGGATGTGTGATACATACTGGAATTTATCTTGAAACATCTGCAGCCACAAGTGCATGAAAGAACAGCAGCAGAAAGACAGCTGTTAGCATGATTTGAGACTAGACACAAGCCAATGGGTGGGTGGAATCCTTGGGATCAGAGGACTGTGTGCAAGAGGTAAAGTTAATATTCTTTCCTCAGCTGGGTTCCATCTCTTTGTTTGTGCTCAGTATTTTGTTTTTAGGGCAACTTCCAAGTAATCTATATATATAAAAGTCAAATGGTGTATGCGTGCGTGCGTGTATGTATGTATGCGTGTATGTATGCTTACTCCTTCCATACCGTTTGAGCTAGAGACTTGAAATTTGGTACAGTTAGAGGTCTTAGGGTCCTAATGACAGTAAGAGTCGAAAATTTTTCAAATCTCACCTCTGACGCCCCCCAGGGGTGAAATTATTTAAAGGCCAATCACATCAGCTGGGCAGCTGCTGTTCTCTGTGACATAGTTATGATGTCATAATACCCCCTCCAACAGACACTGCACTCGCTCAGCTTTCTGCCCCCTCCCCCCTCCGACGGACCACGGAATCCCTCAGCTCTCTGCCCCCTCCCCACCTCGGACAGACCCCGGAATCCCTCAGCTGTCTGCCCCCTCCCCACCTCCGACGGACCCGAGTTGGGTTTGGTCGCAGGGTAAGTGAGGTAGGGGTGTCGGGTTTGGTCGGGGGGTGAGGTGGGGGTGTTGGGTTTGGGTGGGGGTGTGTGAAAATGTGAGTCGGGGTTGGTCGAGGGGTAAGTGAGGTGGGGGTGTCGGGTTTGGTCGGGGGGGGGGTGAGGTGGGGGTGTCAGGTTTGCTCTCTGCCCCCTCCAATGGACTCCGTACTCACTCAGCTCTCTGCCCCCTCCCCACCTCCGACTGACCCGAGCAACGCCGGGTAGTTTCGCTAGTATATTATAAAATCAGCCAAGCTTCATTATTTATTAGGTACAGTTATTTTGAGTTTTCAGTTCAGGGAATGTTCTGTGCAAAATTGACATAGCTCTGATGCTATGTTTAACATTGTTCCTCTTCTTCCCTTTCAAAGTTTCAGAATATTTAGGCCAGTGAAGTTTCTGTATGTTGTGGATATGATTCATTTGGGCCATGGGAGGAGGGTGACAGTTACTTGCTACACAAATTTTTCCTGTGATTCATGAAACACCATTTGTGTCAGCCTTGTAGGAGGCAGTTCATCTGCCTCCTAGTAGGAGGGAAAAATGCTGGCATCGCTGCTGTCAGATGGGCATTGAAAAAATGGTGGTTAGACAGAAGAAAGTAGCAGGAACGCTGGGCTCTGTCTGTAGTAGTTACTGATGTACTTAATGAAAGACTGATATATATATCAAGTGTAGATGATTTTAAGGAGAACAGCACTGCTACAATAGCCAAAAATACAAAACAAAGTTGCTTTTTGTTGTGTTTATATATTTTTCCTGACTTTGTGTAAAAATGTCTTTGCACTTTTCCTTCTTGTTGGCTGAATCCATGGTTGTTTCATATGGGAGAAGGCCCCTATTGCTGAACGTTGTCTCAGCAAAACTTTCCAGTTTCTTCTGGTAGGAGCAGGGAAGCCAAATACAGTGCTGTATGCTTGTTCTCTGCAGAGGGATTTTTGCACTCTATTGTACCAGTAAACAGCAGAGACAATTCACCAAATTCTGTTAGCCTCCACATAGGAAGGCATTTGCTCTGGCCCACCAAAATGTTGAATAAAAACATTTAAGTGTAAACTTCCTTGACGAAGTCCATGACCCAAATCATCCTAGCTCGATTTGCTCATGAAAGGAGTACACCCTACAAAGGACCTCAATTCAGCATGGAAGATGGCTCAGCTGTTTCTGTGGAACTGTTCATCTTCTCTTCAAGACTCCATGGAGGTCACCCTCTCGGTCCAGGATCCACATAGAGTAGATGAAGACTGAGAGAGATGGGGACCTGTATTATAATACAATCCCAGGTTAAATGATCTTTACTGTAGAGCCTCACTATCCCAGCCATCCCACAATCACCCTTGCCCCCACTTCACCCAAGGACCCAGAAGCATCCATGAGGAATCCCTAGTAGTACTGCTCCAATGGACCTCTAGTTAGTACATCCCTGGAGATCTGCCTCAGAGTCTCACCCACCCTTACCAATCAAGACACCCTCATAAAACTATAGATATAACCAAAAAGGGGGATGAATAAGGGAAGGAAAACGTGTTACATACAGGGTATGGGCGTGGTCTGCTTACACCACCTTGTCTCCCTGTTAAATGCATGTAGACTCACATGGCTCAAGAAATGTTCTCATCTTGGAGTCTTGCTTATTGACAAAATATAATAGTTCAACATCAACTCCAGCACTAATCTGCCAGCCCTTCCTCTTAGGTTTCAAGTATCAGGGAGTAGCCATGTTAGTCTGTATCCACAAAAATAACAGAGAGTCCAGTAGCACCTTAAAGACTAACAGATTTATTTGGGCATAAGCTTCTGTAGGCATCTGAAGAAGTGGGTTTTTTACCCATAAAAGCTTTTGCCCAAATGACCTCTTAGTCTTTAAGGTGCCACTGGACTCCCTTTAGATTTGACAGTTCCTACCTAAACCCATCTCCTTCCTAAAGTCTTTCTCAGATGAGGCTTCTGGTACTGCAGGTATATTCCACCTGGCTGGCGTGGACAGCCAACTCCCAGGTCCTTCTCCTGACTTTATGCCTCCCTACTTTGTCTGCTCAGGCTCCTTTTATTAGGAAGTGCTACCTCTGGGCTGCTGGCACATGATTTTTGGTCACCTGACTCAGCTGCTGGTCAGAGCCTAGAAGCAGGATGTTAGGACGTGGACATGTGCCCAAGAACCAGCAAGCCATTACACGAGATTGTGTATAGATTTAAGAAAGCAACATTCTGGAAAATATTTATTCAGCATTGTTTTGAAAGGGAGAAAGGCTGCATCTGGGATGGATGATAGGGAAGGAAGATGAACCCCTCACAGCCACCAGTACAAAGAGATGATGACTTGCAACACAAGACATGATGGTTAAATTACTAGAAAATGGGTGATATCAAAATGCAAATATCTGCCAGAACAAGAGAGGTCTCTAACATAGTGAGGGCTTTTGGAAGTCCTACAGGCCAGTGAGACCAACAAAGGACCAGACACACATCTAGTGTGAATTGATGTTGCGCCATTGAAGTCAGTGAGGCTGTGGTGATTTACACCAGTTGAGGGTCTGACTCTTGTGGCCAGTCCTCCGCTTCACAGGCTGCCAATTCAGGGTAGCCACAATATAACCTGATTGCTCAAACCTGTTTGGCAACATTTTTATGCATTCTCCACAAGCTGCTCCTGATGTAGAAGCACTGCAAGGAAGAAGTTACAATAATTGAGCCCCAGGGTCACCCAGAGGTTGTGTTCCTGTTGCAGTGTTGTCATGGGGTAAGTAAGGGTGCAGCTGAAAAAAATTGCACAACTGGAGAAAACTATACACACTTTTGTACTGAATATGACAGTTGTCTCTCCCTGAAAGGTAATGTCTGAATAAAGAATAAATGAGTTTAAATGGAAAAGCAGAAACATAAATGAAGGTAGAAGAGGATGTTAAGAGTGATGCAGAGGGGAGTAAAAATAGCTATGTCTAACTGAACACCAGTTCTGTATTCACTACATTTGAGTAGGCATGACTACTAACTGGATTAAAGCACTGTTTGATTCACCCATATGGCTAAGTCTTCCATTATTTCCTGTGTTATAAAATGCTGACTCTGTTTGGATTTTATAATACTAATGTTTATTTTGGGGGAGGGGGAAAATAAAGGGGACTAATTATAGCTTTGAACTCCACTACAATGAGACAGGGTTTCTATTAAATATTTCTCAGGCAGTGTGATGAGTCATGAAATGCAACTTCTGCAGAAAATATCCTGATTGCCTCATGACTAGATGTTGGTAACTGAAATTACACACTCTCTCTCACACTCTCATGAAACCCAGGAAATGTCTGTCTCTGAGTAAGTTGTTTATTGAAGTTACCCAAGAAATGTAAAAGGGCTTATGATTGCAAAATAGGTAAAAATATATATAACTGAAATTTGAGGAACATGAAAAACACCTGCTGTACAATACAAATAGTGAAATATTGTTACTGTATTTTCATTCACAACATGGGAAGTACTTGCATATTTTAAAGATAATAAGGTGCCTGCCTTGTTAGGAAACAAAGGTCAAGCACTGATCAACTGTAAAGAAAGAAAAGCATTGAATTACCAGATGAAAGTAACAAATTTAAATATCTTTAGCACAAAATCTTTATAATGATTGCCACAGAATCATATGATGCAGAGTACACTAAACACTTGCTCCTCTGACTTACAGTTAAAACAGAATTTCATATCAGAGGGACATGAAATTCACTTTCTAAGTTCAGAAAGGCCCATTATTACCGTATATCATCTGGTCTGAATCTTGTGATGCCACATTCCCTAGCTTTCATTTGGATTCTCTTGTTGGCCCTACTTCATTACTGCTCCAACAATTTATGGTTAACCTAGAGCATGTTTTAGGAAGACATCCAATAATTAAAAGTTTGGATAAATTGACCTCCATATGTTGGAAAGACTACAGACTTTTTAAATTTTGCAGTAGAAACGTTTTCTCCTGGAGTTTATAAACTTTGAAGGTTTTGCCCCGTAAGCCTGCAATTGAACTTTGGGAGGCTATGTCTACCTTTCAGATAACAGAATTTAAATTAATTGGGATTTGAGTAATGAAATGTTCACTGTTATTTTAATAATTTATGTTTTAAAACTATTGCAGATGAATTTAGCTAACTCCTATCCATTCATGTTCCCATTTGCATGGAGGAGTGATGAACACCTATGTACTTTGTTTTGCAGATGACGTGGAGGAGGTTAACAGTATGGAAAGTGTGATGTTGGAATATGCTGCAATGGACAGAGAGCTAAACCATTATATGCAAGCAGTTGAAGCTACGGTACATCAGGTAAATAATTATTGCCATGCCAAATATGGATGATTTTTCTAAAACACTTAATTCATACAAAAATTACATTAAAAGAATATTTAGTCTTCAGAGTCAAAGGCTGCAAAGTTAGGAAATCCCAGAATTAAGGTGGCCTATGCACCTTTACTTCAGTCCCCTTTGCACATGCATTGTGATACTGTGTTTAATTACATAATCACATACTACTTTTTCCACAGGACTCCTATCTCCCTCAGGGCAGGGCTTGGAAGGCACTCTGGGAATGAACCAGGGTTGTGTAGTTAAGAAATAGTTTTATAGGAAATGTACCTCATTTGCTGCAGAAGTTGGAAGATGTTTAGTGAATAAAGCAGGTGATTGTGGGAATAAAAATGATGATCCCCTGGTTCAGGCAGTTGAATGCCACCTTTTGGAACTGGATTCTATCCCTGCCCCATCACAAAGTTTCTGTGTGATGCTGAGCAAAGAGCTTTTTTGTTTTTAGAAAAGCAAACTTGTAATCAGAAATTCCATGATCTTGAACCATTTTGGTAACAAAGAGTCCTGTGGCACCTTAAAGACTAACTGAAGTTTTCAAGCATAAGCTTTCGTGGGCTAATACGCACTTCGTCGGCGACGAAGTGGGTATTAGCCCACGAAAGCTTATGCTTCAAAACTTTAGTTAGTCTTTAAGGTGCCACAGGACTCTTTGTTACCTCTGCTATTCCAGACTAACACGGCTACCTCTCTGATTCTTGAACCATTTTGATTCTCATATAGATTCATCATCAAGGTTAAAACCTTCAAATCTATAGCCCAGCTCTCTGCCACTTGAGCTAACAGAGTAAGTAATAGAAGTAGAAAGTTGCCATCTTCTATGAAGCCAGCCACAAGAGGGAGACGAGGCACACATTTTGCAGGGCTTTCACAGCTATTTGCTGATAGCAGAGGAATGTTGAGCCTCTGTAATTTTAAGCTCTATTCCAGGTTCTGGAGACAAGTGTGCTGTAGTGAGTAGAGCTCCTTTTGCCCATGTCCCCTTCTTTTCCTGCTCCTTCCAGTCTATTCATGTCTGTGTCCTAATCTCCCCTCCCCATTTCTCCCCCCTCAATTTCCCATCCTGGTCCCCAAGTCCTGACCATCAGCACTTTGTTCCAGGCCCAGTCCCCTATCCCAGTTAATTTCCTCATCTCAGGGCTTGTCTTCACTACCCGCCGCTGCAGTGAGGACAGGTAAGTCAGCTGGAGATACGCAAACTTCAGCTTCGTGATTCACGTAGCTGAAGTTGCGTATCTGCAGTCGACCCCACCCCCTCCCCCCAGTGAAGACCAGCCCTCAGACTCCCTATCACCTCCCTCCTATCTCAGCTCTTCACCTGTCTGCCTTCCTGGCAAGCTGATTGTTTTCATCAACTGCCTTGCCACCAGCAGGGGGAACACTGAAAGCACAGAAGAGAGAATGTCCTTGCTTTCACTGCCTGTGACTGGCCCCAGAGCAGCCCCCAGCTGCCAGGAGAAGCAATTGCAAGGAAAGCCCTGCTGTCAGCCCCTGTCCTGTGCTCAGTACAGAGTGGGAGTCTTCTGTGGATTTGGCTGCTAAGTCTCTACTGAGTATATGAAAACTGAGATTTTCAGGGGCTCATAACCTAGCCAGTTGTGGGCAGATTTTCACAGAGAGAAAGGAAAGATCTCTGCCACCATAGCATTCTTCTTGCCAAATACCACATCTCTTCTCTAAAGCACAGAAGACCTAGAGCTTTGACACGTGTGGTTTTTTTTTAAAAAGTCACATGGGAAAAAAGTCACCCTGAGCAGTTGTCTTCAGTCTAGGAGAAGAAATGTAATATAGGTTACAACCTCGCAGCAGAACAAAGAGATCAGGGGAGGACAGCAGGTGTTTTTTCTGTAGTTGTTCATGGAAAGTGGGAGCTTATACAGCTCTACTCTTCTATTTATTACTTATTCCACACCCATCAAGTGCACTAATTTCAAAGCATGCAGGTGGCCTCCAAACTATACAACATCTCTCCTGCCAGCATCTATGGCCAGCTGTCAATCTACCTTAGAAAAAGGGGCACTTTCCCCTAAAATTTATGTAATAGGTAAGATGAATGAAACACTGGTGCTATTTCTCCTTCAAACTTGCCAAAGTTAGACTGGCTGCTATTGGAAGCAGAACAGAAAGAACCACTTGTTAAATCAGCCTGTGCTGTCCAGGCTCCCTGCTGACTTGGGACAGGTCCAACAGAGGGTCCAACACTTTCCCAGGGACAAAGCACTAGGCTATTAATCTGTGCAGACAGAGGTTACCATTTTTCATTTATTCATAAAACTCAACCTGAAGGTAAAAAAACACCTTTCATCAATCTGATCTTACTAAGTGTGTATCTGTTGTTGTTCTGTGTGTGTGTGTGTGTGTGTGTGTGTGTGTGTGTGTGTGTGAGAGAGAGAGAGAGAAAAAGAGAGGAAATGGAAGAGCACAGTGATTCCTAACGCATGATTCTGTATGGCCTGCTTTCTTGTATAAACCGCACTTAAAAATGAGTGTCCCTCAAGCAGTATGAAAGCTTGAAGCTGATAGAATAGGTAGAGCTTGCCCTCTGCCTGCAGGCAGGATCTATTCTGTTGCAGTTATCTGGAGTTCAAACTCCTGATATTTCACCTTATGTAACCCTTGCCAGTTGCACTTACATGCCAGTATAAGATGACAGAAGCTTACAGTAAAAATAACAAGGAAGTAGTATGAAGTATAGTTACAGGTTTCCAAAAGCCAAGTCTTTGTTGACTTAATCTGCAATTGGAGCAACGCACAAGGTGAAACTTAGCCGCATCCTCTTCTGGTTGAATCAGCAGCCTGTTGAGTAAGAAATGAGCAAGTGCAGTGCTGTTTCCAACAATAGACTGTGGGAAATCCTTTGTCCGTGGAAATTCCCTCTGACACTGAATTTAGCTCACCTGTGTAATGACTTGCCTTGTGCCACTTCTCCTTTTTTAACAAGAGGCTGTTTCCTGTAAAGTAAACACCGCCCAGGTTACTATCCATGCAAAAGAATCCTAAACAGTGATGTCCTTTGTTTGTCTGTTTTCACTTAAAATAAAATTAAAGGACAGATTTTTCTGTTCTGGTCCTTTTATGCTCTTTAACTGGAACAAAGAGGCTGGAAACCAAGCTGGACTGGCCAGATGAGAATTTCTTGCCTTGGGGAGCTTTTATCTGACACAGAGAATAGTGTACCCAGCTCCTGTAATACCCCTTTGCCCCCTCTCAGCCCTGTCATGGTGGAGTGCTATGGGCTGAAGTACTAGGCTCTTCATCTATGCGCTTCTGGTATATGGCTCATTAGAGGCTGTGTCTAGTTGGTGTAATTTAGAGCAGTCCCTAGACTATTCCAACCAAGGCAGATTTCAGGGTAGTGCAGATCTGCCCTGAGAATCAGGAAACCATAACTAGCTCCCTGATGGCTCTGTCGCTCAGACCATCTGCTGCACAGCAGAGAATCTGGGCATTTATTGTGCCAGTGGAAGGAAGATATTAAGGTGGGGCTGGTAGTGCCGCCTATACTTAAGGTTGCCCAACGTTTCCCATTATAAGACTGCCATTTATCTCTCTTCTGCTATTGCAGAGCATAGGCAGCATGCAAGTGAAGGAAGAATCAGCTCTACTAATGCAGAGTGGTGAAAAAGAGTGGAGGCGGGAATCTCCATCCTTAGAGGTTTTTAAGGCCCAGCTTGACAGAGCCCTGGCTGGGATGATTTAGTTGGTGTTGGCCCTGCTTTGAGCAGGGGATTGGAATAGATGACCTCCTGAGGTCTCTTCCAGCCCCAATATTCTATGGGGGACAGTCAGTAATGTGGTTGTAGGAGCTAGAGACCGGGGAGGAATGGTGGAGGAGGGCACTGGTAGGAGGAAAGGGGAGTGGGAACGATTGGGGAGAGGAAGAGGCAATTGGATGGGGTGGTCAGCAGGAGCCAGGAGGGTTGGATAGGAGCTGAAGAAAGGTAGAGTGGCTGAGGAGCCATATGGGGATAGAGAAGGAAGAGGATGGACAGGAGAAGAGGAGGTAAAGGGCAAAGGAGTTGGACCAATGTGATCAGAGCAGAGGGGGGGAGGGGGCATGAGCTGGAGAGAGGGGTTGGGAGGTTGGATCAGTTGCAGAAGTGGGAATATATGCAGTGAATGAGGCATAGGACTGTAGGAAGAGAGAGGATGGTGTCATGGTTAAGGCAGATGAATGCCCTGCTAGATAATTGGATTCTAGTCCTGCCTCTACCACAAGGATGCTGAACAAGGAACTTAAACCAAATTGTTTAAAGATGGTCACTAAATGTATGTTCCTCTTTTTCTGGGTGACCAAACGAAAGCCAGATTGGCACAAGTTCTGTAAGTGAAGTCAATGGGTGCTGTGTATTTTTTTTTTTTTTTTGAAGTGCAGTAAAAATGTGAAGTTCTCTCAAAAGACAGCCCCCAAGTGCCTCAATTTGGACACCCAAGGTTAGTGGGCAGTTTAGCTCTTAATCTCTCTCTGCCTCAGTTACCCAACTGTAAAATAGGGATAATCTGACATGGATGTCATGAGGATCAATTAATTTATGTTTGTGACACACGTGTATACTTTGATGAAAGCACTAGAGAAAAGCCCAGAGGAAATGCATAATTTTTTATTCACTGAAGGGTTTGGATAGTGTAAATTAAACCGTGGAGCCACACAGTGAATAAGAAAAATAAAGAAATGTTGAATAGCTACACAATCACTGAATTCACTACACATCCTGATTCATTCCCAGAGCAGGTCCGTTTAGTGTACTGAAGGAGACAGTGGCCCCTTGGAAAAAGAGCATCTGACTATGTAATTAAGAGACTGTATCATAATAGATGTGTACAAAGGGTAGGGTGACCAGATGTCCTGTTTTTATAGGGACAATCCCATTTTTGGGGCCTTTTCCTTATATAGGCATTTATTACCCCCCACCCCACGTCCCGTTTTTTAATAGTTGCTATCTGGTCACCCTAACAAAGGGGGCAAATTAGAGTTGCACAGGCAACCTTAATTCTAGCATTTTGCTAACTTTGGCGTGTTGACTCTGCAACCTTAATGTTCTTTTAACATAGCTTTTTGGATTTAATTTAGAATGAATGCAGTCAGCACAGAACATCAATCTCCAAACTATACTTTAAACAGCATTACAGTGTTAAGGTTATGTGCTCACTTCCCTACAAAAGCTGGGTTGAGGATGCATTTCAACACCTTTTTAATATTTACTTCCCTTGTGTGTGTGTGTGTGTGTATGTGTGTGTGTTTTGTGCTAAACAGCATGTAGAGGCTGCCATTATGTTTGTAACATAGCCAGGCATATTTTATGTGAATTAGTTAGCTCCTACCCATATGGCTCACTTTCATAATATGTTGGAGGTCATGTTTCAAGCAATGCAATAGAAGCTGAATTTATCAAATACAGTAGACTCTCGATTATCCAGGATTGGATTAACCAGGATGTGGATTAACCAGGATGTCAAAAAAAAGTATCTGCAACTCGCAGGGCTGGCTCTGGCTTTGTTGCCGCCCCCAACACACACCAAAAGAAACCCCACCAGGGTGCAGGGCAGCCAGTGAACCAACACCTCCTCCCCCCCGGCGCAGGGTGGCTGGTGAACCAACCCCCTCCCCCATATTTCCTATGGATGGTGTTTATCCGGAATTTTATTAACTAGAATTATTTGTTTCCCTATCATCCTGGATAATAGAGAGTCTACTGTAGTATGTAATAGCGTTGTTCTTGCTGTATTTATTTAGGTTCATATAACACATTCTCAACATGATCTCTGAGTGCCTTACTGTGAGCAAAGGAATCTTTCTCCTTTGCCGAGTTTAAGGGTACGTCTTTACATACAGCAGTGCACCTGCACCTCTGAAGCACATCTGGTGAAGATGCTCTATGCCAATGGGAGATTGCTCTCCCATCAGCATAAAAAACCCCACCTCCATGAGTGACGGAAACTATGTCGGTGGGAGTAGCTGTCCCACTGACATAACGCTGTGCACATGAGTGCTTATGTCGGTATAACTTATGTTGCTCAATGTTTGGAATATGTAGATATAGCCAGTGATCTAGATCCTGCAAATTCTTATTCCTGTACTTGTCTGTATGTACTTTGACTTCAGTAGGGCTATTTGCATTTGTAAAATTAAGCATGTGCTTAAGTGTTTGCAGGATCAACCCCGTAGATAAGAGGGAATTTATCAGAGCAAGAGGCATAGTATCTCTGCTTTCCCAGTGCCTGGTCACGTCAGGGCTTTGGGTCTAGACAAGATGGAAGTGATGCTGATACATTGGGAGAACCTCCAGAAGAAAAGGTGAAGGTCATATCTACTCCCTTTATTTCAGAAATCTGCTTGTTATTTGTTACTTTGTGAAATAATGAGTCCTCGTGGATAGAGAGCTGGACTGGGACTCAGGAGACCTGGATTCCATTTGCAGCTTTGCTATTGGTCTGCTTGGGTAACTGTGGGCGAGTCACTTTACTGCTATGTGCCTCCGTTTTCCTGTCTGTAAAATGGGGATAATGATGCTTACCACCTTTATAAAATACTTTGAGCCCTACCAATACAAAGTGCTGTATGAGTAGGCATTATTTTATTTTATTACTGAGGATTGTAATTGGAAGTTTTTTGGGTTCTGCCAATACTTTTGGATTCCTAGATAACCCCAAGTGCAAGACTCTTAGTGACTTAGTGGCTTTTCTCATCTGGATTTAAACTTTGAGGGTGGGAAGCCAGGGCATTCTCAGCAATTGGGCTCTTGATTCTGCAATTCACACCCCCATTTATTGACCACACCGTGAGTTAAGGCATATCTGTTCACTGACATTTTTCCTGAGTAATTTGCCATAGTGAGTTCTGTTTTTGTCTTGTTTTTACCTGTTAGGAGCAGTTTGGGGGTTGGGTGGTTAATATGATTATCTCCAAATATGCAGTATATTGTTTTAATTAGTGTAAATATTTCCAAAGATCATGATGGGTGTGTTTTCATAAACCAGACTTTAATCCAGTCATTCTTAGGAGTTATTTGGGTTTTTTTGCTAGTATTAAGAATTTTTAAAATCTGCCTTGTTTATTGCTGACAAAAATCAGTAATTTTACCTGTAAACATTCTTATATTTCAGAACAATGGCTGAACAAGGAGAAGGGATATATAGTTCCCCAAACCACAGAGTCCAGGGGTGGGCAAACTTTTTGGCCCGAGGGCCACATTGGTGTTGTATGGAGGGCTGGGTAGAGAAGGCTGTGCCTCCTGAACAGCCTGACCCCCGCCCCCTACCTGAACCCTCCCATTTCCCACCCCCTGACTGCTCCCTTCAGAACACCCGACCCATCCAACCCCCTCTGCTCCTTGTTCCCTGACCGCTCCCTCCCAGGACCCTCGCCCCTAACCCCACCCCAAGGACTCCACACCCTATCCAAGCCCCCTTGTCCCCTCACTGCCCTGACTAAATTAATGATGGCAAAAAGAATGTACTACAGCAAAGCTGAGATTAGCCAATTATTTTGGTGAACACCCTAGTCCTGGAGCTAAACAGTTATGAGCCTGTAACATTTGTTTTATGTTATACTTAAGGTGTGTGTATTTTTCTTGAGACTTAAAGGTGATTAAAGATACATTACATTATTAAATCTGTATACTGCCGTCACTTAAAACCTGGGCTTTGTCAGTCTAGTATGTGCAGAGATTTTTTATGGAGCACTTTAATTTGCTCTGGAAGCCTCAGCACTAAAATACGTTCCTCCATTTTACTTGTTCTCTACCCTTTGTTTAATTAATTACTTCGAACACTCACAACTGATTCTCTCCACATAGATTTACTGTGTTTCTTCCTATTTAAATCATTCTAGTTATAACAAGTTCTGCTTGTTAAGGATGACTTAATATTTGTTGTTGTTGTTGTTTTTTTTTTACTTTGAGCCTGATAAACCTTACACCAGGTATTAAGTGTTGGCAGATTGGCCTCATTTTGAGGACCTTACCTTGATATAAATGGTACTTGATATAAATGGCACCCACTACTGGGTGGGATCGACTGCAGATATGCAACTTCAGCTACGTGAATCACTTAGCTGAAGTTTGTGTATCTGCAGCCA
Organism: Sternotherus odoratus; assembly: GCA_032164245.1. NCBI lineage: Eukaryota > Metazoa > Chordata > Testudines > Kinosternidae > Sternotherus > Sternotherus odoratus. The sequence continues at coordinate 17,459,722 of JAVMKO010000002.1, read as the reverse complement.
ACTTACCGTCCATCCTCACGGCGGCGGCAGTCGGCGGCGCACTCTCCCGTCGACTCCAGCTTGCGCCTCCCGGCAAGCTGGAGTTCCGGAGTCGACGGGGGCGCCGCGGGCGATTGATTTCTCGCGTCTTCACAAGATGCGAGAAATAGATCGCCAGAAGATCGATTGCTACCTGAAGACCAGCCCATAGTGTAGATGCTTCCTACATCCATGGAATGCTTTTTCTGTCATTGGTTTTTACCAGCTTATTTTCTCCCCAGCACTACTAATTGTGGATGTTTGGTATAGGAGCTGTTTGCACTGGGAGAGAGCAGTTTATAGATTCATAAATTTCAAGGCCATTATGGTCATCTAGTCTGACCTCCTCCATAACAGAGGCCATAGAACGTCCCCAAAATAATTCCTAGAGCAAATCTGTTAGAAAAACATCCAATCTTGATTTAAAAATTGCTACTGATGGAGAATCCATCATAACCCTGGATAAGTCATTCCAATGCTTTGATACTGGGTTGTATGAGGAGGGTGGTTAAGGGGAGTAATGGAATGTTGGTATCTCTAGGGGTCAGAATTAAGGTGGATGGTCCATGTTCTATGGTAGTTGTGATAATAGTAAGGTGTATGGGTGTAAGTGAAGGAGTAGAGGGTACATACTATTCAGTGGCTTATATTTCTGTTCTGTTTTTGCGGATTTGAGTCAGGTAGGGGGGAGTGTGGGTGGGTGACAGCCCTAACTGCTTCACAACAAAGCTTTTTGTGTATTATTTCCTTAAGATTTTAATGTTTATTTAGAAGTTGTCATTGGATGGGGATTTCCCCCCTCCCCCCATCAACAGTAAGGCGCAAATCCTGTTGTAAGACCCTTAAGAAAATATGTCAGTAAATTGAAGGTCCCTATGGAGAGGGTATTATATGAGCCTACCCCATCAATCAGATTTCCATGTTCTGTGTGCACCTATCCCTGGTGAAGTGAAATGTTTATAGTGCTTGGTCAACCAGCACATTTCAAAAGAAGACACTGTAGTGAAAAATTGTTACGATTATTGCTTTTATTATAGGTATTGCAGTAGCATCTCGCACCTTGAGACATGGATAATACATTTAATTTTTGAAATTTACTTGAGCATTTTAGGAGTGGCAGATCTCTAAAAGGGTAAACTTCCTCTTTTGCACTTCTATAATTTATACATAACTGAAGTCTTTTTAAAAAATCTCTAAAAAGTATTTGCATCCCAAGTTTCAGCCTAGAGAAAATTTCTGCAATGGAGGTATATATAGCGTTTGGACTCTCATTGACTATAGTGGTCACAGTTTGTCAGAATATGTTGCCCTGATTTTGGAATCTTAATGTGTTTACAGCTGTGAGTTGTGCCTCTTTTTTATTCCATTTATTTAGTCTTACAAAATGCACTCATCACGTAATCTCCAAGGGAATGTATTATAATTAAAAACACTACACGTGACTTCTTGTTAACATGAAGACTCCCTTCTCAGGAAATAAGCAAAATATCTACCCTACAGTCACCTTCCTCTCTGCTGCTTTCTGCTTAGGATTGCCAGGGGTCCAGGTTTTGACCAGCAAGCCTGATCAAAAAGGAATCCTGGTGGCTCCAGTGAGCACTGCTGACCAGGCCGTTATAAGTCTGCTCGGTGGCGCAGCAGGGATAAGGCAACTCCCTGCCTGTCCTGGCTCTGCATGGCTTCCGAAAGTGGACACACGTCTGACTTCTAGGCGGATGGGTGGCTGTGGAGCTCTGTGTGTTGCCCCTGCCCCGAGTGTCAGCTCCACAGCTCCCATTGTCTGGGAACCGCAGCCAGTGGGAGCTGTGGGGGCAGCATCTGCAGACAGGGGCAGCACGCAACATGCAGATCTGCCTGGCTCTGCCTCTGCCTAGGAGCTGAAGGGACATGCTGGCCTCTTCCGGGAGCCACCTGATGTAAGTGCAGCCCATGCCCTGAACTCCCTTCCTCATTCCAGACTCCTTGGTCCCACTGTGGACCCCCCTCCTGCACACCAAACTCCTCATCTCTGGCCCCACACCAGAGCCCACACACCCAGCTGGAGCCCTGACCCATTCCCCATGGCCCAACTCCCTGCCCCAGTCCAGGGACCCCACCCCTGCACTCTGAACTCCTCATTTGTGGCCCTATCCAGAGCCTGCACTGCTCCCCCAGCCCAGAGCCCATACCCCCTTCAACACCCTATCTCCATGCCCCAGCCTGGAGCCCCACAATCCAAACTCCTCATTTCTTGCCTCACCCCAGAGCCTGCACCCCAAGCCAAAGCCCTCACCTCATCCATCACGCACCCCAACCCCGTGCCTAGCCCAATGAAAATGAGCGAGTGAGTGAGGCTGGGGGAGAGCGAGCGATGGAGGGAGGGGGGATGGTGGTGGGGCATTGGGAAGGGGCGGGGCAGGGCAAGGGTGTTGGGTTTTCGGTAATCAGAAAGTTGGCAAACCTATTTCTATTGCTACTAAAATCATGGCCAGTGCTACCATTTTAGGCCCAAGTCCTATAACTGGATCTACTAATGTGGATTGTGTGCCCATGTGGAGCAGCAATAACTTGTATGGGTTCTCCATGAGATTAGAGGGTCTGTGCTAGTGGTACTGATTGCAGGATTATAGCCTTAATATACTAGTTTTAAGAGCTGCTGACAAAAGAAGTAATATATTTGGAAATCCTTGGGGCATGTTAAATAATAAATGTTGGTTTATGGCTGGAAAAATGAAGATGAACTATGAAGTGTGTTTTCCACCCCAACCCTTCAATTAAGTAAATTTATTTTTATTTTCCTTCTGTAAGGTATTTTCTGTAATCCTCAGTGCATTGTTTTTATTGAATGACTAATGCATCTGGTAGATCTGTATTATGTATACTGAGTCACTTCTTTGTTTTATGATATATTTAAATGTTTAAATCTCTATGGAAATGAAATATTCCAAAGGACTTTACCCTTTTGTTCTGGATATGTTTGTGTGTGTCAATTGTGTCAGCACAGCCTGTGCTATGGAGAAAATCTTTTGGCTGATGAAGATTACCAAGCTACTGTTTCACAAACCGTATCTAGAAAATAGAGATGAGATGAGCAACAGGTGTGGGTTTTTTTGTTTTTTTTTCAGAACCTAAGTTTTGTGTGCAGAGTTTGCATACATCATTGTAAACTGAAAATAATCCAGATCCATTGTCTCTACTGTACCATCCCCCTTTAGGGTGACCAGATGACACGATTTTATAGACACAGTCCCGATTTTGGGGTTTGGTTTTTTTACATAGGCTCTTATTATCCCCCCCCCCCCCAATCCCCACTTGATTTTTCACATTTGCTGTCTGCTCACCCTATCCCCCTTATTTGTCATTTTTCACTGGTGCCAGAAACATTGCTCCTGACAGCTGAACTGATCTTTTCATTTTTCTAAACCATTGTTCACCAACACCCATATAGATAACCTTTGGTTTTCCCCTCTTCTGTTCTCTGGCTGCAGTTAATTCACACTTTGAAGCTAAGGTAGGCCTTGTCTACCAGTTATATTGGTGTACTTATACCAGTATAGTCCCCTCTGCCCGTGTCACTGATCAGAGATTTTTGTTAGTAGTGCCTGTCAGGCCTGCTCATACACTCCACACATTTTTGTGGCTGGTCTCAAGGAGTTAGAGGTCTGCACAGGTGAACCGCCCTCAGTTCCCTCTCAACCCCCTTTGACCTGAGCCTGAGTATAGAGTGTGCTCGTTCTCGTCACATATTCGTTTCCAGTATAGTTAGTATGTTTAGTAGTAGTTAGCTTAGCTTCTTAGTAGTTGTTGAGAACTGTTGTTTCTCCTTTTTTTTTTTTTTGGTCAGTAAGGAATTGTTTTGGACATGGTTTTGGTAGATGTCGGGATCCCTGAGTTTTAAGAGTTGTCTTTCCTGCTGGTAGGTTATCCCAGTCAGTGATGGGCCTCCACTATTTGAATGTTACGGTGACTGAAATCTGCGGAGGTGCAACCTGATCCTCTGTACATATTTTCTCCAGCCTGTATGATGTGGTTCCTGCCTGTAGATCAGATGCTGCAGTTGGCAATGCAATTGTGTTAAGAGTAATGGACTTTGTTCCAAAAAACTAGGGTGACCAGACAACAAATGTGAAAAATTGAGACAGGAGGTGAGGGGTAGTAAGAGCCTATATAAGAAAAAGACTCAAAAATCGGAACATCTGGTCACCCTATCCGAAGCTCCCCCCCTCCTTAGGGGATATTGCTCGGGAGTCACCAGAAGTCGGGCAGCCATTGGGACAGCACTTGAGGAAAGAGGAGAGCTTACTCCCTTTGTGGGGTAACTGGAGTTCTTTGAGATGTGTGTCCCTAAGATGCTCTGCTATCTGCTCTCCTTCCCCTCTGCTTTGAAATTTTCCTTGTTGGACTTTGCGGTAGAGACGAAAGTGAGGGTGGGTCACCCATGGAGCCCTATATATCCTTGGTATGGGGTATGAGGATGTATTGAGTGCATGCATGGGCTAAATGGGCACTGCTACCAAATATCTGTGATCAAAGGCACAGGGAGTGCATGCACACCTGAAGCGGAGCACCCATCTGGGGACACATCGCAAATAAACTCCAGTTACTGTACAAAGTGAGTGACATCTCTTTCCAGTGTACCCTCCCCCCTGCCCTTTTGTGGACACTCTTATTCCAGTGAAAAAGAGGCTTTTTAAAATTTAGTTTAAGCCCCTTCAGAAGTGACACAAGCTAAACTGAAAAAAGGCACACATATACTAAAATAAAAGTGTTTACACTGAGGGTTATACCAGTATAATTATATCAATTTAAATTCACACCTTACTTTGTACTGGTGGAACATTCCTACGTAGACAAGCCTTTATACTTTTCCTTGAATTACATTTTGATATCTACTGCTTCTTGAATGTATTCTCTGACCTATTCTTTTGCTTCACCCTCGTTGTCAGTATTTTGGACACCAATTCCTGCATAGTCCTTGCACAAATAGCTCTTCTATCATTCTGCCGCTTATGTTTGAAGTGTTCTACAAGCTTTTGCTTGTGCTTCCCTATCTTAGATCTGTAAATACGACGAGGAAGACTTATCTCAGCATAAGCTTTCGTGGGCTATAGCCCACTTCATCGGTACAACAGACTAACGCTAATGCTCTAAAAATAGCTCCAGTGCAGAGCAGGAGGCTCCAGCCTGAGCTGCAACTTCAAAGTGGTGTCTATGGAGCTATTTTTAGAGCACTAGCCTGGCTGGGAGGCTCGTTCCCACCAGCTCCAAAATGCTGTGTAGATATACCCTGAGGTCCTCTCATGAAATACACCCCCCGAGTGGCAATGGGGGGGAGGGATAGCTCAGTGGTTTGAGCATTGGCCTGCTAAACCCAGGGTTGTGAGTTCAATCTTGAGGAGGCCATTTAGGGATCTGGGGCAAAAAATCTGTCAGGGGACAGTACTTGATCCTGCTAGTGTAGGCAGGGGACTGGACTCGATGACCTTCAAGGTCTTTCCAGTTCTAGGAGATTGGTATATCTCCATTTATATATAATGACACCCTGGGGGGGCAGGTCAGGTGAGGAGGCTGAAAAAACTCAATCAGGGCCAGCATATTACACAGCACACTCAAAAGCACACACATTTGAAACTACATTTAGTACTAAAGGAGCAAACCACACTAATACAATAATTGCATTTACTTCATAGACTGCTAATTATCTCAACAGGATTTAGTGAGCCTGTGTCCACTTGATTCATCCTAATTGAGAGCCATGTCATCTTAATTTGTAATTTCCTCTTCAGTTTGGGTTTGGAAATCTATACAATCTCTTCTAAGGGGCCTGTCCCAATGGTAGTTACAATACTATTTCAGAGCAGCAGCTTCTGAAGTGGGAGTTGTAATTATTCTATATGAGTTAGTGAATCTGCTAAAGTCTTTTTTCCCCCTTTGCTTGTGATTTGGGTGTTTTTTAAACACACTCGGCTCCTGGTCTCCCAGCTCTGTAGACGGCACCTCTCATTCTGACTGTAGCATGAGTAGTGGAGTGACTGGATACAACCCTGGGCGGCTTGTAACTTGTTGTCTTACTGATCGTGATCCATAACTTCCTCAGGGAAGGACTCATCTGGCACATTCTTAGGTGCTTCTGCATACTCTGGTGTTTTACAACTGGAGATTCATGCCCAGTCCTGCAGATCTGCTATGGATTCAGAGACCAATGGCTAGGTATCAAAGCTCTGTGGACAGGGCTGTTTTTGGTAAAACTGAGACCATCTGGAGAAGAGGATGCAGGAAGAGAGTGGGCTGGGGGGAAGAGACTGAAGGTAATGCCAGGAAAAAGTGGTTATGTAATATTAATGTGTGGCTGGACTTCACTCCACAGTGGAGAAGAGAAACAAGAGCATGTGACACCAAATGTAGGCAGGTAATGGTGTGAAATGTCAAGCTGACATTGGTGAGCTCGCTGCGTGGAAGAAGGCAAGGAGATGCGGTATGGGTTTTAAGCAGGTCACAACTTTAATAGTCAAACAATATCCAAGGTTCCTATCAGTGGACAGCCCAGCACAGTCTCTTCCACCCCATTGATCCTTTGCTAATTCTTGGGGATTTCAATCACATGGGGAGCCAATCATCATGATAGGAGGGTCACTGGGTGCCTCTTTTCACCCGCTAGCATCTCTCCCCCTTGTGGGGTTGAAGCGAGAGGGAACCTCTCTCCCCAGCCAGCACTGCATTCAAGTGCATTGGCAGGGCGGTCTCCCCAAGATAGTGCCCTGCCCCCTGGTTTGCATTTTCCCCCAGGTGGTTAGACACGATTCCCCCCTCTCTGTGTGCATCCCAAGGGCATCTCCGATGTTATCTTCTGGGAGGTAACCGGGAGCCTAAATCAGCCAGTTCCTGCACGGTGCACCTGCCACATGCAGGCACCAGCATCAGCTTGGCTGCTTCCTCCCCACCCAGCACAAGTTCAATAAAAGTTCAACCCAATCCTGAGGTCATACAGGAACAAATCAGCACCTTTATCACAGTGCTGCACTCTCTTTTCACACTCTGGGCTGATAACTGAACCACTTTGGGACTCTAGCCATGTCGGTACTTCCCAGCTGGCCGCCTTCTGGTCTCTTCCCACTTTTTCATTGGGGGGGGGGGGAGGGCTACAGTCTAGTATCTCCATCCATTCTACTGAAACATGTCCATTAGCCATCCAGTATCCTGCTTAACCTTCCGTATCAGTTGTTTCCTGGCGCACCTTCCCAGGTTGTTCTCCCCTAGGTGGATAAAAGTGATGTCTGGTGTGGTCTCACGGGGCACCAGCCCATGCAAAAGAGACATGTTCTGGCCCCAGAGCATTCCCCATCTGCTGCACCAAGACAAAATCTGCATTGAGCCCGAGGCTCGGCTGCAAGGCCCTTGCTGAATTAGATGCTCTCTTATGAGCCCAGTGCACAATGCTGTGCCCATCGATCCATATCCTCAGCCAATAGACGTGCTCTGATATGTTCTATATGATAGACATGGGGAAGAAAGCCAACCTGATTAAAACCCATGATGCTTACAGCCCACCATCTGCATCGGCCTGCTCTTAGGCATCTGCACATAGGACTTATAGGCCCTGGATCACCCGCACCCTATAGCCTGGACCTCTGGTGCCCAGACCCAACTAGATAGGTGCTGTTGCAGTCTCTCAGATGGAATGAGTGGGAGCCATACTATCCTGGTGGCAGCGCCTTCCTAAACACACCCCCAAATTGTAATTGGCTAGGGAGGCATGGACCCCCATGCAGGATCAGGGGACCCTCACTGGTGGCCACTGAGCCATATATGCCTAGGGTAACCCTACAGGACACAGGTCCCTTCCACCAGAGTGGCACAACCTCACCCATCCCAATTTCATCAGTTTCGTAGTGTGGACCTTGAGCTGTAGATAGGGCCCTACCAAACTCATGGTCCATTTTGGTCAATTTCAGTTATAGGATTTTAAAAATAGTTAATTTCATGATTTCAGCTATTTACATCTGAAATTCCACAGCATTGTGATTGTAGGGGTCCTGACCCAAAAAAAGGAGTTGTGGGAGGGTTGCAAGGTTGTTGTAGTAGTGCTACCCTTACTTCTGTGCTATGATAGCGGTATGATATTGCCACTGTTAGTTCTGCGCTGCTGCCTGCAGAGTTGAGCCCTCAGTCAGCAGCTGCCGCTCGCTGGCTGCCCAGCTCTGAAGGCAGCAGTGCAGAAATAAGGGTAGCATGTATGGTATTCCCACCCTTACTTCTGCACTGCTGCTGGCGGACGCTGCCTTCAGAGCTGGATGCCTGGTTAACAGCTGCCACTCTCCAGCCACTCAGCTTTGAAGACAGTGCAGAAATAAGGGTGGAAATACCACGACCTTGTGATCTCCCTGCAACTCCCTTTTGGGCCAGGACCCCAATTTGAGAAATGCTGGTCTCCCCTGTGAAATCTATAGTGCAGGGTAAAAGCACAGAAAAGACCAGATTTCATGGGGGGAGACCAGATTTCATGGTCTGGGATGTGTTTTTCATGGCTGTGAATTTGATAAGGCCCTAGCTATACAAAGTCACCTTCCCACTGCTCATGCTATAGTTCGAAACCCCACCCTGAAGAGTCTCCCTTGTCTAAAGGGAACACTCATTGACCTGGATGGCCCCAAAGAAAGCCAACAGCAAGGCTGCCTTGAAGAGCACAGCCTCCCTGCCTGAACAATAGACCCAAGGAAGAACCTCAACTAATTGCCTAAGGACCTGCAAGGTTACTGGCTTGATGTTGCGCCATGTCCTGGCAGTCTGGGCCCAACTCTCCTGCATCCTGTGGATCAGGAATCCCAGGTAGGGGTCCGGATAACCCGCAGACCTTCAGTAAAGGCCACTCCAGACAACCGGTTATCTGTAGCAAGACCAGGAACCGCCGAATGCCCAAGGCCCTGGGTGAACCCTGCGCCTCCCTGAAACTCCTCAAACATGGCTGTGTAAGCTAAAAAGGTGTGTGGTGCAACTGCTCCCTCGGCTGTGGATGCTGGTTTTAGCAACCAAGATTCCAGAGGCTGCCGGCATTTGTTCTGGCACTTCCTTGGCCTCCACTGCTAGTGCGCTGAATCTGTTGACCTGGAATTGAGACAGCATCAGCTATGCAGTTGTTAAGCCCAGGCACATGCGTGGCAGTTAAATGAATATTGCATGCACCTTGTTCTAGGTAGAAGAGAATGCTTTGTGAGCCTTAGTCACATTAAGGAATCCATGAAGTTGGCATTGCTCCTTCCCCTCCCTGTGAAGAGCTGCTGTGCTCCATGCTAAGAAGGGAAATTTCTCTTCCACAGGGCTGGGGGCGGGGGGGGGAGAAGAGGTGAGACATGATAGAATAAACCCTGGTGTCCTTCCTTTAAATCAGGGGTCGGGAACCTATGGCTCGCGAGCCAGATGTGGCTCTTTTGAGCCTGTCATCTGGCTCGCGGCGCTGCTGTGACGGCTGGGGGGCGGGGGAGGCGGTGTGGCGCGGCTCTGAAAGCAAAGCTGGGGGGCGGGGGAGGCGGTGTGGCGCGGCTCTGAAAGCAAAGCTGGGGGGCGGGGGAGGCGGTGTGGCCCGGCTCTGAAAGCGAGGCTGGGGGGGGGGGAGGCGGTGTGGCGCGGCTCTGAAAGCGAGGCTGGGGGGCGTGTCACTCCTCGCCTTCCCTCGCTGGAGTTCGGTCACAGCAGCGTGACCCAGCGAACAAGTAAGCAGGGGGGGGGGGGAGCCGTTTGCAAGGGAGCATGGAGGGGAGGCTGGGCTGGGAGCAGAGATAAGCCGTTTGCCAGGGAGCATGGAGAGGAGGCTGGGCTGGGAGCAGAGATAAACCGTTTGCAAGGGAGCATGGAGAGGAGGCTGGGCTGGGAGCAGAGATAAGCCGTTTGCCAGGGAGCATGGAGAGGAGGCTGGGCTGGGAGCAGAGATAAGCCGTTTGCCAGGGAGCATGGAGAGGAGGCTGGGCTGGGAGCAGAGATAAGCCGTTTGCAAGGGAGCATGGAGGGGAGGCTGGGCTGGGAGCAGAGATAAGCCGTTTGCCAGGGAGCATGGAGAGGAGGCTGGGCTGGGAGCAGAGATAAGCCGTTTGCCAGGGAGCATGGAGAGGAGGCTGGGCTGGGAGCAGAGATAAGCCGTTTGCAAGGGAGCATGGAGAGGAGGCTGGGCTGGGAGCTGAGATAAACCGTTTGCAAGGGAGCATGGAGAGGAGGCTGGGCTGGGAGCAGAGATAAACCGTTTGCCAGGGAGCATGGAGAGGAGGCTGGGCTGGGAGCAGAGATAAACCGTTTGCAAGGGAGCATGGAGGGGAGGCAGGGCTGGGAGCAGAGATAAGCCGTTTGCAAGGGAGCATGGAGAGGAGGCTGGGCTGGGAGCAGAGATAAACCGTTTGCAAGGGAGCATGGAGGGGAGGCAGGGCTGGGAGCAGAGATAAGCCGTTTGCAAGGGAGCATGGAGAGGAGGCTGGGCTGGGAGCAGAGATAAGCCGTTTGCCAGGGAGCATGGAGAGGAGGCTGGGCTGGGAGCAGAGATAAGCCGTTTGCAAGGGGGCGTTGGGGGGAGGCTGGGCTGGGAGCGGGGATAAGCGGTGTGGGGGAGAGACCGGGCTGGGTGGGTCAGTTGGGGGGGGAAGCAGGTTTGGGGGGGGAAAGAGACCGGGCTGGGTGGGTCAGTTGGGGGGGGTTGGAGGAAAGGAGGTTTGGGGGGGAGAGACCGGGCTGGGTGGGTCATTTGGGGGGTGGGTGGGAGGGAAGGAGGTTTTGGGGGGAGAGACCGGGCTGAGTGGGTCAGTTGGGGGGGTGGGAGGGAAGGAGGTTTGGGGGGGGAGAGAGTGGGCTGGGCGGTTCAGGCAGGCGGCAGGACCCTGGCTGGCAAGGGGCCAGTGGGGGAAACCCCAAAGCAGTGCAGGGCTAAGGACTCCACCTGCCACTGCTTTGGGATTTCCCCTGCTGGCCCCTTGCCAGCTGGGGTCTCAGCTCCCGTTGCCAGCCTGGGCTTCGGGGGAGGAGAGCGGAGCCGGGGCAGGAGGCGATGCAAGGCAAGCCGGGGGAGGGGGGCAGTGAGAGCGCGGCCGGAGCCGGGGGAGGAGAGTGGGGGGGGGGGGGCGTGGCCGGAGCGGGGGGGGAGCGCGGCGGGGGGGGGCTATTATATGGCTCTTACTAAAATAAATTTCCAAATATTTTGTTTTCATGGCTCTCTGAGTCAAAAAGGTTCCCGACCCCTGCTTTAAATCATTCCAGCAAGAGTGGAGTTAAGTGCATTCCAGTTCCTGTCAGGGAGGACAGAGGAGACAGGCAAGCTTCATTCAGAGTGCAATGTGCACATTTCATGAAGCATGGACCATCTGATTTGATTTAGTTGGGGACTGGTCGTGCTTTGAGCAGGGGGATGGACTAGATGACCTCCTGAGGTCCCTTTCAACCCTGATATTTTATGATCCTCTGATTTGGGGCAAATAGGACTCCATCCCAGAGCTGGCTCCGCACATCTCAGCACCTGAGCTGCACTCCCAGGCCCACTTGAGGAGGGGTGGGGAGGAGAGAGAGAAAGAAAGAAAAGAAATTCCAAAGTTGAACCATTTCCCCCATTCAGGAATCTGGTAATGGGTGTTCAGTTCCTCAGTGAGTGACTGGTGCACTCACATTGTAGCCAGTCTGGGGGTCTATGAAACACCCATCTGATTGGAAGAAGTCTGCACTGGCACTGACTAATGTGCTTGATCAAGACTGGTATGCAGGGACGGAGATGAACACATTGAAAGTCATTTCAGGCTTAGTCTAATAATTCAAACATAGGCTGAAGAGGGGGGTTAAACTCCCTCTTACACCAGTGCCTTGTCTTGAGACCCCAGTTAGGACATGGAGCTCAGTGGAGCTGCCTTCAGATTCTCCCCTTTTAACAGACCAGATTGCAGCCCTGCAACACTGAAGGCTACATCATGAATGCTGAGGGACAAAGGTGTGTCAGCGGCTACCAGGGTTATTCATATCCCAAGCATGGCAGAAATTCTAGCATAAGAGGTGGTTCCCTGCTCCACAAGAAGAGTTGGTTTAGCTCTATAAGTGAGGGTTCATTGGAGGGAAATGTCTCTATTGCAGCATTACACCAGCCAGAATAAGCTAGCAACCCGGTCCATTCTGCACAGCCTCGCATACAAGACCCTTCCTGCACCTGAGACTGGTGGAGGCTAAGTCCATAAATGGCTATTAGCCAGGATGGGTAATGAATGGTGTCCCTAGCCTCTGTCTGTCAGAGGGGGGTGATGGATGGCAGGAGAGAGATCGCTCGATCATACCTGTTAGGTTCACTCACTCCGGGGCACCTGGCATTGGCCACTGTCGGTAGACAGGATGCTGGGCTAGATGGACCTTTGGTCTGACCCAGTATGGCCGTTCTTATGTTCTTATGTTCTTATGTTTACTCAGTTCATAGTTATCACAGGGCTTTTCAAGCATCTTTCACCAGATGAGCCTCCTCAGACCTGCATTGTCTTGGCTTCCCTTAGGAGGGGAGGAGCTCGGCAAGGTGTGGGAGTAGTAATTTGCCTTCCAATCAGAAATGAGTATCCTCCCCGGCTTGTACTGTGCATTAGAATTTAAAAGGCTGCGTTCTCATGGACAAAGATTTCTGCACTCCAGGGAGAGGAGCGCACAGGAACTCTGTTCTCCTTGCCCTGCAGCGCTTTGGAACTCTGCAGACTCCCAAAGTCCCGAGCTCCTCAGACCTTGCCCTTTCTTCAAGAGTAATTTGCAGAATTCCCATTTCTCTTCCACTTCTTCTTGCCTTTCATAGGCTTGGTTAGTTCTGTGGACATTACGAAGCTTGCATTGCTATAATAAACATGTTGTTTTTACAAATTCCTCTTCTAAAATTGTCATTAACTGTGCCCTAGATTTTGTCTTCTAACAGTATGTAAAAATTAAATCCGTTGTTTAGATTAGAGGGAGCCAACAATAGTTAGGTTTTGAATAACATTTCAAAAAGTGTCATTTTTATTCCTCCCTAACCTAAAACGTGATTTGATCAATTGCCTTCAGCCTTAACAAAATATGTGTAGTATTTTGAAAATAACAATAAAAATACTTTTCCTGCAAAATTATAGGAAACAAAATTTTCTTAAAAATTTTGACCCGTTCTATTTATGTGCTTTTTAAGCTGCAATAAGCTATCAGAGGGCAAACTGTTCAAGCACACATTATCTGCATTATAATTAAGTACTACTATGTTAGTTAATCTTGCTTAATTACAACCTGTTACATACATTTTGGAGGAGATCTGACTGTAAAGAGTTTGAAGGGATAATAACCAGTCATTTTTGGTCACAAAAAAAGCTAAGAAATATTAGACACTAGTCAATTTCAGGATAATTTTTAATGCCATGTAAGTGAAAAACTTTCTTCTAACTTTTCAGGGAAAAAACTAAGGTCAAACTCATTTTCCCCAGAGAACAGTCTAACAATTTTAATTCAGGACAGCACTATTGTAACTCACTGTTCTACATAAGGCTGTCAATAGAGGTTAGTCGGAAACTGGGGCCCATGGATCAGCATTCATACTGCACTTCCTGTCATACCCAGCCCAAGCCGGGGAAGCTAATGATCCAACCGGCGGACCAAATTTGGTGATGAATCCTGGTGCCATGCCACTTGAGGCATGTTGCGCATATGCTAAGAGTCAGAAACTCCAGCATGCACAATGTGCAGCAGCTGGCTTTTTTGAGTGGGTCTAGCACAGGAGTGGGCAAACTATGGCCCTTGGGCCACATGCGGCTCACGGGACCGTCTTGCCCAGCCCCTGAGCTCCCGGGGAGGTTACCCCAGCCCCTCCCCCTGCCCTCTCTTCTCTCCTGGAGCCACGCCACTGCGCCACCAGCACTCTGTGGGGCGGAGCCGTGCGTTCCTGCGGGTGAACATGTCTGGCTCTGTGCACTCACCAGACACGCTGCTCTGAGCATCATGGTAAGAGGGCCGGGGGTGGGGACGGGAGGTTGGATAAGGGGCCTGGAGTCCCGGGGGGCAGTCACAGGACAAGGAGCTGGGGGGGGGGGGCGGTTGGATAGGACAGGTTCTGGGAGAGCGGTCAGGGGATGGGGAGTGGGGGGGGGGGTTGGATAGCATGTGGGAGTCCTGAGAGTCTGTCAGGGTGTGTGTGTGTGTGTGTGTGTGTGTGTGTGTGTGTATAGGGGGTGGGGTAGTCAGGGGACAGGGAGCAGGGGGGCTTAGATGGGGGTGGGGTCCCAGGAGGGTGATTAGGGGTTAGGGGGTTTCTGGAGGGAACAGTCGGGGGCCAAGAAGCAGCGGGGATTGCATGGGTCGGGGATTCTGAGGGGGGGGGGCAGTCAGGGGGTGGGGCCAGCCTGTTTGGGGAGGCACACCCTTCCCTACCCGGCCCTCCATACAATTTTGCAACCCTGATGTGGCGCTCGGGCCAAAAAGTTTGACCGCCCCAGTCTAACCATTGAAAGCAGATCACAGCAGATGCTCTGCCCTCTCCTTTAGTTTGCTTCCTGGTAGAGTTCAAGATCCTGGTCCCTGTTTTTAAGGCTGCAACCAGGTTACTTCAGAGACAACCTCTCCAGTCATGAGCTGCTGAGACAGCTGCACTCATGAAGGACACTGAAGCTGTCAGTGCCTGGCACAAAACTTTCAAGAGCTGCAGTCAAAGCATTTTCAGTGAAGGGGCTCAGATGTAGAAGACATAATGCAGGCGTTAAGAGTGAGCCATTTAGCTCTGGAGTGATTGATCTAGCGGGGGTCAATTTATAAATCGACCTCTGAGCGCTCTCCTGTCAACTCTGGTACTCCACTTGAATGAGAAGCGTAGGCAGAGTTGACACGGGAGCGTCAGCAGTCGACCTACTGCATTGAAGACGCCTCGGTAAGTAGCTCTAAGTACGTAGACTTCAGCTACGCTATTTTCCTAGCAGAAGTTGTGTAACTTAGACCGACTTAGCTCGCCCCCCAACCGCCAGTGTAGACCAGGCCTTAGTTTGACTGTTTTCAGAGGCCATTAAACAACGCGTAATCGTATCCAAAATAATCTGAAGACTAGAGGGGAGCGGAGAAAAGATAAAGTATAAGCAGCTGAACCTAATATAGTAAGACCAAGGCCACTTCTAATTTAAATGTTTTGCTAATCTTAATTGTATTTTTGGCACCTAGATACCACTGTGGCTGGCACCTTATAAATAACTTAGATGGGAAATATATATAAAAGGGGAAGGAGACAAGGTATGCAACTAAGTCATCTGTGTACAAATAGTATTGTCCTCCCATGAGCCAATATTATGCCTATAGGGAGAATGCAAAGAATACGGGATTGATATGAGGACCCTTGTGAAGCAAAAAAGATGATAATATCTGTGAGTATCCTCTAGGATCTGTTAGAACATCACGGGCATACAGTCTGGGAAAACTACCGAATGCACACCACACCAAGACAAGAAGAGAAAGATCCACAGTGACAGGAAGAGCTGATAAATTGTGGAGGGTGAAAATAGAAGTGAGACCTTTGGAACATAGTTGCTAATAATTCTAGTGATGGATGTTGAGGTAGAAAACGGGATTGGAAAAGTAGGAACTATAGGTAAGGATGAATTTGTAACCTTCTATGAGACACCTGGCACAGGCATATAACATGTGGGGAATGCTCAAATAGATGATTATCCCTAACACATACCCAGTGCTCCGAAGGAGGCACGGAGGAAGTGAATCCCTAGTCCTGCCCATACCCTGCACCAGCCTACAGAGTGGCACTGTCATGCAATAGGGAGTGTGCCCCCAATATAGGCGTGTAGTTATAAACGTGCTCCCTGTGCTTGTGATAAATGAAGGGGGTGGGTAGCTCCCTTTTATGAACACCCAGCCAGCTAGTTAGCTATACAATCTCTTTTGGTGCTGTTCTTTACTTGCTTTACCTCTAAAGGGTTAACAAGTCCGCAGGTAAAAGGAAAGGAGTGAGCACTTGACCAAAAGAGCCAATGGAAGAGCTAGAACTTTTTTAAATGGGGGGGGGGGGGAAACTTCCTTTTGTCTGTCTGTTGTGTTCTCCAAGAAAGAGGAGAACAAGGAGCAGTTATGCTATAAGAAGCTTTAAGCCAGGTATGATCAGAAATCATGAGATCAGACCTTGAATTACTTATTTGGAACTCCCAAATGTGTAAATAGATTAGGAATGTTTAGAAAGATGCGATTAGGTTTATTTCTGTCTATCTCTTGGCTTGTGGACTCCTCTGTGCTAACCCGAGATGCTTTTGTTTTGCTTGTAACCTTTAAGCTGAACCTCAAGAGAGCTATCTTGGTGCTTAATTTTTGTAATTGTTTCTTTTAAGATCTAGCAAAAAGCCTAAGTTCCAAATGTATTTCCTTTCTTTTTGTTTTTAATAAATTTTACCTTTTTTAAGAACAGGATTGGATTTTTGAGGTTTGTGCACATTATTTAATTAGTTGCTGGCAGAAACTGATTTCCTTTGTTTTTTCTCAGCTCTTCCCCAAAGAGGGCTGGGGTGTAGGGTGAAAGGGTTTCAGAGTACCCCACCCCCCCCACAGGAAGGAATTCCCAAGTGTTCCTTCCTGGGTTCTCAAAAGGGGGCAGGGGACTTGTACTTGGGTAGTGGCAGCATTTACCCATCCAAGGTCAGAGAGAAGCTGTGACCTTGGGAGTTTAATACCACCCTGGAGTGGCCAGTATTAATTTTTTAAATCATTGTGGGTCCCCACCTTCTGCACTCGAAGTGCCAGAGTGGGCAATCAGCCTTGACAGGAGCTTGTGGAATTGCTGTGTCCTAAAATGCCTTGTGGTGTTCCCTCTGGGCGGGGCTGGTTGGCACCACCCGCAGTGCAGGGTTGTGCTTTAAAAGCTGAGTTGAGCATTGTCATACTAATATACATATATGTATTACCTCCGTTAGTTTGGGCTGCAAGTGTCATTTGAGGGTGTATGCATTTTAACTAATGTCATTTCAAATAAAGCATGAGTCTGTTCTTAGCAATCCTAGTGTAGCTTCCAAAAAAAACTTTAAAGGTTATGTTTGGTTTTAATGAAGAATGACAACATGAGTCACACTGCCTGTTTGGAAAGTGCAGAGAAGAAATGCTGTCAGTGATGAAGAATTGCCTGGGAAAAAGAACCTCATCAGATTAAACAAAAAAGTTCAACCAGAGTGGCAAACTAAAGGGTCCTGTTGACTTTTAGTTCAGGTATAACAGGGAAAGATGGAAACGCGATCCTTGAAATATTTAAAGCATTTTTATAGTTTGTTAAAATTAATAAAGTATTAGCATAACAGTATGGACAATATTTGTATCGGTATAAATCAGCGTAACACTATTGAAATCAATGAAGGTAAATTGACATACACCAGCTTAGGATCTGGACTTCTGGCCCTATACAGTATTGTGCAAAATATTTGGTTTTGTCAGCTCAACAAACCAAAGCAAACCAAACAAGAGCAAACAAGTTGCTGAATCTGAAAGGTCTGATATTGCTACCTTAAGGTCTGATTCTGTTCCCTTGGAAATCAGTGCCAAAACTCTCATTAACTTCAGTGGGACCTTGAAGACACTAACTCCAGTATATCTCTGTTAATTCATCGGGTTCTGAAAATACATTAATCAGCAGCTTGGTAAACTGATTGAACAGCCCAATGCCTTTGCTAGGAGATGCTCCTTTGTGTTACCATTTCTAGCATGCTGTTAAAGCAAACCACATTTTCTGATAAGTAATAGTTACTTTTGCTGTGATAGGGCATCACTTATGTTTAAACAAAACTACTTTGAACAAAACACTATATACCACAATCTGCTGAAATGAAGCTGGATATTAAATGTGTTTGGGATAGATTGTTAGGGGCCTTGTACCAAGGATATAAAGGAGGAATAGTATCAATCAGCATTTCATTCACCAACCCCACCTACCTGTCATGAAGCACAATTAAATTCAAGGGCAATTTTTAAGGCCATTGTTTTGTGGTATTTTTTGTTTTGGCTTGTTAATATATACAAGAGTCTTAAAGAAGAAAGATTGGATGAAACACTCATGAGGATGCTGCCAGAAGAGAAACCCAGTCTGACACTTCGTGTAAACAGGGAGGGGTTGAGTTTCAAAGGGAGTTAGGTGCCTGATTCTCATTGACTTTCCTCTTTTTGGCACTTTAGAAAACCCCACCTGTAAGGCCTGCATTTATTGCAGTTTCTTGTAATCAGGCACAGTCCCATTGGTGGCAACTATGCCATTTTTTTAACTTTGATCCCACTTCCTTTCCTCCTTGACAGCCTTCCCAAAACAGTGCCCAAAGAGACAAGGAACATGAAAAATGATGTTCACAGGAATAGACTGTATAGTTTGCCTAGATGCCCTCTGTACTAAAGATAAGTTGACATGTTAAAATATGTGCAGTAGGGAAGTACAATCTACAGCGTAAGCTTTTTGTCTGAGTGCTGTTCCCATTGCATAAGAGCACCAAGAAAAAACTCATTTAATCCAGTATCGTTCAAATATAACTTTTGCATTTGCACTCAAAAAATGGGCCCGAGCTGAAGGGGCACAATCTGCCTTGCTCAAAATCATATACGTGTTCCTCCTTTACATCAGACAAAGGCAGGAAAGACAAGCAATTC
Organism: Sternotherus odoratus; assembly: GCA_032164245.1. NCBI lineage: Eukaryota > Metazoa > Chordata > Testudines > Kinosternidae > Sternotherus > Sternotherus odoratus. The sequence continues at coordinate 17,441,116 of JAVMKO010000002.1, read as the reverse complement.
TTGTCCATTATACTTACACCAGTGTAAATCCAGAGTAACTCTGTTGACTTCAGTGGAGTTACTCTGCATTTACACTGATGTCATTAAGAGCAGAATTTGACCTAGCATCCTTAACTTAATTTTGAGGTTAAACATTTCCAACTGTGTGTGGAATAGAGAAAAGTAACAATGTGGGCAGGTACTGAACCATTTAATTATGGGTTTAGTGGCAACCATCAAGAACCAGACCTTTGAAATTTCTCCCCTAAACCGTCTCCCCATCAAGGCTGCTGGGATATTGTTAGCATGTGAACATTAATTTTCTGTTGAGCGAGCCCAGTTTATTAAGTTGTATGTCATAAGTGTGGGTCAGTTCCTATAAATGTGCCTCTCTTGGCATTTCACAATCATTGGGGAATGTGTTGCTCAATTTGAGTCCCAACCCTGGAGCCATGATGTAGTGAGGTGTTCAATCTCCTGAGTCAGATGTGGGCCCTGAGGTGGTTTTGACTGTGACAGTGCAATGTTCAAACTAGTGCGAATCCAGTTGCTGAGTGACAATATTCTTTGAGGTTGCCTTTGTGAAAGTTTCCAAGAGCCGTGTTTTATTTGTATATGTTAACTGAGGATTTAAGGCCAGCCATTGAAGAATACTCTTTAAGTTGATCTGAAACTTAGCAGCCTGATTCTGTTACAGTGGTGACTCACTTAGAGTTGGTTCTCACATGATTCAGAAAGTATATGGATGACTCAACCAACAAATTTACTTAGCTCCCATGTTATTTTCCTCACAATGAAAAAATGCTTATCAAAAAAATACATAAATAAAATTTGCAGCAGGAGCGTTTGACTTTGCCCTGGGTAAAATAAATGCAAATGCTGAGTGAGTACACATTTTGTAAAATACTGTTTTGCAAGTTAAAGCTGACATGAGATCATGTAGTATGAAAAAAAATGGGCTAGAAACTTTCTAACTTGTTTGACTCTCTAGCATTGCTAAGTAATAGAAGAACAGTCACCTAGATCTGGTGGAAGAACTTAGCAAGGCTGCCCCAACTATGACCATTAATTTATTTGGGCCTAGCAGTCTCTTAGCCAAGATTTTCAGAAGTGAAAAAGTGATTTTGGATGGCTCCGTTTCTGGGAGCTTAGCTTGAGACATTTTAAAAGGGCTGCATTGCAGAAAATGCTGAATACCCACCCTCTGAAAATCAGGCCTCTTTAAGGTGTCTCAGTTTGGGCACCCCCAAAAACTGAGGAACCAAGTATCAGTTGGCACTTTTGAAATGCTTGGTTGAGCTTAAAACACGGGACTGGCCTGTTTATTCTTGGCTCTTCCTATTTCCCTTTGCAACCTTAGACCAGAGCCTTCATCTCTTCATGCTTCAGTCTTCTTACCTGTAAAATAGGGGTGATTGTAGTTACGTGAGGCTTGTTTGGGGCAAAATTAATTAATATTCATTAAGTGTTTTGAGATACTCAAAGGGAAGAGGCAAGGTATGAAAAACTGAACTGGTCCACATGGGATTTCACTAATTAGATCCTGATCCCATACATTGTGTGGGCAGTTCTTAAAGCTGGCTCTATTTAAGTCAATGGCAAATTTGCATTGACTTCACTGGCACCAGGATTTGGTCTTAATCAGTTGACTTCCTTGTCCTTTGATTATGCTATTTAGGGAAGTAAAAACTGTTCACTTAATACCCGATACAATATCTGTCACAGGCATGGTACATAAATGTGTATGCACTAGGTCAGTGGGATATGCTGGTTTCTTGGGGCAGAGCTCAACTGCCTTTCATGTGATACTCGAAATAGCAAGGAGAGGGTCCATAACAGGACAAACTGCTAGGCCAAGACACTTTGTTTAAATACATCCAGAGAAACCGGACATGTAACATGCAGCATTGGCATATCTGGGAAACCTCACAGTAAACAAGCACTGCCATTATTATTCATAGCAGCCATTTTGCCAAACCGCAATTTAATCTACTAGCAATAGAGTCAGGAGGTATGGTCTGTCACCAAGGGTCTGCTGGCATGTGAGGTTTACCTAGCTAGCATATATAATCACAATTTTTTGTTGCAACAGTCGTCATAAAACTGCATTGTGTTTCTAAATATACATACCCAGTAGCTTTGCTGGTTCAACCTGCATGAGGGTACAGTGACTAGATCATTAACAGCCACACAAGCCAATGGCTTCTTCGTGTGACCCAAAGCCAATTATAAATACAAATGTGGCTTTTCTCTTTTGGGGGACTATCATTGTTGCCTTTGGTACTGCTGTAAACAAGCTGTTGCAACCGACAACTCTGCTCACTGCTCACGTGTGTCCTGATGGCTCCCAGTCCATCATTAAAGGTTATTTCCAGGTTGTTTGGGTGTACTTGTCTCCACCCCCCATTTCAAAATCATATGCATCTCTCAGTGCATTGACTAATGGCTCCCCAAAGTGTTGCTTAGCATGCTCTTACATAAGAACTTAAAAACGGCCATACTGGGTCAGAGCAAAGGTCCATCTAGCCCAGTATCCTGTCTTCCGACAGTGGCCAAAGCCAGGAGCTCCAGAGAGAATGAACAGAACGCACAATCATCCCGTGCCATTCCATGTTGCCCATTCCCAGCCTCTGCCAAACAGAGGCTAGGGACACCATCCCTGCCCATCCTGTCTAATAGCCATTGGTGGACCTATCCTCCATTAATTTATCTAGTTCTTTTTTGAACCCTGTTGTGAAGGCCAAGACTATAACATCCTCTGGCAAAGAGCTCCACAGGTTGACTGTGCGTTGTGTGAAGAAATACTTCCTTTTGTTTGTTTTAAACCTGATGCCTGTTAATTTCATTTGGTGACCCCTAGTTCTTGTGTTATGAGAAGGAATGAACACTTTCTTATTTACCTTCTCTGTAGCAGTAGTGATTTTATAGACCTCTCTCATATCTCCCGTTATTCATCTGTTTTCTAAGCTGAAAAGTCCAATTTTTATTAATCTCTCCTTATGCTCTTCTTGGCTGCTAGCACTACTACAAGGTCATTCACCTAACATACTTTGCGTGGTTCCTGTGCCAAGTAACTTGTACCAACATTTACAAGGTGTCAGTGGCTCTAGGTTTGTCTGAGGACATTTATCTGACATGCTGCACAGACTAAGAAGCAAATACATCACAGATAAATTGGTTAGTCCTTAAGGTGCTCCAAGTACTCTTTGTTCTTTTTGCGGTTACAGACTAACACGGCTACTACCCTGAAGCCTGTCACAGAATGGATGTCACTTTGCCACCCCTAATGTTCATGTAGTCCCCATTCTTCGTTTTGTCATCTTGACACCATACATCCCTATGAATAAGGAGTGGGTTGGGAGTGCCACTTTGGGCCAGAACGTACCTACCCTGGTGTACTGCTGACACAATATATGTTTCATTGCAATCTTGTCCTACCAAGGTGGATTGGGACTGATATCAAGGTCTATGTGCATTTGTAGTTTTGTGCGCTTCTGTATTACACCACTTTCCACCTGTTTCATGGGAAAGCATAAGCATCACAAGAGAGAAACTGCTTGTGCACAGCAAGCCTGTTTGCTTTGTTATGATCAGGGCCTAGAATTCAATTTGTCATGGAAAAACACAAAATTCTTGTTTTTACAGAGAATCTTTAGTTTTTACATTTGGTGAAAAAATCGAAACCTATACAGTAGAACCCGGTTTATCCGAGCCTCCTTTATCCAGCCTCTGTATTAACTGAACCACCCGCTTCCTGGGGCTGACCACCCAAGCCCCAGCTGCTGTCAGCCCTGGGGCGGCTGGTGGTTCAATTAATATGGGGAGCCAGATAATGGAGGCTTGAATAAATAGGATTCTACTGTATATCAATAAAACATTGTGTTCAACTGATACTCAAGTGATGAGAGGATCTCCCTCCCTTTGAACATGAACCAGACTTGAATTTCACCTTTCAGATGCATGAACTAGGTGATTGTTGATCTACACATAAAAGAATGTTCTTTTGATGTCTGTCTAATTTGGCCTTCTATGTGTCAGCCACTGTATCATGGGCGGGCTGGCCTAGTGATTGGAACAAGAATCCATCCTACCAGTTAGAGCTGAATCCACATGAGGGAAGTCCAGGAGCAAAGTCAGAGTTGTCAGAATCCAGAGCTTAAGCTGAAGGTGTGACCCGAGTCACAGCCAGAAGGTGTAGCAGAGGGCCAGAGCTGGGTGTCAGAAACCAAAGCCTAAGCCAAAGGGTTAATTGGAGTTCCAGTCAGAAGGCAGATCTGAAGGTCTGAGCCAGGAGTCAGAAATCAGGAAGAAGCTGGGCGCTAAATACAGGCATAGGATCAAGCACAGCATCAGGCTAGAAATGCATTGAGCAACCACTGGACTGCTGCTGCTACTGAGCTTCTGACAGCTTCTGTCAATCAGACAGCTTCTGTCAGGGCCAGCTGTGCTCATTAAGTTGCCAGGAGAGAGATTCTGCTGCAGGCAAAGCCCCTGACATTAGGTTTATATATTATGCATGTTATCTGAGCACCCGTCATTTCCCAACCGTATATGTCCTGCTAGTAAGGTGATTTCAGCCTACAGCACAAATTAATGTATCTCAGTCGTGAAATAGCTCTTGTGAGTGGAATTATATTGTTGCTTTTGAAGATCTCTGGAATTGCTCACGTTCTTTTTAGAAAGTAGTTGCCTAGTTCTTGCTGGTTTGCTAGATATACCAGAGTGTGGTTTTGCTATGTCACCAGGTGAGGGAACTGAGCTATTGTCCTTGAGTAGGGGGCGGGATGTTGGGGGGGGGGGAAGAGGTGTGGGAAGGTGGTGTGGGGTTGGGGACTTGGGGAGAAGGAGTAGTGTGGAGGTGGGGTTTTGGGGGAAGGCGCGGTGTGAGAGTGGGGGCTCAGGAAGAAGGAGCAGCAGGGGGCATGGCCACAGTTCAAGCGCCTATGGGCCCCGCCCATTTTTAGGGACCTTCTGCTGCTCCTGTGTTGTATACATGCTAAATCTGTGGTCGTTTACCTCTGTCAGCTGTACGGTCCATGCTTGCTGGAAGTCATCCAAATGCAATCTCTGAGAACATACACCAATCCTTGGTAATGTAACGATGCAAGTCTTGGCCCTTGGTTTCTGTTCTTTTCTTGCTCACATGAATGTCATGCACTTGTTGAATGCCATGTCTGAAGTACTTCCATTGCTGGAAGTTGCGGGTGGGAGAGGTTATCATCCCGTATGGCGAGATAGGTACTGTTATACCATCACGACTGCATTTGACCATGCCAAACATCTGACTTATGGTCTGGGTGTATTGTTTAAGGACAATAGGCTGACGGTGCTCTGAGCTGTGCTCTCAACTCACAGGAGTCACAAGCAGATCAGAAAGTGAATACCCCAAACCCTCAGAGCCTTACCTCTGACTCTTTTCCCTGTGATCACTGCATCAATGTGCGTTTTGAGCTCCTGTTCACTTGTGGGATGATCTGTAGGGAGGGACAAGTGCATGTGCAGAGTGGCTGGCTTGTCTCTGTGGCACACAGCTGTCTAAAGCTTGATTCTTTGCTCCTTGCGTGAGCCTCAGCAACTTTGGGGTCATAAATGTGGGCACAGCTTGTGGTCTACATGACTGTATCTGGAAGAAGCAGCTGTTGTTACACAAGTTATTCAGTCAGTGTTATCGTTATTGCTAGGGTGTGGGTCCGAGTGATTGACTGCTCTTAGGATATGACTCAGGGGTGCAGGCACACATCCATTAGTTACATATCAATCAGTGACAGTGGTAGCAGTCTGGTGAAGTTGCTGTAGAGGCGTATGTGTGAAGCATACACTGTAGTGTGTCCTGTTGTACTGGTTTTTACATGTCTTTCAACTTGGTAACTGTTTTCTTGGGCTTACAGTTTCTGAAGGCCATGATTTTTGCAGCTGAGTTCAGAACAATGATGCTTTCTTTTGTGACAGAGCCTCTCCTGGAGCAATTTGCTGTGCCGAGTCCTAAATTTGTCCGTTAACGCAGCACTTGCATGCTACCGATGAGCACTGCTTGCCCTGGGCCTGGGATGGCTATTTCTAGTTGGCTCCTTTGCCTCAAAGAGCAAGTGCTAGGAGTACAGACACCTGCTGCTTGGCTGTTCTGTAGCGATCTGTGAGCCCTGCTGCTGACCGTTGGTCTGCTGTTGGTTTCTCCAGCCTTTATATCCCACAGGCTTGGGCTGGAGCCTGAGCTCTGAGACCCTCCACCCCTACAGGGACCCAGAGTTCAGTCCCAGCCCAAGCCCAAATGTCTGTACAGCAGTTTTTTAGCCCCAGAGCCTGAGCCTCACAAACCTGAGTTGCCTGACCGTGGCAAGACGTGGGTTTTTTATCCCTGTGTAGACATACCCTGGGTAGTTACTGTGGTTGGCCACCCAAGTACAACTGTTGTCATGTCTTTCTTGCAGCAGGTATTTTTGACTTTAAGACTACATGGTTTTCTCCTATTTCTCTGGCCCATTGTCATGAGAGGCAACCTGCACCTCCTTGCACTCTCTCTGCCAAACTGGCTTTGCCCTTGACAGGCCTGCTATTTTGATGGATGAATTTGCCCTGCCTTCATGGATGGTCGAGTTTCTCTGGGGCTCTATAGCCTTTTGAGTATTCTCACACTACCTGCTTCCACACAAGAGCCTGATGCTGCACAGACATGGCTTCTTCAGCCCTCAAAATTGAGTATTACACCTGGGGCTACCAGGCATCCGGTTTTTGATGGGACCACTGGGTCGAAAAGCTCTATTCAGCGCTACTGATTGGGTGTTAAAGTTCAGTTGGCAGCGCAGCTCTCAGGCGCAACCGGCATGTCTTTGTGACCCCTAAGTGCAGGTGTATTTAGGGAAGCTCTGTGTGCTGCCCCCACCCCAAGCGCTGCCTCTGCATCTCACATTTGCCGGGAACCGTGGCCAATGGAAGATGCGGGGGTGGCACCTGTGGGCACAGGCAATGCACACCATGCAGAGCCGCCTGGCCACGCCTCTATTTAGGAGCAGGACATTGTGACTGCTTCTGGGAGCTGCGCAGAGCCGGGAGCTCAGGAAGCCTGCCTTTACCCCACTGTGCCATCGACTGGTAGCCGCTTGAGAGAAGCACCGCCAGGTTGGAACCTGCACCCCAAACCCCTCCCCCATCCCACACTCTGAACCCTTCATTTCTCGCCCCATGCCAGAGCCTGCACCCTGGAGCCCGCACCCCCTCCATCATCCAAACTCCCTGCTCCAGCCTAGTGAAAGTGAGTGAGGGTGAGCAAGCAACAGAGGGGGGCTAGAGTGAGTGGGGGGCAGGGCCTTGGAGAAGGGAGGGGGCAGGAGGCAGGGCAAGGGTATTCAATTTTGTGCAATTAGAAAGTTAGTGACCCTCGTTACACAGGGGGGTCTCTAGACTCTTTGTAGTTCTTGGAGCCAGGAGGGGATATGCTGTAATAGTTTGACCTGAGTAACCTTCTTGACAGGCCTCTGTTTTCTCTTTTGTAGCCCTACTGTATGCATGAGGGTGTGTTTTGGTCTAGTAGGTTTAGCCTGGGAAGTGGAGTACAGTTAGTTCAAGAGAAATGTGTGTCTCCCCTCCTCTTTCAGAAAAGCAACCTTTTGGTCTGTCTATCCGTGTTTGTGATTGGCTGGGGCAATAATCACATAGCGCAGTGTTAAAAAATCTAAGTCTCTCCTTTGGATTCTCAGAATGCTTTTCCTATGGTTGGGACAGTTTGCTTCTAGCTCCTCATACAGTGAATGCCCTCACTTGCAGCCTCCAAAATTCTCCTCTTCCATCATGCCCACATGTAAATACTCTGAGGGGAAAGGATCATGACTCTTTACCAGCCTGTAAAGCACATTGCTCACTGTTGGTGCCATGCAAATAAATAAGAAGCTGTGTTTCCTTATATATAGCTTTCTGTATTATTTTGTTTGGTACTGTGCTCATTCATGCATATAGGTTGCAAATGCCTCATCAGAGCCGGTTGAAAAATGAGAAGAAAACATATGCAAAAATGTTCATGAAATTGCATCTAACTTTTTGTAGAAATTTCATTATTTGTGAAATATTCCAGATATATTTTTAGAGCAGGGACTTAGTGTTTGGTAAACGTCACATATCTTAAGTCTGACCTAGTAGACAGAATGCTGGACTGGCATTCAGGAAACCTGGGTTCCGTTCTGGCTTATTCAGAGACCTTGGGGAAATCCCTTCACCTCTGTTTTTCAGATTCTCAATCTGTAAAATGGTGATAATGGTACTTACCGCATTTGTAAAGTGCTATATAAGAGCTAGATGATAATACAGCAGACCCTCATTAGAACATGCCTTTATATAGTACAAATTCATGTATAGCGTATTCGCGACCATGGATCCCAAATTTAGTAACTTTAGTTGGAATCCATGGTAATGCAGTCCCTGCTATAACGCGGTCCACGTGGTACCGTGCATGGACCCCAAACCCCGCGTTCTAGCGAGGGTCAGGTGTAGTAGCAAGGTATATATCTGCATGCAACATTACCCTGGATGCCATTAAAATCTTTGTAGTATGAGGTATGCACTTTTCTCTATTCTGAGTAGAAGGAATACTGCTTATACAGCATAGGGTGGCCAGATGTTCCAATTTGATAGGAACAGTCCTGATTTTGGGGGCTTTTTCTTATATAGGTGCCTATTACCCCCCACCCCAATCCCGATTTTTCACATTTGCTATCTGGTCACCCTAATACAGCAGCACAGGTAAATGTCTATGCATTAATTGTCTAGATTTTAATGGTGACCATTGGATATAATATATAAATAATTGCCATGGGGTTAAGGTTCCAGATTGCAATAGCCTTTGATTTAGTGGGAGACTGGAGAAAATCTCGTTAAGTTCATATTATTGCACCTACTCTTTTCTTTGGACTGGAGGACTATGTTATAGTGAGTAACAGAGTTGCATTTATTTTTCTTTTCAGATAAAACAAGACAAACCAGAAAATATACCAGATCTAAAAGATTTAGTAAACAAAAAATTCACTGCCTTGGAAAGCAAAAACAATGACTCAGATTTGCGAAGAAATGAAAAATATATACACTTTATGGAACAGCTTAAAAGAATGAGGAAACAGTGTAAGTCTTCATTTTTTAAAATAATGGTTTCCTGGAAATACAACATGGTTCTATACAGATAGATCATGTGTTGGTTTATTTACTAAAATGTTTTAAAATACAAACCAGCCAAACAGAGCTCAAGCATTTACATGCATTCCTCATACAGGACTTATTTAAATTTATCATTCACATAGTTAAGTAGACAGCCCATAAAACCTTATGATTTTATTTAATCTGTCATAATGCTTGTCTTATTTGCATACAGATGCAATGTTAAGCTTCTTTCACATCCCGTTTTTCTGTTTGAAGGTGGGTTTTTCTTTTAAAGATACTCGTTTCTCTTAATTGGTAAGATCTCCCGAAAGGAGATCCTAGGTAAGCTGTTTTCATTTGTCGTTTTTACAAATTGCCTCTATTTCACAACTTAGGATATGTTGCAACCCTAAAGAGACCTTTGCTTTAATCGTAGAACTATATTGCTGGAAAATGCTTACTGTGTGTGTTCTCAGGTTTACTGCTTCTACACACGCACTGTGTAACTGTGTGGCTTATTAAAATCTATCTGGCTTAATTTATGTTGATTCACCAAGTGGTAAAATTGTAAATTATTGTGCTCAAGCTGTCAGAGAAGTTAGGAAGTTATCAGTTCTAATGTTTATACAAGACAACAAAATTGTGTGTTTACCTTTTTTATTGCACAGTGACTGCAGTAGCTATTAAAAAATCATTCTGAGCACTCATGGTGGGAAAAGTCATGAGTCCTAAAATATATATCGTTCTCACCCTTTGCAATCATGATTAAACTTTAGAATCACATTGTTCCGCTTTCCATCCCTTGAGCCCTGTCCCTGTGTCGTTCTCCCACAACACACACACACACACACACACACACACACACACACACACACACACACTTGAATTTCATCATAAACTGATAGCTCATGTATTGCGGGAATCATAGATTAATGATTTACACAGTTGGAAGCAGAGATGCTGGGTGCTTTCATAAAGCAGTGTTTTTTAACTTGCATTCCTGGTCGCTGATCTGGAGCCCACTGAAATCAGTGGAAACACTTTCCTATTCACTTCTACGGGCTTTGGATCAGTCCCCTAGAAAGACTCAGGGAGAGAGAAAAGGATGACATTGAATTTTAGGTCTGATCCCTCAAGACTTGTCAGGAGTAGATATGAATGCTGTTCATCATTTGAAAATTGAGAGCCCAAGTTCTCCAGTGGTGTGTGGCATTTGTTTCCCATCTTTATGGTTTACAAGATATTGGGCTTCAGACAATCACTGGTCTATCAACCTAACTGTGTTTTGGGGACTGAATATAGGAAGATGCATACCACAACCAGTGTAACCTTCAGTTCCTGCATAATCATAAAATTGTTACTGCTCCGCCGTTATGTTGTAATTCCAGATTTCCAGGTGTTTGTAAATCAGAAACTAAGAGCTTGATAATAGAAACTGGATTTGTTTCCCACCCTTTAATTGGTGTAGATTGTCTGCCCTAACTATATTTTATCTATGGCCAAGTGACCAAGTATTAGCCAATAGAATTATTAAATATTACCCAAATTAATCAAGCATAATAGAAATGACGTATTTTTATAGGAGGGGAGTATTTTATTGTTGCGGTTGCTGGAAACCCAGGTGATATTTCTCTTAATAGCCATTAGGATTTTTGGTTTGGTTGCTCACTGAAGGCAAATTTCGAGGGTGCCAGCAGAATGCAGATGGTGATGTTGAATGGACCAGTGTGCTCTGTACGTGGACTATTGATCAGCTGTGGCAGTTTGGGAGCAGTCGCACACATGTTCGTTTTGATCAGGTGTTCCATCACGTTTGAGCCTATCACAATGCTTAGAATAATCTGAAAGGTTGAACGGAAAAATGTTAGATGAACTTTACAAGCAAACTTGAGTACACTCTAATGATCCTACATTAAAATAAACACACTGGACTGACTCACTCTCTCTCTCTCTCTCATGAAAAGGAAAACTAAATGCCTTTTTATGGCTGAGAATATAAGTGTATCAGAGATGGGAAATGCAAGTTATACTCCATAAAGCAGCTACAACTCTGATGCCTTGTTCGCCTGTCCATACAATGCATATATCCATGCCATCTCTTATTCACGAACACCCTCCCTGAAATGGACTGTAAAGCCAATATTCATTCTTGCTTCAGTGTCTCCTTAAAAACGACTTTTGTCATGAAGCCTACAGGACATTGCCAAATGATAATGTTTAGGTAGAGAGTCAGCAGGGATTGTTCATATTCAATTGATGTATAGAATTTATATAATTTAATTTAATAATGATTTGGAACCATCAAACTCTGCACCAGCTTATTGAGATTAGCCATGCAATCTTATTGCTGATACTCTTATACCTTATTTAATTGAGAGTGTTAATTCCTAGAAGGGCTAATCAGGAGTACAATCTACCTCTGTGACCTATGTTACTCATTTTATTAACTTCTATCAATCTAAGGTTATTTAGTGTCCTATTTAATGTTCAAAATATGCCAAGTTTCATAGGTGTTTTATAGTAGCTGGTAGCATGCACTTTGGAATTCTAGCCACTACATTTCACGCACGCACAAAACAAAAACAAACCTTCCATACTCATTTTGTAGAAAACATTAAGACTGAAGTGAATGACAAAATACTGTTGGGTCTGCCAGCCAATTTAAGGAGTGCATTTGAAAGGATGGGAGAGAGAAAATGTTGATAGGGTAACAAATCATTTTTAGATGCACTATTGGTTTTGGCATTCTTTTCTACAAGCAAAATAAGCACTGGGATATAGTTTGGAATGTGGCAACATAGCATTTGTAATGAACCTCCCTGCCCTCTCCACAGGCAGAAATCTGCTTCGGAAGCTTTGGAAGGAAAGAGTTGATATCAGAGTTGACATTTTACTAAGGTAGAGTCATGGCCAATATAAACAAGGAGGCATTTTCAAAAGATAGTTTTAATTGTAGCTGTTCAAATAAGGATGCCAAGGAATAAAGTTGTCTGCTGTTCTTATTTCCAACCAATGAATTTAGCAGGATTTGTAATTTATTTTTTTTCTTTTAAATTCAATTTTGGATAGTAAAATAATGCTATGTAAGGAACTCCCTTTAGATTCATAAAACAGGAAGTAAATGGATTTGCCTCTGAACTGATAAGGAAATAAGCACTAACATGATATACGTCAGATTGACAAGTATCATCTAAATAATCCTCACAACACTTTAGTGTGGGAGGCAGATAACTATTATTATCATCTCAATTTAGCCAATGAGAGACTTGAGGAACATGGGTGAAGCTACTTGCTTCAACTCATTGGCAGACCTGGGGTTGCATTTTGGCTGTTTTTAACTTCCAGACTTGTGCTTATTTCTCTTCTTTTTAGTATCAGCCATCTTGGCATTAAAGCGGTTCAAAAAGAAGGTTGCAATATTTTTTTAAAAAAATTGTATTCTTATAGTTCTAATAAGGAAAGTATAATTGTAATTAATTACATGGAGAACAATTATGGGAAGTTTCAGCTCAAAAGGTGAAAGTTATGAGTGATTGAAATGGGTTTACAATGGATACTGTTATGATAGTCAGTGCTGTCTGTGACCTGAGTTTTCATTCTCCGTAAAATTCCTAGTAGCAGGTCATGATAATATAGCAAATAGAGAAAAAGTGCTTTTGTGGTTAGAGAGCTAGCCTGGGACCTGAGACACCCAGGTTCAATTGCTTGCTCTGCCCCAGACCTCCTGTATGACTTTGGGTAAGTCATTTAATCTTTCAGTGCCTCAGTATCCCAACTGTAAATGGGGATAATAGCACTACTTACCTCACAGGGTTGTTGTTAGGGTAAACACATTAACGATTATGAGTTGCTCAGATACTACAGTAACAGGGGCCATGGAAGTATCTAAGATAGATGCCCGAATCACAAATTCACCATCATAGTTGGTAATCTCAGCTGAAAGGCCAAAGACAGAATGAGCTATGGACTCTGCACTCTCCTGCCACCCTCTGAGGTGGTCCTTCCAAGTCACAGCTGAAGTACATTGGCAGGATATCTCAGGAAAGCTTGCAATGAGTTTACCCATATGTTACATTCTTGGTGGATTAACAGAAAACTTCAGTCTCAGAGTTGTCATTCTGGCACTGAATACATATGAAGAGGGAAAAAAGCATTTGAGTGAGTAGTATTTTGTACTGAAAATAAATAGCTCAGCCTTTAATGTATAGTAAAAATGTCTTGTTTATGATTGTCTTGGAAGCTTTTCTGTCCTCTGTTGGCCTTAGCTTTTCTTTAGAAGTCAGGTAACTGGTGGTGGTCATCATGGCATTAAACAATATTTTTGCTCATCATTTCAGTGCGTTTCCATGTTTCTTGATAATCTAGTAATGCATGTAAGTAAGTCGCAGAATTACAAAAATCACATCATGTCTTATCAATTTCATATAAGTAATCTATATATATAAAAGTCAAGTGGTGTATGTATGAGTGTATGTATGTACGTATGACTGCGAAGTCCTCCCGCACCGTTTGAGCCAGAGACTTGAATTTTGGTACAGTGAGGGGTCTTGGGGTCTAGATGCTGGTAAGGGTCGAAAAATTTTCGGATCTCACCTCTGACGCCCCCCAGGGGTGAAAGTCTTTCAGGGCCAATCACATCAGCTTGGCAGTTAGGTGGTGATGATGTCATAATACCCCCCTCCAACAGACACCTCACTCGCTCAGCTCACCCCTCCCTCCTCCAACAGAACCCCGGAGATCCCTCAGTTCTCTGCCCCTCCCACCTCCCCAACGGAACCCCGGAGATCCCTCAGTTCTCTGCCCCTCCCACCTCCCCAACGGAACCCAGGACTACATTAGCCCTGTGCCCCCCCCCACCTGCGAAGGTCCCCGGAATCCCTCGGCTCTGGGCCCCCTCCCCTCCTGCGACGGATCTGAGTTGGGTTTGGTGGGACGGTAAGTGAGGTGGGGGTGTCGGATTCGGTCGGGGGGGTGAGGTGGGGGTTTCGGGTTTGCTTCGGGGGGTGGGAAGGTGTGGGGGTGGGTGAGGGGTGAGGGGTGGGTGTTGGGGTTGGTCAGGGGGTGTCAGCTGTCTGCCACCTCCCCACCTCCGACTGACCCGAGCAGCGCCGGGCACTTATGCTAGTATACATATAAATGATCACTGCAGTTTACATCTAAATTTCTGAAAACTTTAGGAGATTGCAAAGACTGACCATTTGGGTAATATCATGTTCAACATAAAGCACAAGGAATATGAAAATATTTTAGCCCTTTCTGCCTAATCAGTATAATTTTGTATTCCATTCTCAAAGGCAGAGAAAAGGAGAAATGGGGCCCTGGATGATAGCGGCAGGAGAGAGAGAGGTTGAGATGCATGGAGGTTAAAAAAATAAGAGAAAATAGCAGAAGGGAGAGAAAATGAGAGAAGAAGAGAAGGGAGCGACTGATAGAAAGGAATAACCAATTTAGTATTAATTATTTTGTGGCACTCAAAAATATACTAGAGGCTTCACAGCAAATTTAGAATGATGCATTCCCTACCTAAAGAACTTACAGTCTAAATTTTACACACGATGAAATGTACACGGGTGACAGACAAAAGGAGAGAATGGGACAGAGAAGAATAGGGACACAGTACCTCAGTCATGTTTTACTCTGTTTAGATGTACACTTCTTAGCAGTTCGGAAAAGGGACTAAAGAAATGGACTATGATGGTGGAAAATCAAGAAAACATTCATGCAGCTGTAAGCTAATGAACTTTATTTTATTTATTTAATTTATTTGGCTGCTTGGAAAGATGCCTCTCTTCCTGGAAGGGGTCTTGACTTTCTTTTTACCCCTCTTATGGCTGTGTGATCACTTTGACAACTTAAGTTTTGGGGCTCTATGTCACCAATATGGCAAGGGAGTGTGAAAAAGATGCAGGAACTCCATTTCAGCCAAGCATTTGTACTGAGCATCAAGACCCAGGTTTTATCAGACAGAATGGGGAAGTGAATCTAATGCCAAGCAGAGCAAACGATGATCCATCGGCATGTGTCAGCAGCACTCCCTGTGGCAATTTCACAGAAACTGAGTTTACTGAAAGGAAAATATGTATATATTTACAGTACATTAAACATATTATCTTCCTTATAGACCACAGTGTATCTTTGGACCGATACTCAGCTAGTGTAAATTGGTGTAGTTCCACTGAAGTCACCGGAACGTCACAGATTTACACCAGCTAAAGATCTGGCCCATTATATTTAGAACACACAGTAAGCTTAATAAACATCCTTTAATTCCTTATCAGAAATAGTTACCCTGCATTTGCATTGGCCATTTAACACAGTTTTTAATATTTCAATGGTTTCATTTCCCTTTTGAAAATGTCAGAAATGAATACATTATAGTTAAGAATGCTTTCCTTCCAACTTAGTATTTTATCAAGGGTGAAATGCATCTAAGATCAGTGAAGTTATTTTTCTTTGCTATAATTTGATTATTTTTTTCTCTTAATATATGATTAAATATGCACCTCCTTCCCCAGACTCACAATCTGAGGCTTTATAGACCTAATCCAAAACACACTGAAGTCAATGGGAGACTTTCCATTGACTTTAATAGGCTTGTGATCAGACGCAATATGCCAAGTTTTGGTACAAAGTGAATTTTTTGACTGATTTAAATCAAACAAGAAACTAGGAAAAGAATTCCCCGTATGTCTGCGTACCACGTGCGTGCCAGGCTTCAGGAACAAAATGAGGGGCTTTTCACTGAGGGAAGATCAGTGCCAGCCTGATTGTTCTATCAGACTCAACCCATCAAATAATAATTGCTATATCTAAAGTCTAATGAATAAAGCACTGTATTAAAAGGCAAAACAAGATGGTTTTTCAAGGCACAATCTACGTAATTGTTCAGCAACTCCATTATTACTGTAGGCAAAGTAAACTATCTGCCTACCTTACGGTTTTCTGTAGCACCCATAGCTACAGTTCTTGCTTATCCCTACAACTGAGATAAAACCTTTCTTCATCCCCTCACCCCCCAACAAGTTTTTAAATCCCATACAGGTGGGATCAGATCCTGCAAACATTGACTGAGTAATGTCATGCATGTGAGTCATCCTACTGAAGTTACTCACCTTCGTAAGTGTAGTATCTGGGCCGTGGTTTGTGAAGACATTTTCCAGACCCTGCGTGCTCCCTTTACCACTTCCCTCATTTTACCCACCTGCTCCCCAGTCTGAATCAGCATCCTTCCTGGCCTTTCTACAGCTGCTTTTCCTTTTCAAATGATCAACCCACCTCCTAATCTTCTCTATAACTTTCTCTGTGGTAACCCCTGCTTAGGGAAATTTATGCCATCAAGACTATATGTTACCTCTGACTGATGTATTTAGTCTCATCCAGTGCGCCCTTCTTGGCAATCCTTGCTCTGTACTGAAAAGAGGCATTATTGCAGGTAAATACATAACACAGTTGTCTGAGTCCGAAGTGATACATTCTTTATTAATTTGACTTGCTTTTTGGTGCAGAATCATTGATGTGACAGTAAGCTAGGCAGGTCTGATTATGTAGGAAAAGCAGCAATCTAGAGGAAAGTAGTAGTTATACAATACTAACAGTATTTTAATGATGTTGTAAAAAGTACTGTTAGTGGTACGCTGGCTATTGCTTTACATTTTTGCTACAGATGGAAAAACTAGTAGCTGAGTATGTCATGACAGCCAGTGTTTCAAACTTCAGTTGTGAGTGAAAGAGGAGCTTTTCCATATAATTTATTTGGCTTAATTCTTGTGCCTAATGGCTGCATATATACCATAAACATTGTGAAGGAGCAACCATGGAAACACTTGTTTTCTTGCGTTGCTAAATTTACTCTGGGTTGAATATTAACACAGTGCCTGGCAGTACTTTAAAAGCAAAAATAGCTTAAGCGTGACTCACTATGAGTCATTTACTGCTAGCCCTGCTATATTGCCTAGAGCTTGACATTGAACAAGTTGGCAGCCTGTATTGCTACATTTTTTTTCTAGGAACTCTGAACACATTTCATTCTTGTGAATTCTCTTGTGCAACAATATTAAACACAGAAATGTGTTTGTTTTCCTTTCAAAGTCAAATGAATCAGAAGATGGTGAAACAAAAGAGTATTTTTCTTGGCGATTCTCGAAAAGTTGGATTCTGAGAATTATCCTTTAGCTATAAGAACAAAATGATTGCATGTATGTTAAAAGTTAATATCACTTTGCCCAGGTTATGTGTAACATATACTTTCAACATTTTAACATCTGTTGAAGGTAGTGTCCAAACTATGGGTTTGGGGTTTTTTTGGGGGGGTGGGGGGGGGGGTTGGAATAGTTTTTGGAGACTGAGTAGCTGTCTGTAGTTTAAGAACCTCTTTTCTTTTGCTGGCAAAGGTTTTACAATGGGAAGTTTGTCAACTCTAAGAGGCTGACAAAACCAGTCACCAATATCCGATTGGCCTCTGTATTTCATAGGCACACCCTAAGTAGGACAGTTGGTATCTGACAGCAGGAAAGTGATTAGCTTGCTCGCTAACTGTGGGAAAGCCTACAAATGATCAGCTGATGTCAGTCAGATGGGTAGGGGTGATGATTGCTGGCTGAAAGCAAAAGAAATTTTGCTGAGGCAACGATGACACGATATTCTGAAATATACTGAAAGGGCCAAATTCTGCTCTTAGTTGCACCAAATTTAGGTGCTTTAAAGTGCATTTCTCATGGAAATGGATAATAAAATATCAAACTAATGAATAATTTTCACAAAGCAAATTCTTAAAATTACTGGGGGGGGGGGGGGAGTTTGCTGGGAGGAAATACCCTTGTGTAAAAATCACTTCTTGTCATTGACACATAATCCTTTGCAACTTTTTAAAGTAAACACCAGAAACCATGTTAAAAAAGAATTAAAGTCCTATCAAGATACAAACGTAAGGGCGTGTCTACACTACAGACTTAATTGACCTATTTTAGGTAGACGTACAGCCACCACAGCGGCTGATGTCCACATTATCCTTCTCCTGTCAGTGGTGCATCACCAGGAACGCATCCACCGACTGAAGAGGGGCAATGTTGGGGGCTGAGACCAGGGCTCTCAACTTCGTGTTGCTCCCTGCCTGGAGCTCAGCTGCCCTCTGGGCTTTCGGCTTCCTCCTCCCAGGAATCTTTTAACAATCTTTTCAAAGTTAATGTATATACTGTGCCTCAGCCACACCTCCAGACTCATGCAGAATACAGAAATGTGCTAATTCATATTAAGGATGAGATTGGGGCTTTTAAGACAGAGCTATGTAGAAGGCAGTGCAAAGCCTTGCAGCTCTGAGAGGATCCCCAGAAGGATTAGGCCTTCCTGAGAAATGGTCTCTCCATTTCTACACATGGTACGTTCAGTTGGAGTAAATTGCTTCCATGCACAGTGAGGAGTGGGACAGGATCAGGGAGTCCTGCTCCCCAGGGGGAAGCAGACGTAAGCACACCATATCACAGGATGAGCAGGAACTCTGTGGTGTACGCCCCTTGTGCAGAAGCACAAAAAGCTTTGTGTTTACCTCTCTGTCCCTTGGCAGCCAAACACAAGCTACAGTTTGGCACTAAATATGAACCCAGTGACAAAGCTTTTCCATAAATACTTACCATAAATACTTAACAATACATTGTTAAACATAAACCAGCACTCATATGTACATGTATATTTTAACATTACAAATTGAAACCTTTCCCAATCAAAACATTCTAAAATCAGTCCCTTCGCTTACTTGACCAGTCTTGAATCCAGATGTGGATTTTTTTTTATAGTATCAACTTGTGAAGGAAAGACAAATGCATAAGGCAAAGCAGGAAAGCCACATATACAGTGTTCAAAGTAGCAATGTAAATCAAACCAGAGTTTTGCAATGTAAGAACCAATAAAGTCAGGGTTGTGGCATATTGGTGGACTTATGATACCTTCTTGCTGATTAAAGACTTGAACTTACAAGCCTTTAATCGCACAAGTAGTCCCTGTTCATTAGGTTTTGCTTGAAGTCAATGGTACTGCTTACATGAGCAAAGATTTACAGCAGCTGGTAGCATAATTGTTGAAAGGAGTGTTGATCACTTTCCCTTCTGTGAGAGACTGAAAGTATAAGGAGAGAACATGTCCAAATTGTTGGTTCCTGGGTGGTTGCCAGTTTTGTTGGGTTTTTTTTGGTCAGGAGCTAAGCCAGCCTGTTACCTTACCAGGTTGCCCTCTTTCTTGTATGCTGATACACTCTAACCTGAGGAAGGCCTTTTATATTTTTAGCCAGAAGCCTCTTTGTAAGGGAAGACTTGGCAGACAAATCCATCTTGGACAGATATTTCTTAGAGACCAGAGACTGGTCATAAAAATTGGAGATGGAAAAGACCTACCATATCATGAAGTCCTTTCCCGTTGAGAGGAAGAGATTTAGAGCTTTCATATAATTTGATCACAAGAGTATTAAAAAAGAATGTCCTATCAAGTAAACATTTTAAGCTACTAGATAGAAACGTTGGGTCTTTTTGGCAAATGAACTATGAGAATGCTGCTATTTTGTAATTCACCGTTCCAGGCCAAAGGGGCTGCGGGAAGTAGTGGCCAGCGCATCCCTCGGCCCACACCTCTTCCCACAGCCCCCATTGGCCTGGAACGGCAAACTGTGGCCAATGGGAGCTACGATCAGCTGAACCTGTGGATGCGGCAGGTAAACAATTCATCCCGGCCTGCAAGCGGATTTCCCTGATGGTCAGCGTGCCAAAGGTTGTCGATTCCTGAGCTAGGTCAATGGAAGAATTTTTCCGTTGACCTAGCAATCTACACCTGGAGTTAGGTGGGTAAAATTATATCTTTCGGGTGTGAATTTTTTTTGTACCCCTGAGAGATTTAGCTATACTGCTGTAAATTCGTAGTGTAGGCCAAGCCTTAGGCACTAATGCCATGGAGAGGTAATTAAATGCTTCAAGGTCTGGCTTTTTAAAGAATTGTTATTGATGATTATTGGGTGGACACTTATTTTTAGTACCTAAATAAGGATTTAGGAGCTTAAAACTTGGTTCCCATTTGTTGAAAATCTTGGCTATAGTGTTGTAATGTCACTCACAGAATAACGGGGTAAGTCTGTAGCTCATTTCTCAGGATTCCAGGGACTGAATGTTTGCTCTAATTACATTTGTTAGTGTTTGAGACAATGTGCTCTTTCCTGTGCTTATATATACATTAATTTGCTTCTGTTGCTTCTTGCTGATTTGAAGGTTATCCTCTGTGTGAGACATGAATATAATCAACATTATAGCTGATATTCAAAACAGCATCATTACTGTACTTTCAGGTAGAAAATAAGCAGCAAAAATTGACAACTCTTAAGAAAAAATAACCTGTAAATATGTTATGCTGCTTTGCGATCATGAACAAAGGTCAAAAATAGAAAATGTGATCTATGTAGGATGATTAAGGGTTATCACAAAATTGCTTAAAGAGAATATTTTAAAGGAAAATTAATGATGTATCATCAGTTCAAGCATAGTTCTTTAGTTTAGAAATCTGCTATAGCATATGAATCAGTTGATTTTTATCAGTGGCTAGCAGGTAAACAAGAGATTTATTTCCCAATGGCTTTTTCATATGATGGTGACAAACTCCATTGCACAACAATGGTCACATTCCAAAGTTGCAACCAGGTTCTGAAAGGCTTAATTTCACAATTGCTTAATATGTCATATTGCAGTACAGTGACCTTTTAGTGAAGAAGGGAGAAGATTGCTTTTTAAACTTAAAATTGGATATGTCACTAGTGTAATGCCTTAGTTTTAAATAACAAAATTCTTGTCTTTGGTAGGTGTGTCTGGGAACCTTTAGATGATTGAAACTTTTATTACAAGCATGTCAGGATACTTAAAAATATTAATATTGCTTCAGGAGTGTAAGCCATAATGTTAACATATTGTCAGTTTAAAAAAAATAATTATTTTAATTGTTAATGAGACTAGAACGCACCTTGGGAACAGTGCTAGTAATATATGTTTAAAAGCTTTTATTTGTATCCATTTATTTTGTCTTTTTTAGCTAACTCCTTTCATGAAACTTGAGAAATTTATCTTATGTAGAAATAGGTTTTCTGTCTTTTATTTATCTTAGTAGATACTGATCTACTGATGATCTGTCTTTACAGTGGTAATACAGGAAAGTAAACTCTCGTAACATCTTGGATGTCAACGTTTTAAAAATAAAAACAATATTCTTTTTTAATTCTAAATTTTATAGCATCTTTCTGGCACAATGTTAGAACAAATTTTTCACATTGTCCAGATTATGTACCAGGATTTCTAGTTTTCATTTCAAGCAGAAAGCAATTTGTCATGTCACATCAATCTTTTTTTTTTAATTAGTTTTAAGAAATAAATACAAATTTAAAAAGAAAATGGTAATTTTGCTTTAAATAGACATCTTAGTATTAGATGCCACCTGTCCATTATAAATCATGTCCTAGTCACACTTCTTACTATACATTAGTTTATTTCCTGGTCATGGATTTTAGTATTTGGGAAGCACTGCACGAAGCATGATGCTTACCTGTGTGTGTGCAAAAATAGCTAGGTACTGTTCAGAACAGCCTGGCTGAAAAAAATCATCTAAAGCTACCGTATTTTAGCGGTAACAATCCAGGGGGAAAAGATGGGGGCCTGCAACTGAGAATATTCTGTCACTGACCCTGTAAAGATGAGTTCAAAGCACCAATAAAAGAGACGTCCTAATGGAATATCAGAAGGGAGATGGTTTATTGGGTACAGCAATCTAGAGCTTTAAAGATGATTGCTTCCGCATCCATAGCTGAACAGTTATTACATGGCTAGGACTAAGATTTATCCAATGCCTGCTGAGGCCAACAGGAGTCTTTCCACTGAATTAGGTGGGTATTAGATTAGGTCCATTTTGCTCAGTTAGAGCTGTGTGAATAACTGATTTTTCACTATTCTGGCAATTCTGAAAAATTGACAAAAAAAATCTGGGTCAAACGGAAACTGAATATTTTACGAATTTTGAATTAATTGAAAAATTTGGAAAAATTTTGTTTGTAATTTTTTAACTGCTTTTAATAAAAGTGAAAGTAACGAAGGGCTAAAGTAACAAAATGGTGGTTGTGCTGCTACTACTGCTTTTATACCCAATGGCTTAGTGGTTAGGACACTCCCCTAGGATTTGGGAGACGCAGGTTTAAATGTCTATTCTGAAGCATCGATCTGAACCTAGGTCTCCCCCTGGAGAGCATCCTAAACACTGGGCTATAAATTAGTCTGTGGTGAGTCTTTCTCAATCTCAGTTATTAAAACTGGTCCACTTTGTATAAATAATTAAATATTCACTGGAGACTTTGGACAGGACTCGGGGTCAGAGTGTCCACAGATTGCCAAATTTACAGAGCTGTTGTGCTCCCCTGTCTTCTACACTCATTAGAAACCCGTTCCCTTTATTGTCACCATATCCAAAAACTTAATTGCCTGAAACAATGCCACCTAAGCAGCATAATGGGAATCAAATGGTCTGACAAAATGATGAACAATGAAGTCCTATGGCTGGCAGCCATACTAGGCCCGGAAGCCATGCTTGTGCGGAGGCAAAGGACCTGAGTCGGCCACCTCCTACATATGGATAACAATTGACTGCCTAAGAGAGCTCTGTACAGTGAATTTTAAAAAGGCAATAGAAAGATTGGCTGGCCTAAACTCCACTACAAGAATTGCATGAAGCAGCACATACAGTCTGCGGGCTAGTCTTAATGACCTGGAAGGATATGGCCCATAACAGCTTGGCACTCTGCTACGAAGGAAGCAGAACGTGCAACAGAATATTGTTGCGCCACCTCGGCAGACAGTAGGAAGGAATGTAGACACCAACGTGTCCTGGCACATTTCCTGATTTCCAGTCGGAGTCCTACTTGAATCCAAGTGACAGTCGTTATTATTACTATTATACAGTATTAGTATGATAAAATCATAGATGCAGGGTCTGGAACCAGGATACCCTTCCCCTCCTCCCCACACATACTTCCCGTCTAGGTGAAAGCCCTAACCGCCCGAAACAATTTCTTTTTTCCATTCAACTGAAACAATTCGCTCAAATCTACGCTTCTCCAAATGTTTCAGTTGACCTGAATTTGTATTTTTCAACAAAAAAATGTTTCGTTGTTTTTTTTTTTTTTTTTTTACCCAACTCTGCTCATAGTAACACATTCCATTTGGAAGGGGAGCTGCTGCATTCTGTACCAGCTGGCGTCTCTAGAGGCACCCATAGCTGTAGTTTGATCCCTAGCTGAGAGGAAAGTTTAGTTGCAGAGGGAAATGGTGCTATGGGTCACCACTGCTATGCCCACATCAGAGGGAAGCATTCTGAATCCTTCTACAATACCAACTAGACTGTCCTCAATATAAGTGACTAGCAAAAATACCCGGCGTTGCTCGGATCCGTCGGAGGTGGGGAGGGGACAGAGAGCTGAGCGAGTGCGGGGTCCGTTGGAGGAGGGAGGGGGCAGAGAGCAAACCTGACACCCCCACCTCACCCCCCCGACCAAACCCGACACCCCCACCTCACTTACCCCTCGACCAACCCTGACTCACATTTTCACCCCCCCACCCAAACCCAAGACCCCCACGTCACCCCCCTACCAACCCCAACACCTCCTGACCAACACCCACACCTCACCCCCGTAGACCAAACCTGACACACCAACCTCACTTTCCTCCCCAACCAAACCTGACACCCCTACCTACCACCACAAACCCGACACCCACACCTCACTTACCCCTCGACCAACCCCAACATCCCTCCTCACCCCTCCAACCAAACCCAACACCTCCACCTTACCCCCCCACCAAACCCAACACCCCCTGACCAACCCCCACCTCCACCCCTCACCCCTCACCCACCCCGACACCTTCCCACCCCCCCAGACCAAACCCAACACCCCCGGCTCACTTACCCCCTGACCAAACCCGACACCCCTACCTCACTTACCCTCTGACCAAACCCAACTCGGGTCCGTCGGAGGTGGGGAGGGGGCAGAGAGCTGAGCGAGTGCGGGGTCCGTTGGAGGGGGGAGGGGGCAGAGAGCTGAGCGAGTGCGGGGTCTATTGGAGGGGGGAGGGGGCAGAGAGCTGAGCGAGTGCGGGGTCCGTTGGAGGGGGGAGGGGGCAGAGAGCTGAGCGAGTGCAGTGTCTGTTGGAGAGGGTATTATGACATCATAACTATGTCACAGAGAACAGCAGCTGCCCAGCTGATGTGATTGGCCTTTAAATAATTTCACCCCTGGGGGGCCTCAGAGGTGAGATTTGAAAAATTTTCCACTCTTACCCTGATTAGGACCCTAAGACCTCTAACTGTACCAAATTTCAAGTCTCTAGCTCAAACGGTGTGGAAGGAGTAAGGGAACGTACATACACGCATACACCATTTGACTTTTATATATATAGATTATCCCGAAAGAGCATGAAAATGCCAAAACAAGAAACACAATTGTTTAAGACATTCTGGATTTTTTAGCCAGTTCATATGTTGAATAATTCCCTTGGAGGAAACTGGAAAATGCTAAATACAATTTCTTAGTTTCCATCAGCAATGGCATAGGAACACAGAAAGTATTCACATTGCAGCTGATGAGATTACTGCTTTCATGCCCCATCCTTTTCTGTATCGTCATTCTCATACCATCTGTATGCCATATTGAGCTGTGTGGATGATGCATAGAGAAGGTGTGATTGTGAGCCCGTCTGTTGACAGTTGTGGATACGAGTGTGGGAACGTTTCTCATTAAACATTAGAAGACTGGTCCAATGACTGAGTAATGCAGTCCTCAAAGATGTCTGTCTGGGCCCAGAGAGTGGACCATCCAGACATGTGGTGAAACATTTGATATTTACTTTACAATGTAATGGAACCAGGGGTGACTTAAATGGAAAGAATATGCAGGCATTTTTAATGTAAAATATTATTGTATTTTTAGTTGATATTCTCTTTTGGCATGTTTTATCTCTCCTTTTCACTATAACAGAAATATTCATGACATGAGGTTTGTCACAGGCAGTAAGATGAATTCTGGCTGTTTAATACAGTTGGGAAAATAAAAACTGGGCATCAGTGTATTTAAATGAACTCCTTGTTGTAATAACTACAAAAATCTCTGTTTTAGTTAATGTATCTTACATTTTGTTCTGGGAATTATGGTAAAAGACAGCAGTTTTGATTATACCCAATTTTCCAGACAGTACCAGGAAAGTAGTGTCTTAAATTTAAAGTAATGTTACATATCTTTGGGGGTGAAATCGTTCAGATTACACTGTTTTAAAAGAACAGGCACTTACCTAGCAAAAGGGCCCACTGGATTACTGTAACTCCTTCTGCTTTGTTCTCAGACATTTATATTTAAACTAGTGTTGCTTTGAGATCCTTGCACTAGTGATTAATATTATAAATTAACACTATAATGTCCAGACTCATACAAAACATAGCACTAGAGTTCAAATTAAAAAGAATTTAAATCCAGATAGGGTGGAACAAGCCCTTGTGCAAGGACCTATTATAGGAACAAGGTGCCACGTAAGGCATTTAACACCGGGATTAAATGGTGCATAGTGTCACAGTTTCAGGGTAACTGCACCTGTATTCTCTCTCTGCAGTCAACCTAGGGCACCCACTTTAGGCTTCCAGCTGTTAGCTGTCACATCTCGTGGGCAGCAACCTGTGTCTGTCTCTTCCAGACCAAGGTTTTAAGGGTACACAGCTCCCCAGACTAGGGTTTTAAGAGTACACAGCTCCCTGGATTACATTGTGATATCCCCAGCAAGCCAGAATGGCTAAACAGACCAGTGCCAATACTTTGTTTTCTCTTTGAGGTCTCTAATCAGTGTATTGCCTGCTGTGATAAATTACCATACAGCTCCTTCTAAACCAGCATATTTATTCTTAAGCTTAAAAGCAGTACAGAAACAAACAACAAAAGTTGCTGCACGCCTGCTAAAAAGTTTACCAGCTGTCACCCAACAGTCTTCTGGAGTCCTAGTAGGTCAATCCTTCCAACTCTTCCGCAAGGATTGGTCCCCCCTTAAATAGAAGGTCCCATCCTTTTACTGTATCAGAAAGCAAGCCCTGAGTCAGTTTAAACTAAGGCTATTTATCCCAAAGTACTTTCTTTGTCCATTGATCTCCGGAGACTCTAGTTTGAAACAGTATACGTGAGCCTCCCCAGGAGGTGATACCTCTTTCAGGGGAGGGGTTACAGCCTGGATGATTTGCCATAGGGCTGGTCTATACCGGTACTTAAAACGCTGCATTGGTGCAGCTGTGCCTCTGCAGCTCTTCAGTGAGGATGCTCCTACACCAACAGAGAACTTCTCCCGTCAGCATAGTCAATCCACCTATTCAACAGGCGGTAGCTATGTCAATGGGAGAAGCGCTGTCTTACACTTGGGGTTAGGTCAATATGACTGCATCATTCAAGGGTGTGGATGTTTCACACCTCAGTCTAAGGGACATAGTTATAGCAATGTAAATTTATAGTGTAGACCTGGCTTTAATCACCACCCACAGAGGACTATGGTAGCGCTCCTTTGTGGCGTAGAACACAATTATACATAACCCAATCATTTAAAACAATGGACCCTTAAAGATATTGTGTGGTTTGCATGTCTGTCGCATTGCCCTCATAGAGAGGTTATATACAGTAGTACATTAACTTAATATATTACGTTCTTCAAGGATTTTGCAGAAAATTGCTGGATCTGTCTCGTGTAGATCCTTGTGCAGGCCCTCTGCACAGAGGTAAATGTCACCCCTTCTGAATAGTAGAATTATTCCAATGGCTAGGTCCCACAAGCGGTTAGGCTTGTTTAGATATTGTTTTACCCAACTCTACTCATAGGAACGCACTCCATTTGGAAAGGGGGCTGCTGCATTCTGTACCAGCGAATATCTCTAGAGGCACCCATAACTCTAGTGAGGTCCCTAGCTGAGAGGAAAGCTCAGTTTTAGAGGGAAATGGTGCTATGGGTCACCACTGCTATGTCCACAGCAGAAGGAAGCATTCTAAATCCTTTTATGAATGTCTTCAATATAAATAATTATTCCAAAATAGCATGAAAACTTGGTTTCAAGTGAAAGTGAAGGCTTAAATCAGCCCAGGCGCCTGTAAAGCATGACAGCTGGGTTGGAGAAGCAAATGGCACATTCTTTTTTAAGTGAACATCTTCCAACTCAGTGACTGAACATCTGAGGATAAAATCGTATTTCCCTTCTGGGCCAGTTGTGACCATCAATAGTTGTTCAGGATGTGTGGGCTTAGAATTAAGCTTTACTTCAAAAAGCTTTACTGAGAGCTTTCTTGCCCTGTCACTCGAAACATTGCAGTGTTCTGGGTAGAGGTTAGTGAGTAAATGCAAAATTTGCTGATTCCTAGAACGCTTCATTGGAGGTTTGAATTTTTAAATTTAGAAAAAGTTATTTTAAACAGACATAAAAAAAATGCACTGGAGCTGTACTGTCAGAAGAAGCACTCATGGTAGACACTTCATAAAGGAATCTTACTCTTCAGTGTTATACCAGATTACAGTAACAATGAATCCGCATTTTTGTGCCCCTTCTCCCCCCCCTCCCCCAAAAAAAAAAGGAAAAGAAAAAGGGATTTAGTAGAAAACTTTGTCCAGCTCTACCTGGAAAATCAATTGCAGGGATGAGTCCTGCACAGAGAGGGAATAGAAAATGTCCTAGAGATAGCAGGGAGTGCACTCATGTAGAATGCTTTTTGCCACCCAAGATGCCTATTGGTAGCCTGTCTATGGACATCCTAGCATGGGTAATGGCCATCAAAAATTAACTTGATCAAAAATCCATTAAAAATAAACACTGACAGGGAAAGGGATTTTATATAATATATACTTCCAATAGGAAAATAGCTTATGGTAGTAAATCAAGAACAGAAACAGAGAAAGCTTATTTAAAAAGTTCTACTGTTTTTAATTACCTTTTCTAGGTGTTTATTTAATGAGTCCTTTGGAACCCTTCTCCCTTGTCCTACACACTATCCGACAATGCATAAAGACACACTTTCAAAACAGTCTGAGGTCCAGTGACCAGCTTTTTAAATTCACTTCCCACTACACTAACTAAGCCTGGAGCACTACATGGATCCCAAGGTAGGTATTATACCAGAAAAAGAACACTAATAATAAAAAGGGGCCACAGCGTACTGCTGGAAGGTCAGCTGGGCTCATGTAAGGCAGCTAGAAATTGTAATATCCCCGCAGCCCATCTATCGTCACCAGCCCAGCTGCAGAAGTTGGCATGAAGCTGGGCTTATATAAAGTTGTACTATTATATATAGATAGAGGAGTGGACATATATGTACACTGTAATCTGTGCAGTGTATTTTAAAAGTATTAGATAGACTTATATTAATCAAATTAAAACCTTATAAAGAGCCACAAATGTAACACTTAAAAAGGAAATTATACCATGGCTGAGCTTCCATATTTCCCACTCTTAAACGTCTCTGGGAGGACTCTGAATTAATAGGTATTATATTCCACTGGAACACATACCTTCATGCCCTTAATCCAATCTAACACTGAAGGTTAAGATTCCTTTATACAGTGTCTACCATGAGTGCTTTTCCTGACAGTACAGCTCCAGGGCATTTAGTTTGATGTCTGTTTAAAATAACTTTTTACTAAATTTAAAAATTCAAACCTCCAATGAAGCAATTTAAGAACCAGCACATTTTGCATTTACTTGCTAACCGGAAGTCTAGTATCAATCTCTGGTCAAGGCCACAACCAAATGTACCCGAAGAAGATACAAGAACTTCAGCATGGACAATTACAGAATAACCTGCTCATAGGAGAAGTTTCTTCCTAGCATCCTCATTTAATGGGTAGCTTATGCTCAAGAGCATGGGTATTTTTTTCCTATTCGCCTGTTCCTGTAAAAGGAATATGTTTGTTGTCTTAACATAATTCTACCATAAGTCTTCTAGTCCTGTTTAAGTCCTTCCTTTGGCTTCTCTTTTCATTTTCCTACCTTCTGACAATGTTTCCATTCTCGTTTGCTTATTTCTCCCACAAGTGCCTTCATGCTTTCTGCCATGGCACTTCTCAGGTTTAGGAAAAGCTCCAAAACAAAATCCATAAAACTGCCATCTTATTGTCCTCCAAGTCTCTCCTTAAAACTTTGCCGTAATGCCTACAGAGCACTCCAATCTAATAATGTCTAGGCAAGTAGTGAGTTGTGCTTACTGCTCCTGAGTGGCTAAGAATGATATACATCCTGTTATTTATGTTATTCTGACTTTACCAACACTCCCAAAACCAACCCTCCCCAGTTGTTTGATTCATCTGCTGCAGGCAAAAAGTGGGTATACACAGGTTTACAGGGCTCTACTCATTTTCTGTGCATGTAAAACACCTATTACAGTGGAGCCCCAGTCTGGTTTGCTTCTAGGTTCTACTGAAATATAATTATAATAAGACTTTTGTAGACATTAACAAATATTTTAAATATAAAAAGCCTTATTCTTCTCCAAAACAAATCACATGCAAATATTTTGTGGCCTTAGCTATGGGCAAAAGCTTATATCCATCCATCCAACTGAGTTACTTTGGCAGTCTCCTTGTGACAAGAGCCAGCCTTTTATTAATGTAATTTAATCAATGAACTGTGTTTAAACCACTGAATTTTATTCAGTCTAAACAAATGAAGACTTTCTCATGACAAATGCTTAATCCTTCAAGATTGCATAACTGGAGGATTTAGGGATTAGTTAGGTTTGAAAATAGGCCAGGGAAAACATCTATATTTGGTTAAAAGCTAATCAGGTGAGGAAATAAGTAAAGTAGTATAAAAGCTTTTCAGAAAGGCTTTTGCAAATTAGTTTTATGTAATGGTATGAAGAATATTTTCTATTGATATAACAGAAACAGGGCCTGATTTTTCTCTTAGTTACACTGGTATAAATTGATAGCAACTGCACTGAAGTCACACTTGTAAAAATGGTGCTAGTGGGAGGAAAATCAAGAGCACGGTGTGTATGCATGTGCACATGTACACATATGTATTTGTTTCATACCTAGCCAGTGTGATGGGCACGTAAATAAACTTTATGATCTTATAAAAACTTCAGAATAACAATTAGGACCAATGCCCTACAGCTAAAACTCTCTCAAGACAACTAAAACTAAACTCAAGTTTACAATCTCCTACTTATCCCCCTCCCTACTCCTAAAACAGCCTGTCTGTCTGATGTCCAAGGCTATCTGTCTAGCTACTTATAATGACATATGTTGCCCACAGAATATCAGTGCCCGAGTTCAGAAATAAATACCCTGCATCTAGACTGTCCCAATTAAATCAGTATCTGTCTGTTCATCTTATCAGCCATTCTCCATTATTACTGCATCTCAGAAAAAGAGTCGGTCTCTGTGGGTAGCTCATTTAGGGCTTCAGAAAGTTATTCCTTAAAGTGCACCTGGGAAAAAACCCCACAACAATAACACTCAGTGCAGATCACAGATAAAAATGTGTTCCCAGCAGCAAGCAGCCCTTAATAAATGGGCAGGCACATTTGGCACACGTTGAAATTTCTGGGAGATCCACTGAGCATGTTGCAATCTATCCTCAAGGGAGAGATTACAGTGGTTAGGTCCACATCTGATAAAAAAGGGCACAACCTTGTGGTTGAGAGCAGATGATAACAAGTGCTCTTGACCAGTGCAGTTACCTGGGTATCTGAGCGCAGATTAGGAATCCAACAGGATTCACGACTGACTGAGAACATGAGTAAAGTCAGGCAGCTCCCTCAGCCTGTGTACCAATGTTATCTATTTATTTTTCTTTCCTTTTTTCTTTTAATGAAAGCTTAGAGCTTGCAGAGGTAGGTGAAGTTTGCCCGGGAAATCCTCTTTTTTCTATAATATGGGGAGTGTGTGTCTATGAAGATGATGACAGTGTGAATATGCTCAATCTTATTTATAGATTTGTATTAAAAATTAAATGGTGTTTCTATTCGTGTAGATCCAAATCCGGCAGCCCTTACTGAGGCAAATCTCTTATTTGTTCTGAATGAGGACTGCAGAATTTGTCCTATAGATTGTTTTGGAAAACTGTAAAAGCTCCTGGATCCAGGGTTGCCTGAGTGCAACTAACCAATTAATCTCTCAACTTTTAACGTTTACCCTAAGGATGCAGCTGGAGTTTTATCTTCTTTCTGAAGAAGAGTTTTCAATAGGTGACAATGTATACCGTAGGCATATAATTTCCAGACAGCTATTCTAATATGGGAACATGCTAACAACTTGCCTCACCTGTGCATTTTGGACTTACCTAACTTAAGAATGAAACTGTGTGTTGGCTTGGGAAAATGAGAATGAGAGATATCACACCGATTAATCATTAACTTTGGTCCAGAAATCAACACCAAAGCCTGATGATAATGATACAAGAACCATCTGTTCTGTAGCCTCTATTGTGTAGAGCAGACTTCCTCATCATTCTTTATTTGGGTTCCAATCTCATCTTAAAAGCTATTATTTTTCCAGTCTACGATGTTTCAGTTCTCTCCCTCTCTTATTAGGCATATGATCGAATGCTTTAGTTTAATAAATACTATCTGTTGTCATGACTTATTTAACTATAGAGAATATTGAAAATATGGTCAGGTTCTTTACTGTGGTGAATAAGCACTGGAGGCAGCTGAGAAGGGGGTGACAGGGTAGGAAAAGGAAGTTATTTGTAAATCTCCAATCCTAGGCTCAATTCTGCACAGCCCAGATCCTCTAAGTCTGCTCTAAACTGTACCAGTTGCTGACTATCCCCAGGGCCCATTCCAGCAACCACGAATCATTGGAGTGCAATGGTGTTCCTGAGTAACCCTCCCTGCTCCCACCCCAGCTTCTCATGCTGAGGTCTGGGAAGGGAATTTACCCATACCCAGTGAGATCTTCAGCTGGATGAATCTGCTGTACAAAAGATGCACTGCTAAAAGGAGTGGCATTGAATTACCTCATTTTAGCTAAGTTAACGATAAAAAAGAGCACTAGAGAGTCTTCCTGAATTGAACCCTTTGAAAAAACCTACGTAATTGTTTATTTAGCTCAGTTTAAGATACAGTGTTGATAGTTAAAACTTTCTTGGGTTCATAAAGTTCCCAATCTTGCTCACAATGCAGGTAATCTCCTACTGAGCATGTCCAGACCCATGGGGCAGTTTGTAGGACATTCTGCTGAGCCCTCTGAGAGCTGGTAGGATTTCTGTGATATTAGAGGATATTGATGGAGCTTGGAAAGGCTTGTACAAATTTTCCTTTTCCTTTCTCCACACAGCTTGCATCCAACTGATTTGTCATGGAGGAAAAGTACCATTCCTGGTTTTTAGGTTTTGCTCAGTAATTAAGCCAAACCCAAATACTGAAGTTTGAGGAACTCCATTGAGGAGCTGTAGTGTTCTGTGCTCCAGTCTTCATTCTTCATTTCCTGGAGTTCATCTGTAAACTGCAGTGCTCTTTAAGAACATTTCACTGGGTTAAGTCTCTGAAGGCCATGAATGGCAAGGCTAGGAAGAGTCTGTTTTAGTCATCTCCCGAGCCACCACTAGGTTGGCTCATTACCAGAATGAGAATGGTTTAGAAGAAAAAAAACTAAAATTTTAGAGATTGTATTGAGAAAGTGTTCATGGGTCAGTGCAGTTTCAAATTGCCCATGCTACATGAGCAATCCTAAGCCCTTCCAAATTTAAATTAATTTAAAGACTTAGATCCAACCTATAAAACCCCCTTATCTACATTCACTCCATCTAACTGTATAAATAAAAGTTATGTGCACCATATAGCATCAGGGAGATTGTGACATTTGGAACCTGCCCTTCAAAACAATTGTTGCAAAAGATGCTTGTTGACACTATGACCTTAGATATGTATCCAACTCCACTTTCAAGGAGTACTAAACCTATCAGCTTCAATGAGTAGAGAATGCTCTATTTTATATTATATGATAATATTCCATCCTTTTAATATTGACCTTTATTTTTAATTTAACAATTCAGAACCCAGATTCCTTTTGTTTTCAATAGCTGCTTAGCTCACTGTATTCTTTGATATGCTGCACAACACAGAAGCATACCTGTTGTACAAACAGTGTTGGGGTGGGGGGACAAAAAAAATTGTGTTTGTTTAAAAAAACCCTTTTTATTCTGAGGAGAAACAAAGCAACACTAATATGTCCGTCGCAGTTTACTGATAAACACTGGAAGGAACCATACTAGCTTTAACTACTTGAAGTGACAAAGAGTCCTGTGGCACATTACAGACTGACTAAAGTATTGAAGCATAAGCTTTCGTGGGCTAATACCCACTTCATCAGATGCATCCGACGAAGTGAGTATTAGCCCACGAAAGCTTATGCTTCAATACTTTAGTCAGTCTTTAAGGTGACACAGGACTCTTTGTCACTTCTGCAATTCCAGACTAACACGGCTACCTCTCTGATTTTTAACTACTTGAGTTACTATACTACAGCAAAGAAGCTGTAAGCACAGCTGTTCCTATGTTAGGCAAAGCAAATACAAGTTTTTTATTGTCCTTTGTCAAATATGGGAACATAATCAGAAAGACAGGTCAGTCATAACTAAATGCCATCCAAAACACTATAGTCGTGTTACAGTAAACTTTTTATATTTGTTGCGTCACAAAGATTTATTGAAGAGATAAAAATGGTTATGGAAAACACTGTGCAGTAACTATGGCAACAGTTATTTGATCTCACAATAATTAGCTAAGCATTTGGTTGCACAATACTTTCACAATACCTCCATGGTTAGTTCATTAAACAAAATTAGCTTTTGTTTGAAATTTCATCATTCGTTGTTCTAAGCTTGGTTTTAAGTTGAAAAGGATTGGAAAATGTTTTTTGAAAGTGCTGTTGTACATGGAATATAACATACATTGTTAATTAATTTGTTAAATTTATTAGTCAGTGATGCTGAATACATTGAGTAGTTTTGAAAAATGTATTTATTTTAACTCTAAATTACTTCTCAATGTGTATATGCCTATACAGAAAATACTGTATGAGTGTGTACATGTATAATATATATGTACACACCAAAACTACATTAAAAGAACATTATTAAGGATGCAAAGTCAAGTATTCACAAGTTAGGAAATGCCATTATTATGGTTGCTTTGCAAATTTAATTTGTCCCCCTTGTGTATATGCATTATGATACAATTTGTATTTACATGATCACATACTGTTTTGTCCACAGAACTCCTGCCTCATTCAGTGCATAGAATAGACAGTGCTCTTTTAATAAGAAGCTATTTAATATTTTGCTTTATCCTCATTTCTCAATGTGTGGCTATGTGCCTCATTTACCACACATCATCCAAACCTTTTTCTTAAAACAGTATTATTAATTTCCTCATTGTCTTTTTTATGGCACTTATCACGATATGGTGCTTCATAAACATGAATTAATTTGTTTTCATAATACCCCTGTGAGATGAGTAGATTTTATCCCTATGACCTGATTATTTAGAGTCCTTAGCATTATATAGCACTTTTTATGTTTAAACCATAACTCCCATTAACCTCAATAGCACCTATGGGTGCTCAGCACTTCTGCAAATAGGACCCCAGGGTCAATTCAAACACCCAGAAAATGAACACACCATTAGTGACCAGCTGTGAAAAGTGTAGTTTAAGTTTTGTTCATTTGCCGAGCATCACATAGGAATTCTATGGCAAAGGCAGGGATAGAATCCAGTTCCCCTATTAGCATTCAACTGTTTTAACTATGAGAGTATCTTTTCTCATTCTGCAATCCCCTGTACCATTTACTGCATACCTTTCAAATGCATGGATCCCTACAGCAACAGTCTCATTTGCTACACAGCACTAATTCATCCACAGAGCCTGTTCGTCTTGTGTGTGTGTATTTCCTATGTTTTAAAAAGAGCAAACTGAAGACATGGAGCTTCCATCATAAGGCATCCTACATGGTTCATCATCAGGACTGGAACCTTGAGATCCTCTGCACAGACCTCTGCCACTCGAGCTACCAGAGTAACTGACAGCAATAGTAGATTGTCATCCTCTATGTCAGGGATCGGCAACCTTTGGCCCGCAGCCCATCAGGGTAAGCCCCCGGGTGGGGCGGTTTGTTTACCTGCTGTGTCTGCAGGTTCTGACGATCGCGGCTCCCACTGACCGTGGTTTGCTGCTCCAGGCCAATGGGGGCTGTGGGAAGCAGCACAGCCTGGAGTGGCAAATCACGGCCAGTGGGAGCACGTGCAAACTGCAGTTTTTCAGATGCTTATAACTTGGCCAAAATTTGGTAAATTTACAGAGACAGCAAAAAGCGCGTCCCCGACACAAAGACCAAATCAAGTCCCTGCTTCAAAGCATCGGAGTGCTGGAATTGTTCAAAGAAAAGCTCATCAGAATTTAACATAGGCAAACCAATATATTTTTTGCCAGCCTTTTCTCAAAAACAGTTGAACTGTTCTGACTACATTTTTTTCAAAGTATTCAGCTTTAGGCAGACACCCAGGCCAAACAGTTACAGTTTGGCTAAGTTACAAGCAACTGAAAACAGCATCTTATAATGGGAAGTGTCAAGAAACCTTAATAACAGGTGGTGCTACCAGCCTCACCTATAATAGAGTACATGGACTGGTTTTATATGCAGTAAATATAAACTTTTTATTAAGATCAAAACATCTGCTAAATTAATTGATTAGAACATAACATTTTCAGTAGCTCCCAGTCTGGATATGTTAGAGATATATAATTTTCCTGAAGCACTGTTCCTAAACTTTCATGAACTCTGGGAATAGAATAATGGGTAAGTTATATATATGTGCTTTTCATAATTCTAGGTACTAAAGTGCTTCACAATATTTAAGTTTTCTCACTGTCTTAGGTATTTACATGACCCATGTTACTACACTCTCTGACCACTTAATAATCTTTAATGTATTTCTCCTCACCGTGCTCCTGTGAGGTAAAGAAGTGCTGTGTCTCCATTTTGCAGATGAAGTACAGACTAAATGACTTGTACATCACACAGGAATTCTGTGGTGGAGTAAGGAATTATTTTCTCTCAATTTCCAGGTTAGCGTCCTAATCACTAGAACATCCTTCTCCAAATTACTGTCTGACTGCGACTGCTGAGTTGGTAGGAGAGGTTGGTTGAACCTCAGCAGAAGTAATGCAGGTGGGATAGGAGGAATACAAGAAGATTTCCTTGCTCACTGGTGACCTTATTTGTTGATAGGATATGCCCAAAGTGACTGGCAGGTTTGCTTTTAAGGGTTCTGTTTTGATTACAAGCTAAATACAGAAAATGAGGTTTTAACAGTGATGACTGGCATTTTTATCCCCAAATTCAGAAATCAGAGCCTTTTCTTTCAGACCCTTATAACACATGCTCCATGGCTTGTGACCTCACAGGCTGACTTGTCCTGTATTGAGTTTGTGCTGGGAGTGAGAGGTGACAAAATGAACAGAGCTTGGAAGAAAATTTGTTTGCCACTTGCCTAATTAATGCCAGATTAGATTGAAATGTAAGCATGATTTTAAGGAGGAATTTCAGAGAAGTAGATGTTAGGTTTATGAATTTTGATGGGGAGTTTATCCCAGGGAAAGCATGGAGGTGCTTTAGGGCTGATGCAGAGGGTGAGATTAAATGAGGAAGGACATTAAAAGTGCATGGGGAGAGTATTAGTCAGAATTTAGGGCACTAGGAATCTCTTGAGAGAGTCTCAGCTCATTGAAAGATTGGGTCCATAGGCCCCAATCCTTCTACCATGCATTTTTCTATGAGTAACTTTCTATGCGTGCTCTGTCCACTACCTAAACTTACTCACATACATAAGTGTTTGTTTTATCGGGGCTTACATTAGAAACCCTTGAAGGCAGACATGTTGTCTTTTTCTATATTATTTGGAGAGGAGTTCGTGTGTATACCACTATAAATCAAAACAACTGAAAAAATATATATTCTGCAAAATGTAGGTTCCCATAATAAATTTTACTAACCAATAACTGAATATTTTTCAAAGCATAACAAAGTGTTTTATGTAAAAATATTATTATGATATTTATGGTAAATTATTTGAAATTTTATTGTTTGTGTCAGGGGTGGGAGAGGGAATTAAAGACAAGTGGCATATGGCAGTACTTCTTGTACCTCCATCTGTACTAACTCAGGTAAGTCTGAACTCACCACGTGCACAGATTCACATTGATTAAAGTATTTATCACCAAAATAGCTCTAGCGAGTGGAATGCACTTTCAGATTAGCTATTTTTTAAAATGCATTTGCACATGACAGCACTGGCCCAAATCCTTTGAGGAAAGCTGTATATATGGTATTAACTTGAGTGACATAACTACATATATTGGAGTTGAGAGCATTCATGACTTTCAGGGGGCACTCAGATTTGGGTCCAGCTCTGATCAATGGTACAACAATTCTGGCACAGAAACATCAAAGAGCAGATGAAATGCTAGATTTCCTTGAGAAAGAAGGAGTAGAGGGAGTAATGCTTAGTGCTCCAGGAGTGGGAGGTCTATCTTCCCATAAATTAGAATGGAATCTGATCTGCTGAGACTAAATCAGCGTGGAGTCTCTAACTTACATCAGAAGCTGATTTCACAAGAAGCAATAATGGGTACCTGCACATCAAAGAGCTATCTCTATCCCCATACCTGATACATAGTATTTTAGCTTCTTAGAAACATCAGTAGAACATATCTCTGCCCATGACACATTGCAATTTGAATTTTTAGTCGCCTTTGTGTTCTGGAAGTTGAAGTAACTAATGTATGGAGGGGCCAAGAATTTACAGTTCAGAGGTCTTAAGCAGAATGCAGCATTTTCTTGCAGAAAGGAGCAAAATTTCAGAGCTATGTGTATGGAGGTTTTTTGGGTTCCTCTTTCTTTTAAAATTACATTTCAAAAGTATTGTAATGAGGCACATGACACTTCCCTTTTGATTGGGTGCCTCTCTAGTTTCAACTTGGGACAGTCAGGGTAATTGGCAAAATGGGGAAACGAGACAGAAAAGAGAGCAATTTTTTTTATCCACCATGGATAAAACCCGACACCCCTACCTCACTTACCCTCCGACCAAACCCAACTCGGGTTCCCAACCAATGAGAGCTGCAGGGGATGGTGCCCGGAAGCAAGGGCAATGCACGAAGCCCTCTGCCCCCTCCCCCACAGGGACTTCAGGGACGTGGTGCTGGCCGCTTCAGGCAGCGGCATGGGGCTCACGGTGTCATGGGGGGGGGGAGGAGGGGGGGGAAATTCCGCAAGCCGGATCCGAAGCCCTGAGGGGACAGATTCGGTCCACAGACCATAGTTTTCCCACCCCTGGCCTGGAGGTAGGCAAGAGAAGCGGGGACGCAGCACGCTTGGGGTCGGGGGGGGGGCATGGGAAGCTTGGCGGGCCGCATGAAATAACCCCGCGGGCCACGTGTTTGAGATCCCTGTATTACGCTGTGCATACATCTGTTGTTTGAAACAATAAAACATAATTAAATCTATATATATAAAAGTCAAATGGTGTATGCGTGCGTGCATGTATGTATGCGCGGATGTATGCTTACTCCTTCCACACCGTTTGAGCTAGAGACTTGAAATTTGGTACAGTTAGAGGTCTTGGGGTCCTAATCAGGGTAAGAGTCGAAAATTTTTCAAATCTCACCTCTGACGCCCCCCCGGGTGAAATTATTTAAAGGCCAATCACATCAGCTGGGCAGCTGCTGTTCTCTGTGACATAGTTATGATGTCATAATACCCCCCTCCAACGGACCCTGCACTCGCTCAGCTCTCTGCCCCCTCCCCCCTCCAACTGGGGGGTGTTGGGTTTGGTCTGGGGGGGGGGAAGGTGTCTGGGTGGGTGAGGGGTGAGGTGTGGGGGTTGGCGTTGTTCAGGGGGTGTTGGGGTTGGTCGAGGGGTAAGTGAGGTGTGGGTGTTGGGTTTGTTTGTGGTGGTAGGTAGGGGTGTCGGGTTTGGTTGGGGGGGAAAGTGAAGTGGGTGTGTCAGGTTTGGTCTACGGGGGGTGAGGTGTGGGTGTTGGTCAGGGGGTGTTGAGGTTGGTAGGTGGGAGACGTGGGGGTGTTGGGTTTGGGTGGGGGGGTGAAAATGTGAGTTGGGGTTGGTCGAGGGGTAAGTGAGGTGGGGGTGTCGGGTTTGGTCGGGGGGGTGAGATGGGGGTGTCAGGTTTGCTCTCTGCCCCCATCCAACGGACCCCGCACTCGCTCAGCTGTCTGCCCCCTCCCCACCTCCGACTGACCCGAGCAACGCCGGGTATTTTCGCTAGTTTTATATAAAATTGATATTTTTTTTTTACAGCTTTTTCTTTGATTTTGAGCTCTGCAGGCAGGGATTGTGTGAAAATCTGTGGAAAGCACCTTGCACATATTGGTACTACCAGAATACAAATAAATGAGGATGATAAGAACTAGTAAAACTACTCACTCTTTCCAGTTGCGCCAAACAGGTGGAAAATATTTCAGCTCATAAATGTTCCAGTGTGAAATGTTATCTTTCTGTAACCAAAATGACCCCGGGTTTGAAGTCCAGCAGTTGACAGGATAATAGACTGTTCAACACATCATGATGTCAGCATTCTCCACACTTATTTATAAATCCTTTAAATCTCATATTTATTAACTAAACAAAACTTATAGCATAAATAGATTATTGATATAAGTAGCAAAGCTGAACGTCTATCTGTTGAGCAATAGAGGAAGTATTTTTATTGCACTGTAAAACCTGGAGTTTGGTAGGTGAACAAGGTTATGAACACATGTAACTTATTGTGCCACTCTCTCTGGGTTGTTGATGGTCTAAAATATTATATTATATAAGAGTATCAAGCCTTTTTTTTTCTTGCTATACAAATTCTGTGGGTGTCCAGGGCTAAGCGGCTGTTGGGCAGGTGCACTCTATTC
Organism: Sternotherus odoratus; assembly: GCA_032164245.1. Lineage (NCBI taxonomy): Eukaryota > Metazoa > Chordata > Testudines > Kinosternidae > Sternotherus > Sternotherus odoratus. Next base: position 17,401,027 of record JAVMKO010000002.1, on the reverse strand, counting down.
TAAGGGGGTAACGTCTCCTTAAAGTGCTGTTAATGTTGATGTCAGCATTGCTTTACTGTTGCTCTCCAGGGTTGGAGTCACAGGTTCTATTCATCCTGATTGCCATATGAAAATGGCATACACTGAGGATATCAAGGGCATCCTTGAAATAATATCCTCATGGTGGATTCTTCCCTTACTAAAAGTATGTTTCTTGGGCAAAAAAACTTTAAAATATTTGGATGACCTGAAGCATGTTTCTCTGTCAAATTAGGAGCCCTGAAAAACTAAAGGGCTGGAAAAGTGGGATCAATGATATGGGGAATCTCCCCACCAGAAGAAGGGAGTTTCTTCATGTGTAAGTAGATCATTCCTCCGGGGAACTACTATAGTCTTACATGTACTGAATAGAGAAGATTACTGGAGATCTGAAGATTGCTTTGTTAAGCTCAACTGTTGTCACATGTTTCAAGGGCCACCAGCATATTTGATACTAGGGTTCCTGACAGTTAACCACCTACTGTGAAATTCTGCCCCCATTTAAGTCAATGGGAGTTTTGCCATTAACTTCAGTGGAGACAGGATTTCAACCATGATCTCTAACCTTCCCTTTTGGAGGAAGGAGATGGGGAACATTTTGGTTTTTTGGTTCCTTGTGCGCTTGGACACCAATGTCATTCTGGAAAGATTACATCCCAAATCCTGACTTTCCTTTTGTTTTGATCCCACATTTATTAGGGTCACACATTACTTTATTTTACTTTTAGATCTAGGTCTGCTAGCCAGTGTGGATATGGTGCACATCTAAAAAAAAATTTGAACATAAGTTTATTGCATTGGCAAATAAGGGACATTGCTGCTGTGTCAACAACTGCTGCTTAGTCGTAGCAGTCATTCCTGAGATGCACAGCTTTCCCTCCCACCCACCTTATGAATTCCACAAACTGGTTTTAAAGAAAACCAAAACCAAGTTTCTTAACTACAAAAGATAGACTTTAAGAGATTATAAATTGTATAGCAAACAAATTAAAGCAGATTACCGTAGTAAATAAATAAAAACCGCAAACTGAGGCTAACACACTAGATAGGTAGGATACAAATTAGCAAATTGTCACCCTGAGTGATAAGCAGGCTGGCAGATTCTTCAAGCACAAGTTGCCTTGGCTTTCTCGGGTTTTCAGACACAGGCTAATGATCCTTCTAGCCGTGGACCATCACTTCCCACAGCTCAGTCTTTGCTCCTCAGGTGTTTCCAGGGCTTTGTCTATCCCACACAGCTTTTAGTAACATGGTTATTGCCACAGCCATGCCACTAAAAGTCGTGCAGTGTAGCCATGTTTGTCGTCTCTCCTGCTGACAAAGAACTTCTACCCACAACGAGTGGGTTTAGTTTTGTCAGCAGGAGAGCGCTCCTACCAACAGCGTGCTAACCACACTGACACTTGTCTTTCGGGATGAGGGGAGATTTAACACCTCTGAAAGACAAAAGATTTGTTGTTCAATTGCCAATGTAGACATAGCCCAGGTGTGTTGTTGCAGGGAGAGTGAGGTCCCCTCATGATGTCATTGTCGCCCTTTTATATCTTCTTCCCACTTGCTGGATAGCCCTTTTGCTGTGAACTAGGCAAAACAGTTCCCATTGTGTAGTGCTATCTCTGAGAGGTTTCTAGTGTACACAGTTCCTGGGGTAATCCTTGTGCTTGTGTTCATTTCCTCAATAAGCCATTGATATTGTTTGGTCTTTTTACTGTTGTACCTGAAAGGCTGATTGTGGGTGCTTTCAACCTCACAACATGTTTCAGTAGCACATACATAGCCAAACTTCCTAACTTCTAATACAACGATAACACATACAGTCCAATGCAACAGTAATGTCTAGCAGATCAAGACTTTTAGAATGATACCTCACAAGACATACTTCGTACAAGACGTATCCTAATTACATGACAGTGATGGATATTGGGGTATCAGGATGTCATACCTACTATGACATCTTAAATTGTCAGATGATCACAATTTTACTATTTTGGGACCGTTAGCATGAGATACATTAAACTAACAATTTTATGAGGGAAACAAGAGATGTGAGTTTGAATGCTAAAAATCCATGATGAAAATGGGGGTTGCAGTACCGCAAGCTGTTGCTCTGAATTTGCTACTGATTATAGACAGATTATATCCTAATTGCTACTGATTATAGACAGATTATATCCTAATTACTTTATAATCTTGAAGCCTTAAAATTCCAACCATCCTGCAGGATAAATTCCAGGGTAAATTCCATTGTATGTTGAGCTCCCAAATAAAATATATATATTAGGGTTGTTGATTAATCACAGTTAACTCACACAATTAATTTTAAAAAAATAATCACAATTTAAAAAAATTAATGCAATTAATTGCACTGTTAAATGATAGAATAGTAATTGAACTTTATTAAATATTTTTTGGATGTTTTTCTACAATTTCAAATATATTGATTTCAGTTACAATACAGTATACAAAGTGTCCAGAGCTCAGTTTATATTATTTTTATTACAAATATTTGCATTGTAAAAATTATAAAAGAAATAGTAGTTTTCAATTCCCCTTATACAAGTATTGTAGTGCAGTCTCTTTATCATGAAAGTGCAACTTACAAATGTAGGTTTTTTTATTACATAGTTGCACTCAAAAACAAAACTTTAGAGCGTACATGCCCACTCAATCCTACTTCTTGTTCAGCCAATCTCTAAGACAAACAAATTTTCTTACCTTTAAGGAAGATAATGCTGCCCTGTTCTTATTTACAATGTCACCAGTAAGTGGCGCTCGTTTAAAAAAAAAGTGTTTATTACATTTGTGACTGATCTCCAAAAAAGAAAATCAACCTTCTGCTGATGGTATCTTACTCAGATAATGAAAATGAACATGCATTGGTCCGCACTGCTTTGGATTGTTTTCAAGCAGAACCCGTCATCAGCCTGGACACGTCCTCTTGGAATGGGGGATGAAGCATGAAGAGACATAGGAATCTTTAGTGCATCTGGCATGTAAATATCTTGTGATGCAACTACATCAGTGCCCTGTGAATGCTTGTTCTCTTTTTAGGGTGATGTTGTAAACAAGACGTGGGCAGCATTATCGCCTACAAATATTCAAACTTGTTTGTCTGAGCAACTGGCTGAACAAGAAGTAGGACTCAGTGGACTTGTAGGCTCTAAGTTTTACATTGTTTTATGTTTGAATGCAGTGATTTTTTGTAATAATTCTACATTTGTAAGTTCAACTTTCATGATAAAGAGATTGCATTACATTACTTGCATTGGGTGTATTGAAAATACTATTTCTTTTGTTTTTTACACTGCAAATATTTGTAATCCAAATAAATATAAAGTGAGTACTGTATACTTTGTATTCTGTGTTGTGATTGAAATCAATATATTTGAAAATGTAGAAAACATCCACAAATATTTAAATAGATGGTATTTTATTATTGTTTAACAGCATGATTAATTGCTTGATTAATCTTTTTTTAAAAAATTGCTTGACAGCCCTAATATATATATTCAAGACTCTATCCATTCTATATATGCCTTTCTAATCTTGTCACTGTGATATCTAAGCACCATTTAGATACACAGTTTTACAACAAACGGAAAATAAGGTGATCAAACTGCAAAATCTGCTCACATAAATGGGGAGTTCATAGAAAGAGAACTTTTTAAATAGCTAATGTGACAACTGACTTCAGCACTAGCAACTAAATAATTTGTAAAACTCTCTCCCTCGGCTTCACTTCTCTGTGAGATTCTAGGAAGTAAGAGCAGAATAAATTCACACATCTCAGTCAGCGATGAAGTGTGGAACAGATACTAAAAATAAAGGAAACGTGACTCATAAATTAATTTTGTGTTGTGCTGCAACTACTGTACTAAAGTGTAGACCCAACTGGATTAGATCAATAGCTTCCAAATAATGTTCATGTGTACGATTTTATTTTTCTGTTCAATTATCAGTAAATATTTAGTATAAATAGCCAGCACAGCAAGCTGTTGGAAAGAGTTAGTGTAATTTTGACTGCATGCCTGCTGGAAGGGAAGTTTCAATGGAAGCAGCAGGGAGTTTAATAAATCAAATGTGTTTGGAATTTAATGACAGTAATATTCTGGCAGAAAATCTTTGATTCCTTTTCAAATGGAAAAATGCTTCTTATCTCTGTTAATCTTTGAGAGGGATGCCATACTGATATTCCCTTGTTGGTCATCTTTTTATTTTTCCCATATCAGGAGTACTACCAAGTTTAAAACTACTCCGGGGTCATATTAATTCATGATAATTAGTCTATCAGAGAAATAGTGAATCAATAAGACAATATGCAGAGGTTGTTTAGGGAGAAAGTCCCAGGTATTGAGGCTGCTATTTCTTTCCTGGGTCATTATTCTTACTATTTCTATGCCTAATTTCCCCTAAAATCAGAGCCTGTATGTTTAAGGTATTTATATGGCTCCATCGCCATCCTAACTGAGCTCTTCACAATCTTTAGTGTATTTATCCTTGTGAAGTAGGGCAGTGCTATTATTCCTATTTTACAAAATGTCAACTGAGGCACAAAGAGATGAAGAAACTTGCCTAGGGTCTCTCAGGAAATCTGTGGCAAAACAGGGAATTAAAGCTACATCTTCCGAGTCCTAGGCTAGCACCCTAATCACTGAACTTCTTCTTTGCATGCCTTATCTTTTTTTTCCCTGGGCAGTCTATGATCTGATGTCCCTGGAGACATGCAAACATACCTAGGTTCAGATTCTACCATCCTCACTCATGCTGAGTAGCACATTAATCCCTGGGTAACCCCTTTAGAAGAAGAACCCCTTTAAAATCAATCTTTCTCCCTGAATAATGCTGAATCTGGCCTTCAGTGAATAGAGATTTCATCCCTTCTTCATTTGGACTTTTAAAAATTAGATTGTTGGCATCTTGTCAGACATTTCAGAGTGGAGCATTTAAAATGTTTCTATTCAGGAAGTGATTAGCTTAGATGCTGTTGAATCTTCTAAATAAGAGGGTGTTTTCAATAGACATACTGCATAAATATGGAATTAATTTATTTTCTTGTCACACACCACAAAATCTGACATTACAAAGATCCAGTCAGAAACAGTGTGTGCTATCTTTATTAATGATCTGGTGGGAATTGGAAAGATAAACAGAACATAAGAAATCTTTTAGGATAAGCAAGACTAGAGAAAACAAAGAACAGCACTAAGCAGCTGGGTAGCAATGTGGTAGATTAAATTCAATATACAGTAGTTAAGTGCAGGGTAATGCATATTGGAAGGATCAATTTGATATACATGTTACTGGGTTCAAAGTTATCTAACTACTCAAGGGGGTAAAATTGAAGGGGTGTCAATATGAACAGTGCACGGAGAACTGAAATGAAAGCATATAAAGAGGCTTTATTTTCAGCCAGCGTAATATAAACTTCAAAACAAGGTCTTCATTTTATGGCTGCTTAGTCAAATAGAGTCTACAATCCATAGGATTAAATCAAACTACACATACGTTCCTAAAAGTTCTCTCTTAGTAAGTTGAGAACTGATTTTTCCAGAAGCTGCCTGTAGTGCCATACAGGCTGTCTTATATAAGGCTCTGCTAAGTGGATGCAATCGTTTTCTCCTATCAGCACCTGAGAGGCTTTCCTGGGGTTTAAGGTCCCCCCCCCTCCCCGCTATCTCAATGTTGCCTCACTTTGCTAGCGAAACTGCTGCCAAGGGATAACCAAGATGATGAGATCCCTTTTATTGGTCCCAGCCCTGCAGTGGAAGAAAAAACAAACAAGATGTTAGACTGTATTGAGAAATGAATAAAGCAAGAATAATAAACAAATGGCACATCCTTATTGTGTACTCACCTTCAGAAGAATATAGCCATAATGGAGAGGCAACAAAGGGCAACAAAATTATTAGAGACATATGAGGAGAAATTAAGATTAGGATCATATAGTTAGGAAGAAGATGACATGAGAGAGAGATGTGAAATAATGAACTGTGTAGAAAATGAAAATTGGGCACTCCTGCTTGTTCTTAATCATAATAATTCTAGGACAATTACGTTAAAGAACATCACAATTAAAATTGATGCAAATAAATACCCATTTTTTTCCCTTCAAAAATTTGTTAAAAGATGATATTGAGGCCAAAAGTTGTTGTTTTTCTTAGCGTTAATCCCGCACTATGGCAGGGTCCACTTATCCGCCTCCATTCAGAGCTCAGACAGGACCAGTGATATGACCGGGGTATACTTCAACCGATGCGTCGCACCACCTGTCGTTGGAGGTAGTTTATACCTACTGCCAGGTGTTAGCCTACAGCACCTAGTATTCCCAGGAGGTCCCCCATCCAGGTACTAGCCAGGCCCGAACCTGCTTAGCTTCCGAGATCCGACGGGATCAGGCGTGTCTAGGGCGGTAGAGCCGTACATATTGAGGCCAAAAGTAAACTTGAAAAATATACTTTAAATTCCTCCTACTCAAATAAAAAATGCTAAACGAATGACAGAAACCAGTCCAATTAAGAGGGGAAACAGAAAAAACGTTTAAAAAATTGAAACAAGTCCTTTAAAATAAAAACAGGGCCCGAAGAGAGAGAAGTTTGTGAGCAAGATTTTCAAAAGTGACTAGTGGTTTTGGATCTCATTTTTGCATGCCTAACTTGAAACACCTTACATACCCTGATTCTCAGAGCAGGAATGCTCAGCACCGCATCTGAAGATCAAACCCTTAACGTGTTTCAGGTTGGGCACCCTAGAATGCAGGCACTAGTGATGTTGAGTCATTTGTGGAAATATTGACCTGTGAGAGTTATATAAAAATATAAAAAAGCAGAAATTAGTCAAAATAGTGTCTGGAGGAGCTGCATGTAATACAAGGCATATTGCAGCAAACATCAGAACTATTGATCATGATTTTTAAAATACGAGTAGGAGATAAAGGACAAGAGAGCGCAGTGTTTTAGAGTAGATAGGTGCCTTGTGTTTTGGCCGAAGATGAGTAACGTGGTAATGATCACCTCCAATTTCGTAATGGCTTTTCCATGGGTGACTTGAAAGCAAGTTAGATAGTATACAGTTAAGACTTGGTTATGAAAGGGTTAGATGCACTTAAAGTACACAGAGTAATTGGTTGAAATGACATACTGAGTCACAAATTTTAAAGGAAATGAGCATGGAAATAAGTGAACCTTTAACTGACATTTTTAAAACTTCACTACATTATGGGAGACTTTGGAGGATAGGAAGTGGGAAACGTTAACGTTTAATATGTTGGGGGGTTTTAAGGCTTATAGATGAAGATTTTTAAACTGTACACTCAAGAAAATTATCCAGCATTTTCAAATTTGGAAACAACATAAAAATAATCCTTTAGAAATAATCCTAGTCATGTTGTCAGTATTGTATACTTCAGTACTCTGTATTCTTAAGTCCCCAAACCCATAGTTTTCTGACAAACCCTTAATATTGTTTTCAGTATTTTTTGCTGTGTGATTATGTTGCTGTTCTTACTATGTCTTTTGTCAAGTTCCTTTTCCCCCCAGATATGCAGTGACAGTTGCAGTATTCTTACATATGTGCTCTGGTAGTACCTAGAGACTTCAACCCAGACTGGAGTCCCATCATGCTGGGCTATGCACATGCACATAGTAAAAGACAGTCCCTAGCTCAAGGTGCTTACAGTCTAAACAGAGAAGTTAAAGGGTGTTATCCCATTTTTGTAAATAGGGCACTGAGGCACAGGGAGCTTATGTGACTTCCCAAAGATCACTGGAAGTCTGTAGCAGAGACCAGATCTCCCAATCCAGAGCCTTAATGATAAAACAACAGTTTGCTTTCGTGTTTCTCCTGGTGAAATTGAGCCGGGGGGTGCTGGGGTTGGTGAGGGGTGGGTGTTGGGGTTGGTCAGGGGGTGTCAACTGTCTGCCCCCTCCCCACCTCCGACTGACCCGAGCAACGCCGGGCACTTATGCTAGTGTTTAATAATAGTCTTTCTGGGCATTAAATGATACTGCTTCTGTTGGCAAGTTCCTTGGGATGTTGGGAAAATAGTATTCTGGTACGATATTTTTTAGAGTACAGTGAACTAGTGTTTTAATTTGATTACCAGTTTTAACAGGAGCTTCCAGCTGCACTACCCCTTCAGGTTAGCTGTTCCCTGAGTTTCCTCTCACCCAGAATGGGTCTCTGAGCCTTCCTAGTAAGGATTTACTGCTACACCGAAAACTTCTTCCAGGCAGTTTTATTCTTCAAAAGTAAAACTTAGGCAGAACATCAAACATACAAATAATTCCACAGCCCACCCTGAGCTACACCGGGCTGGCTCTAGGCACCAGCAAAGCAAGCATGTGGCTTGGGGTGGCACATTTCCAGGGACGGCATTCCGGCACTGGCCATCCCTTTTTTTGGAAAAATCCACCAGTGTACGGAAAAAAAAATACATGAAGATCAAAAAAATCTCCAGTAGTGCGATAGGAGCATAACGTGAAAAATATCATGTAACGTCATGACACAGTCACTCATAATGTGAACATGCGTAAATGTTTTAATGTTAACGGTTATTGATTAATTAAAATCAGGAATCACGATGACTTATGTGTACTGTGCCGCCCTATCGGCACCATTCACGCCCGTTTCCATGTCGTGTAGGTACCAGTGGTTTACAGTGTGGTATTGAATATTTTGCTGGTATTTGAACTTGTTTTAAATCATTTCAACTTTCAAAGTAATCAAACTAAAAAGTAAAAGTGAGTAAAGCATTTACTTATTTACTTATTCTAACTACAAATTCTCTGTTTTCATTTAAAAAAAAAATTTTAAACAGTCAAAAAAACCCAAAATAAAACAAAAAACATTGCAAACGTGTGTAAAAGCCAAAAAAAAGGAGGGGAGCAGCCAAAATTATATTTGCTTAGGGTGGCAAAAAACCTACAGCCAGGCCCGGAGCTACATCTCTCAGGCGCTTTTTGCCCTTTGCCTCCCTCAGTCCCTCCTAGTATAGGAACCCAGGTTCTTCCTGCAGCTTCTCCAACTGAGCTCTCTCAGGCCTTTATAGAAAACACCTGATCCCTTTCCAGCTGGGTCTGATAAATTGTTTCAGGTCTCTTGGGTGTTAAAGGGGCAGGCCATCCTGTTACACTCCCACTCAGTAGATTAGGTAATTGCTAAGGTCATTTCTTAGCAGAGATGTAGATTCATGACAGTGACAATTCACTGGCTCCTAAACCGATGTTTAAGGACTTGAATAAAAGAGCACCCTGATTTTTGGAAGTGCTGTGCACCCACAGATCCCAAGCCAATGGAATTTATTGGTGCTTGACACTCAGAGAATCAGAAACATTTTTTTAGGCTCCTAAACCAATATTTAGGCTGTTAACTTTAGGCAGACAGATTTTAACATGATGGTTTTAGTTCTATAGCTTTGCTTCTGCACTAGCACCTCTCACTTTGTTTTGCTTGTCTGCTGACGTTATCTTCCACATATGCTTGCTGGACAGTGTCTCTCACCCTTATTTCCCTCTCACCATTAGTTTTGTCATTGGCTGAGCTGAAAGATCAACTGAGAGGGAGAAGTTAAGGAGTACAGCCAGATTATAGGCCTAACTGACAGCACGTTGGCCTTGTCAGCAGTGACAGAGAATGGAAGGAATGAGAACATTTGAGAAGAAAGATAAGGGGCCAGATTCTTGCTACCACTCTAGTGGCACAAAGCAGCCATAAAAGCCAAAGGGTTCAGGGCCCTGAGGATCTCCCTGCATAGTGGATTCCTTAGGTAGTGTAACCCACCTTCCTCCCAGATCCAGAGTGCACGTGGCTGAGGAATCCCTTTGCTTTGTCCATACCTAGCTGCTTGGAATAGTCCCTGGGAACACTGACTTTTGCCTGGCACCTGACTAGCCCCAGAATCTGGCACAAAGAATCCAATTTTGGCATTGTTAAGTTTATGTTAATGGACATAGAGATATCAGCTAGAAAAATAGGCTGACACAGAGATTGAATGAAGAGAATCAGATCAAAAGTGAAAAAGAAGATTTGCAAATCAAAGGCGTACAGAAGCCATGTGAGTGATTGAGGTCCCCAGAGAAAGAGGGCAAGAAGACAAAAGAGAATATATGAATTCTACCTGTGATATAACTATGCTGAATTAATAGTGTTCTATAGATAGCTTTTGTAAAAGTTGTATGTCTCTCAAGTTACCTCCAAAGTGGCTATTTGTGTGCTAATGAAGCATTTTCAAAAGGACTGAAGATTGTGCCTTTTGTGAACCACTTGACAATACCCTCGTTGCATACTTACATCAAAAAATACCCTTAAAGTAAGGCAAAATCTTTTATTATGTGCATACTAGTATCTATGTAATCATGAAACAAGAAAGGAGATAAGAATTTTCTAATGTAGTCAGTTCAAAGACTGCAATCACTGTAGCTAAATTTTGGGTGCTTTCCACAAGGAGCTACTAAGGCAAGCAGTTTTGATCATTAGCTTTTTTCATGCTTTTCTCTGTTTCTGTAATCTGCCTATAAAATCTGCGTTTTCTGTAAAATCTGTTAAAAGTACGTAAATAAAATAAATCCAATCCTGTCCCACAAAGAATGTTTACCCCCAAAGGGGAAGTGCCAGAAATGCCATGAAATCCACGAAGAACCTAGTTATTGCTTTAAATTTTACATGGCAGTTACTCAGATTTGATGGTGATGGACAATAGAATAAACCCTAAAACAGATAGGCAGAAGAAGTGTGTCTTCTTAACTGAATAGAGTCACTAATGGGCACCTCAGAGAGAAACTAACTCTGGCTACAGAGCAAAATCCGAAATACTGTACTTGGTTCAGTTTATAATATACCATACTGGCCATCAGGACACACCTCTAATTAACAATTAGGACTTGGTGTCCACAACAAAGACCATTCCAGAGTCCCCTGTACCTAGATTTACATCCATTCTGTACTAAACTCCCTCCCTCCCCACACAGAAATACTCCAGGAAAGAGCCCCAGGTTGTGATCTGTATCCCTAAAAAGAGCCAACATTACGATGAATTAGCAGAACTTTGTAAATTGTAGTGGATGGTAGACATTGTACTGTACATAGATAACAGCAAAAAGTGATTATAGGTCATGCTTGCAGCCAGACTTTCATAAAACTGAATGAAAAGTCTGATTCATCTCACGAGGATCCACCCACCCATTCAGCCATTGAAATTTATTTATTTTTTAGTTCAAAGGGAAAATGAAAAGCCCTGAATGTAAGACCTGCCCGAACATATTCCTTTTTAGCATTTCATTCTAACTCGTAAAGTAATGTTTTGATTATAAGGTTTCTAAATGCAATTTTCTGAATGCTAATAACTGTACATTTCCACACATCTCATTGTGTCATAATCACCACCACAGGCACAATTCATTATGTTTGATATTGGCCACAGATAAAGTGGGTTTTTATCATTTCAAATAATATTTTGGTTTGTTTAAATTGCTAGTTGCAGTTAGTTCAGCAGCATTGCTTGGGATATTTTGTATCCATAGTTAGAGTTCCATGTCATCTCTTAGTTCCCCTGCAGTGGGACTGTGTGATATTTTCAGCGCTAACTGGGATTTTGTTTAGAAATTGGCTTTTGCAATGTTATAATGTTGTTAACTCAGTTTAAAATTATGAACAGCAAAGGTCCTGATTCTGGAAGCTGTCCTGTATGGGCTGTGGCCCACCCATGCTTAGAGCCTTGCAGGACTAATGCCTGAATGTGGTGGTGTTTCTAGTGTTACAGGTTCATACCTAACTTAATACATTGTCACTATCTGATTCCTGTATATAACTGCCTGAAAGTCTGTCTCTCTACCTTTCCCTAGGGTTCTGTATTGGTGCCTCTTAGTAAAGCCTGGGCACTATTTACTCTGGGATTTCATAAACATACTCCCTATATAAGTCACACACACAAACACACACACACACACCTCATTCTGAAGATACTACATTAGCCAGCACCACACCAATATTAACTGATTCTTAGTTGAAGTGAGTGAATAATTAATTTTTTTGGTTGGTTCAACCCAAAATGGAAATGTTTTAGTTTTTCTTGCTGAAACGAAAAACAAACAAACAAAAAAGTCTTTTAGGTTTCATCTGACCATGAACATTTTTTTTTCATTTTTTTCATTTCATTTTTTCTCTTTTTTTATGCCCTTTTTGTTTTCTTTAAAATAATCTAGCTAAACTTCAAAATGAAAAGTTGAAATGTTTCATTTCAAAAACATCAGACCAGAACATATAAACTTCAAAAAAGAAATGTATTGGGGGGGTTGTTTGACTGAAATGGCATTTTTTGGTGAATAAGCTATTTGTCCAAAATAATTCACTCAGCTTTGATTCTTGGTGCACAGATAGGCCTTCTCTAGATAGATATTCCTGAAATCCCATTTGTCTGAATTCCTTTCACGTCAACAGACTAGACAAAATTTCTCTCATGCAGTAGAAACTATGAAAGCAGCACATGCAAACATAGGCTCCTATCCTGCAGCAAGCCTTTTGTCCATGTGGAGACCTTTTAAATGCAACAATCCACATGATCACAGAGGTCAACCCATGAGTAACTCATTTCAGGATCAAGGTTGTATATTGCATTAAAATTCCCCAATGAAGTGAAAATGGGCATTCCTATTCTTATTTTATTGGCAGCAGGAGCAACCATTTCATCAGAACCTTAGCAGAAATGCAGGGAAAAAACAAGCTTGTTTACACACAGTCACGGTTGTCAAAACATGAAATACTGAGTTGTCAGATAAAGAATGTTGTAAGAACTACTGCTGTGTCAGTACATCAGCTACAGGGCATTTAACAATAAATATAATGCAACCCATATTTACCCAATGTTGCCTCAGTTTACAAACTCCTAATGAGCAAACCTCCCAGTTAGCCAAAGATGTCTCCAGGGTTGCACTTAACTGGAGCCCTTAGGACTGAAGCTCCTACGTGGCCCCTTTCTGGTGGGATCTAGTTAGGGATAGGCTGATTGTCTAATGCAGGGGTCTCCAAACTTTTCAGCCCGAGGGCCGCATTAACTATCAAATAGCAGTTCGGGGGCCGACAACACACTCGAGGTCCAAATAAAAAAGAATCAAAAGATGGATGTTGTTTTTAATTATTTATTTAATATTATTTTATTCAGTTATTATTTAATAACACATTGATACACTACACATGAACACCTGTTCACTACACCTGAACACTACACATGAACACCTGTTCACTACACATGAACACTACACATGAACACCTGTTCACTACACATGAACACTACACATGAACACTACACATGAACACTACACATGAACACCTGTTCACTACACATGAACACTACACATGAACACCTGTTCACTACACATGAACACTACACATGAACACCTGTTCACTACACATGAACACTACACATGAACACTACACATGAACACCTGTTCACTACACATGAACACTACACATGAACACTACACATGAACACCTGTTCACTACACATGAACACTACACATGAACACTACACATGAACACTACACATGAACACCTGTTCACTACACATGAACACTACACATGAACACCTGTTCACTACACATGAACACTACACATGAACACTACACATGAACACCTGTTCACTACACATGAACACTACACATGAACACATGAACACCTGTTCACTACACATGAACACTACACATGAACACTACACATGAACACCTGTTCATTACACATGAACACTACACATCAACCCCCCAACTGACCCACCCAGCCAGGTCTCTCCCCCCAAAACCTCCTTTCCTCCAACCCCCCCCCCCAACTGACCCACCCAGCCAGGTCTCTCCCCCCAAAACCTCCTTTCCTCCAACCCCCCCCCCCCAACTGACCCACCCAGCCAGGTCTCTCCCCCCAAAACCTCCTTTCCTCCAACCCCCACCCCCCCAAATGACCCACCCAGCCAGGTCTCTCCCCCCAAAACCTCCTTTCCTCCAACCCCCCCCCCAACTGACCCACCCAGCCAGGTCTCTCCCCCCAAAACCTCCTTTCCTCCAACCCCCAACTGACCCACCCAGCCAGGTCTCTCCCCCCAAAACCTCCTTTCCCCCAACCCCCCCCCCAAATGACCCACGCACCCAGGTCTCTCCCCCCAAAACCTCCTTTCCTCCAACCCCCAACTGACCCACCCAGCCAGGTCTCTCCCCCCCAAACCTCCTTTCCTCCAACCCCCCCCCCAACTGACCCGCTCAACCCGGTCTCTTCCCCCCCCCCCCCCCACTGACCCGCTCAACCCGGTCTCTTCCCCCCCCCCCAATTGACCCGCTCAACCCGGTCTCTTCCCCCCGCCCCAACTGACCCGCTCAACCCGGTCTCTTCCCCCCCCCCCAATTGACCCGCTCAACCCGGTCTCTCCCCACAGACCGTTTCGCCGCCTGGCAGTGGGTCGCTCCTTGTTTCTGGCGGTGCGGCGCGTCCCGGCCCCAGCTCTGAGCCGTCCCTGGCCGGCGGCGGCAGCGGAGCACGCGGCGCGTCCCGGCCCCGCGGCTGGCGGCGGCAGCGGAGCACGCGGCGCGTCCCGGCCGGCGGCGGCAGCGGAGCACGCGGCGCATCCCGGCCCCGTGGCTGGTTCCCGACCCCTGCCGCGGGCCGGATGAGAGGGCCTCGCGGGCCGCATCTGGCCCGCGGGCCGTAGTTTGGAGACCCCTGGTCTAATGCACAGGTTTACAAAGGTTTTAGATATTTCCTGAGGTGTTGGTTAAATCGGGGTTCCACTGAACAGTGCAGTCTGCACTAACGGTCACCTCTGATGGGAACTTTTATTTTAAGCAACCACTTTAAATTAACCCCAAGATTTCCAGTAATTATTGTTCTTATAAAGAACCCCTCTCCCAGACAAACGCTATTGAATGGTTGCCCAAGAGGTCTCATTTTATCTACTACGTAAATATTAGTGAAAACTTATATATTTCCGTAAAATTACACAACTCTTTATAGATATAAAGACAGGCATATTCCCTGTCCCAACGCGCTTACAATCTAAAATAGACAAAACAATGGGGCATATGTTCAAACAAAGGAATGTATGGAGAGATTATGTGTGGAAAAAACAAGATAGATAGGATTCCCAGAAGAGTTAGTTCCAGAGAGGAATTACCCTCAAGGCCCTTCGGAGTTTTGCACCACCATCTCTATTCATTGCATCATCAGCTGCCCCCTGCACTTTGGCAATGCTGCATGCCTTGATTATCTGCTTGTCTGCTTCACCCATTAGCACTTTCTTCTGTGCTGCCCCTTCTGTGAGGAATGCCCTCCTCAGGGGAAAAAAACTGTAAAGTCACTCCCCCCTCTCCTCCAAATCCTTCCTTAATTCACTTCTGCCATAGCAGCTATAAAACATCCCCACTGATCAAGACTGGGCAGGTAATGAATGGATCTGTTTATTAATGAAAAACAAAAATATGCTCTGTACCTACAAATCATGAATATAACTAGCCTATAAAATAACATAGTCTCACTCCCCACCTCCCCTTCTGTTTTTGATGCACCCATTTTTATGTCTAGAATAAAGTTTGTAAACTCTTTGGGACTGAGATAATCTTATCGAATCTATCTGTCTATTGATCAGTCGATCGATTGTGACCTGGTTGGGGCTATAGTAATAATAATAATAATTAATAATAAGGAATAAAGAAGAGATCTTTGACAGAAAAGTGAGATATTCTTCTAAATATCAGGATCTGCATAATGGAAAGATGAAGCTAAAACATAGAAGGCTGATTTGAAGGCAAAATTAAGGAGAGAGGACTGAGAGGAGCATAGGGATCAAAGATGTGGGAAGAATGAAATTATGTAGGGCCTTGAAGAACAGGATTTTACACTGATGTTGTAAAACACAGAAAGCCAGTGCATTCCAGAAGGGTGAGAAATGATCAGAGCAGCAGAAGAGGAAGATACTAATAAGGGTATTTTGGATCGAATTGAAGGGAAATATCATGAAAACTAAGGGTCTGTATCTGTTACCCTTACTTACACTGAGTAGTTCCACTTGAAATCAATGGCTACTCACGAGTAGGTACTACTCAACATGAGAAATGGTGACAGAATCAGACCCTAAAGTAGCATGAGGAATATTAAATGTGTAAGGCCTTCGGGCTGTGAGAAAAGAACTGGATAAAATAGAAAGAAGAGCAAGGAGGGTGCTAACATGTAAGTAGATTGCAAGGGCATGTAACATGAGTGTGAGGAATGGTGAGGTGGATCAGAAGCCTAAGTGCTGAAATTATGCCTGGTAATGA
Source organism: Sternotherus odoratus (assembly GCA_032164245.1). Taxonomy (NCBI): domain Eukaryota; kingdom Metazoa; phylum Chordata; order Testudines; family Kinosternidae; genus Sternotherus; species Sternotherus odoratus. The sequence continues at coordinate 17,384,723 of JAVMKO010000002.1, read as the reverse complement.
AGGTTGGGCTTCCAGGAAATGAATCAAATAAAGCAGTTCTGAACAGTGTGTAAAGTAATGATAAAAATAAAAAAAAATCAGATGTCATCTGAGGAGAATTTTTGATAGGATGATAAATGCACTCGGATCTGTGAAGTGAGTGGGATGTCAGGTGAATAGTATGTTTGCTTTCATCTGCTCATTTGTGCTATATTGAATTGTTTTTCTCTTTGAAGCCTAGTCACAGAAAACATATTTTTGGGCAGTGAAGTAGAATATATCTTTTCATCTCCCTTCATAACCTACCTATTTTATGACTCAAGTACCTCATTCCCCCCCTCTCCCCCCCAATCTGTATAGTTAAGCATTTCTGGTTGAGAGGACAGCAAACAACAGTCAAGCCCAGTATGCTCTGCAGGAAGCAAGGCCGAAATTCTGTGGCAAAGTATCCGTGACACTCGGGTGCAGCAAACTGAAAATACCACAGCAGATTCACACGAATATAAAAGCCATGCAGAGCTCGGGCATATTCTCAAGTGCTCAGCATCCATATCTGGGGCCAGATTTTCAAAAGTGCTTGGTATCTAGTGACTCCCATGGTGACACTTATGGCCGGTTTTCAAAAGAGGTCAGCTGAGCTCCTCACTCTCTCTGTGCCTCAGTTTCTCATCCGTAAAATTGGGGATAGTAATACTTCCTTTGTCTGTCCTCTCTATTTAGACTAGCTCTTGAAGGTAGGGACTGTCTTTTCTGAGTGTGTAGGACAATGGTGCCTGATCTCACTTAACGCCTTTAGACATTATCATAATAGTAATAACAACCAGTGATATGTCTCAGAACAGAAGAAACTTATAAAGTGCAGTCTCTCAAATCTAGTAAGAAGGGGTGATGTGGGTGTTCTGCTCTGGAAATGAATATAACGTTGGCAAAATTGTAATGTCAGAAGACAATTTCTTCTACTTTTGTCTTGGTATGTGAACTGTTTCCAATATTTACTTCAGCTCTGGTAATTTGATCCTAGCTGGTCACTTGGACACTTCCCAGTGAGTCAGTTAGCTTGTGTTGGTGCAGCATCACCTACCTATGAATGATGGAGAGCCTGTTCCTGGTAGGATAGAACTGCTCTATCTTATTTATTACTAGCATAAGTGCCCGGCGTTGCTCGGGTCAGTCGGAGGTGGGGAGGGGGCAGACAGCTGACACCCTCTCACCAACCCCAACACCCACACCTCACCCACCCCGACACCTTCCCACCCCCCTGACCAACCCCAACGCCCCCCGGCTCACTTACCCCCCGACCAAACCCGACAACCCCACCTGACCCCCCCAAGCAAACCCGACACCCCCACCTGACCCCCCCGACCGAACCCGACACCCCCACCTCACCCCCTGAGCAAACCCGACATCCCCACCTCACCCCCCGACCGAACAGTGTATTTAATAATCTGTGTGCTACACAGTGCACCGTGAGCCGGGGGGGTGTCGGGTTTGGTCTGGGGGGGTGGGAAGGTGTCGGGGTGGGTGAGGGGTGAGGTGTGGGTGTTGCGGTTGGTCAGGGGGTGTTGCGGTTGGTGGGGGGGTGAGGGGGGGGTGTCGGGTTTGCTTGGGGGGACGAGGTAGGGGTGTCGGGTTTGGTCGGGGGTAAGTGAGCCGGGGGGTGTCGGGTTTGGTCTGGGGGGGTGGGAAGGTGTAGGGGTGGGTGAGGGGTGAGGGGTGGGTGTTGGGGTTGGTCAGGGGGTGTTGGGTTTGCTTGGGGGGGTGAGGTGGGGGTGTCGGGTTTGGTCAGGGGGTAAGTGAGCCGGGGGGTGTCTGGTTTGGTCTGGGGGTGTTGCGATTGGTGGGGGGGTGAGGTGGGGGTGTCGGGTTCGGTCGGGGGGTAAGTGAGCCGGGGGGTGTCGGGTTTGGTCTGGGGGGTGGGTGGGAAGGTGTAGGGGTGGGTGAGGTGTGGGTGTTGGGTTGGTCAGGGGGTGTTGCGGTTGGTGGGGGGGTGAGGTGGCGGTGTCGGGTTTGGTCGGGGGGTAAGTGAGCCGGGGGGGTGTCGGGTTTGGTCTGGGCACCCACCCCAACACCTTCCCCCCCCCGACCAAACCCAACACCCACACCTCACCCCGCCCCCGACACCTTCCCACCCCCCACGACCAACCCCGACACCCCTCCGGCTCACTTACCCCCCGACCAAACCCGACACCCCCACCTCACCCCCCCGACCAAACCCGACACCCCCACCTCACCCCCCCAAGCAAACCCGACACCCCCACCTCACCCCCCGACCGAACCCGACACCCCCACCTCACTTACCGTCCCACCAAACCCAACTCAGATCCGTCGCAGGCGGGGAGGGGGCCCAGAGCAGAGGGATTCCGGGATTCCATTGGGAGGGGGGAGGGGCAGAGAACTGAGGGATCTCCGGAGTTCCGTTGGGAGGGGGGAGGGGCAGAGAACTGAGGGATCTCCGGGGTTCTGTTGGAGGAGGGAGGGGTGAGCTGAGCGAGTGAGGTGTCTGTTGGAGGGGGGCATTATGACATCATCACCACCTAACCGCCCAGCTGATGTGATTGGCCCTGAAAGACTTTCACCCCTGGGGGGTGTCAGAGGTGAGATCCGAAAATTTTTCGACCCTTACCAACATCTAGACCCCAAGACCCCTCACTGTACCAAATTTCAAGTCTCTGGCTCAAACGGTGCGGGAGGAGTTCGCAGTCATACGTACATACATACATACACACATACATACATACATACACCACTTGACTTTTATATATATAGATTTCTATCTCTGCATTTTCTCTTCTTTTACCATTTTTCTCTTTTTTTCTTCACTTTTTTTCTAGTTCTTTTTCTCTTTCCTTTATTTGTGTTTCTCTATTCTCCCTTTGACCCTGTTATGTCTGCCCCCTTATCACCTTAGCTGTGTCCTGCACTTATTCTCACTCTGCCTCTCTCCTTGCATCCTTCCAAGAAGGCCCCCCTCCGGCTATATCACGTACACACACACATCTGGCCATGTGATCCTCTCTCTGGTTCCCAGCGGCAGCTCAGCTTGCTAGTGCTGCTTGCATTTCTCCCACACTGCTTGGCATGTTCTTACAACACCTCTGAGTGATGTAATACTCCCTGCTGGCAGAGGTCTGCAGTTCCTCTTCTGAAATTTTTTTTTCCCTTCCCTAGACCAGCTACAACTCATTCCTGAAAATCCCAGTGACCATTATCAGTGATAATCAAGCTCTCAATTTCAAGCTATATGCTACACAACCCACAAGCCAAGTGAAGTAACACGGGAGTACATAACTGAAGATGGTGCAACTTCATAGGGAACTCTTATTTGTAAATGATTCTCCTTTGTGTTTCTTCACATCTTTAGGTGTGGGTAATGGCAGAGAATGCGTGTTCCTTTCAGCCATTTGGTAGGATAGCACCTTGGCAGGAGGAAATCCTAAACTGAAAATTTTTCCATATGTATAAATCTGAGACATGACTTAGTCTCATTGGACCCACTCATTCTCTCCTACTAGACTTTTTTATTCTTCTTCAAATGATTGCACATGTCTATTCCACCATAGGTATACACCCACCTTGTGCACAGTTGTGGGAGATTTTTCTTCAGCAGTACCTGTCTGGGCAGCATGAGCACCCGCTGATGCCTCACGCCACTGCATACAGCTATAAAGGACTATGTTGCCCCCAACCTCTCTCAGTTCCTTCCTATCACTAGTGATGGCTGTTGGAGCTCCAATTTTTGTAGCTGCAAGTCTTCCCTCTTTTAGTGTATGTTGTACCCATAGAGTTAAGTTTTAGTCTAGTATAGTGTGTTTGTACGTATTTAGATATAAAGATAAATTTAGGATAGTAAATGTGTAGAGTGGGGTTCCTAGTTGGGTTCACTACTGGATTAATGACTCATTCTCCTGGCTTCAAGGCCTGTTGCTCATGTAACAAGTCTATGCCAGTGAGTGACCCATAGTCCATCTGCCTTAAGTGTCTCGTACAGGGACACGTGAGTGACAAATGTCACATTTGTAGAGGGTTCAAACTCCAATTGAAAAAGGGCAGGGATGTCAGACTTAAGTACCCGCTTATGGAGTCTGTGCTTTGCCCACCAATGGAATAGGTACCAAGCATGTCCGAGTCATTTAGGACTCAGTACTGGAGCCTTTCAAGTCTATGGTAAAGCCACTGAGCAGAGGCAAGAACTCTGAGGTGCTCTCAAAGAACAGGCAGCCCCAGACACAGTCTGTAAACCAGGAGAGACTGCTGATACCAGAGCCCAAGAAGGGTCCATTGATACCAGTCCCTTTTGATAATGTAGTCTCAGGAGCCTTCCCAGTGCCATCTACATCCAAGGCTTTTGAGGCAGCCATAGAGTTGCTTACCCTGTTGGTGCCAGCTTCCCCTACTGTTCACGAACCTTGCCTGGTACCGGCATTGGAAATGCATCCTCCTGTGGTCCCAGCATCAGTCCCAGAGCACCATTTGGTACCAGTGGCTTCTACAGTTGCGACTCCTCTCTGTAGGGTTCCCTCAAGAGGAAAGCCAGTGATGATCTCAACTGTACTGCCAACTCCAGACTCAGAGATGGTCTCCCTGGTATTGATGGGGTCTGCTCCACCATGGGTTTGAGGAAGTGGACACCTAATCAGACTCCAAGATCAAGCACACCCTGGGAATTGGGGAAATCGGTGCCTCTGGTATGTAAGACACGGAAAGTTTGGCTCTGTTCAACACTGGTGAGGCCTCAGCTGCGTACAGTTTTGTGTGCCACACTTTTAAAAAGATGTGGACAAACTGGAGAATTTCCACAGGAGAGCAACAAAAAAATGATAAAAGGTTCATAAAAACTCACCTATGAAGACAGGTTAAAAAAACAGGTACAGGCATGTCGCGTCTTACGCGAGGGTTATGTTCTGCAGTTACCGCGTAAAGCGGAAATCATGTATAGTGAAACTCTCATTGAGTTCAATGGCGGGAGAAATCGCCCGCACTATAGATAGAGTTTTTAAATTGTTGTTTTTCTTTTCTTTTTTTTCTGTTTTTGCCAACCACGTAAAGTCAAATTTGTGCATGTTAATTGCGCCTAAGATGCGACTCGCCTGTACATTTAATCTTGCACAAAGAAGATTGGGGGGCGGAGGTGAGGAATCTGATAACAGTCTTCAATATGTTTAGGGCTGTTATAAAGAGGACTGTGGTCAATTGTTGTCTATGTCCACTGCAAATAGCTTGAGAAGTAATCATCTTAAATCTGCAGCAAGGGAGATTTAGGTTAAAAATTAGAAAAAACTTTCTCATTATACAGATAGTTAAGTACTGGGATTAACTGTGTGGCTAGCTCCGCTTCATTCAGTATCATCTTTAGGGACACCCCCACCCCCTGGCTTAGTGCATCTGTAATTTGTAGCTTTATCCCCACACATTTTGCATTAGCTCTTCATTGATCTCATACCAAATGGATGAATCTCAGTTACCTGTACAAACCAGGGAGGCCCAGTAACACTGACCCCTGATTGACCTAGCCTCAATACTGGATTGTAAGGCTTTATTTTGGTGCCTTGGTTACTTTATTTGGGAGTGTTGACAAGCCAGTCATGCCTCACTTGATATCAGCACTTGGCCACCTGTTGTGAAATGCTGATACCTTGGAGGGTGTGGTCTTTTGCTTTCCTTTTTTTTAGTTCACTCTTAGTGTGTAGAAACACAAGCAAGGACTGATGGCTAGGGCAGGGCGTCCAAGGGAATACAGTTGGTGCATTGACAAAAGAGTAGCTGCAATGTTACTCTTGCACAGTACAGAAGTTAGAGTAAAATGGGAGCACATCGCTAACTGGCTCATTGGCATGATTGGGCCTGCTCAAAATCTCATGGGATTTAGCAACGTGTTCCCTGCTTTGGTTTTAATTCTAGTACTAGGCAGCAGTAACTGCAGCTGATTGCTGATTATGCTTCTCGGCCTTTTGGCTAAGAAAGCATTATCTATTAGCTTCCCCTGTACCCCATTCAGTGCTCTGTACCTGTGCTGTGAAGGATCAAGCTCTTTCTCCACCCATTATTCTACCCTTTTTAATCCTGCAGTCTGGAGAGTAAGAGAACTGGTATAGGAGGGCCTTGAGATTTTGGAAGACTAGGCCTAGTACTGGACTTTTCTTGAGTCAAATCGTAGCCTCCAGAGAAACACTCAAGCACAATCAACTTGCACTGCACCTGCAGAGACGTGTAGGGCTAAGACCAAAATGGCAGTATTGAAATGCAGGTGGCCACTGTAGAAATATTAATGTTTCACCGAACCATTGGGGCAGGAGAATGTGCAGTCTAAGAAAAAGAGAGAGGTTGTTTCAATCAGATTTAAATGTAACATCAGAATCAGCAGGTTGCTACAATAATAATCTATGCACATTTATAACTCTGGGTTTTAGCTACAGAGTTTTCTACCTACTGTTATTCAGGGTGCCTAATCTGTCTTGTGATGTAAGGCAAGGTTAAAAAAATAGTTCTGTACATTCAGCTGTTCCTAAGTGGTGCTCGTATGTTTCACAGCACAGCCCCTGTGACATTGGTGTGAAGGTCACTGTATAAATTGGTGAGAGTGTTGGTTTGTATTTCTTTCTGGAAACAGCTTAATAAAGATTACTATAGTGAAGGTTTTGTTCAATTTGCACAATCTTAATATAACCACAATGCAGTATTACACAGATAGAAGCAGAATCACAGCTCTGGTCTTAACCTAAATGAAAAGTTTGCAGTTTTTAGATTGAGCAATGCCATGTCTTAAAACTGCCATGTTCCTCTTTTTTTTTTGAATGAGCCAGAAGGTTTCTTTCCTAACTTGTTTCAATATGACATTAAGTGAGTATTTCTTTCCATTCCCCAGGCATTTTAGCACTATTTAAAAAAATGCCTAAAGAAGAAAAATTGCATGTTCTTCAAGATATTCAAATTTATTAAATTTTCATGAAATAGGGAACTGGCTATTATGCAATTACAAAAACACACGGGTTTCCCTGTTGCATCGGTTTCTTTTGGCCTGGAATTGATACATATGCTAAGAATTTATTTGAAAATACTGGTGTCTGTCTGGGGAGTCAGTGTGGCTAGTAGAGATAGAGCACTTGAATGGAACTCCCACACTTTAGGTTCTAGCCCTGGCTCTCTTGCTTGGTGACCTTGAATGAGTTATTACCCCTCTCTAGGCCCCAGTTTCCCATCCATAAAATGGGGGTTAATAAAACTGTAGCCACCCCCTCCCCCCTTGTAAAGCAGTGAAAGGGCTAGGTATTATTATTATTAATTTCTACAAATGGTTGATATTTGTACAGGCATTCAGCACAGGCACCAACTTTAGTCAGTGCTGGTGGGTGTTCGCACGCCCCACCCTGACTCCACCCTGCCCCAAAGTCCCCACCCAAACTGTACCTCCCTGCCCCTATTGGACCACTCCCCAAATCCCTGCCCAGCTGTTCTGTAGTGCAAGTGCTGGGAGGGAGGGGGGAAAAACAGGAGGCAGTGGCGCGCTCAGGGAAGGAGGCAGAGGTAAGCTGGGGTGGAGGGGTGGGGAGCTGCACCCACCAATTTTTCCCCATGGGTGCTTCAGCCCCGGAGCATATGGCACTCAGGTATTACAGTGGTGAGGGCTATGTAAATACCCAACTAGACAAAGAACTATAGTACTCCAGGCATGGAAAAATAATGCAGCTCCACACCAGACTAGAAGGGGAGAGACACTCTGGTAGGAGAGAGGTCAGAGGTAGGCTGGGCTTGGACAGATATTTCTCTTCCCCATCTCCTGTTTAGCCTTATGAACTTGTGAGGGCCCCTACTGGTTAAGTCATTCTCCTATTGGCCAATTCTACCTTTCTATCAAAGGAGGTGGCATTAAAAGGGTCTTCCTGGGCAAAGGCAAGGCCCAGCTACAGGACGGCCATGAGGAAGAGCATGGTTAGACTGCAGACTGGTGGCCAAAGACAAAAACGGAGTCGGAGTCATGGTCACAGCCTGGCTGTTGTGCCAATCACGGAGGTGGCCGTAGCAGCCGGGGCACAGGCAGCTCCTGGGGCATCGGCCGCATTGGCAGCAACAGCAGCGGCAGCTGGGTGGTGGCTGGGGCAGTGGGCATGGCTGTGGCAATGGCTGGACCATCTGGTCACCCTGGTCTGGTCTCAGATGGGCCCTGGGAGGCCTGGCTGGAGGCTCTTAGGGCAGTGGCGTGTCAGCCTTTGCAGGTGATCACAGGGAGGATGTTGAGCCCCTGGTTTGAGGTTGCACCACTTCCTGTGCCTGCTTTGACCATATTGCCTCCATGGCTGCCTGTGACAACTGGCGGAGAGGTCCAAGAACAGGAGAGAGAAGCATCCTCTGATCTAGGAGTGAGAACAAGAGGCGTGTCCTGAGAGCAAAGGGGCCATTTTGGGGGTACCCGCACTGCAACTGGCTGGTGAGTTTTGCTGGGGCCCTTTCTCATTAAGTGACCCTGTTGTAGTGATTGGGGTCTCCCAGGATGGTGTGAGGACACTGCCTCTTTCTATAGGGGGGACTGTGTTTTTTTTTTCTGAGGTTAGGGGTCTCCTCAACTTCCTTTGGCTGAAAGGGAAGAGGGGGTTGATTCCTCTGTTGCAGTGGGTAGCCTACTGGGGCCCCTCCTCTTCCTACCACCCTTTTACCTATATCAGTATGCTGTGTGTTGTTGAGTCATTGACATTTAAACAATAGACTCATAGACTTTAAGGTCAGAAGGGACCATTATGATCATCTAGTCTGACCTCCTGCACAATGCAGGCCACAGAATCTCACCCACCCACTCCTATGTCTGAGTTAGTGAAGTCCTTAAATCACGGTTTAAAGACTTCAAGGTGCAGAGAATCCTCCAGCAAGTGAACCGTGCCCCATGCTGAAGAGGAAGGTGAAAAACCCCAGGGCCTCTGCCAATCTGCCCTGGAGGAAAATTCCTTCCCAACCCCAAATATGACGATCAGCTGAACCCTGAGCATGTGGGCAAGATTCACCAGCCAGGTACACAGGAAAGAATTCTCTGTAGTAACTCAGATCCCATCCCATCTAGCGTCCAGTTACAGGCCATTGGGCATATTTACCATTAATATTCAAAGATCAATGAATTGCCAGAATTAGGCTATCCCATCATACCATCCCCTCCATAAACATATCAAACTTAATCTTGAGGCCAGATAGGTCTCTTGCCCCCACTGCTTCCCTTTGGAGGCTGTTCCAGAACTTCACTCCTCTGATGGTTGGAAACCTTTGTCTAATTTCATGTCTAACCTTCCTGATGGCCAGTTTATATCCATTTGTTCCTGTGCCCACATTGGTACTGAGCTTAATTTAATCCCTCTGATGTATTTATAGAGAGCATTATATCTCCCTTCAGCCTTCTTTTGGTTAGGCTAAACAAGCCAAGCTCTTTGAGTCTCTGTAGCAAGGCGACAACTCACCAGCATGGTGCCTCCTGCTGGTCGTCAAGGGAATTAGCTCTTTTCCGGCTTGGAGCGCCCTCTGCTGCCAGTGCTCCCCTGCAGCAGGTCCCGTGTCCCTCCCGGACCCCGGCGCCCTTTGCCCTTGGATTCTGCCCCAACAATATCCCCTCACTCTGGGTCTCCCCTCTGCAGGGAACCTCCAACCCTGTAAACCCACTGCCAGTCATCATCTTGCCCCTTTTCACTGGGGCAGTCTGCACTGTGTAATGGCCACTCATCATTGGCAAGGAGGCTGGACCAGCTGCCTCTGCCTAATCCCAGGCCACATCTCAGCAACCCCAGTACCAGGGTAGACCTTCAGCAAAGGCTGCAGCCTGGGGAAGCTCCTGAGCCCTTTTCCCCAGCGCTGCTCCAGAGTATCTTTTCATAGGCCTTCATCAAAGCCTGCAACCTGGGGGTTTACCAGGCTGGAGTTCCCTCTGCAGTATTCTCCAGCACTGCTCTGCTCTGTTTCAGGTACCTTGCTCTCAAGCAGCCAGGTCCTTCTCCCTCCAAAACTGGAGAGAGATTTCTCATCTCCAGGCTCCCAGCCCTCTTATAAGGGCCAGCTGGGCCCTGATTGAGCCCTGGCTGCTTCCCCAATCAGCCCTTTCAGAGCCTTTAATCCCTTTTACCCAGGAGTGGGGCAGCTGCCCCACTACAGTCTCCTTTCGTAAGACAGGTCTTCCATTCCTTGGATCATCCTAGTAGCCCTTCTCTGTACCTGTTCCAGTTTGAATTCATCCTTCTTAAACATGAGAGGCCAGAACTGCATCAACAAAGGACAACAGAAATGATGAGGGGTATGGAACTGCTTCCATATAAGGAGAGATCAAAAAGACGACTAAGGGGGGAATATGATAGAGGTCTATAAAATGATGCATGGTGTGGAGCAAATGAACAAGAATGTGTTATTTACCCCTTTCACATAACACAAGAAGCAGAGGTCACCTGATGAAATTAATAGGCAGCAGGTTTAAAACAAACAAAAGGAAGCACTTCTTGACAGAACACACATTCAACCTGTGGAACTCTTTGCCAGGGGATGTTGTGAAGGCCAAAAGTACAACTGGGGTCAAAAAAGAATTAACCAAGATGGTCAGGAATGCAACCCCATGCTCTGGGTGCCCTTAAGCCTCTGACTGACAGATGCTGGGACTGGATGACAGGGGATGAATCATCTGAGAATTGCCTTTGAAGCTTCTAGCATTGGCTACTGTTGGAAAACAGGATACTGGGCTAGATGGAACATTGGCTACACAGGATCAGACTATTTTTGTATTCAAGATCTTAACATTTAGAAAATAAAGAGTTACTGTCCCACACCTTCTGTTCTATCCTCTTCCATGCCAAACTTCCTCATTACTTGTGAAATCATCTAGCCTACATCTGAAATCACAATATACCTCCACAACTCAAAACACTCATGTGCATTTAACCACTATATCTACCCTGTGCCCGGCAGTATTATCTCAGACTACCTTTTTGGATTAGAGCTGCCCAGAAAAGAGAATTTCAATTTAGGGGGAAATCCTGGATTGTTACTGATTCATTTTATTCTGCATCAGAATGAAATATCAGCATCCCAGAATTTTTGGTGAAACAGAGAAATTTTTTTCAGGGCCTGCCAGCCAGGGTGTGTCTAGACTTTCAAGCAGCCTGTCTACTAGGCTTACTTGCTGGGGAGGTGGACAGCAGGGAAGCTGGGCTGGTTTCCTGTCAGCCCACACATCAGTCAGCTTCTTACCTGGCCTCAGTCTAAAGTTTTGATGGAATCCATGTATTCCCAGGGAACATTTTCATCCTGTTAAAACAGGATTTTTATGACACAAACTCTGGTTGGAAAACTTTTGACCTGCTCTAGTTTTGAGATAAAGGTGGGGAAGTGAGATAAAGGTGGGGAAGTGATTTGGGTTATATTAGTTCCAAGATTTATAAAGTATTTTTGTTGAGGAATGTGTTGGGCAAGGTTTTATATTTGTAAACTCCTTATTCAAAGAGTGTATGTTTGGACTAGCCTTTTTTGGGGTTGTCAGATTTACTGCTGTAGGGTGGCTTGAACAATAGGAGAAGAGCAAAGTAGTAAAGATCTGCTTCTCAGATATATTGCTAGTGTCGTTTCTTGTGGCTGGTGTTATGTTTTTTTCCCCTCAAATGAACTTTCCAATCTTTGTGTTCCTTTGTCCTTTCTGTGGCATATCTGAGACTTCTACTATGTAGTTATGTAATTGACGCAGTTTCATGTAGACCTACTGTTTCCAGATAAATGGTTTGGATTTTAATTATCAGTAAGTTTTATTTTCCACGGGCCTGTTTGTTTGAATTTGTTTGTTAATTAAAATGGAGGAATCTGATATCAGATTTTCCATGAAGTGTGATTCCTATGTTTAGGGACGTGTCTGTCAGTATTGGCTTGCTGGGCTAGTAGAACTGTAATCGTGGACAACGCTTTTCATTTCTGAGAAGACTGCACACCCTTTTCACCCAAGGAACATTTCCAGAAAATCAGAGACAAAGATTATCAGATCTTATAACTCACTTTGGATAGTATATACATTAATGTTTTGGTAGAAACTACCATAGGATGTGCCTAGATTTTATTTTTTTTTTACTAATTGTTTCATCAGTGTCTTTGTGTCACTTTGTGTCACTTTCACTTGGATTTGCATCAAGTCTGGGCAATACATCCAAAAAGGCCTGTGGCCTGGAGGTTTCAAAGCCTTGTTAAACATGCACTGTCACTTTTTGTGGATTTAATTACATTTACATGCAACTTTAGAGGCAGCCACTGATGTAGGGCATTCTTCTCCTTCCCATTCCTCCTATGTAAGGTGGTTAGCAGCTTCTCAGTTTGTACCTCCATCTTCCCTCTCCCCCAGAGAAAAATCTAGATGGTTTATGCTCCAGAGACCAATGGTTCTCAAACTGTGGCCCAATCAGCACAGAACTGCGTTCCATGTGACATCCTCAGGGCATACAAGTAGTATTAGATGTGACCAATATAACACATTCTGGGCCACATATGCAGCCCACTGTTGTAAATGGGTTAAGAATCATTGCTCCAGACACTTCAAGTTTTAAAAATCAACCACTTCTGTGTGTCTCTGCTTCTTATGCAAACATTTAATATTGTTAGCATGTAATTGTTAGCGTGTAAGCGTCAAGGACTGATTTGCAAATTAACAACGAATTGCTTGGTTTTGGCAGCAGCACTAAATTTGCAATTGCAGGGCTGTAACAATATATTACAGGCCACTTTCCTCAAATCAGAATATGTTTTGCAACACAAGAAAGTACTCGAGTTGTAGTGTATTTCATTACAAAGCCGACTTTGGCTTGGCTGGCAAATTAAATTATCACTTGCCTTGTGGCAAAAGTCAAAAGCCTTTGAACTATCTGCCGCAGCTATTGTACATACTTTGTTCTCCCTCTTAAAAAATCAAACTAAACTGACCCGTAGCAGCTGCCAGCAAACTTGCAAGAAAAATGAAATTCTTGATAACCTCTCTTGCAAAGATACTGGCTCTTAAGCCCCTGACTGTAGCTGAAGAAAAGTCCAGACCCAAACTTCTCCAGTCACCACAGAAATGTACTTGTTTGACTGACATCAACTGGGCTTCTTCTAAGGTTGCCAAGCCTCCAGGATTGGCCTGGAGTCTCCAGGAATTAAAAATTAATCTTTTAATTAAAGATTATGTCATGTGATGAAATCTCCAGGAATACCTCCAACCAAAATTGGCAACCCTAGCCGCTTCCCTCCCCTCTGACTGGTGGCTCAGATCTTTTGCCCTGCTCAGGCTTTTCTTCCCCCTGCCCCAGAGGCTCTCTTTTGTACCTTGCTCACTCAGCCGATGCCTCCTCTCTGACTCGAGACGGCTGTGCCTGATATCCTGCAGCCTACCCCCATCTTTCGCTGTTCTTTGTCCCGCAGGCAGAAAAACTGATATTTCAATTTGCACAGAGAGCACGTCTTGTCTCAGACTTCTCAGTGGGAGGATTTTTCCCAGACAGCACCATTTGCTACTATTTCTATGGAGCCAACAGTACTGTACACTAGGCCAGTTTTCCCTAAGGCCCACCTGTGCAGCTGAAATAGGCACAGTGGCCCACTATTGACATTTCTTAATGAAAACGTATAATTTTCCTCATTACCTGCATATGAACTATAACCTGTAAATAAACAGTGTACGTTTCCAATTCATTTTAGTGTAAACAGTTGTAATGATAGAAATCCCTAGCGGGATGCACTCTAAGAAATGCATCAAGATCTTTGAAACCAAACAGTTTTACTAAAACTACACTTTTAAAAAAAATATGTTGAGAGCAAAATGTGGGAAACAGGGAAAACTCATTTTGTATTAAACTGATCACTAAGCAGCATAATGTTAACAAAATTGTTAAACACGTTTGATTTTAAAACAAAATAGCTATTGAATTTTGAACTCTATATTGCTTTTCAATTTTTTAAATGTAAAATCGGAATTCTGTGCTGTGTAAATAAAGACCCAACCCTATTCTCTCCTAATTAGAAAAGAATTAAATATGGTAAATAAATATATAAAATAACTTACAGATCAGGGGTCGTCTTCATGGGATAAATGTGCCTGCTTCTCCTCACACAGTTTTTCCAGATGGGAACAGATGTTATTGAGGCTCCACCTGACTCATCTTCAGTTTCCACCCTTTCAGCCAGCTCAGGGTGCAGGCAAGGGATAGTGAGGGGCTATATGCAGGCAGCAGGGGTGGGGCCAGGTAGAAGCTCAGGGTACTGATAGAGGAGTAGCTGGGGGGCTGGGTGCAAGTAGGGGGATGGCTATGGGCTGGGTGCAGAAGGGGGGTAGCTTGGGGGAATAGCTAGGGGCTGGGTGCAGGCAAGGGGGTAGCTCAGGGGAGTAGCTAGAGGCTGGGTTGCAGGCAGGGGGTAGTTAGGGGCTGGCCTGGGTGCAGACAGGAGAGTAGTTAGGGGCAGGGAGGTTCTTAAGGGAATAGCTAGGGGCTGTGTGCCGGAAGGAGCTTAGCTCACAGTGCATGGGAGGGGCTGTGTCTGAGGGGGTGCTACTGCTGTGGGTCCCAGCCATGCACTCAGTCCCGGGTGGTGGTGGTGATGCCAAGCGTTCTGTGTGTCCAGGTCAGTTTCCCCATGTGGGCTGTGCTGTGAAGCATCAGAGGCTGCTCTCCTGTCCTCCCTTTACCCAGCCCACTTGGGGAAACTGATCTGGATGCAGAGAATACTTCGCATCCCCGCTCATGACCCTCTTCCCCCAAACTCCACCCCTGCCAACTGTCCACCCCGGACAGTGCTGCAGCCCACAGTTGGAGAACCTCTGCCTTATGCCCTTTGTAGTCAAGTACTCGCAGAAGGTCCCTGCTCTAAAAAGTGCACAGCCTAAGGCCCAGAGTCTGCAAAGATTTGCACATGTGCTTAATCTTACCCACTGACGTCTAGGATGGGAGTCAGAATAGAGAGGGATGGGGAAAGGATGCCAAAGAAATCAAAGAGCATTGTAAACGTCATCACAAATTGTACCTAGAACTGGATTAAGGCTCACTGGGGACCTAGGCCCACAATGATATAGGGGCCCCCTATGGCATCACCCCTAGCCAGTAGCAGGGGGAACCTCCTTTGTGCTGTGGGAAGCAGGGGTGATAGCAAGGGACCCTCTGTCCTCCTGGAAGCAGGGCCAACCTCCCAAGAGTGACAGGGGCAGCAGCAGGAAAATTGCCTCTCACAGAATTGGGCAGCAGCATAAGGGACCTTTTCCCCCCTAGGAGAATGAGCAGGTGCCTCTTTCCTCTTGGAGAGGCAGGAGTGGCTACAAGGGGCCCTCAAGTATGTAGTCCCACAATTAGAGTGCATCTGCTCAAGTGGGGAACTAGCACACCGTCTTCTCTTCCTCCTGCTACGCTCAGCCCTCTCTGTTGGGGCAGCAGTAGAGTTAACATCCCATTGAGATGACCATTGCAGGTCACACCTCTAGAGCTAGTATTTCACACTACCTGTAAAGGCAGTCATCACTGAATTGGTTATACTTGGGTTGTTTTTTTTTGGGGTACTGCTTTTTAACCATGGATTCTGATGTACTCACATGACTGAGGGAACTGGGGCCTCGGGCATAGAGCTGTGTTTTTATGTCTTAATCCAGCCTTGCTTGTACTTTTTTTTAATAATACCCAGCTGTATGCATTTATATTACATGATGTAATTTATACTAATGACTGAGAGAGACTCGTTGGAAATTACTGAATTTTACAAATTAGCATATACATGAATAAACACAGATAAAATATAAACAAGGATATTGCACCACAAACTATATTCTTGCTACTTGATTTGACAAGTGTGCTATACTTTGGTGTCTGTCTAAATTAGGGTTTTCTAGAGCTATCATCTCTGTGATATGTGAGTACTAATTTCCTAGTAAATGTTCCGTAATGTGTCAAAATAATGAAGTCTTAGTCATATGAAACATTACTGCAACACTCTTCGGTTGCACCTTCTCAGGATACATGGAATATGTAAATTATAAGGGTAGCGGCAAAGGGTCAAACGTGCACTGTAGACGATGGTGCTGCTGCTGGATGCCATAATGGCGCTTCTTCCACTCCCACCCCCAGTGTTTCCCTCATCTTCCTGCCCCCCCTTCACTGACCGTAGGGTAGCTCTCAAGTCCTTGAAGGAGTGTAGCGTTGAAGGGCAAATCCTCAATGGTTTGCTGGACACTAGTCCACTATACAAATTCTAGAGCCAGGATGCCCTCCCCTTGGTGACCACAGAGGCTATCACACTGGCCGAGATGTCTGATATCAAGCGCAGACTGCAAGGACATCTTAGCTTTCAAGCAGCCTTCAGGGACACATGCCCCAAATTCCTCCCATGAGGCCTCGTGCAGCTGGTCTGCGAACTTTGACATAGCTGTCCAATTAACAAAATCATACTTGGATAGCAAGATTTGTTGGATAGCAGTTCACATCTGTGAACAGCAGTACCAGGGTGTCTGATGGCACTGACTTCAAGGGTGTCAAAAGCCGCCATAGAAGCATTTGTGGTTCTGACTGTAATGGTGCCGAGAAGGTTCCCGGTACCAGCCCTACTTCCACAATCTGTGAAAGGGGAACATTGGGGTGCCGTGTCAACTGACCTGAGTGTTCACCAGCTCAGTCAGCCAAAGGGGCTACAGTGGATGCAGCCTTGGCAAAGTCCTGGTCCAAAGGAGAGACTGGAACCAAAAGGTAGAGGAAGTCTGTAGCTGCCTGGTACGCCACCAATGTGGACACACTCAGTACTGGCATCTCCCTCATCGGTACAGGCCTCAGTGGATGCCTGGAGGCTGAAACCAGAATCAACAGTTGAGGGTTTCTAACCCCCTACTCAGTACCAGGGAAGGGTTAGAAGTACCTGTGCCATCCCGGGCACCGGCACCCAATCTCTACCAGTCCATGCTTTTCCTCGGGGAGGTGGAAGAGTCACCCCGAGTGGTCTTGATTGATCTTATGAAACCTTTTTCCTTGGTGCAGTCGATGCCGAATGGCTCCTCCGTTTCTTCAGAGAGGTGCCCGCTCTGGAATCCGAAGTGGCTGTGCTCTTGGACCAAGCACAATCTCCAACCCGATGAGGTTCTTGGCACCAAAGCAGGCCGCATGGCCTGTCTGAGCCAGGTGATGCTTCAGGTGAAGGTCTTGAGCCATTTGAGTCCATTTCTTAAATGATCTATATGTCACATAATGCTCCTTGATGTGGGCTGTGCCGAGAATCACTCCCCACACGAAGGACCATGTTTCAACCCCAGTGAGAGCCTCACTGAGGGAAACAAAGTACTAAACTAACACTACTCTAGCTAACCCTAAGGGTACTACTAACTATACACAAGAGAAAAAATGGAACCGGTTGCAAGGTTGAGACCACACAGAGATTCGACTCCGGCCACAAACAGCAAGACAGAATGGAAGGAGGGGTGGGGTAGTGCTGCCTCCTGTAGCCAGGGGAGGGGCTACGGCCATTAGGAACAAGCACCACCTCTCTATGGGTAATACTAGGTAAATTTCTCTGCCTCCTGTGCACCGTTCATGCACAAACCTATGTGGAACACACGGCTGCATCTACTAGAACAATCAGTACTTTACTCGTGCGGTACTAATTCATGAAGGAAAGAATGTAATATGGTTAACTGAAGTATGCATGGCCCAGCATTTGTATTCCTTCTTCACATAGAAAATTCAAATTTATTAGCACAGACCTTGATCTTGCAAATCTTTATTCACATTGCACTTAGTAACATGAGGAATCGCTTGATGTGAAAGAAACTGTTCATGTTAGTAAGAATTTGCAGGATTAGGTCTGTATTTTAAAACATCTGCCTTAGGGCATGGTACTAATTCAAAGTCTGTGTGTGACTGAGACTGCAAAGATCTATGTGCATATTCTCCTATGTAATCTCTACAGGTGGTACTGTAATTGGAAAAACCTACTTTTCCTCTCACCCCTCCATAATCCAAAGCAACAGAAACAAATCCGTGGTTGGTTTATCCAAAGTATGCTAAATTTCTATTGGTTGCTTTTTTCTTGGGTGCTGTTTACTTACCCCCACTCTTACAATATCTTTTAATAATATTAATTACATGTGAGGAGATACACCTCCAGAAACAATTATAAATAGTTCTTTATTATCATTATTTGTATGTATTGCAATAGCACTGAGAGGCCAGTGCCCCATTGTGTGAGGTAACACAAAAACTTAACAAAGAGACAGTCCAAACCCAAAAGAACTTAGGTCAGGTTCAAAGTAGGTGCAAGGTTTAGAGCACTTGAGTCCATGAAGAACTGTGGATCCAATTATAGCACTGGAACTTAGGCTGGCATTTTCAAACCTGGTTGCCTAAGTTCAGCTCCCAAATACAAGCAGCCTGGCTTTCAAAATTGATGAGCACCCATCGATCTGACTGAAATCAATGGCAGTTAAAAGTGCTGAGTGCCACTTTTACTTATGTGCCAAACTTTAAACACCTAGATATGAAAATATTGGCCAAAGTGGTGTATGTGTGGCACATTTAAAAGAACGGTTTGGTTTTAAATTACATCTATACATTCCAGGCTTTAGAGCCTTCCTCTACTGCTTTGGTGTCCAAACATCACCAGCATTGGTAACAGATGTAGACCACCTCAATCTGCTGCAGTGCCACATTCTTTCAGACATAAAGCACTGGAACATGTACAAGGCTCCCGAACTGGAACAAAATGCAGCCTACAAAAGTTTAGCTCTCCAGATGTTCTCAGCAGGAAACAGCAAAGCTACAAAGTGCCAAAATTTAAAGCTTCTGTGAATTTATGGAAAATCTGTACCCCTTGTACCTTATTGGCCTTGCTTGTCAGAAAAGAATTCAGATGGTATTCAGAGAAAACATTCCATATTGCAGCCCATGGTTATGGAAGCTCTAGATACTCCTAGAGCAGCCTGTTTCCTTTGAAATCTAAGTCATAATTTACCTGTTGTTTTGTATAGAAAAAACCTTAGGTTTTTGTCTACTGGTTTTCACAAGACGGTTTGTATTTCGCACAAAATACAGTGTGTTTTTGATACACTGAAGATGATATGTGTGCATTTCCAAAAGGAGCATAAGAAAAAAGTCCCATAAAATGGTGCCTAATGTACATAATTGGTCCTTGCTTTCTTTATAATACCTGTTTCTGTATTTAGAGACAACTAAATTGTGTCCCCTTCAGTCTTTTTTTCTTCAGGCTCACCAATGGTTCTATTGAAGAGCCTATTTTGCAAATAAAACTCACCAATATGTTTTGTTGGTACATATCAATCTTGTTTGCTGATTCTCCAGGATTTCAGTGAGTGAGGCCTTCTTACAAAGATGTTCATCAAAAATAGACTTGTCCTGGTGACTAGCTGGAATGCATACTCACGTCGGACTCATCCCACAATCATTTTGACTCTTCTTTGGGGTTGAGTTAGAAGGGGAAAGGGAGGTGGAAGATTTGGGCGGGGAGAGAGGAAAAAGGAAACAAAATATAACCAGTAGCAAGAGGTGGAGCAGTGAAAGGGGCCACCGCCACCACCACCACCAGCAGCAACAGCAGGAGTTCTGTACCTAGCCTGCTCCTATAGTTAAGTATTTGGACTACAGCCTGGGCTCTATGAAGGGTGGATGCTGCCTGAGAACGGATGTCTGATACCACTTGGCAAAGTAGTGACACCAGAGGTGCATGCTGTGTGGGCTACAGGGTCACTAAAGTCCCCAAGTGACTAAACAATGAGTTTGTGGGGAGATTGTGGTGCAACAGTGCCAGAGGAGAGGGGAACATAGCATAAGAACATAAGAATGGCTGTACTGGATCAGACCAAAGGTCCATCCAGCCCAGTATCCTGTTTACCAACAGATACCAATGCTCAGGACTTAACCTCCATGAATTCTCTTTTAAACCCTGTTATAATCCTAGCCTTCACAACCTCCTCAGGAAAGCAGTTCCACAGGTTGACTGTGCGCTCTATAAAGAAGAACTTCCTTTTATTTGTTTTAAACCCGTTGCCTATTAATTTCATTTGGTGGCCCCTACTTCTTATCTTTTGGGAACAAATAAATAACTTTTCCTTATTTCTCCACACCAAGGAAGCAAGGATATGATTGATTGATTATTAGTCTGCTCATTTCATATGTGGGTCAGAGACTTTTAATCTTTAAATACATGGCAAATAAGAAGACCTGTGTAGACAAAGGTCATCTTATGTGCAAGTACATATGGTAACTGTTCAGATTGAACTTTTAAAATACTGATCAATTTAAGAAAATGGGTTCTCCTTCACATACCTTAGTAGAGGTTCTCTGTCACTGATACAGGGTTAAATAAAATGGTTGGTGGGGTGGTTGTTGTTTTTTTATAATTTTGTAAGGATTGTTTTGGCTCATGGAACAAACCTTGACCATATTCTACTTTCATTTACACCAGTGAAAACCAGCACAAAAGTCAGCAGTGTTATTCTGGATTTACTTTGGGACAAAAACAAAATTTGTTTCTCTGATTTGGTAAATGCAGAGATTTTTAATAGAAGTAATAAATCCTGCCACCATGTAGGATTTTGCTGAATCAAGCTTCCATTTCTTTCTCTTGGTATATAAAAATCATGTCTATAATGGTCATCATTTAAAAATCAACATTTCCTAGCACATACCACACAGTTTTTACAGGTGTTTCCGATTTAGGGGGAAATTATGGCATCTAAGTTACCACTGTAACTGATACATGATGATGTTTTTTTAATGGTGACTGGATATTAAAAACTGGATGAAAATCAATATGTGCCTTTTCTCATTGTAGTTGGTCTCCGGTCAGATACTGATGCAAATGAGTCCATTGAACAAATAGATGAAGATATAGCAGTGACTCAAAGTCAGATGAACTTTATTTGTCCCATCACACAGGTATGCTATTACTAGTAGTGTAGTAGATAAATATTTCCCATCTTTAATCACTTCACTGCATCTTTACAGCGATTGTAATCCTATTCACATTCCTATCTATATAACATGCTTGTTAGTTATATATGTATATTGATTTTTAGAAACCAGACAATGGCAGTTCCTAATATGATCATAGTTGGGTCATGTTGCTGAAATAAAACCTCACAGGAATAATGCAGTTTACCACCCGGGGCCTAATCCTGTAATTTGAGTAATACAGCATATGGACTACGGGACTTCCTGCTGCTTTAAGCAAGAGACTTTCATGTGTGGGTCTTGGAGTTTAATTTTATTTTGTTACCAGAAGACAGTACTTTCTTTGACCTGATAATACCATCCTAACATATGGCGGCCTGGATAGTTGTGAAAGTTAAACTTGTTTGTTAATATAGACTCATAGACTTTAAGGTCAGAAGGGACCATTATGGTCATCTAGTCTGACCTCCTGCACAAAACGCAAGTCACAGAATCTCCCCCACCCACTCGCGTAGTAAACCCCTAACCTATGTCTGACATATTGAAGTCCTCAAATCATGCTTTAAAGACTTGAGGGTGCAGAGAATCCTTTAGCAAGTGAATCGTGCCCTATGCTGCAGAGGAAGGCGTAAAAAACCCAGTCAGCTCTAACTGGGACTGTTAGCAACATCCCACAGCAGGCTTGAAAATGTATTCAAGGTTATCATTAGTTTTGTTAAGTACAGTCATATTGATTGCAGATGGAAATGCAGAAGCCAGTTCGAAATAAAGTCTGTGGCCACACCTACGAAGAAGAAGCCATTCTAAAAATGATCCAGCGTCGAGAAAATCAAAAGAAAAAGGCATGGTAAGCTAGCAAGAATGTGGGGGGAGGGGGGAGGGAATACTTGGCTTGCTATGTATGTGGAATCATATTCCACTTGATCTATGAAATTTATTTGTGTTGGCAAGGCTGAAGGAAGTAATATTTAAATGTCTGCCCCAAATCAATTTCCTCATTAGTATTGTGCACGTGGAGAATACCTTTTCTTTTCTTTTTCTCTTTTTTAAATAAAAACAATATTTAAGGAAACCTTCAGGAAGTGTATGGGAAAGTAACAACCATTCGCTGTCCCTGCACAACAAAATAACAGAGATCTAGTACAGTCATTAACCATGAAGAGACATTTTAACATCTTAAAGTTGCTAGTTCATTTTTTCCCCTATCATGTGTTTTTTAAAACTGTCAATGTTGATGTAAAAAAATAAAATAACCTCTTTGCAAATGTAAGGGAAAAGATAGGACTGTCCTCCCTTTTATTGATTATATATCATACTACAATAAGAAAAAGGAACTATTACAAAAAATTATAAAGCCCTAGATAAAGGGAAGAATGTTCAGCCAGAAAAATAAGCTGTACAGTCCCTTCCATAATTCAGGAAAACACTTTTTAGTATAGATAATGCTGGTAGTACTGCCCATGGCTAAGGTTGCCTGTCACTTTCCATAAAAAGACCCTATTTTCAGCTGTTTATAACTTTGTTAAATTTAGGGCATACATTTTTCCATTCTCGTTGTCTAGTTCAGGCGGATGCTGCTGCTGTTATTATTGTTTAATTTCTGTAGAAAGGTTTCAGCTATTTGAGAATGAGATCAGGGAAAATATGGGTGAGTTTACCTATGTTTAACACATATATTCTCTGTCTCATGGGGAGAAGCAGGGACATGATATTTGGCAGTGAGGTCATGAGGGTGTCGGAGAGAGACTGATTTTCACCAAGCAGCATATGTTTGGCCAAGTTAAAAGCCTCTTAAAAATTTGCAGTTCTGCCCATGCTCAGGAGAGGTTTGCAAGAGGTGGCCACACCTACGAAGATTCTAACTGCATTGAACATACATGAGCTGCACACAGCTCCCGTGTGGTGACTTGTGCACCATCTCCACAGTGACTGTGCGTGCACCATCTCATGACTGCAAAAGCTTGAGTAGGACTTTCCCTGAAATTGTTCTTCCTGACTTACAGAAAGTTGCTGTTGTGCTTGCCACTCAAATGGATAAGAGGGAGAAAGCAATCTGACTAGAATGCAAATGGGTGAAGTGAGATGGACACGATAGGGGTCCGAGGGGACAGGGAGGCAGAGGCACAGAAGCTGGGTTGGGGGATAGGAACAAAGCAAGACAGCAACCGGAAAGTAGAAAGAAGAGCCAAAAGAGGTAGCAAAAGGTGGGGGCAAAACAACCTATAACCACTAGACACACTCCCTTCCAGAATCTGGAGGAAAGTAGTACCAGCATTCCTCTGCTATCTGTAATTAGCAGTGAAACCCACTAGCAAAATGAAAATGAGTCTCTTCTTCCTCCAGAGGATGGTCCACATGGACAATAACAACCCTGCTACTCAGATAGCTTAAGGCACAGAGGTTGTTGCTGTGAATCTAAAGGTTTTAATCTTGCTGATGACCCACATGGGAGTCAATATGCTTCCACATGATAGAATCTGTTTTTTCCGTTTGCTTTTTAAGAAACTAAGGAAATTACATGGAAACACACACCCCATATTAAGATTGCCAAGTCAAGCACTTAAAATTTAGAAAATGCCAGAATTCAAATTGCACTTCTGGCATTTCCTAACTTTTTGAACTTTTTGCTAAGGCAAAGTTAAAATAAAACGTTAACTACATTGTACCTTACTTATTTGGTATCAGGTTACTATTCAAAGAACAAGTCTAAATATTCTGGTTTGCTGGCTAGGGAACCCTCGTCCTCAGAGTACACTAGAAAGAGTGACCAAATTTCTAAATACCTCTTTTTTGCACTTCCTGTGCATGTACTTGGTATGAAAGCTTTTCCATTACAAGAACAGTCCATATTTTATTGTACCCCGTTCCATAGGAGATGGGGCCACATTTTTCCAATAACGTGAAATACAGAGTTTTAGCTCAGGGATCAACAGCCTTTCAGAAGTGCTGGCCGAGTCTTCATTTATTCACTCTAATTTAAGGTTTTGTGTGCCAGTAACACATTTTAACATTTTTAGAAGGTCTCTTTCTATAAGTCTATAATATAGAACTAAACTGTTGTATGTAAAGTAAATAAGTGTTTAAGAAGCTTTATTTAAAATTAAATTAAAATGCAGCTCCCCCCCCTCCCCTCAGACTGGTGGCCAGGACCCGGGCAGTGTGAGTGCCACTAACAATCAACTCGTGTACCGCATTTGGCATGCGTGCCATAGTTTCCCTGCCCCTGGTTAAGCTGTTATACAGATACATTAATTTATTTTTATTGCTGTTTAAAATGCAGATAATTTGCTGGAGCATTAAGGAAGCAGGTCAGGGGATCTCTTGGAAGCCAGCATTTTGTCATAAGATGAATCTCTTTAATAATTTCCTCCAAAAAACAACTAATTTCTGGACACCACTACCACATAATTGTGTGTTCCCCTTTTCCCAACAACCCCTCCAACAGAACACCTCCCTACTAGCAAAAATATGATGGATCCTAACTAGAGTCAGATGCCATATCTATACAATAAATGTATACAATTTTCTTCGAGTTACACAAATTGAAGATGTATATCCCCTTTCCCATAGAGAGACCTAATCATCAAGGTCAGTTTCTTTGTCCAAATCCTTCAACAGCTTTTTCAATCAAATTTGTGTATATCTTATAAATATAAACCTTTATTTCCAGCTTTCTCTTGGGTCAACTCCTCAGATGTGGTTAAAGGTCTCGAGAGTCTCCTCATGTCTCGATTTCACAATAAAACGTTTGACTTGTGAATACTGAAAATACGGGACCTTTTGTATTTGCATTATTACCTACCTCTTGGTTTGACTTCAGATCAGGACCCAGAAACAGCTGTCTGAACTGAGAATCTCTGCGCTTACCCACAATGAATGGTCACTTTGATATTTCCTTAATTCCTAGGGATAAATTCCTGATAGGAAATGCTACATTAATTAACAAGCTTTTGAGTGATTAACCTGCAACCTTAACATTGTTTAATGTAGGAGTATTTTTGATGCAATCCTAGAGTATGTTAGAAATGCACATGACAGCAGTAACAGGGTTTTGCTCTAATTAAATTTAGAAAGGTCAGTTAGGCACACTACATGTAAGGCGAAGTTCTGCATATAGCTATTTGTTAAACTAAGTTGCTGTGTAATTAACATTTGTTCTGGAAATACAGAATCAGTTTTTGAATGCCATAACCTGCTAGGTCTATAGAAACCATTCAGTCCTACCCTCTCAAGCTCCCAGCTGGCGTAAACCATTTTCTATTGTGCTGCGACATGATTGCATTCTTCACAGCGGTGTTCCAGTGGAAGCAAACATTCTTGACGTGGTTTAAAGGCAAAACCTGGTCTGTTGGGCAAAGCCCAAGTTAATGCACTTTGTCAGGGAGATCAATACGTAGCTGAGGGAACAACGTGAGGAACAGAATCCTCTCTCCATCCCAGGGATGATAGTACTGGCTACAGCAAGCTGCATACTCTTTTCCTCAGGGCCTGTGGAGTATTGGCTGTCTCTCAGCCATTCACCTGGCCTGCCTGCAGCAGCCTCCACCTTTTGTGCTCCCACACAGAAACCTGCTATGCAGCTGAGCATCCCTGCACCTTAAGGAATTGCTGCATACTGCTGTGTTGCTTTCCCAACACCTTGCACTGTGCCTGCACAGCCCCGGAGAATTTCATGCACTGGTCACAGTAGTGCTAATACTTACAGGAAGTGTTTTATATGAGGCTTTCAAGGCACCTGACAAACATTAATTAAGCCTTGCAACACTTCTGTCAGACAGATAATTATTATTCGAACCAGTTTATAGATTGAAAAAAGGAGGCACAGAGTGATTAAGTGATTTGCCCAAGGCAGACACAGCAAGCCAGTGGCAAAGCCTGGAATAGAAGTGATGAGAGCTGACTCTATATTCCAAGTCCTAGACAAAATTCCTTGCCAAGAAAGAAAGAAAGTTCCCCCCCCCCCAAAAAAAAGTCCTCAAATGTTTTACATCTTACATTATCCATACACATCTGGCTCCACTAGCAAGGGGAAGAGATACCCCATCCCTGAATATCTTTCACTGTAGAAGTAATATGACTTTCCCTGACTACTTGCAGCCAAATATCAAATTCTGTATTTGTTCTACTTTTAGAGATCACTAATATGACACACAATTCTCTCCCCCTCCGTTCTTGTGAGGACTCATCATTTTTCATAACCCTAGCTCTTCCACTGACTCACTTTGTGGCTCTGGGAAAGTCACTTAACCTCTTTAATCTGTTTCCCTATCTGTATAATGAGGATACTACTTATTCACCACAGATTGGTGGTGGGAGAATACGGTGGTTTGAAGATGTAAAGCAATTTACAAGGATTACAGTAAATAACTGTATTATTAGTAACACAGGCAACTTGCGTTGGATTTAAGACCGTGATCAACAGGTGAAAGTCTCTATATATCTCATTACACTCGTTCTCTTGAGACATCAACTCCCACCTATTAAGATAATTAGACGTTTTTTCCCCAACAGAGATTTATTATCCACCAAGGAAAAGCTGCAGCAAGTCACTGACAAAGTTACTCTGGGGGGAGGGCAGGAATAAAATATAAAACAGCAAATGCTACATTCAGATGACTAATATAATTCTTCTGATTTTTTTATTTTTCATTTTAACAGCTGCCCTAAAATTGGCTGTAGCCATTTAGATGTTAAGAGATCAGATCTTGTGCCAGATGAAGCACTTAAAAGAGCGATTGACAGTCAGAATAAATGAACCCGGTCAATGCAGTAGAAGTCAGCTGGACACGCCGTTACCATAAAGAAAATTTGTTACTGGAGGTCTTGTGAGATAAGCTGATGATTGTAAGCAGGTTGTGTAACTGATTGTTATTTGAAGCGTTTCATTGGAAGGCAAAGTTGAAGGTGTCAGCTATAACTGAAAGCATTTCTTAGACTGCCAAGTGTGAAGCACTCCAGATTAACTTGTTTGTTTTTCTTCCCGAACCTCTAAAATGTTGTTTTATAAATAAAATGTCTGTGCAAAATGTAGCCTCCTTTGTCAATAGTGTGCTCATTTTCAAAGCTTTCTAAAGAGATCAGCTTAGATCCACGTCTGCAAAATGCTTGCTGCTGCCCCCACTGTTTCCTACTGTGAGCCATCCCAGTGAGAAGTCTGCGGGGGCTACTCATGGTAGGAGGCACTGTGGCCAAGAATTTCAAAGGGACATGGTCTGGGGTGCCTCTGTTTTTGGATGCCCAACACAAGACCTCGTAAGGGAGCCTCATTTTCAGAAAGTTCTGAACATCTGGATCTCGTGTGTGAATGCAAAATCATTAGTCGCTTTTGAAAAGATTGGTCTATGCCCAGTATTAATCCCAGATCCTGGCCCTTAATCCATACTGTACTTCTTATATTTAAAATCTTTTATTTCAGATTTTTATGTATTTGGAATTCCCCATGGGGTTCACATGGATATTTTAGATGAGGAGAATTGGCTTATTTATAAACATCTTTAGTTCATTACCTTTATGTTTAATAATAAAAATAGGATACCTGCATATGGTGAGTTGCAAAGACTATACTATGTAATAATAACAAGTTTCATACATGAATTGTTACTGTTACTATGAGTGTTACTTCATTAGACCTTTATTAACCTAAATTATACTTAGAGTATAATTGCATCCGACAAAGTGGGTATTAGCCCACGAAAGCTTATGCTTCAAAACTTTATAGTTAGTCTTTAAGGTGCCACAGGACTCTTTGTTACCCATGCAGTTTTGTAATTGTTAAACTGCCATTTTAATTTTTAAAAACACGGGGAGGAGGATGCCTTGAATTGCCTTGCATTTTTCCTTTCACCTTCAAGCCTGCTTTGCTTTTCTCCAGCACTTTTAAATAGAACCCCAAAACCTGTGAGAGATACTGTTGGAAAAAATCTCTAGCAACTTTTGATTCAGTTGAACTAATACTGTACTTCCTGGGCCAAATTTTAACTTTGGGCTTAATCAGGCCTCTGTGGGTAAGTCTACTCAGCAACTAAATACCTGCGGCTAGGCTGTGTCAGCTCACTCGGGCTGTGGGCTGTAAAATTGGTGTATAGATGTTTGGGCTTATGGGCTGCGCTCTGGGACCCTGTGTGGGCTGGGGTCCCAGAGCCCATGGTTCAGCCCACCCCTGAACGTCAACACAGCAGTTTTTAGCCCTGCAGTCTGAGCTCCTCAAGTCTAACTCAGCTATTCTCGGTCAGTCGCATCAGTATTATGGGTCTTTTATTCCAGTGTAGTGTACCCCATCCGTATGTCTGCACTGTGAAACAAATCCTGCAGCAGCAAATCTCAGAGCCCCGGTCAACCGACTCAGGCGCACGGTACGGGGAAACAAGTAGCAGTGTAGATGATCCCACTTGGGCTGGAGACCAGGCTTTGAACCCCATGGAGAGGGGAGGGTCTCCGAGGCTGGAAGGTCCACACTGCTAGTTTCAGCTCCGTAATTGCAAGCCCAAGTAGGTTGACCTAGGCTCTGAGACTCTCTGCTGTGGGTTTTTGCAGTGTAGAGGTATCCTGTGTTTTCAGCTGCAAAATTGTGGGCACCAGTAATTTTGATCACTAAGATGTCAGGGTGCTGCAAATACAGAAGACTCTCGATTATCCAGGATGATGGGGGAAAAATTAATCCTGGTTAATAAAATCCCGGATAATCACCATCCACAGGAAATAGGAGGAGGGGGGTTGTTGGTTCACCAGCCACCCTGCACCAGGGGGAGGGGGCTTTGTTTCCCTAGCTGCCCTGCGCCCTGGTGGGATTTTTTTGTTTGTTCTTGGGGCGGCAACAAAGCCAGAGCCAGCCCCGTGAGTTACGCATATATTTTTTTGACATCCTGGTTAATCCACATTCTGGTTAACCCAGTCCTGGATAATCGAGAGTCTACTGTAAGGGATTTGGACATACAAGGGGGATAAATACAGGTGCGAAATTGTACGCAGAGTGATTTGTACCTGCAAAATGGAAGACAGTTGCTGGACTGAACTAGCCCTGTTGTGCTCTGCAGTCTGATCCACTTTGCGATCATCTTGTGTTGTTCATATTAATATATTCTCAGATAGCTACATGTGGATATTCCTGAAGTTCATTATCCTTGTGTTCCTATGAATGATACTAGAGAGAGCTTGCTGTCTTGGATATGTTTGGTTACCAGATTTTAAGAATTACGACTTCATCCTGAGTTCAAGTTGGAGGGTTTTAATTGGAGCTGCAGGTGCTCCACATATCTGAATCAGAGGTAAAGTCCTGTGGCACCTTAAAGACTAACTATAAAGTTTTGAAGCATAAGCTTTCGTGGGCTAATACCCACTTCATCGGATGCAAGCAGTGGAAGTGTCCAGAGGCAGGTATACGGCTACCTCTCTGATTCTTGATATCTGGATCAGGCACTTTGCATATATGTACCTAGTCCCTAGTATTTAAAGTCTGGATAAGGCAGTAAAGATATGAGAAATACCAAGCAAACCTGAAGTGCAATATTATAAGGGAAAGGAAAGCAAGTAGGTCAGCACCCATATCACTTATGCAATAAGTGGAAAGTATTCTTTGAATGTTCACATTCCTGTCGCACAATAAATGATTTTTCCTTCCTTTCTTCCCCAGCTTGAGTTAGGCAATGTCTATGAAGTCATGAAACTTGAATATCAAGTTCAGCCTATAAACTCTGAGATCCTTTTACTCTTTAAAGGAAAGAAATTTAACAGTTTGGCAGAAGATACCTGCCTTACTTTAATAGCAATTACATATGATGTCTGAAGCGCTATTTGTATTTAAATTGAGGTTGGTTTCTTTTATAATCAGAGAGATCTTTTTGAGAATGTCCAGGACTTGCCCTATAAAGCCATGACTTACATAATTACAGGATCCTTCCTGATACATTAGAGTATTTCTGATTATACTCATCAAAGGAATGCCATAGAAATCACTGATGTGTTGCATATGATTTTCAATTGCCTAAAGCAGATTTACTGCATTGATTGCAGTCCTTGAACTAACTCTATCTATGTGGCCAATCTTGATTCATTTTATTACAGGCATGGAACAGCTATTAGTTTCAGTGTTCCCACTGGTCGGCTTATTGGAGTTGAGAGGAGCAAGGCCAAGAGCAGACCTTTGCCCTTTCTGTGATAGAACGGCTGGCTCTTTATTGCTAAGTTTTACTAAATGACTTACCAATCGATACTGAAGTATTGAGGGTCAGATCCTCCGCTGCTATTGGCCTCCACTTGGCACACTGGGTGGGGTGTGCGCAGCGCCTTTTACACTGTCCCAATCTGGGGTTTTTATGCAGTGGCCTGGTGCCCAACAGAGGGGTTAGAACAGCCTGAAGGCTGCTCTAACATACGCCAGCTGCCAACAGCTCCAAGGGCCTGTTACAACTATGTGAGGAAGGGAAAGCCCCGGTCATGCCCTTCAGGCTGAGAGACAAAGAGGCATAGAAGTCCCTACCGCAACTCCTGTACTATCTCAGAAACCCCCCACACAGGGAGTATCCTCTGGGGGCCAGGCCCACAAGGTTTAGAGTTGCTCGGCACTGGTGGACCAATGCAAAGTGGCTGGAGCAGGGGGTGGAATTGAGGCCTCAGAGTTCACAAGGAACCCAATGTTGTTTATTCTTGGTAGTGGGTGTTTATTGTTCATTTGCAAAACGCTTTTTTTAGCATTGGTTTTGTCTATGCAGTGGCGAATAGGGGAGAAGAGAACCACCCTATTCAGAGTGGTCCAAGTTATGCAGAAATCTAGCTCTAGAAGAAGAAGACAACTTCGAGGAATTAAAGCACAGAAATGAAGTATTGACAATGAATAAACTAATCGCTGTGATTCATGGAAGTGGACCATTAAGCACAGTTTAAGTTTCAATTCATCATGTGTTTTTGCTATAAGCTATCATAGGTAAGCATGCATATATTAAAGAATCAAACAGTATATTTTATCTCACTGTTTGACGTCAAGTAATTTTGCAACAAGATTATAGGAAGGAGAATCAGGATTTAGCATTTTTCTGTAAAGAGAGACCCTAAAAAAAGTAAGAAAAGTCACACATACCTAAACCTGGTTCAGGAAGGAAGCAGGAGGCATACAAATCAATGGTCTGTTTCTAAGAGATAATGAGAGCACCTGTCCCTCCCTCTAAAGTTAAGGATCCTCTTGGGATCAGGCCATAAGTGATTCAAGGTATAGCTGGTTGAAGGAACAGGCAAAAGAATCCATGCAGCCTTTCAAATAGTGCCCTAGAGTGGGTGCCATTTAAAAAGTTCCCTCACTTGGAAAGGTTCTTCTGAATTGATAGAATTCCCTATTTCAAAGGTGGGGGATATCTGACGTTTCCAAATTGGTGTAATCAGTGAAGTGTGCCCACAGTGTGATTAGGAAAGTAATTATGCCAGGATTTCTTGGAAGAACAAAACAGCACCACACATTTATGCTGATAAGAACATGCATCTGAATCAAAGATATGTTCGTCATTACCACTCCTGTGAGCTCAACCAGCCTACCAGAATACTTGCTACTTGCTCTCTGTTCACCCTATTGCAAAGGAGCTGTCAAAAGAGGTTCTGACTATCTGTGATCCATGTCACTTTGTTCAAGAGTAGAGGGTTTAAAACTTGGTATAATGGCCAACCTCTAACTTGAGAATTTACTGACTCCCTGTCTAAATTCCACTCAAGCTTTAACGATGTTCCTCACCACTTTGATTAAACATCTGTGCATACTGATCTCAGGTTGTATGTTGTGCTGTACTATGTATCTATACTGGATAGCTGCATTTCAATAATAGGTAAAATGCAGTAATTTAGAGAGGGAAGTACCTTCTAGCTGAGGTCCTTCTGAATGAAAAGTACTATGTAATTATAAGTAACTTCCTACTTTCTTCTCCTTAGAGTCAGTAGCTTTAAATAGATGGCACCCCATTGCAAATACAGATTTAGTCTGCAGTGGAATCAAATACCATGTTTGTTGATATAAATTCTGTGATTGCAAGTAACATGACAAATGCTTTTATGGATAATGAGTTGTTTTTCTGGCAATGAAATACTAATTGTAGTTGGGGAAAAAGTTTGTTAATGGTATAATCAATGGGGTAAATATTGCCAAATTAATTCTCATAGGAAAATCACATGCCTAGTCGGGAAATTCTGCTACCTGACTCCGAGTCGCTAATCAATAAATATCAGAGGTGAAAAGTAATTGATCATTAAGCAGCCAAAATACATTGCATGTGCTTAACTTTATACAGTCTGAGTAGCCTCAATGATTTCAATGGGATTACTCATGGGATGAAATCTTGTCTGCACTGAATTTTGCCACTGACTTTCATGGGGCCAGGATTTCATCCATAGTGTACAAATTTAAGCTTGTGCCTAAGTCTTTCCAGGATAAGAGCCTAAATAGGCAGTTTATTTTAAGAGACTGTGTTGATTTTATTCCAGTCCCTGAAACAGAGGTTGAAAACATGCGTGTGAATTGAATGGCACAGGAAGTTTATCAAAGGAATGTCTGCTTGTAAACTCAGTATAGAGAATATCATCTTGACCAGAAGGGAAATGGAAAGACACTCTCTCACTGTTCTAACTTATGCAATCAACTTCTGGAGCAAAGTTATGATGTGAGGTTTAAAATCTGAACCTCCAATGTGAGAATTTCAAAGAGACCTCAAATAACAGAAGAAGCTTTCATGCTCCCTCGACCGGAAAGGAGCAAAGTCAGAAGATGCTGTTCATGAGACTCTGCATCATTGTGATTTAATCCCCAAAGGGGACTGTTTATATTTCCTGCCATCTCTAACAACACTTCTAGATAGGCTATAAATCAGTGGTTCTCACACTTTTTGTACTGATGGCCCCTTTCACACAGCAAGCCTCTGAGGGCGACCCCCACTTATATAGTACATCAAAAACAGGGATTTTAAATTAATTTAATTTTGAAGTTGGCGGCCCGAGCCCCACCAGGCATGGGGCTTTCAGCTTGTGACCCCCCAGGTAATAACCTTATGACCCCCTTTGGGGTTGCAACCCCCAGCTTGAGAATGCCTGCATAAATCAAGGCAGTACATAAGAATGCCATTACATTTAAGTTTGTTGATTTCACTTTGTTTTTCTGTTGTTTGTGTTAAATCTTGTTTAGCATGAAATCTGTTAATAAATTCTAGAAGTAATAAAGAGTCCTTAAAGACTAACTAAAGGTGCCACAGGACTCTTTGTTACTTCTGCTATTCCAGACTAACACATCTATCTCTCTGATTAATAAATTCTAGTATCTATAATTCACATACGTTTGCTATGCATGTGATTTCCATGACAGAAAACATGACTTAAGGAGTCTTTTTCCTCTTTTGTAGGAAGTCATTGCCTTTATCACTCTGAATAAATCAATTCCATGCATTGTTACAAATGTGACTCTGTATATGGCCAGCTTAGTAGTGTATTGAGATTTTGCTATTACAGTACTAGTTTAAATATCATTACATGGCTTGGAACAATTTCTGGGGTAAAATAAGATATTTGACTTTTCATATTTTGAGTGGCAATTTAATATTAGCTAAAATAATGGTATGCCAGGGCTTTTTTGGCTGATCACTGAAATTATTACTTAATTTTTTGCCACGATGGTCACTTTAACTGTAAGTGACATATTTAATTTAGATTTACCATGTCCATCACCTGAGACACATCATTGAATATAACATGTCTGTCACAAACATTTGAGAAGGGAGACATGATTGATCGTGCCATAGTCATGTTGTTGTCTCAAGCAATGCTACCTAAAGATAAGGGGGCTGGAAATTGGATTTGCTGAGACAATTTCTGAGTCTGGGGAAACATGACTGATCCATAAGGTGCCGGATGAGAAAGGGCAGACCAAGAGTAAGTGCTCCAAAGGACTGCCCATAGAAGTTACTGTAAATAAATAAAATAGCAAATCAAGGTTAAAGGAATTCTAACCGGAGCACTCACCAGAGAAAGCTCTGCTTTTTAACAGTGTGAATCTAACAGATGCAGGAAATGTAGCCAGAAAAGCCAAGCAAGAAAACGGAAGAATATCTATTTCAGTTAAAAATACAAGTTGATGTGTTCTTGGGAGGAAAAGGGTGGAGCCTTTTACCCGTGCCCTGAACTTTCGGTATTCTACGATCTTTCCTAGCATTCAGAATGTGTATGCTATAGTCAGCAGGAAGCACTAGCCCGCTGCAGGTTGAGGTGGAGGGTGCTTCTCCAAAGAGCTTCAGCATGAATTGCATAGCACACTACCACAGCTGCAAGTGAAGAATCCCGTCCTCGCAGTCAGGGCGCCCAGCAGTCCTAGCAGAGGACACAGCAGGCAGCATGCTTTCTTTTCTCGCCCGTTTCCAGGGCAGGATTTAGTCTTTATAGCCACGTTTTGTCACTTCCTCAGACAGTGAGCAACTTGGAGCTGATACCTTAGGCACTTTCCAAATATTTATCACGCAGTTGGTGCTTCCACAAATAAATGATAAAATGATGTGCATTTGCAAAGGGCATGCATGCCAATTTATGCACAAATGCCCCTTGCTGGGTACACAAATCTGGGTATGTTTGAACGGTGCACCCTTTTGAGGATTTGGCTCATGTTTAATTACTATGGTGCATGAACAATAAAACTAGTCTACAAATTCAATATTTCTTCCTGGCATCAGTGCATTCAGTTTGTAAATTCTCTTTTGCACGGACGTATGTTATAGCATTACCCACCTTGAGGCTCACAGGATTACATAAATCCCCTGGGAATGTTCATAGATGCATTTGGAGTGAAACTCCTCCCCATGCAAGCACACAGGCCAGATGCATCCTTAGCCTAGTTGGGCATTGTCAGGGGCCAATTTGGCAGACTAGAGCAGTCTCACTGACTACGCTCGTTTTATATCGCTATGACTCTGAAGTGGCACAGAGGGGCACCAATATCTCCCCTAGCCACTTGCCTGACCCATCTTGTAATGCTCCAATGCCAGGGTTTTCTGTAGGGCCTCATGTGCCAAATTGGGCTTGCAGCTACTTTGTTGCTGTATTAGCCTGAAAAAAGAGTCCATGACACAGGGGTAAATAGCCCAAAGGCCTGTGCACCTCCTAAGTCCTTAAATAGCTCTTAAGTGGAACGTAAGTGCCTCCTAGGCAGAATGCCAGCTCTCTGAGCAAGAGTGAATTTGACCCTTGGTGTTTACTAAGCAGGTAAAAATCTGTTTGCTGTAGTATTCTTGGAGCTGAGCTGACTAAGGAGAGTGTAGGGAGAGGAAGTAGAACTCTTGTTAAGTCTTCTGATTTTTAAAGCAAGGGAACACGACGTAATGATTTAAAAACACCTCATAGGATGTCTAAAAATCAATCACAAAAGCTAAAGGAAAGGCCGTATTATGAAAAACCTGTTGGCCCCACATTCTGCAAATGTGTAACCCTCAAATGTTGTGCGTAGTTCTTCACACGTCTTTTATTTGAATTCCTCTTATGCTTAGTCATCTTAGCAGAATGCATGCTACCATTCAAGTCCATTGCTAACTGGGGCAAACTGTCACCCATGATACACTCGCCCGCTATGGGTGAAAAATATGTTGCTAGGCAGGTTCAGTAAATAGGAAGGTTTTG
Organism: Sternotherus odoratus; assembly: GCA_032164245.1. Classification (NCBI taxonomy): domain Eukaryota; kingdom Metazoa; phylum Chordata; order Testudines; family Kinosternidae; genus Sternotherus; species Sternotherus odoratus. Next base: position 17,349,228 of record JAVMKO010000002.1, on the reverse strand, counting down.
CATACAGTTTTCAGGCATTTCTTGAATCAGTCAAAACAGCACAAATGTACAGATATAATTTCCAGTTTTACAGTGCCGCATGCGGAAGAAACATTGTGGGTCAAATAAAAAACTATTGGAAAACAACAGTATTTCAGATGTAGAAAATAACCTCCTAATTGTTTAAGCTAAATCCCACAAGCTAAATGAAACTTGCAAAGTTCCCAGAATTAGAAAAGACAAAGGTCAGATTCTCACTTAGGAATATTTCATCTCCAAGAGAGAGAACATAATATAGATGGTTTGAGAGATGAAGAGAGAACTGCTTCAGAAACAATCTGCAGACCTTTAACAGAACCGTATTTCTGCAAAGGGAGAAAATGCAGCCCCTGGGAAATCCCTTTTTGACATATGCCTCTTATGTTCAAACGCATTAATCAGCCTGCCATGCTATGAGTCATCCAGCACAAGTTACATGTGTTTCTTTAAATACCCTGAAAGTAGCTGAAGGCATATATGATGCTGCAGAGTGGTTATCTATTAAGAATCACAACGAATACCTGAATTCATTGAATTGTAGACTTTCCTGATGAACAGACCTCATCTAGTTTATCTACCTCATTTTGTTTAATTTAAATAAATATTTGGATCTGGACTGTTACACTAATTCAGGGGTCTCAAACATGCGGCCCGGGGGCCACATGCGGCCCGCAAAGCCCTTCCCTGCGGCCCGCCAAGCTTCCTGGCGCCCTCCCCCCCCGGTCCCCCCATAGCAGTTTGCAGGACGGAGGGGCCAGAAGTGGAGGCTTCTCTGCTGCCTGGCTGGGCCGCGCGTGTTTCTAGCTCTGGACTTCCTATATTGCTCTTGCTTTGTTTGCCAAACAGCTGTTGGTGGTGCCTAGCGCTTTCCAGGAGGGAATGGGGAGCTGCGTGCTCAGAGGAGGAGGTGGGGCAGGGGTGGGACCTCTTGGAAGGGATGGAGTGGGGGCGGAGCTGGGGCAGCAAGGGCAGGGCGTGTGTCAGTGGTGCGGCCCTCGGGCCAGTGCACTAGTCCTCATGGAAGGGGTGGAGTGGGGGCACAGCCGGGGCAGCGAGGGTGTGTGTGTGTGTCAGTGGTGCGGCCCTCGAGCCAGTGCACTAGTCCTCATGCGGCCCTCGTGGTCATTTGAGTTTGACACCCCTGCACTAATTGAACACACAGTTGTAGACCAGAGGCCCATTGTGCTGCTATCCAAATCCCAGTGCTGTATTACAGAGAATTTGTGTGTGTGCAAATAGCACATTTTGGTTTTTCTTCCTCCTGAAGCATTCTGTCAAAACTAAAGCTGGCTGAATTATCTGTAGGGAACATTTGTTGGCTACGTTGCTCTTTTTTCCATTTGCAAATAATTTGTGAGATCCTCCTACTTTCTGCCGATCGGTTTGTTATTAATTTGGAGCCACTGTTTTCAGCTGTCAGGTGATTTGCAAGCTGTTCAATTTGAGTGCAATTCACAGGGTATAATCGGTCACCTAAGTTACAAGGTACGATTTCTTCTACCTGACAGGATCACTGAAACTTTTTTAAACTGAAGCATGACAAATAGTGAATATTATTGGTCCTAGGCAAAGACACATATTCACATGTAAATACTGGTAAACATAGGAAATACCCATTCTACAATAAGTTCACATGAATATTTGCAAACAGTGAATAATGAAGGCAGGGGACGCTAATATAGTTACAATGAATAGAGAGTGACATGTATTACAGTACACTATGTATACGCACTGAGGTACAACCGCATTTGCTCCAACCCCTCAGACAGAGACAAGATCATCACCAAGCATTCTTAAAACTGCAATACCCACATGAGGAAATAAGGAAACAGATAAACAGGGCCAGACGTGTACCCAGAAGCCTTCTGCTGCAAGACAAACCCAAGAAAGAAACCAACAGACTACCACTGGCCATCACCCACAGTCCTCAGTTAAAACCTCTCCAACACATCATGAGTAATCTACAACCCATCCTGGACAATGATCCCTCACTTTCACAGGCCTTGGGAGGCAGGCCAGTCCTTGCCCACAGACAACCTGCCAACCTGAAGCAGATTCACACTGTGCCATAATAACTCTAACTCAGGAACCAATCCATGCAACAAACCTCGATGCCAACTCTGCCCACATATCTACACCAGCAACACCATCACAGAACCGAACCAGATCAGCCACACCATCGCAGGTTCATTCACCTGCACATCTACCAATATAATAGATTCCATCGTGTGCCAGCAATGCCCCTCTGCTATGTACATCGGCCAAACTGGACAATCCCTACATAAAAGGATAAATGGACACAAATCAGATATTAGGAATGGCAATATACAAAAGCCTGTAGGAGAACACTTCAACCTGCCTGTGCATACAATTGCAGACCTCAAGACAGCCATACTGCAGCAAAAAACCTTCAAAACCAGACTTCAAAGAGAAACTGCTGAGCTCCAGTTCATCTGCAAATTTGACACTATTAGGTCTGGACTTAATATTAGCTGTGAATGGCTCACCAATTACAAAAGCAGTTTCTCCTCTCTGGGTGTTCACACCTCCAGATCACCTGTTGGAAGTGGGCTTCGCCACCCCCACTGATTGAATTTACCTTGCTTTCTTGCCTGCATATTTATGCCTGCCTCTGGAGATTTCCACAACATTCATCTGATGAAGTGGGTCTTAACCCACAAAAGCTCATGATCCCTAAAATCTGTTAGGCTATAAGGTGCTACAAGACTCTTTGTTGCTTTTGCAGATCCAGACTAACATGGCTACACCTCTGATATGTGTAGCTGTTATCACAGATCCACAGTGGCTGGGTTAGCCTTTTTTTACTATCCCATTGATGCACTAAAACTCAGCAGTGCACAGCTGGGTTATCAAATGCAAAAAATAAAAATAAAAATCCCTATCTCCAATATAGTGAATAGGTGGAGAAAGCCATTAATGGGGGGAAAGAAAACAGAGGTAACTGAAAGTATGGGATGCAGAAGGAAAAAGTGGCAATTCTCTGAGCACTGCCTGCTTGGGTCTCCACTCTTGGTGAATATAGGGGGCTCCATGCATCTTTTTTACACATGATCCAGTTTTGCCGCCATATCCATCTGTTTGTGCCTCTAACTACCAGGTACTAAGGGGTACCGGATTTGGACTCCGTAGTAAAGGGTACAAGTATTTAGATGTGCACTTACACATTCATTGTGTGGGCACAATTTTTGTATGTAAAAAATTGCACCTTTAAAAAAATGGAAGATCAGGTCTCGGTTAGTATCAAAAGTTCTCTGTCGTCGACTTGTCGCTGAATTCTGAACTTTGGCGTGGAAAATATCAGTGCTGCATGGAATGCCACTGTGATGTGAGCAAACAATACTGTAATCCTTAATTGAATGCAATGCTATAGATATCACCACCACTTTAAATGCCTCGCTGTGTGCATTGTAGGAGTGTGACAGGAGAGCCGCATCGACCTGCATGCCTTACTGCTAGATTAGCTCTGAACTGCATGCAAAGCCACATTCACATTGCATACACGGTTGCTAGGTAACACAGCAGAATCCTATGCACTGCAGCTGTGTGCAGTGTTGGAGCTTTACACCTGCAATATTAGTTTGTGTAGGGGACGGTGTCACCTCCGAGGTGTGAAGGGGATGGTCTTGTGCTAAGGGCAGTGTCCAATGATTTAGTAGATCTGGGTTCAGTTCACACTTCCCCCAGGTACAGCCTTTCTGCATGGGTTTGGGCAAGTCACTTGATCTCTCTCTGCCCCATTCAAATGGGAATAACAACCTTGCCCTGCCTCACCGGAGTTTTGTGAGGATAAATCTACTCGTGTTTGAAAAGCTCTCCGATAGGTGGGCGGGGGGCTTGGACCAACACTTATATGCATTGCTGGAGTGTGACAGATCAGAGCCTCGGGCAATGCCCAGCTGCATACACTGCTGGGGTCTGACAAGGAATTGCACTCACTGCTGGAGAGGTTTACCCGCACCCCCGCTCGTATTCACTCCTGGAGTGGGACACAACAAAGTGTGCACGCACCGACACCCCCCCCCCCCCCCCGCCTGCTGCATGCCCTTCTGCAGAGTGGCCCAGACCTGCATGCCCCCTGCCCACACACTCCCTGCACTGCTGGATGAGCTGCATGCCCCCGCTCCGCACACGGCCTTGCACTGCCGGCGGGTGCCACCGAGCTGCCTGCACCCCGCCCCTCCCCGCACGCCTGGCTGGAGTATGCCCCTCCCCCCCCCCCGCCCCCGGGGCATGCCCTGCTGTGGAACACCCCATCCCAGTCCTCCCGTCCTGAATGAAGCGGGAGCACCAATGAGAGCGGGCCTCGCGCCCCTGGGCCCCGCCCACTTCCCCTTGCGTCAAGGGAACTTTGAAGCGCTCCAACTCCGGCCCTTGGCAGCGGCGGTGGAAAAAGCTCCAGGCGGCGGCGGCGGTGGCGGTGCCGGGGTGCTGGCGGCAGGCGCGGGGCGGGCCGTCCTCGCCATTGCACAACCCTGCGCTGTTGACAGCGAGCCCGCGCGGGAGTGTGCGGGGTGAGTCACGCCGGGAGGGCACAGCCCCGCGCGCCGCTCACACTCGCTCACTCACTCACACGCCGCGCGGGAGGCGAGAGGCACCGACCTGCCCGCCGCTCCAGCCGCCGCTGCCCCGCTCGGCTCCTGGCGACGCACCGCGGAGCAGCAGCAGGTCCCGCCGCGTGGGGCGCCCCCCCGCCCCCCTTGTATGTGCCCGAGGCGCGTCCCAGGCCGGGGACCGCTCGCCGGGCCGCTCTCCGCCTTGTGCCGCCGCCGGGGAGCGCCCCCCGCCGCCGCCGCTCCGGCCCCATGAGCCGCAAGACGCAGCCCCGCAGCCCGGGACTCCTGCTGCCGGCCGCCGCCCGCTGCCGGAGCGCCCCCTCTAAGCGGCTGCTGCTGCAGGACGGGCCCGGCGAGGACGCCCCGGCGGCCAAGTGCCCCCGGCTCTCCGAGTGCCCCGCCGGCCCCCAGGACTGTCTCAGCGCGCCGGGCTCGCCGTGCGCCCCCGCCTCGCCGGGCAGCGCCCCGAGCCCCGGCCTCATCGCCGGCTACCTGCTGCTGCCCCTGGCCGACCGGGAGCGTGTGTCCCGGGCGCTCAACATCCACACGGGCCAGGAGCTGCGCTGCAAGGTGAGCGCCGGCGGGGGGATCCTGCGGGGCGGGGGGATCCTGCGGGGCGGGGGGGGTGGAGACCTCGCCCAGCCCGGACCCTGCAGGCTTTGGGGTCCCCGGGTGGGGCTGGAACTAGGGGTGCGGCTGCCCCCTTGGCTCGACGATACGGGGTCTGCAGCTCGGTTCAATCCCCCCCCCCCCTATACACATTGTTCTGCCGCCACCGCCCTCCCATTGATCCGGGGCAGCCACGGAGCTCGCGGCTGGGCAGCCCGGTGGGATGGGGAGCGGATGGCAGACAGGGACTGGCAAAGCGAGGCGCGGGGGGGGGGGAGAGGGGAGTGCCCGGGGGGGGGGGTTCTAGCGACTTTCGAGCCGAGCTTCGCTGTTGAGAAAAGTTCGATCCGCTCTCCCAGTGGAGCCGCCTTGATCCGCACTTGGGCGAGCTCCGGCCCCCCACTCTGATCCCCTTGGCAGCTGTAGTTAGTGGATGGGGAGAGGACGGTGGCTTGTGAGGGAGAAATAAAAAGTTCAGCAGCAGACACAGGTGGGGGAGAACCAGACGCTCTTCCATGCACATGCTCTCGACTGAAAGAGCGGGCCAAACGGATTCCTATCAGCAGGCTCCCTCCCCCTGTCCCCTGCTGACAATGACACACAGCAGAATTGTTCCTGACTAACCCTGCCTGCAGAGTTTTCCATGAGATGTCAGCAGGGCTTTTAAAGAGCACACTGTGCTTGTCTGTTCTCTTGGACCTATTTCTGAATGGGCTAGTTGCTGACTCTGGGTTTACTGCTGCCACCTGCTGTCTGGCTCTAGTGATGAGGAGGAGTGTTTTCTTGGCAGGTGGGCCTAAAGGCATCTTTGGGACAAGGGGGAGGTTTTAATGACTGTGATATTGGGTAAGGAAGGAAGTGAAGTGGGAATTGTAAGTTGTGTATCCCAGTTTCTCCATGGAGATATCATAGGAATAGAAATGATGACATTCTGTGTGTGTCACTGATTCCAGTCAGGCCTAGGATGTGAGTAACTTTTAACCGAGTTTAGCAAGTCACCAAGAGAACACTGTCAAATCCTTACTAAACATCCGCCTGCCTGCCATTCCCTGAATTAAACAGCTGGGGGCTTAATCCTTTTGCCTATTTCAGTTCACATACTTGGACTTTACAGTGTAACCGTGATCACCCTGGCGTGAAACCTCAGAGTCACTGAAAGGCAAAATCATCAGTCCTTCTTAAAGTTTCTTGTCCTTCAGATTAACAGTATCTGAATATTTTTGGAAGGTATCTCAGTAGCGGCTTTTAACGTAGTTGATATTGAGTAGTCTCAGCATTGTCTATGGACATTTGTTGTATGACACACCAGCTTTGGCACTCCCGGTAATGGAGGTCCTTTTCTGAAATTTTGTCTTTACAGGTGTTCCCTCTCAAACACTACCAGGACAAAATTCGACTTTATGTTCAGCTGCCGTCTCATAAAAATATCACTGGGGTAGTGGAAGTGATTCTGGGGGACACCAAGGCCTATGTCTTCCTGGAGAAGGACTTTGGGGACATGCACTCCTACGTGAGGAGCTGTAAAAGGCTGCGGGAAGAGGAGGCTGCCAAGCTGTTCAAGCAGATTGTCTCAGCTGTAGCTCACTGCCACCAATCGGCCATTGTGCTGGGTGACCTCAAGCTCAGGAAATTTGTCTTTTCTACTGAGGAAAGGTAAGTAATGCTCAGTGAGTGACCGTTGTGGAGGTGGCGGGGAGGAATAGCCCTTCTGGAGGAGAACTCTGTCCAAGTGAATCCAAGTTCTGCAAAAGCTTCAGAGTGGACTAGAGGAAAGGCAGTTTCTTTGTGGGGGAAAGCACTGTAGAGAAGTGAATTAGGGTTCTAAACCAGCTGTCCTCTGCAAATTGTCCTGTGCACAACTTGGTGTGTGTGTGTTTGTCTGGGGAGGGGGGAGGTGAACCTAATATGTCGTGACTCTGATTTGTAAATATTTATTTTTCCTCCGAGTTGACTGTGTACAACTTAACTTGCATAGGTTCCTGTCTGATTCAGCAGCTGCTCAGATTAAACTGTTTAGTGTACAAACAGATAATGATTTGAGAACTTATTAGCTCCAGATGTCAACCTACGCTGTATTTGAATATCAGATTCAAAGTGAAATGAGAAAAAGGCACAGACGGTAAATGAAACGAGGTGGGGGCATTGTAAAACAAAGGGAAAAAAACTGTGATTTAAAAACAAAGGCGTAAGGAGTGTAGGCTGCAGTACTGTCATTGGACCTGTGCAGATGGACTGCTATTCCTTTACAAAGCCCCACTGAAATCAGTGCAGGGATCTACCAGCACACATCTCATCTCCTAGCAGGATAAGGGCTTCCGTTTTCAATCTCTTTTGCAGAAGGGATCTGTAACATTGCATTTCCATCACTCTGTTAGTATAGTTGGAGTCAATCCACTCCAAGTTACAGTTACAGTGAAAGTAAAAGCTTTTATCTCTCCTCCTCTGTAGGAGACAGGCTCCCTATTTTAAGACCTAAGTGCCACATAATGTGATGCACTTTGCATGTGGTCAGAGCCTCCAACCCCCCACCCCCACTTCTCCACCCAGTCACACACACACACAAAGAAAGAAGGAAATGAAGGGGCTAAAAAGTGGTAAATAATGTTGCCTCTTGAAGAAATTTACATCTTCTGTTGAGAATCCAAATGTTAAATGAACTTCTCATGGACTGTATGGCTTAAAGAGACGCAGTCTAGTTGTAAAAACTAGATTTATAAAATCTAGGTTGGTAGAACTATTTCTGGTTGTTGTTTTTAATTATTCAGACATGAAAATATGTTTAAGCAAACATTTCTGTTCAGTGTCTACTGACCTTGTGTTGCAGCATGGCACAATCAAAATGGAAAGAAACTAGTTTATTATTCTAGTGAAAACTGCAGTGAGTAAACAACATTAACCACGAGAAGAACATTTTTAAAAATTCTTTCACTAGTAACTAAGGTCCTAATAAAACACACAAAAAATACTTTTAAAAACCATTTTAATGTGGCTAGTAACTCTTAAATTTTAATTTATTAATGCACAAAACAAGATAGCTGTTCCAGTGCTGCCTCTTTTTTTAAAAAGGCAGGAAAAATATACGTTAACCTACAAAATAGTAACTTTCTTGAAGGAAACTGTTGCAGCTTTTCCCACCTATGATAAGATAAAACCCTTGCTGAAATGTTAGATTGCACATAGCTTTTCTAATTTGGAAATAATCATTGCACAGGCTAATGTCATATGCGTCAAATTTGGTAACAAGAGGGTTAAGCAATGTAAGGAGACTCTCTTAGTCTAAGAAGCACAGGTGCAGTGTTTTAGTGCTACAGCAGCCAATCGGCGGCCAACAGCATAGGCTGAGTCATATTTTCCGTTTACAGAACCGATGGGTATTTTACATTACGATAGGAAGTCACATTGAGGACACACTGCAGTTAATGCATTTACGCACCATTAAGCTGCAAGGTAGAACAAAGCCATTCAAGAGCAAAAGAATGGCTGCTCAGCTAATGTAAAACCTTTCTACTTAACCTGTGCAGTTAGGAACGAGGATGAGTCTATACCCGCAGAAGAGGTGGCCATTGAAGCATGACATGTGATGTCATCTGGAAAAAAATATAAATGAGCAGGAGGATTAATCACCATGGTGTGTGCAAAGGGGATCTGGACTTTGAGATTTAAAAAAGCACGCTGCTGTGTGGTGCAGTCTCATTATTAAACTGGAAATAGTCATAACACTGTAGTAAATTAACCAGCCACAGTTACAGTACAATGTAGGTAGAATGGCACTGATTGGTATTCCTAGATTGTGGAATTTTAACAATATATAGCCTATGAGTAACATTATTTTCCCCATAGTATGCGGTATTGGGTGACATTGATACTGTAGCTGTACCTTTCTTTCACTTGGATCAGATCTAGCCTAGCACGCTTGAGTTTCTCTGCTACATGTTCACAACTAAGTTTTTCTCCCCTTGGTCACAGTACTGCAGTAGGGGTTGTAACAGCAAGCAGCCTGCTGTAAAATTATCTCTGTGCTCATTATTAAAACAGTTTTGTAACCCAGACATCTGTTTCTCTCTCCCTCAGGACTCAGCTGAGACTAGAAAGTCTAGAAGACACTCACATCATCAAGGGGGAAGATGATGCTCTGTCAGATAAACATGGCTGCCCAGCATATGTCAGCCCTGAGATCTTAAACACAACAGGGACCTACTCTGGAAAATCAGCTGATGTTTGGAGTTTAGGAGTAATGCTGTACACCCTCCTAGTAGGACGCTATCCCTTCCATGACTCAGACCCGAGTACTCTGTTTTCTAAAATCCGCCGTGGACAGTTCTGTATTCCTGATCACGTCTCTCCCAAAGCCAGATGCCTCATTCGTAGCCTGCTGAGACGGGAACCCTCGGAGAGACTCACTGCTCCAGAGATTTTGCTTCATCCTTGGTTTGAAGCCGTTTTGGAACCTGGGTATGTAGACCAGGATATAGGAACTTCTGATCAAATTGTTCCAGAGCATCATGGAGACAGTGATGATATAAGTTCCTTCTTCTGTTAGTTGTGAAATCTCCAAAAACCTCATTCAGTTCTCACACATGGCATCTTTTTAGGGTTTCATTTTCCCACATTACCAATGTCCAGCATTCTAAAGTGTCATTATAATCAGAAAAGTGACTATGTTTAAAAAAACGTAAATAAACAAGGCGGGCAACTACTTACTCAGCGGATCCAGAGTCATATCTGCTTACTCTACTGGAAAGTGCTTACTATTAGGGCCAACACAACTGTGGAAGAGCCAGCTGGAATCTATTCTGCCTCGTGCATCATCATCAACCACCCAATTGCCTGGTGATCTTTGATTGCAGAATCTTATTATTGGTGATGTAAGAAGTAGAAAGAAGCTAGGCCTCCCATTTCCCCCTCTAGGATTAAGTGGAATGTGCAGCCCTTATTGTGAAAAGACTAAAGGTGGGAAGACCAAATCTGACATGGAAATTAATGAGACGAATCAGTAAGGAGCACATTGTTGCCAATTTTATAGTGTAATTTTCTGACTATAAGTGCACTTTAATGGTGGAGGGAGGTCTTGACCCACCAAGTCCAACGACCTGCTTACTTGTCAGGTAGATCCTGGTAGTAGCAGGTATATTATATGAAGCTATTAAAGATCCATCCATAATTAAATTACGCTTTTGGCTTCCTCTACTGCTTTTGGCAGATTAGTCCAGTTACCCTTTAAAGAGGAAAAGATATCTGACCTCTCAGTTGGATTTCATATAATACCGTCAACCTGAACATAAAATGCATTTTTAATTTATTTAAGCCTAACTGTGACAAAAGAATATCTAATTCTATGCCTTGTAAGTTCAGGGTGCCAGCACATGTTCATGTGCCAAAACACACCACCATAGGTTGGAGCACCTTGTCTTGGAAAAGAGGCAGAAGGGTCTTGTACAATATATGTGAACCCTTCGGTTTTCCTGTTGTCTCAGTTCTACAAAGCACTGTCTTTTAGGTTTAAAATCCTGTACAAAAACGTGGTTGGTCTTGAAACTTAAATTCTCTAGAAATCCGTACTTGACTATTCAGGTGTATTGTCTGCCTCTGGCTACATTTATTTTTCTTAATTCTTTTTGCATGATTATTCATAATATTGTAAATGTAGTGGATAATGAATACATCTAAATAATCATTATTTTCCTGGGCCAGGGGTAAGTAAAGTCTAGTCCTGCCTAAGATTTCTGCTTTGTTTCGTGTGTGTGCCTGGTTGATGATGTACAGAAATTTCAATAGTGGTTCACTAAGATGACATAGAAACAGTTCCTAAAATGAATTTTGTTAAACGGGTAAATGACTGTGCTGTACATTGACAGAATGGCACTATAGTGATGCAGTTATTTTAAGGACTAACCCCTGGCAAGCTACAGTACCATCACACATTGTGAGTATGCCATGTATACCTCATGTACTATGTACTTTGTACATATATCTTACTGTTTTGAGGGGGGTGGGAGGGAGTTGCTGTTGTTTGTGTGTCCTAATAAGCGAGGTGTTGAAGAGCAGTTTAATGTGAATTATTGTTGGCAATACTAACTTGACAGAATCATGAGCATTAGAGAAGGGTGAAGTACCTCTATTGCACTAAATCTCTCATGATTGCTTGACATTTGTATCTGTGATACAGTTTAAACCTAAACAAAGTAAATCTGTATATATTGGTGGAAAAGCTGCCACAAAAGCTAAAAACACTATGTACATATGTATATATGTGGAAATCTAGATGATAAACTCTGACTTGTAGAAAAGTTTTAATAAACCTGGTTTCATAAATATTTGTTCTCAGTTTTATGTTTTATGTGTCTTGAGGTTAACTTTATCTACTTATTTAGACTTGTATTAATCTAAAATATATTTTGGTCTCGAAGATACTTTATTAACTTACAATTGTGTGGCTGTTTGGTCACACAGGAGATAATGCTTTCCACTTAGTGCAGACATCACTCATGCAAATTTCCCATAAATCTAGTGGAAGCCGTGCCTGAGTAAGGAGTGCAGAATATAGCTCGTACCACCTTTCTCCAAGGATTTCAAAGCCTTTGGGGAAACAGTAATTCAGTATATATCTCACAAGAGCCCTGTGAAATAGGTTAAGTGGTATTAGACCTATTCTTCAGATGGGGAAACTGAGGCACAGAAAGGTTTACGGCTCAGCTTTTTCAAAAGCATTTTTCAAAATATGTGTGCATGTTTGGATACCCATCTGGAGAAACAAGGATCTGAATGCCATTACTTTGCACCTTACATGGCTATTTGCATCTGCACGGCGGGTGTCAAGCATTACCATGTCAGAAAGTTGTCACTTTTGCACCGGTGGATGCAGTTACACGAGGTGCAAAGCCACTAGAAAATTAGATCTGAAGTATCTGAAACTGAGCAGCTGAAATTTGCTGATTTGCTGAGGGGCTGATTTTTAAAAATGTAATGTTTAATCATGTGCCCAAGGGCACGTAGCAAGTCAGTTGTGAATTAAACCTGTGAATCTTGCTTCTAGTTCCACTAGTCAATGCAGAAGATGGTTTGTGTGCCTATTAAAATGAACAGAAAATACAGATAGACGTGTTTCTTGGAAAAACAAGGATGAGGAATATAAATACAGTGAAACCTCGATTTAACGGACTAATTCGGGCAAGGGGGTGTCCGTTAAAGCCGAAAGTCCGTTATTTAATAATTTTTTAAAATAATTAAATAACAGGACTTTTGGCTTTAACGGACACCCCCTCGCCCGAATTAGTCCGTTATATAGAGGTTTTACCCCCCGGGCGGGGGGGTTGACAGTTACCGCCCGGCTCCCCGCAGCAGGGAGCCGGGCGGGTGGGCTGACAGCTCCCGCCCGGCTCCCCGCGGCGGGGAGCCGGGCAGGGGTGGGGGGGTTTGACAGCTCCTGCCGGGCTCCCCGCTGTGGGGAGCCGGGCGGGAGCTGTCAACTCGGCCACCCGGCTCCCCTCTGTGGGGAGCCGGGCGGGAGCTGTCAGCCCGCCCACCCGGCTCCCCTCTGCGGGGAGCTGGGCAGCCGGGTTGACAGCTCCTGCCCGGCTCCCCGGGGCGGGAGCCGGCGGCCCCCGAATAACGGATTTCGGATGCATCGGAAATTTTGTCCGTTGCATCCGAAGTCCGTTAAATCGAGGGTTTACTGTAGTAACTATAGCAAGGTAATAGAATGCACTTTCCTTAGAGACAGCTGTCCTTGTGACCCACCCAGGAATGGTGTCGTCATTATCAAGTATAGAGGAAGAAGGGATTCTTAGTTTTTATTTATACCTTTCAGCATTGTTAATCTTGTCCTCGGAGTTTAACTCTGTTTACCAGTGCAGCCACTCTGTGCAAAATCTTCGTCTGTGTCAAACTATACCAGCTTTTACAGATCTCCCTTCTAAAGAGTGAACTGAAGGGGAGAAGAGTTGAAGTAATTGGTCAATACAGAGGACTGTGTCTATACCTTCATTGCTCCTATTCTCCCATTCCGAGAGACTCCTTATATATGCAGTCAGCATATTTTCCAGGTGCTTACGGAGTGTACGTCAGGCACCAAAATATCTCAAGTTACTTTGCTAAAGTTATCCTTACAGGACGTGTATAAATATACACACTACCTAGGTAGTCTGATTAAATTACCCACAGCCCTACCATGAGTTGAATCTTGGACAAAAGACCTGATACATCTTTATTAAATAAATGCAGGAAGTTTGGGCTTTAATAAATGCTTGAAAGCTTTCAAAACAGTTTTTTTTTTCTCCTACAATTAAATCACCCTGATTAGACCAGCGTCTGGGCCGTCCCAGGACTTTTTCTCACATGCACTGCACTGTTGAGCAATTAGAATAAGTGGAAATGGTAGCAACATCTGCAAACAACCTGAGTATTGCTTTAAGGATTATAACATAACATCCATTCTGACAGCAGAATAAATTGTTGTTGCCATGTAACCTCATAGTTCATGCATTACTGTACACGAAGTTTCAGAGCGTGTCGAAAGACAATGCATATTAAGTAACTAAAACTTCCATGGTGGGTGTGAGAAACTTTTATTTAGACGAGGCATGAAGTAGGGTTTTTTTAAGGGCGCCACAATTCTTGCATTTCCCAATGTGACTTTTTGGGCAAGGACTGGATGAGTCTCTCTCTTTTTCTTAGCTAGTTATCACATTCACCCAGAACCTGCCTCCTAGGTTGTACCGAGAGCCTTCAATTGCAATTGCTCTTGATTTCCCACCAAGTACAAGCAGAGGTGAGACTGTAATGTTGACAATGAAAGCATTGTTCCCATTGAGTTTGCCGGCCTATGGCTCTTTATACAGATTATTCTTATTTTCAGTTCTAAATTAATCCTCAATTTTAACTAATTTGGAATTTAAAAAAATAATAATGGCAAAGAAGTGTAAATTATTTAGTGCTTTGGCTAAAACCGGCAAAGAGTGGCAAACACAGAGTTAAGGGTAAAATTCCTTATCCCAGCCACCTGTTCCTGGATCTTTGAACAGCAGGTGATATTTCTCATGTTATACATAGACATAGTTGGACATATTAAAACATTTTCAGCTTTATGTGCTTAAAAAATGGTGCTGCTGTTTTTAGGAGGGATCCTTAGTGCTCATTAAATATATTCTTGCCCGAATTTGTTGTCAATAAAAAGAATAGTGTCATTTCATAAAGATGCACCAGTTTAAAATTAATTCTACTTGACTGAAGTCTAAAGCTGTGTAATGTGTTCTTTTATAGTTCTGTTTTAGCGGATGAAGTTCCTGACTGAGATAATTTTAAAAACACATTTTTCAATCCATATTTTATTATGCAAGTTTCTATTCAGATTCGCTTTTTATACAAAAGTGTATTTTCAACTTCTTTTTTTATGCTATTAGGTTCCATCAGAAACAAGATTGCTTAGCATGGCACAGCATATATACAGTATGGTATGAAAGTTCATGGTTAAATGAAAACTCTTTTTGATCTAGTAGTGGTAAAAGTGCTGTAAAATTTGCAACATTTTTTATAATACGTTCATAACTTACAAAATATTTTCTCTCAGAATGAAATCCCCATGCCACATTTCAGTCTGGGTCAAATTGCTACTACAAACTTAGAATCCTTCAGGATGAGAGTTTATAGCAAGAAAAATGGAACAATTTCTTTTAAAAATGCCTTAACAAAAACTTGATTTTTTCTCTGGTCTGAATGTATTTATTTACAGTATTTAACCAGATAACTAAGCTGATGTGCAGCACTCCACTTCCAAATTTGGCTTTGAGGCAGGAGCAGCAGACATATCAATTACATACAAACATAAACATAACTGTATGAAGCAATCATGTTTCTAACAACAGTAAGCAGTCCACAGAAGACCAAAATAAATAAATTCATAGAACAAGAGGTAACACTTTTCTTTACACTAAGGTTATGGGCCAAAGGGGTGTAAATGCACTTTCAGCTCAAGGGACTTTTACTCATCTTGCCTGATTATATAGAGACAAATGGAGTTTGCCTTCTCACACTGAAATGCAGATGATTAATATCTTTGCTGAACACCAAAAGGATAGTCTCATCACGCTGGGTGTGGATTTCTGCATGCAACTCCTATTCTTATTAATGGCTAATTAATGGTAATTTTCAAAAGGAGATGAGCCTATACTTTAGTAACATGTTGTGAACACATACCTGGCTTATCATTCAAGGAGCCATCAGGGTGCTATGGAGTGTGGGTGATGGAAACACAGCTTGAATCAGCTAACCTCTGTTTATTTTACAGTTCTGTTGTGGGAAAACATTCACCTCCACTAACCAGAGCCAACAACAAAAGTAGAGTTTGATCAATTATTAGTGGAGATGTTCTCAGTGGCTTTGCTTAGATTTGACTCCTCTTGCGCAAATTGCAGATTAGGAAAGGATTAAGTAACATCAGCGTGGCTAAAGTATTACACATAACACTGGCTATTAGCCAAGGAATGTAGCATGCAAAAGCTGATATTGCCTAACAAATCCAATATAGCTCTGGTCATCATAGAAAATGACTGGCCATCACCTAAGGTAGCAGGTCAGTTTCTACTTTATTACTCAGTGTCTTGCTTCAGCAAAGTGTTCGCTAAAGACTTATTTTTTTTACTTCTAAGTAGTGACAAATCCATAAACATGTAGATGAGTCACAGAAACCATAAATGTAACTGAGTGTAAAACCATTGTTGGGCCTTACAATAATATTCTTGTCAAGTCTCAACGTGTCAGGTTTGAAGAGCTGCCGCTGTTTAAATGTTCAAGGTTTTCACAGTGCAATCAGCCAGTAGAAAAAAATTAAAATAGCTCAGGGCCCAATCCTGCTTGCCTTACTCATGTCAAAGGGCCTGCTTTTGCAAGTCGTGAGTGGGGCCGTTCCTGTGAATGCTATCCACTGTGAGTCAGGGTTGAAGAATAAAGCTCAGAGCCCCAGATTCTCAATGGATTTCAATGAAAGTTAGGAGCTTAACTACTTTTGAAGACGTAGTAGGTCAGAAAGAGACCAGGTGTGTGTGTAAGGCGAGCAGGATTTGGTGCTCAGTATCCAGATGAAAGTTTAGGGTATAATCTAGGCTCAAGTTTGATGCTAAGTGAAAATTGTAGGCTGTAAAACATGAAGGGTGAAATTTTGGCTCCGCTGAAGTCCATGTCAAAACTCAGTGGGACCAGGAGTTCACTCAGAAAGATTATGAATAGAAAACAAACTAATTAAATCACATTAATTATCAGAAGACAAGGTGGCCTGATTCTCTTTACCTTGTATCTTGTGTAGTCATTTATACCCGTGCACAGCAAGGGAAGTGTGGGCAAACAACATGACCAGATTGGCACAGGACTGTTCTGCCCTTGTGTAAATAGTTGCACAAAGCGCTTGGAAAGTGGAGAATCAGGCCCCTGGACTGCAAACCGGTCGCAAACCCATCTGGATGTGAAGAGATGCTTGAAAAAACACGACCCACGTGGACCCTAAAGGCTCAAAAGTCAGAAGGCTACTAAAAAAGAACCCGACACGTATTTTTCGAGAAGCTCAAGATTTTGAAGCCAGTCTCATAATTCTGGGGGCTTGACTCGTGCTTTTTGAATATTTGGGGTTGGCAGTTGGGTGAACTCTATGTATCCATTCCATGCTCATTACTTTAGTAGAGGCCTGGTCCTGAGCTGATGTAAATGGCCGCTTCGATGTTAATGGGGCAGCACCTGTTGACACCAGCTAGGATATGTTCCTGCATCGGAGCATTGAGACCAAAAAAAAAGAGAGAGAGAGCGAGAGAGAGAGAACGATAAGGTCAGTAAACAGTTCTTCTTTCCACAGCACGTGTTAGAGGAACTTCGCCTCCTCCTACAGAATTATTTACTGACTTAGTAACATTTTTCTCAAGCATTTCTTCTTCTTCTTTCTCCAGGGGTGTGGGGAGGAGCTGGAATCTGCATTTCATCCTGAGGGGGCAAGCTCTCATGTGAGTCTCTTGTGGGAGGGCATTTGCCACCGAGAAAGCACAGAGCAGGAGCAGGGCTCCAGCGAACAGTGACGCCAATCCCAGCGTTTGGAAAATATGGGCACCCTCTCTAGTCTGTGCATCGCGGCTCGCCAAACTCTTCTGCTGCCTGTGCAGGCAAAGGGGCTTGGAGGTTGGGCTAGTCCTGTGGGTTGGGACTCAGGCAAGAGACTGGGGCCAGCCCTGCACGGTGTCCCATTTTCCCTTTGGGAAATATGTTCACCTTAGCCCAAAAAACAGGCCCCAAGGGGGTGACTGGTGGGCTGAGTTGTGTGCTGACAGAGATGACTGTTGTTGATACAGATAATGGTGTTGGAGGGATTCCTGGGTAACTCCCCACCTCCCCAAAGACTGTAGGAAGAATCTCCATTCCAAGGGGGGTGGGTTTCAACACATGCCCAGACATAGGAGCTGCCACAGCACCACCCTTGGCCTGCGTTGTCTATTTAAATTGTCGGGTCTTTAGTGCAAGCTCCATAGGCCAGATGGGCCAAGGTATTTAAGTGCCTAGAGTTGCAGATAGTTGCCAGTGGGCTTTTCAAAAGCACGCCCTCCCCTGACTCCTGTTGATTTGAGTGGGAGCTGGCTCAGACATGCTTATGATAACCCCATTAGGCAACTGTCTGCCTCTTTAGGCACCTCATTACCTTTACAACTCTGTCCCTAGGTGTCTTATGATGTATTTGTACAGCACCTACCGGTAGCAGAGTGTGGTCCTGACCTTGGCTGGGGCCTATTGGCAATGCAAACAGTAATGGGAAAGCATTGAAAAGACTAGAGGATGTGCACATTTGGAGGACCAAGGCCTTCAGTTAAGGGTGATATTATATTAACCCCCATTCTTTAAAATATTTTCTTTTCTGTCACCTGTGTGACCTCCATTTTGTCTAACTTCAACTTCACTCAGCTGCACTGCCCTTCATCCAGAGGCTAGTCTCTCTTGGGCCCAGGGACAGCCCAGGGATGGTGACATAATCATAGAATCACAGAATATCAGGGTTGGAAGGGACCTCAGGAGGTCATCTAGTCCAACCCCCTGCTCAAAGCAGGACCAAGCCCAACCCAATCATCCCACCCAGGGAGGGCTTTGTGAAGCCTGACTTTAAAAACCTCTAAGGAAAGAGATTCTACCACATCTCTAGGTAACCCATTTCAATGCTTCACCACCCTCCTAGTGAAAAAGTTTTTCCTAATATCCAACCTAAACCTTCCCCACTGCAACTTGAGACCATTACTCCTTGTTCTGTCATCTGGTACCACTAAAAATAGGTACAGCAATGGCCTTCATAACCCCTGCAAAAGGTCTTGTTTGACATTGTTGGACATTTGCAACTAATATGGGCCATCATACAGATTCCTCCAGGAAGATGTGTCCATTTTTGGACGAGGTCATAACGTGTCTGTGCCAAATACGGCAATTTCCTGCAATATCATTTAACAACCTCATTATATGAAGTTTATGTATTACTAGGGGGGGCAGGATTCTATGTACCCAGTCTAGAGGGGAGAGGTGACAGATATTGTAACCCTATGCAGCATCTTTAGGGGCCATTGCTTTAAATGAATGGTTCATATATGATTGTGTTCTACTCCAGGGGCGAGGGCTACAATAGCTCCTCCAGGGACTGAAAACAGTGGGTAAATTAGTGATTAAGGTAAATTAGTGAAAATAAGTGATTAAGGTAAATCAGCCAGGTTGTATCCTCCCCAACCCCGTGAGGTACCTGGGGAGGCTCTCATATTCTAGTTCAAACTACAATCTCCAGAGCCCAACAGACAAAGATAAATTGCCTCTGTTTAAATTGACTCAGGAACTTCTGTTGGATACGACAAACAGGCAGAACCTGCTGTCCAGGGGTGGAGGGGTCTTGCACAAAGGTGGATAGGGAAAGCTTTGACCTCCAAGGCCCCATAAGGCTGATGAACAACCACTGGTAAGCTTTTCAGCATGTGTTTAGATTCTTTTATTGTTTTAAATATATTTTTCTATCATGGCGTCACCTCAAGAATAAACGCGCTTGCTTATAAAGAGATGTGCGGTAACATGTAACTAGTGGCATTACTCTGGGCATGGCTTTCCGAGAGAAAGTCAAGCACAGGCGCTGGCCTGTTTGGGGGTCTGTCTTGCTGGGACTATTGCAGTGTAGGTAGAGAACTGTGCAGTCTGGAAAAAGGCCCTACTCGGGAGGGAGAGAGTTGCAGGTCTCTGACCAAGAACAGTGATGGCTGAGGAGCCAGGAGCCTAGAATGGGTGCCTTTGCTGGACTATGCCGGGGGAATACAGTTGCCCTGAAACTGTGGCTTGTCTTACTTTGTTGAAAGACCCAAATAACCTGTTTTGCAAAGCGTTCAGGCTACAATGCGCTCACAGAGTTTTCTGGCTGTGTTAGATGGTAATGACAACGGCTGTGACTTTCAAGCGGAAGGTTTCAAAGCTGGGTGACTAGCATGAAGTGCTTACATTCAGATTTAGGCACTGTAAAGGGGTGGTAGGGCCCCCTGCTGGCCGGGAGGGAGATAACCTGGCAGGAGCCGGAAGGGGCGGAGCCAGGCCCTGTTAAGCCCCGCCCCCGGAAGGTCAGGGGCCGACTCGGAAGTAGAAAAGCTCTGCCTCAGAGCTCACTTGGGTGGCAGACACTGGAGAGACCAGATGCTCCGGGGCTGGCTCCAGCCCAAGAGCCGCCGAGCCAGCCGCTTCCCCGCTATTGGGAGCAGCCGCTAGCCTTGCCGCTTGCCACTTGCCAGGTACCCAGAGGAGCCGCCGAGCCAGCCGCCTGCCCGCTACTGGGAGCAGCCGCCAGCCTTGCCGCTTGCCAGGTACCCGGAGGAGCCGCCGAGCCAGCCGCCCGCCCGCTACTGGGAGGAACTGCCGAGGCTGCCGCTCGCCCGCTACCTGGAGGAACCGGTGGACCTGCCGTCCGCCTGCTACCCGGAGGAGCCGCCGAGCCCGCCGCTTGCCTACTACCCAGAGGAGCCGCCAACAGACCCGGCCTGCTACCCGGAGGAGGACTTGCCAGACCTGCCCCCCGATAGTGACCCTGAGGAGCCTATGAACCTGGGGCCTTCGGAGGACCCAGAGACGGCCCAGGTACCATGGGAGGGGGAGTCAGGAAGTAGCCCGGGGGAAGGCCCCGAGCCAATGTCAGTGTGTTGCGGTCAGGATCCCCACTGACTGCAGTGAGCCTTGTCCGCTGCTAGGGCCCCGGCCTGGGGCGCAGTGGAAGTGGGTGGGCCTGTGCCCCCCCCTGCCACCCCTATCAGTGGGTGGCAGTCTCCCCCTCGACCAGGCACCTGGCCTGACTCATTGACCGGCTCCTACTCAGCCCCTGCCTGAGGGTCTGAGCCTTGACTTTGCTATTACCCGCCCTGCCTCAGGGCCAGGGTGTATAAACTGCTCCCGCTCAACCCCTGCTTGAGGGTCTGAGCCCGGACTCGTTATACTTGGTGTGGCCCGCCCTGCTACCACTCAGCCCCTGCTTGAAGGGCTGGGCCCGGACTTGGACCCACTGCGGCTCCTGCCCGGCGTGAAGGTGGGAGTTAGGACCCTGCGGCCCCGCTAATTCCCCTCAGGGGCCGCACGGTAGCGTAGAGAAGGGTAGGACTGACCGGCGGAAGGGGCGGAGCCCCAGCTACCTACCCTTACAGGCACCTATATACAAGTGGCCTGGTTTTTCAAAGGTGCTGAGCATCCACAACTCTCAGTGAAGTCAATGGAACAATTTGCATAGAGTGAGGAATATTGATATGACCTTAGATCCTTTTTTAAAATGACTGGTTTATAGCCTACAGGCTATCAGATACAGACCTTACATAACTAGCTACTGTTATTTTTAAAAGTGTATAGGTGAGCAATAGAGATGAGTGACTCTCCAACAGACAGAATTGCTTACAGTATTTGTACTACATGTTTCCTGCAATGGCACACCTACATACATACCATACATTAGGGCACAGATTCTTCCAAAGTTACACTCAAATGAATTGATCCCTAGGATATGTACCTTCAGTATGTCTGCAGGCCACCCCACCTAGCCCAGGCATGAGTGAGTGCTACCATCAAAAGCAAAAGGAGAAATACGGGTGTTTATAAGATAACCTGTATTCACAGTCTGTGAAATACCTAAGACTTTAACGACAAGCAGTAAAGAAATAAAGTTTGCAGATAATGATACAGCTATGCGTCAAGCTACTGCAGTGGCTGGCTGGCTCAGAGTAAGGAAAAATAAATACAGTCTTGCTGTGAACATAGATAGAGGCACTTCACACATGCAAGGCCAGATTCTCCTCAGTGATCTGGTTGCTTTGCACTGCTCAGGTAATAGCGAGGAGCTGGAAGAAGGAAAGACACAAAGAGAGGGGATAATAAGGTGAGACTGCGCTTTGCTTTGCTGTTTTTTTGGCTGATCTATAGTCTCTTAGCGAGGGACCACACACTGCTGTTCTACCTCACTTGGGGATCTTGGCCAGTGCAGCCAAGCACATAGAAACAGAGAGCTGTAATCAGATTCCTGGAAGTCAGTCTGTCCCCCCTGATCTCCCCTGTGCTTAGCATAGGGTTACCATTCGTCCATATTTCCCAGGACATGTCTGGCTTTTTCATCTTTAAATAGCCATCCAGGAGGAATTTGTAATAAGGTAAAAAAAGGTCTGGGATTCCCCCCCATGCAGCCTGCAGCACGACTAATAGGGCAGCTGGGCCTAATTGAGCCGCTCCCATTGGGCCTCCAGCAGCCAGAGCCCCTCCCCCGCTCCCCACTCCCACTGCCTCAGCATTCTGCGGGGAGGCAGGGCTGTGCGCATGGCAGCCTGTTTTCCTCCATGGGGAGCCAACGTCTGAGCGGCCTGGTAAGGGGAGTCCCGGGGGGCAGCCAGGGAGCAGGGGGATGGTTGGGTGAGTCAGGAGTTCTGGGGGGAGCTGTCAGGGGTGTGGGGGTGTGGAAAGGGGTCCTGGCAATCAAGGGACAGGGAGCAGAGGTGGTTGGATGAGTCAAGAGTTCGGGGGGATGGCTGGCAGTGGTGTGGAGAGGGGTCGGGACAGTCAGGGGACAGGGAGCAGAAGGTTTTGGATGGGTGAGGAGTTCTGGGGGTTCTGTCGGGGGCGGGGAGCTGTTGGATAGGTGTGGGAGTCCCGGGGGTCTGTCTGGGGGAGGGGGTGTGGATAAGGGTTGGGGCAGTGAGGGGACAGGTAGGGAGTAGGATCCTGGGGGGGTAGCTAGGGACAGGGGTCCCAGGAGCAGGCAGTCAGGGGACAAGGAGCAGAGGGGTTGGGAGTTCTGAGGGGGGGTAGTTAGGGGGCGGGAAGTGGGAGAGAGTGGATGGGGCGGGGCTACGACGGGGCTCCCCTCTCCATGTCCTCTTTTTTTGATTGTTGAAATATGGTAACCCTAGCTTAGCAGATCTCTGTGCAGGAGTGAACCTGGCCTTTAAGGGCTCAAACAAAGAACGTTTGTAGCAAATCTTCAGTAGGTGTCCAACTTTTCTGGTTTTATACAAATGTACTGTAACTGCTGCACACTGGAGCAAACTCATCCCTGGTTTAGCACCAGTGAAGTCAATGGTATTAATTAGGGAGTAATTTGGCCCACTGTGTTGCTGTTGAAGCTGGCCAAAATGCGGGAGGGGCTCTCTTGCCACGAAAATATTAGTCATTTAAAGACAAAGTTTAGTTCCAAAGCAGGACGAAACGTGAAAACCATGAATGTTTTTGCTTAACAGGATTTAAAGAAAAAGGCTGTTCCTGGCTGCCCACAGGGAAGGCTCTTCTTCAGTTTCTTGTGAAATGGACAAGATGATGATTATTTGTTACTTGTATTATCCATAGTGCCTTGGAGCCCTAGTCATAGGGCAGGACCCCATTGTGCTAGGCACTGTACAAACACCCCAAAGAGCTTTCGATCTAAGAATGAGACAAGAGACAACAGACTGTTTTAGTGTACTCCTCCCGCTGTCTGTATCAAAGAGACAATACAGTAAACCCTCGATTTAACGGACTTCGGATGCAACGGACAAAATTTCTGAGCAAGTCTGATGCATTCCTGATCCATTTCTGGCGGGCTGGCTGCCGGCTCCCGCCTGGGTCCAGGCAGCAGGCGGGCTGCGGAGCTGTCGCCCCGACCCTGTGGCGGGCGGGCTGCTGCTCCGACAGCTCTTTTTTTTTTTATTATTAAATAATGGACTTTTTGATTTAACGGACACCCCCTCGCCTGAATTAGTCCGTTAAATGGAGGTTTTACTGTATCGTCTAAATAGACCAAACGGGCGCGGTGCGTGAGGAGGGATATAACATACAGGCAGAGTGAACAATGTGATGGTAGCAAACTTCATGTTAATTCCATGACTGGTGTGTGTTTTTGTGTGGTGTGTGTGTGTGTGCACACGCGCGCAATTGGGTTTAGTTAGGAGGGGATCACTAAATGGAAAGGGAAGGGGAGAAAAGAAGAAAGAGCAGGTGAGGAGTGAAGCTGAGATGAAGCAATTGTAAGAGAGAGGGTTGGAGTAAACAGCCAATCAGCACAGGGAAGACTTCTAAGGCTATTCACAACTATAGAAAAGTCTCTGAATGTCCCGCAGTCCCTGCTTTGGCTACTGGTGCTCCTACTGGCGGGAGTCTCTGGTTGGGTTGCTAGTTTTGGTTGGACGTATTTTTGGAGGTTTCATCACATGACATAACCTTGTATTAAAGACAATCCTGGAGGGTTGGCAACTCTAGTCTGTGGATGCTTTTCTTCCTCTCTAGGCAGAGAGCTCAGATGCTGTCTCTCCCTGCCCCCTTCTTCTCCCCTCCCCCGCCCCGTCAACTCAAGGGAGCAGAGAGGAAGAATCTATCTTCCGGAGCTGGGTGGGATGGATCTAACCCTCTAAAAATAGCAATGTGGCTGAGGTGGCATGGGTTACCCACCTCAAGAACGTACCTAGGACAGGATTGTAAGTAGATGATTAACCTGATCCACCACCCTGGTGACACTGTATTTTTAGCACGCTCGCTAGAGCAGAGCTAGTGTGTGTATGTCTATCCGAGCTGGGAATTACACCTCCCAGGTGCAATGTAGACTTACAGAGTGCCCCCGAAAGGCACTGCCTGTCTCCTGGAGCTAGGGGGAGGCCAGGAGGCAGAGAGCTCTGTGTCTGTGCCTTGCAATTTCCTCTGGAGCCTGGGAGAAGGAAGCGGTAGTGGGCAAAAGTTTCATCAAATCTGTGCTAGATTTGACAAAACATTTCGTTCTGCTGAACTGGCATTTTCTGACTAAATTGCCTTTTGTCCGAAAATTTCTGACCACCCTAGTTACTATCTAGCTTAGTGCAGGCTGAGTGAAAGCTAGGAGCCCTTACTCAGGTTTCACTCAGTAGAGAGAGACCCAGATCCTCAAAGGTCTTTAGGTGCCTAACTTACATTGATTTTAGTGGGTCCTTTTGGGGATCTGGGCCTGTGTAACAAGCGAGGGACAAATTCTATTGTTCTTAATCATGGAAAATACCTAACTCAATAGGAATTTTGCTCAATTGTGGACAAGAATCTCTGGATTTGACCCCGTTTAACCTTGGTGGAAGCAGTTGCCCAACTCCAACTTTTGTGAGGCTCAACAATTAACAGCTCTTAGGGAAAAGCCATGCTGGTTCAGAAGTGTTGCGTTGGCTGGCAAAGCTTCGTTAAAGTTACTTCCACTGTTACAGAATTTGTTAACATCAGCACTTTGTGCAAAGTCAAACACTGCTACAGGCTCACAATTGGATGGAGATTTGCAAAAGCCCAGTGCAGCCAGGACGACTGTTCCCACTCAGTAGTTCCCTTTGCTGGGTCAAATTAGCTTTTGACTTATTGTGGGTAAGATTCACCAAAGTGCACCACTAAAGTACAAATTAAATCCAATTTTGAAGGCTTCAGTGGGAACTAAGTGGGCTCTGCAGAGGGGTGAATTTTACCCTAAATGTTGCAAGCCTATGTGTTTTGCCTAATCTTTGTAAAATGAAGGGTTACAATTCCCTGGAAAACCATTTCAAAAATTCAAAGAGGTAGAGGTTTTTTTATGTTACCTGCTCGCTGAAAAAAACCCCAATCAGTTCCAATCGTTTTATTCTTTTTATTGCTTAATTGAGTTTCACAGTTTAATGTGCAGTCATTTGTTATTTATTCTAGTAACTGGAGTACATGGCTGCTGGCAGGGGCTGGGCCTTGCCCTCCTCTGGGGCACAACCCTGGAGGAGTAGGCAGCCTGTGAGTTCCTGACCTTCCCAGGGGTGATGGGGCTTGGGCTTCAGCCCTAGGATGGTGAAGTGGCAGGTTCTGGCCACGGGGATTCAGGCTTTGAGCCCTAGCCCCGGCCCCCTGCTGTAGGGCTTCAGGCTATGGCCCCGGGGGTCCATGCTCCTTCCTGGGGGCCCTCAGGTTCCAGGCTCTAGCTCCCCACTGCTTTCCCCCACTCATTGCCCTGGTCCCTGCTGCCTGTCTATCCATCACCCCGTACGTACAGGGCTTAATTTGTCCCCAGGCTTGCTGGGATTGAGTAAATCTGCTGTGAAAAGTCTTAATATCCCTTTTCACAGCAGAGCCATGTTAGCTGGCTGGGAGGCTGTGACAAGTGATATTAACAAATGTACAAAAATCACTTTCCACAGCAGCAGACTTACTGGCTAGCCAGAAATAAATTACAAGGATTTTGATGTGCATATTTATTGGTTTCTTCTAAAGTTCATTAAGTATTTTAGGAAAAATTGCCCGAGTGGCCACCAGCAAGAGTTGTTGGCCACACTCTGAGGCCACCAAATAATGTGTTGTGAGAACCCCTGCGCTAGATAGTTCCACTGTTTATAGAATTAGACCTGTTCAGGCGCTGCGATGCATGAGTGTCAGAATACCATGTGACGTGCTGGAATGTCATCTACTGAATGGTGAGAACAAGTTTCATCTGGACTCAAGACAGACCTAACTCCAAGAAATCGTTAGCAACCTTGCTAAACCCGTTAGACCAGGGGTAGGCAACCTATGGCACGCGTGCCAAAGGCGTCACACAAGCTGATTTTCACTGACACTCACACTCCCCAGATCCTGGCCACCACTCTGGGGGGAGGGGGGGCGCTCAGCATTTTAATTTGATTTTAAATGAAGCTTCTTAAGCATTTTAAAAATCTTATTTACTTTACATACAACAATACAGTAGTTAGTTATATATTGTAGACTTCTAGAAAGAGACCTTCTAAAACAATAAAATGTATTACTGGCACGCGAAACCTTAAATTACAGAGAATAAATGAAGACTTGGCACACCACTTCTGAAAGGTTGCCCACCCCTGTGTTAGACAAAACGAAGCGTATGTTTATGAAGGGGGGAAATTATTTTTATCTCCCTTTTGTGGAAGTACCTGCATCATTTCTGATGGAGTTTAAAAGAAATTTTAAATGTTTAATCCCTGTTTTTACTCTTATCAAAATGGCCCATTCAGATTCCAATTCCAGGATTCTGAGAAGGGATGGACTTAAAAATGCGCTTAAGTGCTTTGCTGCATCAGGGCCTTAATTCACAAACAACCTGCTTCAAAAAGTCTGCTCACCTTAACAACAGCAAAAATCCAGTGTAACTGTAGACTTTCATAGCATTCCTCCAGATTTACACTGGTCTGACTAGAACAGAACTTCTCCTGGTGTCTTTCCAAAACAGCTGCAATTTTTGGCCCTAATCTTGCAAACACTTACACATACTAGGAGTCCCACTGAGTTTTTTATTTTGCTTTTATTGGTCAGAAAGATTTTTTTAAACAAATATTTATTCTAGAAAATGGCACTTTTTTTCTGCCAATGTTTTGCTAGGCTGAGAAGCACCGAGGATTTAATCAATCAAAAGAGCAAAAAAGAGTTTAAGCGGGGGTGGGGAGGAGGTCTTAGCTTTTGGCCTGAGCACAACTCAGGCCTGTTTATCTTGCCCTAATTTTTTATAGTTGTGCTGAAAAGATTGTTACCTTGTGTGCACTGGTAGGCAGTATTTAGGGGCCACTCCATCTACCATTAATGGAAGGACTCCCACTCACTCTGCTAAGAGCTCAAGCAGGTCCACAGTTAATGGGGAGTAAATGTCCATTTTGTGTGCAAAGGTGAAGTCTCCAGCTACACACCTGATTAGCATTTTGGTTCTCTGTGCTAATCAGCCAGTTGTGACTCTAATCATTACCTGAATTAATTTAGTCTAAGGGCCAGTCACTAACTGCAGTCTCCTGTCCTAATAGCCAGTTACATCTCAGACCCTTAGACTGTAAGATCTTTGGGGTGTGTCATGTTGTGTGCATTTGCACCTAGTTTCCTTTGGGGCACCCACTGAAATCAACTGGGTGTCTTTCAGGTGACGTCTCTAGGTTCTGGATCAGTCCTGTGTGAAAAACTAATAGTTCTGGTTAATGGTGAAAATAACAATTACAGATTCAGACTGGAGCCTTTTTCTTTTAGCCTTTGACCTTTACCCCCTCTCTACGACTCAAAACTGTCTCCACCCAGCAATGTAATTCTTGAATGAGCTTGGCAAAGGAGCATTCTCAGGTATTACTACTGTCAGACATATTGATTGCTCACTCCATCCCGCAGTCTGCAGAAAGGATTAAAATAAAGATTAGGATCAGGAGATACCATCCAATGCTCTAAATCTCAAAACAGGTGTAAGGGGAAAAACATGTGAAGGAAATAATATGCTACAGGAAAATCCCCTGAGGAGGAATTCACCAGATAAATCTACGCTAGGAGCTGAAATCTGGATTACGCAGCCGCTGAGCAGCGATTGTTCCAAACAGAGACAATATCTGGTGCAGTGTTACAGGCCATAATTCTGTGCTAAGCAAAAATGTCATCACGTGCTGACATTATGTATTGCACATTCCATCCTAATGGACTGATTAAAAATCTCATTGAAAATGTCAAGTCATGAAGTAACCAAAAGTACCTTATAAGAAAAATAAATGGTTTTGTGTAAATTTGAGTAGCTGAACAATACATCCAGAAGCATAAACCAGTGCAACTTCTTACAAATAATCCTACAACCTTTCTGCTCACACAAGCAGTCCTATGTATCCATGTGTATAAATGGTGCAAGACCCTTAATAAATATGTATAATTGACAAACATGTTTATTTGTTACCATAAAATTAACCAGAAACGAGATTGGTATTGGATTAGGGTTCAAATCCTCTTTTGCAAATGGACTACTTTTGGATGCACCATTTGCTTCTCACCATTTTTTCCCAGCTAAATTGACTGAAGCATAAGAAGATCATGCAGACTTGCCTAAAGCCACCCACTAAGTCATAGGCTCAACCCAGATTAGATCACAGGAACTTTTGGGTTACCAGCCCTTTGATCAAGTCACAGGACCACATGGCCTGTTCATAGCCCTTTGATGGGAGACAATATAAATAGACATTAGGGAGTTTACAAAAAGGGTTTTTTTACTTTTGAAAAAAAGTTTTACCCCAAGGCAAGGAGAATTGCAATGTGTCATAAATGGGTGTCTTGTATGTACCAACTGGGTAAAATAATCAAAGGGAGGAAAGGTTTTATACGCATATGTCAGCATCCATAAAGTAAGTAAGTCTCTGAGCAAAAGACAACAGGATACCAGTGCAGTAAGTATAGCACACACAGCATATGTACACCACCTAATGAGTGGTTACCTTATAAAAACGATTTCAGTGGCTTCACCCTTTATAAACAGAGAATTACAAACATACTAAACAATGGTAACAAAGTCCTGTGGCACCTTAAAGACTAACTATAAAGTTTTGAAGCATAAGCTTTCGTGGGCTAATACCCACTTCGTCGGATGCAAGCAGTGGAACAATGTTGTTTTCAAAAACTCATTGAGGTATCCACAGTATAGAAAAAGCCAATTTTGCTGTGAGGGGCTATTTGTCAAAACCAAATTATAACCATCCATTGCACTGAGGTGATGGAAACTTCTAAAAGATACTTCAACATCTAGACAAAGTACCTCTGGAAATAAGCCTACAGGTTTGTTTTGTCGGCATTCCATTACCTAGGATAACCTTTTAATCTCCTTTGTAGACAACCAGTCTCCCTGGCTGGTGCAGATGTTTATCCCCTATTACCATCATAACGCGGGTCTCCCATATCTGATGATCTAATTGCTGCTTCTTTGAGGAATGGACAATACCGGCCTTTCACAAACCTGCACGGAAAACATTTTAATACATTCCACACAAGAATGCTGCTTTTGTCTGGTTGCTCTAGTGACCCAGTCAAGTTCTTTTTTATCTCCTGAGTACAGGGAAGAAGAGAAAGGAGCCAGGTCAAAACAAGAACCACACCAAAACACTAATCTGGGATGGGGAGAGAGATGTCCTCCTGAACAGACAAGGTCTCCTCCCTCTATTGAAAGAACAGAGCAGTGCTGAGATAAGAGCAGGTTAATGTGCTGCCTTTGGAGTGGTCTTTGGAACAGAATTACAGGTAAGCTCCACCCCTTCCCTCAGGAACTGCACCCCCGGGATACCAAAGGGGCAGAGCACTGAGACAGAGGGAGTCAGGCATTGGCCTGTCTGTGAGTTCAAGGAGGCAGCATGTAGGAATGAAGGTAGCAATGTGGTGACTGGAAGCGATAGGGACTGTGACTTTGTGAAAGGTGTAAGGGTGGGGGTGATGAAAAGGGAAGTGGAGACCCCTGTTACTAGCAAGAGTAAGGGAGTAAAGAGACACTGACGTTTTTTTCAGGTGGGGAGACCGGGCCCAGAGCTTGTTTTCGGGAGGCCGGATATAATTTTTTGCTGGCTGACAAAGGGCAGCCTCGTTGCCAGTCTTAGCATGTCTGTTGGGCACCAGCTGCCACCAGTGGTAACCAGTTACCCAACCTCTTCAAGGCACTGGCCATGCCTTCTTTGCACAGTGTCTACCCCTTTGTGAGCACTCATAATAATAATATGTGTTGTCCCTGGCTATTTCATGAGACTGCAAGTGAGGACAGTATTTCCTGTGAGAACAGAACTTACTGGCAGAGAGAATCTACAAGGCATTTAGCTGGAGAGACAGCAAAGCAAGTAAAGTGACATGTTATGAGAAAACACAAAACGAGGGCATTAGCATACATGACTCCTTTCATTATTCTTTTATTAAATGCGTAGTGCAGAGCCTATTAAGTATTGAGAGCTCTTTTATTAATGTTGCTTCCATTACTGAATGAGGGAGGTTGAGACACACACTGGGATAAGGGGAACACGTTGGTCTGAGGGAAAAATTTGACTCTCTGATCTGCACTAATGTCAGGAGTTGTTCCAGAGGCAACAGACATGAGTCAGTGTGGTGCAGTGAACTGAGCCCTGGGGTGGGGGCCAGGAACTTTTGAGCACTAATCCCAGCTCTGCCTCTGTGTGGCTTTCCCAAGTTACTTAGGCCAGAAGTCTCACCATTGAATGTGCCCCTGAATAAGTGGGCTGATTTTCAACATCTGTAACTCCCATTGACTTGAAGGCTCTTGAAAAACCAGACCCCTTTTATTATCTTTCTGCATTGGTTTTCCCATCTGGGAACAGGGATAATTGGTTGGTTTCTTACACCAGCACAGAAATATACCGGCCATGCTTCAGGAGATAGGTCCATTGGGCTTCAGGGATCTCACCAGGTCCAATCAGTGTGCGCCATTTGCAAGGTCACTCCTCCTAGGTTTCATCTAACTTGGCTTTATAATACTATAAAGAAGCTGAGCACAGTTTCAGGAACTCATGGAGCGTAGAAGAATTCACAGGTTTCTGGTGAGTGTTAGTTCAGAAAGGCAGATTCTGCCTGAGTGCAAAAACATCCAAAGTATGTCACGGTATGGCTTATACTGGATTGCGCACGGCCATATTTCTGAATAATTGCCATTTTGATGAAGCTGAGTTTCCTCAGATCAGAGCATTGGAATTAGAGGGTGCAATGCCCAAATTTGAGCGTTACTCTGCGCTCCCATTGTGATATGCTGTAATCCAGGATTAATTAATTTGCATTCATGAGCGCATAAATAGAGGATCCTATGCAGCAGACCAGAGCTTTGAAGCAGAAGTGCGGCCAGAATGACAGGGCAAACAGCTCTGCCCTGGGCTCAAATGGTAGGGAGGAGATATCACGCGGCAAGATGTGCGCTCCGAGCTGCTGGTAGAGCTAACATGAAAGAGACCTTCCTACAGAAGCGGAGAATTAGAATGTGTCATAAATGGATGTCTTGTATGTCCAAGCTGGGGTAAAATAATCAAAGGGAGGAAAGGTTTTATAAGCATATGTCAGAGTATCCATAAAGTAAGTAAGTCTCTGAGCAAAAGACAACAGGATACTAGTGCAGTAAGTATTGCACACAGCATATATCCACCTCCTCACAAGCTGGG
The DNA here is from genome assembly GCA_032164245.1 of Sternotherus odoratus. Lineage (NCBI taxonomy): Eukaryota > Metazoa > Chordata > Testudines > Kinosternidae > Sternotherus > Sternotherus odoratus. The sequence continues at coordinate 17,317,661 of JAVMKO010000002.1, read as the reverse complement.
AAACAGTTTGCATGGAGATCACAGGTTTACCAGTCTCCAGGCAGCATAAAACAGCAGTCAGCACCTTAAGAACAACTGAAGAATTCATTTAAACACCTTTCCCTGTCCTCATCCCAAATGAGGGCTTCGACTCAGATGCCAAGGATCAGGAGTTTCATCTGAGTTGTTGTGTAAATAGAGAGGGCTTAATTACCCTCTAACTTGCAGTTAGGGTGACCAGACAGCAAGTGTGAAAAATCGGGACGGATAGGAGGTAATAGAAGCCTATATAAGGAAAAAGAAAACGAAAAAAACCCCGAGACTGTCCCTATAAAATCGGGATATCTGGTCACCCTACTCGCACTAGTGTTAACCCGCAGTAGTTCTGGCGGTGTGGCCCATGGAGTAGAGCATTGGACCAGGGCTTGGGAGACCCAGGTTCAGCCACTGCATTGATCTGCAAATGGCTTTATTGTTCTGCATGGTTGTTTTCTACCCCACCTTCGGTCTGTCTGTTTATAATGTACGTTCTTTGGTCCAACGACTGTGTGTTTGTACAGCGCCTAGCACAATGAGGCCCCGATCTCCACTGGCATTACCGTATTACCCATAACAACTCCAGGGAAGCCAGTTAAAGTGGTGTAGAACCCATGTAAATGAGAGAAGAATCGTATTCAGAATGGATAATACTTTCCATTTCTATTGCAACTTCCAGCCAAGTATTTCAAAGCTGTGTACAAATACGGGTTATGTCTACACGACTTGCAAACACACTCACACTAGCTCTCATTGAGAGTACAAATAGCAGTGGCACTGTGTCAGCATGAAGAGCAGCATTGGAGACATGGCTTAGCTGTGGTGAGTACATACCCATTGGTTTCAGGTGGGTTTGTATTCTTCAGGGCTAAGCCATGCCTCTATTGCCGCTACCTGTGTTACTGCAGCTACTCTACTATTTATACTCATGGTTCCTCGGTGCTACAGAGAAGGGAAATCACATGTCTAGCTTATAGTTTAGCCATAGAGTCATTTCCATGATATCCTGCTGAGATTGGTTATGGACTAAGTACCCGCATTTTACAGATGGGGAAACCGAGGCACTGAAAGGTGACGGCATTTGTCCAAGGTTACAGAATGAGCCTGTGTCAGAGGCAGACATAGAACCCAGAAGTTTGGACTCACACTGTAACAACTGGACAATAGAGCTGGTTGAAAAATTGGAGTGGGGGATGTGTATGCCACACTTCAGAGTGACTACACCTGTATTGCCTCCCTGTGGTCTCTCATGGGCAACCCCTCTTGGCTCCTGTCTTCTCAGCCACCACCACTCTTGGGCAGAGACTGACATCTTTCTCTCCCCTGCACAGGGTTTTTTCCCGGCTTCTCAGTTCTTTACCAACACTGTAATAATATACACGGAACACATCACGGGACATCGCCAGTACCAGGTCGAGTAGCCGAGACCGCTGACCAGGGAAACAACTCACCCCCCCTTCCCTGACAAACAGAGGGACGCACCCCACCCATGTACTTATTGCCTGCACCACCACTGACTTGGACCTTCACTACACCCCATGGGTGGCGTACCCGAACACACCTATGGACTGACGCCTTAAAAAACTCCCACACCCCAATCTGGATTTATGCTGGATATGTGATATCCATGTGCCCTGTAAAACCTATAGCTACTACCTACAATTGCCCATAACCCCAGCCTGACTCCAGATGTCCAGTACCTTACCTCTCAATCTGTGTATGTTTTCATGTTGAACATCAGCTTTAATAAAAAAATTTTCCCAGCAAGCCAGACTGCCCAAACAGGACAGTGTCTGCACTGGGCTTAGTTTATGATCAGTGTATTGCCATCAGTCACAACTTACCACACAGTAAACACATTTATTCTTAAAGTGACAGCATTACAGAAAAAACATAAAACCCAATCAAAGTATCCTGTTTTTGCTGACTTCCCCTGCCCGTTTTTTTGTTGAATTTTCACTTTAAAATGTTTTGACCACCTCGACTAGCCAGGACAACACTATAAGAATCTAAAGCTTCCAACAACGTCTTTTTGCAAAACAAACCAATCGAGAAACATTATGTGGGTTCGGCAAAGGAAAAACAGCATAAAGAACATGAATCATGTGATATTAAAAAATTCTAATACTAGCAATAAAAGACTGCCTTGTTTCACTAGTGTGACACTGCCAGAAAGAACGACAATTTGTGCTTACATCAAAGATCCCAAGTTCTCTTTAAATATGCATGCAGCCTCCCAGCATTGTAAACTCACCATTTGCTACTGAGTACCTGCATTAGCTGGACTCTTTCAGATATTACAATAAGAAAAATGTGAGACCACTGCAACACTGGTAGATATTGAACTTTCAATAATATCCTTAGTATTAAGTCTGTCAAGTGATTAAAAAATTAATTGTGATTAATTGCATGATTTAAAAAAATTAATCGTGTTTAATTATGCAATTCATTGTACTGTTAAACAATAATAGAATACCATTTGTTTAAATATTTTGGATGTTTTCTCAATTTTCAAAAATATTGATTTCAATTACGGCAGAATAAAAAGTGTACAGTGCTCACTTTATTTTTTGTTACAAATATTTGCACTGTAAAAAACAAAAGAAATAGTATGTTTCAATGCACTTCATACAAGTACTGTAGTGCAATGTCTTTATAATGAAAGTTAAACTTACAAATGTAGAATTATGTCCAAAAAAATGCATTCAAAAATAAAATAATGTAAAACTTTAGAACCTACAAGCCCACTCAGTCCTACTTCAGCCAATTGCTCAGCCATACAAGTTTGGTTACAATTTGCAGGAGATAATGCTGCCCACATCTTGTTTACAATGCCACTTGAAAGTTAGAACAGGTGTTTGCATGGCACTGTTGTAACCGGCATCACAAGATATTTACATGCCAAATGCGCTAAAGATTCATATGTCCCTTCATGCTTCAACCACCATTCCAGAAGACATTCTGATGATGGGTTCTGTTTGATAACGATCCAAAGCAGAGCGGACCAACACAGGTTCATTTTCATCATCTGAGTCAGATGCCTCCAGCAGAAGGTTGATTTTCTTTTTTGGTGGTTCGGGTTCTGTAATTTCCACTTACGAGTGTTTCTCTTTTAAGATGTCTGAAGGCATGCTCCCCACCTTGTCCCTCTCAGATTCTGGAAGGCTCTTCAAATTCTTAAACCTTGGGTCAAGTGCTGGATCTATCCTTAGAAATCTCACATTGGTACCTTCTTTGCATTTTGTCAAATCTGCTGCGATAGTGTTCTTAAAATGAGCATGTGCTGGGTCATCATCTGAGACTGCTATAACATGAAATATATGACAGAATGTGGGAAAACAGAACAGGAGGCATACAACTCTCCCAAGGAGAATTTAATTACTGCATTATTTTTAAATGAGCATCGTCAGCATGGAAGCATGTCCTCTGGAATGGTGGCTGAAGCATCAAGGGGCATATGAATGTTTAGCATATTTGGCATGTAAATACCTTGCAACACCGGCTACAAAAGTGCCATGTGAACTCCTGTTCTTACTTTCAGGTGATTTTGTAAATAAGATTCTCCCATTAATGCAAACAAACTTGTTTGTCTTAACAATTGGCTGAACAAGAAGTAGGACTGAGTGGACTTGTAGGCTCTAAAGTTTTAGCTTGTTTTGTTTTTGAGTGCAGTTATGTAACCAAAAAAAATCTACATTTGTAAGTTACGCTTTCATAATAAAGAGATTGCACTACAGTATCCATATGAGGTGAATTGAAAAATACTATTTCTTTTGTTTATCATTTTTACAGTGCAAATATTTGTAATCAAAATAATAATATAAAGTGAGCACTGCACCCTTCGTATTCTGGGTTGTAATGGAAATCAATATACAGTGGAACCCCGCAATACCGCGCCTCGCTATAGCGCGAATCCGCTTATAGCATGGGGCACGCGGCACTTTGATGCAGCGCGACCCCGCAGTAGCGCGATCCCGCATTTACCGCGATCGAGTATTTTTGGATCCTGCTCGTCGCAGTATTGCGGGGTCCGACTGTATTTGAAAATGTAGAAAAACATCCAAAAGTATTTAATAAATTTCAATTGGTATTCAATTAACAGTGTGATTAATCATGGGTTTTTTGAGTTAATCACATGAGTTAACTGCAGTTCATCGACAGCCCTACTTAGTATGCTTAATAGTAGACTTAGATTGCAAAAGTTTAGATTTACTAGTTGACTTAGCTAGACCAGGGTCAGTCTTTTTTCTCTCTCTGTGTATATCACATAGCACAGTGGGGTTCTGGTACATGCCTGCAGCTTTTAGATGATATTGCAGTATAAATAATTAATATTAAATAATATCCCCTATGAGTATAGGAGACAGTTTTTAGGGGCTGACCCAAAGCCCTTTAAAGTCACTGGAAAGGCTCCCATCAGGCCCTTTATATTTTTAATACATAAACAAATAACGGAAATAAGTAAATGTAAAGGTGACCTGCCGTGGTGGATGCTTTGGTTCCGGCCAGTTGCTGAACGGGTACCCACCATGTTATTAGTGTCTGGTGCTTGAGCCAGAGCCCGGCATCCTACATGGAACCTCGTTTGAAAATACAGCCCCTGCTGCGTGTGCTGAGCCCTTGAAAATCTGCTTCTGAAAACCTGGCCCCGTGTATCTCTTGTTCGCGCTGTCCCGGGAGTTCACACGGATTCTGACGTTAATGTTTGCGGGGTTTTAAGTGTTACTTTTTTTTTTGGTTTCCAGGGTGACATTTGACATTTGGGGCTGGGTAGGTGGATGTGATCGTAAACAGCTCTGCCATTTGCCATTTTTTCACCCAGAACCTAAGGAGCTGCCAAGTTAAAACCTGGGGATGTATCACCAGTGTGTGTGTGAGACAGAGGGAAGGAAGGAGAGAGAGGGAGAGTCTGCAGAAACTGCCATAAATGTAGGTTAGTGGTTTGTCACTGGGTCACTCAGGGGTCAGGCATTCCAAGGGTTGGGGCAGAGTCACTGGGGCTTAGGCAGCGCTGGGGGCCACAGCATGAAATATCACTGGTTTTAAACCAGTATTTTGAAGTTACAAATGGCTTGAATCCTTTTTATGGCAGAACAAAGGACAATTTAATAAAACCAATGCACGTCTGGCCATTCAGATTGGACATCATGACTTTTCCCCCATGACCTAATCATGCCTGTTTAAATAGACCAAGGTAAACTGCTCGCTCAGATAATCTGTATGGCCCGATTTCATTTCATCGACTTTGAGTTTATGGTGAAGAAGGATATAAATGGAAGTGAGTGACCTGTGTGTGGCTTAGGGCAGTGGGTTTCAAACTGCGGGTCATGACCCAGTGCTGGGTCATGGAATGGAAGGTACTGGGTCGCAGCGGCTCTGATTGGCACTGCTGAACGGGCCATTAAAAGTCCCATTGGCGGTGCTGCCTGGCTAAGGCAGGCTAGTCCCTACCTGTTCTGACACCAAGCTGTGCCCTGGAAGGGTCCAGTAGGTCCAGCTCCTAGGTGGGGGAAGGGGAAGCGCACGGGGCTCCGCGTGCTGCTCCCAGCCCAAGCTCTGGCTTTCCAGCCAATGGGAGCTGTGGGGGTGGTGCCAATAGGAGCTGGACCTGCTGCCGGCCGCTTCTGGAGCGCAGCGTGGTCTCCGGTGCCAGGACTGGTGGGAAGCCTGCCCCTGTACTTCAGCTGCGCCGCTGACTGGGAGCCGCAGAGGTAAACCCATGCCCCAACCCCCTGCTCCAGCCCTGAGCCACCCCTCAAACCTGGAGTCCCTTCTTGTACCCCAAGCCCCTCATCTCCAGCCCCATCCCACAGCCTGCACCCCCTGCCCACAGCCCTGACCCCCTCCCATGCCCCAACTCCCTGCTGCAACCCAGAGCCCCCTCCCACACCCCGAATCCCTGCTTCCGGGCCCCACCCTGCAGCCCTCACCGCTGTACCCCAATCCTATTTCCCAGCCCTGAGCCTCTCCCACAACCCCTCATTCTTAGCTCCGTTGGGTCACGGAAATCAACAAGTTTCTTCAACGGAGTCACCAGAAATAATGTTTGAAAACCACTGGCTTAGGGCTTGGTTACAGCAGTGCCACTGCAGCGCTTCAGTGTAGACACTACCTATGCCGGCGGCGTAGGTAATACACTTCCCCGAGAGGCGGTAGCTAGGTCAATGGAAATATTCTTCTATCAATCTAGTGTTGCCTTCAGGAGCACTTAGGTCAGCTTGGCTACACAGCTGGGAGGTGTGGATTATTCACACTCCTGAGAGACGTAATTATGCCAACCTAATTTAGACTTATGCCTTAGAACTAGGGTGACCAAACAGCAGATGTGAAAAATTGGGAGAGGGGGTGGGGGGTAATAAGATCCTATATAAGAGCAAGACCCCAAAATCGGGGCTGTCCCTATAAAATTGGGACATCTGGTCACTCTACTTAGAACAAAGTACTAGGAATATCCTAAACTCATCCCTTCCACTGATTTTCACTATATCTTTTGTCTGGTCACTTCAGGGTCAATTTTCTGAAAGTTTTCCTTTTAGCTGCTTCTATTTTAGGGTGCCCAATGGAGGTTCGGGTTTCCAATTTGAGCCCCAAACTCTCTTGCCTCGTTATACCGGTCCATGCAAAGAGGCTAACAACAGTTAACAATAGTGCAATAAATCTTATATGGATATACAGCCTTTTTTTCCTTGAAGGATTCCAAAGCCTCTTTTAACATACAGTTCACAGAGGTCACTTTATCTACCACTAAAGTGCAGCGAGCTTTGGGGTGATCTGTGATAAATATTTAACATTCCATAGCAGCAGGAAGTGGAGAAGCGGCCCTTATCCAACTGAAACTAAAGGGTGGTTTTAAATGGGCAGGATGTAGATAGCTAGATTGGGATCTTGTTAATACTTGGCTACCTCACAGGGCTGTCGTGTAGCTGAGTTACCTATTTATAAGTATTGCAATCCTCAGAGGAATGGCACTATAGAAAGGGAATTTCAGAATCTGCTCTTGCAAACTTGAATGAGTTAAACATTATCTGATAAGAAGTCACTGTTTTGGGTTTTATTTTCAAAACACCCCATGTGCAAATGAATAATGCAACATTCAACCTGTTGAGCAAGTGGCCGTGTACATAAGATGCTGTTTACTCAAGATACTTCCATCAAACACAAGCAGGTTGCTTAACTTAAGTTTGCAAGCAAACGTTACAAGACCACCATTGCAACAGGTACTGACCTAAAAGGCTGCAGGCAAAAGGTTAGGCATGGATTAGAGCTAAATGTGACATAGGTGGATCATAAACATAGGGGCTTCTACAAAAATGCTCTTTGAGGGGGAGAGGAGGGATCTAGGTGCTGCTGGAAATAAAACTCCACAAGCAGCCAGCTAGCACTGCTAGGGAATAGCTGCTGGCAAGGGGCAAAACTGAGGGAGAGATAGATGTTGATGAGAAACCAAATTCTGAGCGTCCTTTCTGGAGCATTGCGGGGGGGAGGGAGAGGAGGAAAGGAGAAGAGGAGCACAGGGCCTGGAGGTTCAGCTGATCATTGCTTAAACCAGTCTGTCCTGAAAGGTCACACACACTTTTACCGAGTTGCATAAAATCCGGATCTGACAAATGAAGCTTTTTATAAGGCCTATGATCTAATATATCAGTTCCTCTCGACAAGAAAGCCATAAACCTGAGAGGCAATCAGCCAGCACGTCATAAGGAAAAGCTGCTAGGGTGCATACATTATTGTGAAAGCGCTGGTACTGGAGATCTAGGATGTAAAGCTAATAAAAGACTTGCCCCACACAGGAGTCATCAATCTGTCAGGGCTGGACACCATTCCCACAAGGCCCGGCAGTGGAATGTGGTAATTTTGAAAGTAACGTTCCAAGTTATGATGCTAGCAGAGGAGGCAGAGCAAAGCCCCGTGTCTTGTGCAGTACATCACACCGAAATGATACTTCAGAGGCCCTGAATTAGATGGCAAGAAACCCAGAATTATACACTGCTGTCCAACCCCAGCCCTTAACCTCTCTCCCCTTGTCATACCAGGTTGCTCTATACAGGAGCCCCAGGGGAATATTAAGTTCAAGGAATTTTACTTTACCTGCAAGATTTTTTTGTATTGAAAATGCACCCAGGTATTAGGGGACGCTGGAGATTTTGATACCTGCTTCGGCAGCCAGGAAGGATGGTAGTTTCCCCCCCCTGACAGTCAGGATGTCCTTGAGACTCTTGGGACCAGCGGAAGGATTGAGCTCCTCTTGCCTTACCCCTCCGGCCCCTGTGGGTGGAGGCTGAAAGAACCTGACATTTGCAAAAGGGGATTGAATTCCTCATTCACAGCCCTGCCATGCCTTGACATGGCTGTCCCACTGCTCTCTGGCCAGTATCTGTCCTGGCACGCAGGGCTGAGGAACTGCATTTGCTTCAAGTCTGTGCTCAAATGGATCAGCGAGGAATGTTAACCAAGTGTCCTCCTGGGGCTTCAGCATTCTGGAGCAGAGGGCCCTCTTGCTAACATGCTCCAGAGGCCTCAGGCTGAACCTGGGCCAACCCTGTAAGCACGGGGGACAGTAAACACAGAACCGGTGGGACGGGGGCAAAAATACGACTTGTTTTGAGAAAAGGCTGGGAGCAGGGAGGAACCAGAGATGGAGAGGGACTAAGTGAGGGGGAAATGCTGGAGGGGGATGTAAGAAAAGGGAAGGAAAGATTTGCTGGGTGGGTGGCTAGGGCAGTGAGTTTCAGTTTCTATTCCCATCTCTGTCTCCTACCTGCTTTGACCTCCAGAAAGTCACATCAGCTCTCTGAGCCACTGTCTCCCCTACCACCCAGTGTCTGCCTTGCCTGGTTAGAGTGTACATGCTTCTGGTGCATTGTGTTTCCTCTTCTTTGGGGGTACAGAGCCTAGCACAACAGGGCCGTGATCTCAGTCCCGATTCCTGTGCTGAGCAGAGCATGTCAGATTGGCATTTGGTTTCCTTTGGTGTGACATGATCTCAGTGTGACCCACCGGCTTTTCCTCCCTGCCTTGTAGAGTGGGGCTGTTTGGGAGGCTGGGGAGTGGTGGAGATGAAGGTGGAGGTGCTGGGGGACTCTGTTAGGGAATATCAGAAATAAAAGTTTGGCTTCAGTTTTCCGGTTACCAGGAACCTGCTGCATTTGTTTCCTTTGAGCAGCTGAGGGAGGTCGTTTTTCTGTCCGTGGAACTTTGTATGTTACTTGATTGTCAATGGAGCCTAGAGTTTGGGGTAGCTGCTCTCGGGGGGTGGGTGGGGGGGGAGATACATCAAAATAAATGACGGATACACTTCGCCCTCCAGCCGAATACACAATGGGGTGAGGAATATCACTGGTCATATTAAAAATGCACAGCACAGAGAGGGGTTGTATGGTCCACTCGCACAAATGAGTGTTCTCCTTTGCCCCTGTAATCAAGTGAGCACTACAAAATCAGTACTATCTGATTATGACCCACAAAACATCATTACAAATGCAGTCAAAGGAGTCCAAGCCTAAATAGCTTTCACTTGTGGAAGGCTCTGTGCAGTGCATTAAAGAGCAACAACAGCGCACAAGGTAAAGCAGGAGATGGCGCCCTGAGGGAATCTTTCCATTGACTACAGAGGACTGCAGATCAGGGTGGCAGGTGTCGATTGGGCCCATTGGCAGATGAATGACATTGAAGTCAATGGGAGTCTTGAAACTGACTGGAATGGTAGCAGGACTGGGGCTACACCACAGAGGAGTTTATACACAGGGATTAAGTGTATGGCAGCTGTCTGAACTAGTTCCAGCATGTGAATAAACAAAAGAAATAAGTTTCCATGCAATGAGGACTAGACAAGTATTTACCACCCCAAAAGTCAATATTTTACTAGAAGTAGGAGAGCTGGGAGAGCTGACGAAACTAGTGTATTTTGTTTGTAAACAAGCTTCAAAGCTTTTTTTTTTATTTGACATGTTGTCACTACTAGTATTTACATTTATTTTTAATGGGGAAACAGTTCCCAGAAGGATGAAGATGGTGAGTTTATGACCCTAACAAAGAGGCGGAGTCACCGCCGATCCCTGAGTGTTCAGTGCATGTTAAACACCACGGAGCAAAGTTTGTTGGCTGGCATACTGGGCCCAGATTCTGAAAGATGGTGCCCACCATTACGCTGCGAAGTCTGTACTTAGACACTGACATAAGTGGTCTGGCTTTCAAAAGGGCCCAGCAGTTTCCAGGGAGGTTCAGTAGGAGGTGCTGTTTGGGGCTTGTCACTTTTTTGCAAGTCATGCACTAGAACGTGGATCCAAGCTTTAGGAACCCATGTTTGTAAATCTTAGCTCAGGTAAACAACCCTGTGCACTCCTCTAAGGAGCTCAAAACACTTTCAGAGACTTTAACTGTTTAAAGCTTTACAGCACCTCTGTCCAGTAAATACGAATTAGACCCATTTTACTGAGGGATAAACCTGGGCAGGGAGGGATTAAGGCCAAGATCCTCAGAGCTATGCAGAGATAAGTACTGAAATCAATGGGCATTAGGTGCCTAAATACCTTTGAAGATGTGGGACTATGTGACTTGCCCAGGCAACACAACAAACCAGTAGCTAAGTCTGGAGGAGAATTCAGGAGTCCCGTCTCCCAGCTTTTCTCCTAGCTCCTCTTGTTAACACTCTCTGCTTATCAGCAGAAAACTAGAAAGGTCCTCTAAGCACCCACTCCAGCCTCCATAACACCACATTCCAATTTTCAAATGCTAAAATAAAATGGATACAGACATGTGCTTTATACTCAACCCTCCTGCCTAGCTAGTCACTGAAATAAAAAAGATGAGGTACAAAACTGAAAGGTCCCGGAAAGATCACCAACCACATGGAACTCTAGAGTCAGCAGTTTTTATCTTGCCCTGCAAATGATTTGTTTCTTGTTTTCACAACTTCGAAGGGGCTGTTTATTATCACTGCCCTCCTGGGCCAGGGCATCCACAAAGATTCACCTGCCCCAAACAAAACAGATTCTGTGACTTGACCTCTTTATATTTTTGCTTTCTTACAATTTCTCATTAGGACAACCAGATGTCCTGATTTTATAGGAACAATCCCAATTTTAGGATCTTTTTCTTACATAGGCTCCTATTAACCCCCACCCTCATCCTAATCATTCACACTTGCTCTCTGATCATCCTATTTTGCATAAGTAGGACATTACTACAATACAGCTTGAAACAGCATGACCTTAGAGTAGCAGCTTTGTGTAAGCAAATCTTAGCTGTTTGGCTGCTGTAGAACACTGCCTTGCAGATGGCTAACAGAACAAGGTTTGCTCTTTCCAAAAAGGAAGAAAAAGCAGCATGATTTGATAGATAAGATTACAACTCAGACAAACAGGCATCTCATCCCAGCTTTGCCAGTGGCCTGTTGTGGGACCTTAATCAACTCACATTTGGATCATGGTGATGATACTTGCCTCTTTGTAGAGCTCTTTGAAATAACTGGATGAAAAGTGCTATCTATATAAGAGCTCAGTGTCAGTCCCAGAAGTCATTGCTACACAGCAATTTTGTGACGCCCAGGGCAAAGGTTTACACTGATAACACCAAATTTATTTCATTCGGGAATTCTGGTAGCCCTTGAATCCCAGTGGCACAGCAGAGCGACTTCCTGCTAACTCCAGGAGCCCTCTAGCCCCTGCTTCCACCCCACTGAATTGTCATCTCCTGTGCGCATGTGTTATAATCTCACACTAACTTTTAAGGAAGGCTAATCTGTGCAGAAGTGCAAAGGGTAGTGCAACAGCGAGCTTACCACCCTGGAGGAATGGCATGCAATGAACAAAAGGGATATGAGGCTGGATTTCAGAGGAAAACTTCCTGATGGTGAGAGGTGTTACTGGAATGGCTCTCAGACAGCCAGCGCCCAAACCATATAGCAATGTATGTCCTGATCCTGAGAGGTGTTGAAATCAGTAGCAGTCATGTGGAGTCACACATTGCTCTGGATCAGGCCTTAGTAAAACAGAGTCAGCACCATGACTGTTGCCAGAAGTGACTAAGAAGCCAGTGTGGTGGGTGCTTTAATCAGTATATTCTCAGTTTAATGGAACTGGAATCTACCCAACCCTCCTCCACAGTCTGGGGCATGGCTCAGATGATGTGATATTGGCCTTTTCCATCTCTAGCGATTATGATTCTGAGTCATCTGGAAAGGGGAGAGCTCAGCTGTGCTGTTTCATTGGTTTTGCTTGTTTGCTGAAATGGAATCTGGTGGGACACAAACAAGGTCTCTCCTCCTCTGTCAGTTTGTCTCATGGATGGCTGTGTTTTTACACCCTCTCTTCAGAGATGGGCTTCTGGCTCTTTGTTTCTCTCTTGCATCCTGCCCATTTCTCTTGCTTCTCTCTCTTTTTCTCCATGGTTCTCAAGGTTTTCTAAGGCACATCTTTAAATCTCCTCCAAGGGGGGGGGATTGCTTGCAGCATGTCTGAGAACCATTACCTCTGTACTGCTACTTTCCTCAAGCCCAGGTTGGTTACAGATGTTACCATCTGAGGGCTGTTCAGTGGCCTAAGTGAAAGGACAATTTCCCAGAAGACAAGTGTCCACACCATGCAGATCACTCAGAGACTGAATGGGCATGGAGATGACCCATGGTCATCCCTCCATTTCATTATCAAGAGGGGTGAGCAGTTGAATGTGAAGAAGTTTGCATTGTCACTGCCTGTCTTGATTCTCCAGGGATAGCTCCTGCCAGCACCCTTAGCAAGCACCAGATTCCAATAAAAGGGTGAACAAATTGACCAGAGAGGGTCTCTTTTCTCTCTAGCCTACACTCCTTGCATTCTAATTCCCTCTACCATAACTCATTATTATAACTCTGTAGGCTAATTGCTCAGCTCTTGTCAACTGATGTAACTTCAGTGAAGTCAATGGCACTATGTTGAATTATACCTTCTGATTATATTTGGCCCTGTAATTCCATTCTCTAATGCTGGCAGTTGTTTGAAGATGTGTGAGAGGTGCAAGTTGTAATATATTGTGCGGGTTGAAACCTGTGTTTCTTTTTCTACATTCCCACTTTGCTATTTGTTGATATTGCTCCTAATTGGACTGATTTAGGCCTGATTTTCTAAAGCAGCCTCTAATTTGTGTGCCTGTATTTTAGAATGATCCATTTTGTGCCCACCAGTTTCTCAAGTTAGGTACCCAACCCTAGTTGATGGGAAATTTGGAACACTTTAGTTCCAAGGCCTATTTTTCAGATGTGCTGAGCTTGCAGCGATCCTTTTGGTTTCATTGCAATTGCAGCTGACTTGAAAAAGGAGTCCAGGGAAGAGGGAGACCTAGCTTTACTGCTGTGTTACTTTACTTTTGCACCAGTAGACAGTGTAAAACTGGGGTAATACAGTGCTGACTCAAACCCAATAAGATTCAAGTGATGGATATGCTCTTGTTTTGATTATGTAGTAGCATCCTGCAGGCGATTTTGTGAGCACCTTACATTGGGGAGCAGTTACTCTCACAAATAAGCCCATTGGAGTCAATGGGGACCATTCATAGGAGGAACTGTTCATCAATAGGAGCTAGGGGTTCACAATGACCATAAAGCACTTAGTTTTAAATCTAGTCACCTTTCAAGGATGCTGTAGTTAAAGCCTAATGCATGAATCAAACCCTCCACCCTTATACATAGGCTTGAAGGATTTGATTTTTATTGGTAAATTTTGGAAAATGTCAATTTCACTGTATGCACAAAAAACATATCCATCGCTAAGAATAAAAATTCAGATAGACTAGGTGAGAACAATGCTGCTGGAGGACTTATTAGTGTTTGATGTAAGGATATTGACTTGACAAATTATGACATACGATGTTGACAATGCTTTAAAGATCATGAAGCTTCGACTTTTTGAATCTCAAGTTCTATCATTAAATAATTATTGTCTGACAGGCTGATTGTCTGACCTTTCCCCCATAACTTCTTGTAGCTGTGAAAATTAAAGTCAACATGCTTTGAAAAAAATGCTTAAAATACATATAGAAAATTATTGGTCAAAATTATATTTAAAAAAATCCTGCCAAGCCTCTTCATATCCAAAGGGCCAGATTCTGCTCCCTTACACACAGAGAACTCACTCAACTGACTAGTTCTATTGAAGCAAATCGAGTTACTAGAGTGACAAGCGCTAGTTTCTGGAGTATAAAGTTGAACTGGGCCCCAAAGGAGCAAATGAGGGATCGAATAGCATTGATACAACATTGGAGGAAATGCTTTTTAATCAGAACACATGCTTCACTGTGCCTGGCAGCCACTTACCTGTCTGGCAAAAAATAAAAGAGAAAGATCAGCTTCCCCGCAAAAAAAGAAACTGCTCTCCACAGATTTTGTCTCCCTTTTTTCGTTGAGTTTGCATATTTCACTTCTACAGGGGGAATAACAGCTGCAATCTTGCCTCATCACAATTGCAAAGAAACGATGATCCCCTTTCGCTGCATTTCCTAATTCCCCCAGTTCCTCTTTCAGGTTTATGCCTTTCTGTATGAAGCTGTCTTAGTAGCATGGAAATTAATTGAAACGAGTATGACTAAGAGGGGAAGACCCGAGAATGTCAGGATTTCAGTAGTAGCTCCTGAATTGCGTAAGTGCTATTTTTAAAGAGATTGCAGACAATGTTATGAATCATGGCAAACGTACTCAGATAAAGACAGGCCATTTCTTCCCAAAGGCTGAGCCTGACTGTTTAGCATCTGACTTTAGTCTGACTATGACAAATTGCAAATTGATACTGCATGGGTCCTAATAATAACCACCACAGTTAGATGGTGCCGTTAATTTGATGCATTACAAACGTGGGGCCCAATCCAGAGAGGTGCCGTGCAAACACTCCCACTGGAGCAAAGCTCAAGTGATTACTGATTACTGTAGCCTCCTCTTTCATGGCCTTCTTGATAACCACAACACTCCTTCAGCCCACTAAAAATCCCACACACTCCAGAGTCATAATCTGACTAAGCCCCCATCTTTTTTATATCATTCCACTTGCTCTCCCTGCTCCAAAACACCAAATATGAGCTTCTTGTCCTCACCTTCAGGTCTCTCTGTATCTCTTCCCCTCCCTACTTAGCCAATGTTGTTTCTTCTGATGTTCATCCCTGCCTCTGCTTGGCCACCACCAACACCAGGTTTGATGCCCTGTTTGTCCACTCTTCTTGTCAACACCTTTGGACTTTCTCCCATGCTGCTTTCTACATGCAGGATACCCTTCTTGAGCTGTTTGGAAAGAGTCTTTTTCTCCTCCTGCAAACTTGCTCCAAAATGACCCGTCTAAGATATTTCTTCTATTCAAAATGCAGAAAAAGGAAAAGGAAACAAAGAAAAGAAAGAGGAAAAGAAAAGTCATCCTCTTTATTCCATCATGCCATGAGGTCACCCTCCTTAAGTAACCACATAATCCTATTGGCAGCTTCCCTCCCCTCTCTTCTCCTCTCTTCCCATCCTTCATGCTGGAGCTGGTCAGGAATTTTCTGCTGGAATACCTTTCCTAATGGAAAATCAAAATAAAATATTTTGTTTCACACTGTGTCAACATTAATATGTATGCACCTGAACTGCTGCAGTGCCTCATGGGAGTTTTAGTTCAAATGACACATACCCCCATTTTCTTGCATGGGCCAAGTTCTCTGATTGGACTATATCACCCAGAATGAACTGCCATGGTGCTTCATGAGGTCCAATGACTGCAGTGCATCATGGAAGATGTAGTTTGGCCTAGGCCCCAGGCCTGTAAGGAAGCACGAGGGCATGAGGCACCCAAATAACATCTCCCTTAAGGTGCTGCGGCAGCTCAGGCAGATGCAGTTTAACGTCAAACCTATCCAAACCAAAACATGTTTTGACATTTCTGAGCAAATTTTTCCCCTGGCATTAGTCAGTAGATTTTGAAATAGCAGAAGTCTTGAATGCTTAGGCTGAAGAATAGGCTGCCAATGCAGGTGATCAAGTGGCTATTTAGCTTTTCTATAGTAGAGGTTGGAAAAGATATTCTTGAAGAATGAGATATTTAAATGTGATATTATTATATATATTATTCCATGAAAAATGTCAATAGTTTGATTTTTTTGGTCATGATTTGGGATGAAAACAAATGTTGAAATATCTGTATTGCCAGCTCCAGATAGTCAAAAATCATGAGTCAGGTCCCAGAATTCATGAGATTGGCTTAAAAATCATGAATTTTAAGACTTTTAAAAAACCGGGTTCTTTATAATTACCTTGTTTTACGGGCATTTCAGGTACCAGGTATATGCATTTCTCAGCAACCATGGAGCCTAGAAATGAATTTAAAAAAAAATAAAGCTGAGATTCTCACATAGTCATTTGATTCCAGGAGCTAGGACTTTAAGACACCACCACACATCGTGAGACTTGCAATAAAATTGTGAGACTTGGCAATACGGCAATATTGGCATGTCCTCTGGGATGGTTATTCTTATTATCAACCTATTCTAGTTTCATCCCTCCTTTTATCATGTGTAACTCACTTTGCAAGCTCTTTAAATAGAGATCATAATTTAGTTCTGTTTAGGGAGTAGCTTTGCACAAACTGGGTTACCGATAGAAATAATAAAGAGAAGAAAATAATAGCGATCAGATCCATTGCTAAAAATGCAGTTTTTGCCTTGACGAGTTTACCATCTGAATAAGGCAAGATAACCAGATATAGGAGAACAGCTCAGGCCCAGGAAGGTGTAGGGTTAGCTGACAGTCAGAAAGAGGAAGGGAGGATTGCATGAAGATGGGTTTTGAAGAGGAGTGGATGAGGACAGGATGAAGCTGACTTCAAGGGAGTTATGATGGTTTGCTCCAGCTGAGGATCTGTCCCCGAGAATGGGAGAAGAACATGAAAGGAGACAGGGGAAAGCTCTGGAATAATACAAGAACCAAAAAGGTAAAGAGGAGAGGAAAATGAGCTCAGAAATGCCGATTGGGGGAAGATAATCAGGGACTTGTATGTGAAGGTCTTGAAATGGATGTGGTAAAGGGCAGGGAGCCAATGGAGCACATCAAGGAGAGAGGTGAAGTAGCTGGCATTGGAAGTGCAGAAGATGACCCTAACAGGGGCATTTGGCACAGCTAGAAATTGGGAGAGAGGAGGCAGTTGCTTCCATACCAAAGCTTCATGTGGCACTGCCCATATTTCTATGGCATCGTGGAGACACTGCTGGGTCCAGGATGTGGGTCAGATTCTGCTCTCTTTTGCGTCACTGTCAAAATGCTCAGCAGGAAATGGAGGTTGCTCAGTTTTACAGATAGGTTTGTAATATATGTTTCCATCCCTCCCAGAGCATTTGTTAAGCACTGAGGTGCATGCTAAACGTGCTTTACATCAATAAAATGTTCTATACTTATGGCCTTCTAAGCATTCAGGGTCTCATTGATTTCAGTGGGTTTTTGGTCTGGGCCCCATTATGAGCCCAATCCTGCAAGTTGCAGCGTCTCAGCTGCTCAGAGGTTTTTTAGGTGCCTAATCCCATTGAAATCAATGGAAGTTAGGTGCCTAAATCCCTTTGAGGGTCTGAGCCTGAGCACCTATGATCTGTTGAGTACTTTCATCGCTCCTTGATTTCCCATTGTAGTCAATGAAGCGGAAAGCACTTGCTATTTTGCAGACCTCACCTTTCAGGATCGGGCCCCTTGACTAGCAATCTGGAACATGTCAGACTTCCAGAGTTTAAACCCAGCCCTGAAAGTGCAAAACAGACTCCTCAAGTTTTAGTAATAGTTAATTATTGCACTTAAAACTGGACTGGGTTTCCTGTTTCCTAGCTGATAGGTCTGGTTTCAAATGGCTGAGTCTGCCTGTGGTTAGCTCATCAGTATTGCAACTTGTTGCTGTCTTATTTACTGTCTGCATTTGTGCTGGAAAGCAACAGAAGGAGCATAGGGAAATCCCTTAAATCCAAAGGCTGAACTAAGCTGAAAATTGTCTCTTCTAACCCTATTATTAGGATTAGCAGAGCCACAGTTAGCCATAGAGGGTGACAGATTGCTTTCCCAAGGGAAGATAAGATGTGTAGCTCTGTTTGTGGAAATCAGACGTTTTGATGGCATGTCCAATAATAACATGTATAGTTCTGCCAGCTACTGCAAGAAAAGGCTAATCAAATCTCATATTTCAAGATGTAAATGAATAGCTGCAGGGTACAGGAAGGATTTTAAAGAAAGCTCAAGATACAGGTTTTACAATTAACATGATGGGGAACTTTGCCTTCCTCTGAAGCATCAGGCAGTGTGGTTCAGTGGATAGAACATGGGCATGTGGGTTAGATGACTTGGGCCCTAGTACCAGCTCTGCAATGAATGCACTGGGTGGCTTTACATAAATCACCTAACGTCTCTGTTAGAGATGATAGAAATTTTGGGGGAAAGCCCTCAAAAGGTTCGAACACAAATTTTCCTCCTTTTTTAAACCATTGATAGACCTCATCTCAATTTTCTGAATTTTGGTGCAATTTCAAAATGTTGAAGTGCAAATAACAAGGGGAAGGGAAGGAGGCAAATCTTTTCCTGACCAAGTCTGTCCTCTGTAGTTCAATTTCTTCACCTCTAACATGTGGACAGTGCAGTGATCCTGAAGTGGTCATGGATGGAAGAGGATCAAGTGGGAGATCGAAGACTTGGTCCATGGACCGAATCTCTGTGGACTGCAGAGAGACCAGTCTACATGACAGCCTGGCATACGATCACAATTATGAGTTCTGAAAGAAAGCTATACATGGCGCCAACCCCGAATAGGGAAGTAGGAAGAAAGAAAAAGGAGAAGAAGAGATATTTTATACAGAGATAATTTAGATCTATGGATGACTAGCATGATGTAAATGCTAAGTGTTATTGCTATGATGCTT
The DNA here is from genome assembly GCA_032164245.1 of Sternotherus odoratus. Classification (NCBI taxonomy): domain Eukaryota; kingdom Metazoa; phylum Chordata; order Testudines; family Kinosternidae; genus Sternotherus; species Sternotherus odoratus. The sequence goes on along the minus strand of JAVMKO010000002.1, from coordinate 17,298,770 downwards.
TTACAGAGGTCCGTCACACAGGCACAAAGCTTTATACAGGTTTGAATAAAAGTAGTTCATTCACTTCCATGCTTGGCTTCTCACAGTTGATTTTCTCTGCTGTGCTAATGAAATCCAGAAATATTAAAGGTAACGAAGACATAATGAATAACAAGCCTTAAATATAGCATAGTTTAACATTCACAATACATTCCTTCCAGGATCTCTGAGAATTTCTCCATTGAACAGCTCATGGTAACACAATTTTATCAACCTCCTATAATATTAGCAACCAGAAACCTCAGCAGAGGCAGGGGCCCCTTTGTGCATGACACCATCCAAACATATTACAGTAGAAAGTCTTTGCTCGAAAGAGCTAACAGTGGAAGTGAAAGAAACAGGACACGCTCTGGGATGGGGTATGGACCTATCCCAGATGATCCATCCAAGGGAGACTATTTGATCATCCTGAACTGCCCACCTCACAACAATTTAGGACAGGAAGTAAAGAAGAATCCCATATTCAAATGAAACTGCCTGGGGATTAAGCCAGCTAGAATATAGGCCCATCAGAATTTGGCCCATTCACTGGGATAAACACCCACTGATATAATTAATGAACCCAGGCTTTCAGGTTGACAGGGCAGGAAGACAGAACAATGCTCATATAAGACCAGGGTTGGCCATTATTCTTGAACAGCAGAAGGTGGGAGGTATAGTCACCTGTCCTGGGAAATGTATATCCTTAGGCACCTTTTACACACTCTCCCTGAAGGAAAATGCATAAAGGGTAACATGTGCAGCAATCTGATTTTCTGTGCTCATAGAGACAGGGGCACAGTCCTGCTTTGACAAATCATGCTGCCTCCCAAGCCTGTCACACAGGGCCCAATCATGGGAGAGAGCAAGTGTCTCCTCTGGTGCCCCGAGCACCCTCAACGCCTGAGGAAATCAATCGGGCATGGTTTCCTTTGTGCTGCTCCAGTTGTTCTCACAGGTGCCAGTTGAATCAGTTCCAAAGAATCTGGAAGCCCCTGCCAGCTCTGTCGTAGAATCATAGACCATCAGGGTTGGAAGGGCCCTCAGGAGGTCATCTAGTCCAACCCCCTGCTCAAAGCAGGACCAACCCCCTTGCTTTGTGAATCACAGAATCTAGGCTGGTGGGAACCCTGCCGGACCAAGACCACTATCCACAGTGCAGACCGGAGAGGGGAATTTGACCTCTAGCTGAGATCTCTCTTCCCAAGACTAGGAACGCTTAAAATAGAGGAATAATTGGGTTGGAATAATTCATGCATTATGCAATGAATACAACTACGCCTGTGAAGCGCAGCTCTCAATGAGAGGTGGGGCCGAGCAGCCCTACTCCTGGGGGAGCTCTGGGAGGGCTTGTGCCTCGAGGAGGCTCCCTCCTGGATGGGAAAGAGAAGTCTGCCTCTGTCCTCCCCCCACCATGCACACTCACGCGGGGGTCAAGCACAGCCTCGCCCTCTCTTTCGCTGGAGTCCTTCCAATGTTCCAGGTCAGGAATCTCCTTTTCCTGACCCTAACCCAGCTCTGCAGGATCTTCCGGGGAGCAATATCTTGGGTTCCCGTGTGCACATCTCTTAGCAGATTCAACTTTTATGCAACTGGGCCTGGCAGTGGAATTCTTTTCCAGGTGAAGTCCAAGCCTATTTTAAGGCTGCCTAGGCCCTTTGCTGGCGTTCAGCACAGGGGTGAATTACACCCTCTGTCAATGCAGGAATTGTTTTTCTGAAATGCTGTGCAGCAGTGTCCACGTCTCTGAATTTCAGGCAGCTCTGTGCTGCTAAACACGAGAGTGGGACGGACAGGTCTTGTAATCCACAAATTATGACAGCGAGAGATGGTCGTTTCGTTTAATGTGTGGCATGTCAGGAAATGTTTCGCTATCAGCGGACACAGTCCCTACAGATAAGAAATCCCCCAGGAACAGTGGAGAGCTGGAAAGGGCTGTTTTAAATGGGATTTGTCGGGACCAGCTACAGAATGAAGAGACAGGAGGTTCTGGGGCTTTGCAATGGGAAGGCAAATGTAAAGTCTGCAGATGCCCTCTGAGCAGTTTCCTGGTATCTTTCCCAAAGAGAAGCTAACACTACGAAAGAGGCAGGTGGGGGTTTCCTGCTATCTTGGTGTCCAGTTTCGGTAATGGGTAGAGTTGGAAAGTCCGGCTGCCGTTGCTGGAAATGTAATCTTCCTTCATTGATCTGTTGCGGATGGGAGCCCCTGCTGTGTACTCTCTCTCACCACATCTTACTTGTATGTGAAATGTTAGGTTTCAACAGGCAGCCCTCTTTCTTAACCTGGACGTTACTCCATTTCAGTTGCTTTATATCACCATGTACTGTGGAACTTCTGAAATGCTTCAGGGCCAACTGACTGTTGCTTAGATTTGCTCAAAGATCAGGGCATGAAGACATACCTACTGGTTCTTTCAGTGCCACTTGCTTATTATTTTCTGGGAGGGAAAAATATCATGAGTCTCACATTTAAAAAACACACAACAATTTCTAAATCAACCACATTAAAAACAAAGGGCAGAGATGATTTCCCATGTCTACCCTGATATGACACACTGAGGCAGGTTACAACAGTGCCGGTCGGTTATGTCACACAATACAATGTGGTAATGCAATGTGATAGCAAGACAAAACGCAAGACCCTGGGTCAAAAAAGGGTTGCTTTCAAAACTTAGCCCATTTCTACCCTTCCCGTGGTGCAAGAAACATTTCACCCGGAGTTAATGTCACAGATGCCAAACCAGCCCTCTAGTCCCATTCCCTAGAATGTGACCTGACAGAAAATGTGAAAAATTGGGACGGGGTGGGGGGTAATAGGAGCCCATATAAGAAAAACACACCAAAATTGGCACTGTCCCTGTAAAATCGGGACATCTGGTCGCCCTATTAGCTCTTTCCTGTAGCTTTGGTTGGTATTTCTGGTTTCGATCCTTCCTGGGTAGCCAAGGAAAATTGAGGGGAGAAAGGGAGACAGGCAATGCTATTTTTGTGCCTTTACCTCCCATCCTTGTCCCTTTCCTTTTGAATGCTCACAGAAGGGGCCTGATAAATAGCTCTAGAGATTTAGGCTGGCACTTTTGGAAGTGCTGAACATTGGCCTAACTCAGCTCCCATTGAAGGCAAACTCCACTTGGTTTCAGTGGGAGCAGGGTTAGATCAATGGTGAGCGTATTTGAAGAGCCCACCCTCAAATCCTCTGTGTAACATGGGCACCAGAAATATAAATGTCCTCAGCCAATGCCGCCCAACCCTGCACTGGAAATGTACCCCCCCACCCCCAAGGTAAGAGGATGGTTTTAATGATAGTTATCAGGAAAAAGATTTCAAATGTGTATTAGTTGACTGTAAGGGGAGGGATGATCCAGTGGTTAAGGCATTAGCCCATTAGTCTTAGAAGCCCGTGGCTCAATTCCCTGCTCTGACACAGACTTCCTGTGTGACCTTGGGTAAGACCCTGAGCCTCTCTTTGCCTCAGTTCCCCATCTGTAAAATGGAAATACCTCATAGACGTTGTGAGGATAAAGACTATGAAATGATTTGAGATCTACTGATGGAAAGAGCTACATAATAGTTGCGTGTTATTATATGACTCTTATCTTGTAAGCTCTTCTAGGAAGGGACTCTGCCTTCAAATGTGTTTTTAAAGCACATAACACAATAGTGCCTGTATCCTGTTTGTGACTTCTGGCACGGTTTTAAATGGTAATAATTGTTTTCTCTCTCTGGCCTATTTCATGGTTGGCCTCACTGCCAGCAAGGGGAATAGGAGACAAGACCAATATTGATTACCCTACACAGAGAACTTATGTAATACAGCAAGGTGCTCAGGAAGAAAGAAAAAGGAGAAGAAGAAGTTGTGGTGTTGATAGCTAGCTAGACCAGAGCTGGAATACCTAGAGGGATGGAGCTCTCTGCTCCCACTATAGGGAAGGGCTTCCCCCTGCTCTTCCTTATAGTGATCAGCTTCATTTCCAATAATTATAATGCTGCTTACCCATAGATCCACCTGCTGAGTTACATTGCTTTAGCTGGAATGTATTTATGTTCTGAATGAAAGGAATGGTTCTAGGAATTGTGCAGGATATGCCCTGCAGGGCCTGGGTCCTCCCGAGTTTACAGATCGAGGACTTTGGGTTGGTAACAAAATTCAGATTTAATAGAAAATAGTTTGTTTTCTAGACCAAGGGGGTGTGTTTCTCTCTGTGGTTACTGAAGGGGTGATTACAAGTTGAATTGTAATACCTGTGCTAGCTGTACTCTAGCTAGCCTGGCTAAAAATAGTAGTGAAACTCTGGTAGCACAGATTACAAAGTATGCACTTGTATTACTAGCCTGTGGAGATGGTTTTACTGCTGCATCTTTGAGCCATGTTAGCTAGATTAAAGCTAGCCTAGGTAGGCCTTCCTGAGCTTTGATTGCTATTCTGTTATATCTGGACTAGATGACCTCACAAGGTTCCTTCCAGTTCTATGATTGTGAGGAGCAGGCACTCTCAGGGTCCTGGTTTGCTCTGGGATCCTTCTCTGGAGTTTCTGTACCCGGTGTGGAGAGAATTGGCATGCCCTGAGCAGATCAAATCAGCAGTGGCCATGGCCCTAGGACAGAGCTGATTTTGTGAGACTGTCTGACCAGAGCAGTGGTGCAGAGCTGACTTTGCAATGTGGCCTGAGGGGACTGGCAGACAGGAAGAACTGATTGCTCAGTGACTTAACACATGGTGGCAGTGCTGAGCTGACTTCATGACACCCCAAAGTACCAGGCCAGCAGTAGTAGGTCTGAGATCACAGAACTGGACTAGGCGACTGCCCACTGAAATGGGACCCGGCAATACCTTATCTCTCAGGGACGGAGCAGAGCAGCAGAGAAATGCCACCGCATGATATCTTTTGACTACCACTGAGGCTAATTTGACCCATGAGTGAGGTCTACAGTGGGACTAAGAGTTCTGGACCTCTATAAGATGGGCATTCATTACTTTGAACTGTGGTGTGGACCAAACTCCTGATGCACTGATCTGAGTGGCTTGTTTTCTTGTATGTAGATAGGGCTTGTTTTCTTTCTTTTCGTTGTTTTACCCCTTTTCCCACCCCCCAAATAAAAATTATATTTGTGGTTCCATGTTCACCAAAGTGCCTTCCAGTGATTGGGGAAATGCTGCTTGCAACGGTGACCAGGGAGGTTTTATTTTCATTTCCTGGAGCCAGAAATGAGTATGGAGACTCAAGCTACAGTTTTATTTATTTTAGAACAAAATAAATAAAATTATAGACAGACTGAACCCAGTCCTTATTGACCCCTGGAACAAGGGCTACAGCTATGTAGAGGTTGCCTATTAATTTCTATGGTGGAAGTAGGTTTTCTTGATGTGTACCATGCTGGCTCCTCTAAGAGCTACCAGGCTGCCGGTAACTGGGGCAAGGGAACTCTGGGAAATGTAGTCACCAGAGACACACTGGGAATTGTAGGCTGCTGCAAGGTATGCTGGGAAGGAGGGAGTAAGACTATATAAGGAGCTGCCATTTGTTCAAACAGATGAGAGAGTTGTAAGGAAAAAAACCCAACACTGTGGGAAGGGGGTGAAGGAAAGAGGCCTGAGGTAATATACTACTGATGGTGATTTGAAGTTCAGTGTGAGTTATTGTTTAGGGGCTCCAGGTTGTTCAAAGGTGTTAAGGAGGCCCCCCTTCAATCCCTGCACCAAAATGGGAAGGATCAGTGTGGATCCCAGAGAAGAACTCTGGCATTACTGAGCTGGGGGTAGGTGTAGGAGCTGTTTAGTCCTGTGTTATTTAAGGTAAGAGACTGCTTAGCAGCGCTTAATTTGTGCCAGGACTTACCAGAGCTGAGACCCAGGCATATCTGGGCTGGCTGCATCAGTTATGAAAGTAAAAAAAAATTGCTTGAGCCCTGGCACGTCTTTCATTACAAATTAAACACTGCTGTGTAGCCTGAGGAGGATGCAGAATCACTGTGTGTTAAGACTTCTGGTTTCCTATTTGAAGAGGAAGATTTCATAGCTTTGCAGGAGGTCCTAGCTACTCAACCAGCTGGGGACAGTGAGGCAGTGAATAGCTGGCCAGGGGTAAGAATCTGCTATGTGGATGTTTGTGGAAATGGACTGGGGTCAGCATCCTGCCTTGCCACCTATCTGGAAAATTGCTCAACCATCCTGGAGCTGTTGACCATCGATTCAGCTTTCTTCCTGTAAAATGGCCGTGCCAATAGCTGATCTCTCAGTGAGGGGAAAACCATATCAACTGGTCACATTTCAATAAAAACAGAGATAGGCAAACCAGGGTGTGGTTCAGATGCGGCTCCCATTTAATTCAAAGCTGAAGAGGTGGGAGGCTTTGCCCAATGGGTTCCCATTTCTGCTCATTGCTATTTGAAACCGTGATCTCCAAGACAAAGCACTTTTGGTTTTGCAAAGCCTGTTGGGTTTCTTGTGAAATTAAATCCTGGCAGAGTCATTGGGATTGGATGTCAAAACATCAAATCTGTAAAGTGTAGGAGGTTGAGAGAAGTATGGGTTGGTTTGGGCCGAGCTAATCTCAATCCCTGATGTCTACAGGGAAATAACAGCCCTGCTTCCCCATGGTCCTTCAAAACCTTTGTGTAATAGGGAGTTCTCACAGCTGGTAATTCTCCCGCCATCTCATTAAACAGAGATCACTGAACAGCGATCTGATGGTAACCGCTTTCAGTTCAAGAAACTGGGTGCAATTCTTCACCTGTCCCCAAATCATCCAGTCCCCTCCCCTTTGCAGTTTCTAAGGAGTAAAAACCCATGATAGTGAAAACTCTGGATATTTTAAACACTCTCCCAGGTTTTCCTACCAATCATAATTTTCTGGTTACCCAGTTTATAGCGGGGTGTGTGTGTAAATTTCACCCTGTGAAGAGGGTCAGCATGATATCTATGCATCACTTGAGTCTGACTTAAACCCTCGCACAAGGACGTTGGTAGCATATAGACCTGGCACTTCGCACAGGGGTGAATTTCACTCTGCATGATTTTATAATTACTATGACTCTAGCAGTCAAGGATACTTGTGCAGAGGACACATTCTGAAGAGCTTATTACTTTGCACTCATCATTCGCTTAAGCCCTTGAATCCTTTGTGGACAGCTATAGAGGGAGCAAATTCAGGAGCTTGAAGACTTCTATGCTGCATGCTATTCATTTCCAAGGGAACAAACAGGAATGACTTTGGAAAGCTGAATAGCCTGTGAGTTAATGTATGGATTTTTCAAAGTCCGTGGGTTTTTTTTTTTTTTTAACCGCTTGTTTAGAGCTCATCTATGTTTGGAGAGATTCCAGATTTCAGTCAATAGGGGATAGGATTTTTAAAATTGCTCCGCATTGGCCTAAATATTCCCATTGATGTTCAAGGGGAACTTTACCTTTGACTTGAATGGGAGAAGTTAGGCCGGTGCTGAGTGCTCTTGAAAATCTCAATTTGCCTGTTCTTTGAGCCCTGAAACTTGACATGGGAGTCTTACTTAGGGCAGGTCTACACTTAAAATGCTGCCATGTGAAGACACTACTACACAGATGGGAGAACTTCTCCCCTCTGCATAGTTAATCCACCTCTCCGTAGCTATATTGTCCAGAGAAGCCCTTCCATTGATGAAGTGCTGTCTACACCAGCAGGTAGATCAGTATAACTTTGTCACTCAGGGGTGTGGATTTTTCACACCCCCGAGTGACATCATTATCCCAAGGTCAGTTGATAGTATAGTCGTGACCTTAGAGTTTTATGGAAAAGAATGGACCAAACCCTACCATCAGTGGGTTGGTACAGGTGGATTTGATTGCAGAATCTAGCACAATAGATTCATTCAAAGTTCATTGTATCAAATTAGGTGTAGGAATGTGCTAAAGAAGTCAGAAGAAAATCGGTATTGGAAAACTGTGAAAACACAGCTTGTTTTATGATCTGACATGAAAATAATGTTGCTGTCATTCTTATGATCTGATATGAAAAGAATGTTGATGTTGTTTGGTGTGTCTGGTGGGAGCTTTTCTGGAGTATTATGTAATCTAACTGGAGTCCTCCTAGAGTACTATTGTACTGTGTTGAGACTGCCATGTAACCTTTCCCATTCCCCTCTGGTGCATCCCTGTACCACTGGCAGATAGTATTATGCAGTGAAGATTGTTTTGTCATCCTGAATCAACAGGTACTGGCCAATGCCAGGAGCATGGTACTATTAATTGCTACACATTGAAAATTAGATTCTGCCAAGTGCTGATCTTTGTCCCCAGTCTAGCAAAATAATTATCAATGAATACAAGTTTAGAATGTGTTCAGATGAAGGCATTGGGATTAGTGTATAAAATTAAGGATGTATCTGGAACTGAACCTTGCAGTCAAGGAAGACTAACATGGACAAGAAAAAATACGTGCAAAGGGAGAGTATGGGAAGATAACTGGTGGCGAGATCGGTGTTGGGAACGTTCATGAGGGATAAGGTTTTTTTTTAAAGAATTGGTATAAAGAAGGCTAGGAAGTATTGGCTCTGTTTGTAACAGGCTGCTGCTGTACCAATGGGATGTGTGTTCTTACTGTGCAGATAGTAAAATAAAAGGATAATATGAATGTCAATCTGTCTTGTAATGTGAAGGTTGACGAACAGATGTTTCGGGGTTTACCTAAAGCAGTAATTCAACCACTATGACTTCAGTACTGCTCTTGCTGCAAAAAGTACTTCGGGGTTATTATGCCTTTGTTGTTTGGGGTTTTTTGTTTGTTTGTTTGTTTTTGGGTTTTTTGCATTTAGCTGTGTCTCTATTTGGTGGTATTGAGAAAAATAGCAGCACAATAACCAAAAGAGATTTAACAGAGAGGATATCTGGAGAGTGATGGTGTTCTTCTTTCCTTTTTTGTCATTCTTGGGATCTATACAAGTTTTGTTTTGGGAGCTGTACATTGAACGTGATATTCTGAAGGAATGGCTCAGAAGGCCCGAGTTCTAATTCTGGTTGTGACACTGATTAGCCTTGAAAAGATCTGTTTCCATTTTCTTATCTGTGAAGCAGGGACAATAATATTAACCCACCAAATTGATAGAGGTGTTACAAGGTTAATATCTGTAGAGTGTTTTGTTCACACAAAGGATATATATATAAAAGACACAACATTGAAAAATTGCCTTTTCTCTAATGCTTCATGGTCTTCCTGGTGCATTGGAAGTAAAAAACATAATCCTTACAATGGAGCTTTGTCAGCCAAATAGCCAATTTGATGTCTCGTATCCAGAACAAGCAGTACTTGGGGTTACCTTTTACTGTCTAACTGTTGGGGCTTTCTCCATTTATGACTGAACAATTATCATATAAAAATCACTTCCTATTCATGCCATTCTTAATAGGTTTTAAATGCAGGGCTACTTTAGGAAAGTGGATTATAATAGAACAGATTATGCATTTTTCTTCAGCTTTTTAGGTGTACTCATAACGACGGCTATTACTGTTGATGAGAGCATTGCAGAGCAGTCGTGTAGCAACCACCTCTGAATAGCTCAGTGTCGAAAGCTTTAATTCTCCATTTAATAATAGTGAAACTTGTTAATACTAATTCTATACAATCATCTCCAAAGCTGCTTAGAAAGCGTGCAGTCATGGATTTAGTCTGCAACATGGGGGGAATGGCAGGTGACATAATTACAAGGCCAAGAAAAGCAGAATTAGAATAGTGATTAGAATTGTGTGGAATAGGTGTATCCAAGCCTTGGACCCACACAAAGCCAGTCCGGGTTCAGGTCTGTGAACACGTTCTGAGGTTCCTAAATGTTTTCAAACAGCCTCTCCTCCCAATCTGACTTCCCTCCCTGTTCCAGAACCTTGAGACCCCAATACTTGCCCCTGATTTGTCAGAGAGGCAGCGGAATCTGTATTCAGCTAGCCCGATCCCTTCCGAGGCAGGGTGACCCCCACAGTTTTAAGAAGGTAGGATGTAGCCATTCCTCCTATCAGGCTCCCGGGTGGGGAGCACACAGGATGGAATGACAACCCCACAAGCTGCTAGTCTTGGTGTGTGGGGTGGGGTGGGGGGGAGGAATGCTCAGTGGGGACAAAATTCATTCTGGGCAGGGGGCTCTTCATACATGGTGCTTAAACCACTTTTGGAGGTTTGTGCGGTAACTTCTTCGAAAGCAAATTTCAAATTGCAATATTTGGCTGTAGATTTCACAATTCGCTTTTCACACTGAGTTGGTTAGTTACCTAAGACACTCAGTCAAGGAACAGAAGCAATACCACAACTTGTGTAACTAGCCAAGGCTTATGAGGGACTTGGTGTTGAATAGGGTGTTGTGCCAATCCTCTACAGAAGGGTAAATTTCATCCACAGTGACTGACTTCCTGATGCCATGGGGCTCCAATTTGGAAATCCTGGAACACCAACCAGTTAATGGGCACACCCATGTGCTTCTAGAAAAACACATATTTAAGTGCATTTCTGGATCAGCACTAAGGTGCTGTGCACGTTTCAAGATCAAGGCACAAATCCAGGCCTTTCTGGGACTTTTGTCCACACCATTACAAACGACTATAACTCTAGCCAAAAAAAATCATCTAAGGAATCAAGGGATCAATGTGCTCTGGCTGGAAACCCTTTTTCTAATAATAAATAATAGTCACCAATCATAACTTTCAATCTTCAAAGTACTGTATAAAACACTCTCTAAAGAATTATCTCTACAGCCTTGTGCTGGTAACAAGCCCTGTTTCTTTAGCTGCTGTAGCTGGGATCCATGAGTACAATTACGCACCCAGAATTCAGGCCTGGATCAATCAATGAACGTTCAATGCACTTGAACAGAGCCCCCATCTCAAATTTGGCCTGTCCCCAGCCACATCTGGCCGAATGGCGTTGCGACCTGGCACACGGGATCTAGGGCTTCTCAGGTTGGCCTCTGCTGTCAGTAGCTCTAACAGCCGGGGGCCCACACGGTGACACCAGCATGTCAGTTTTATACAGTCACTCTTTAGACAATTGTTACCCTGTTCTGTAAACTTTGACCTTTAATCTGTGTTCTGACAATAGGTGACCTTGACTCTATAACCTCTGGCACCATTCCTTCAAAGCATCACACCCATTGTGGGACTGAGTCATCTATCTGCTGCCCCGACCAGGAAAACTGAGAGGTCTGGAGCTTGTCAGGAGCTAAGATTCACAATGTGACGGAGAGACTAATGGCATTTTGGGCTGTATAACTAGGGGCATTGCCAGCAGATCGAGGGACGTGATTGTTCCCCTCTGTTCGACATTGGTGAGGCCTCATCTGGAGTACTGTGTCCAGTTTTAGGCCCCACACTACAAGAAGCATGTGGAAAAGTTGGAAAGAGTCCAGAGGAGGCCAACAAAAATGATTAGGGGCCTGGAGCACATGACTTATGAGGAGAGGCTGAGAGAACTGGGATTCTTTAGTCTACAGAAGAGAAGAATGAGGGGAGAACTTTCAACTACCTGAAAGGGGGTTCCAAAGAGGATGGATCTAGACTTTTTCGGTGGTAGCAGATGACAGAATAAGGAGTAATGGTCTCAAGTTGCAGTGGGGAAGGTTTAGATTGGATATTAGGAAAAACCTTTTCACTAGGAGGGTGGTGAAGCACTGGAATGGGTTACCTAGGGAGGCGGTGGAATCTCCTTCCTTAGAGGTTTTTAAGGTCAGGCTTGACAAAGTCCCGGCTGGGATGATTTAGTTGGGGTTAGTCCTGCTTTGAGCAGGGGATTGGACTAGATGACCTCCTGAGGTCCCTTCCAACCCTGATATTCTATGATTCTATGAACAAAAGGCCTGAAAATAAGGGCTCAGCTGGAGCTGCTTATCCTGTTTGAAGTCACTTCAGTGATGTACAAACCGCAATGGAAGAAGAGTCATGAATGTGTTTTATTGCTACATTAGGTTGCTTTTTCAGGATTTGTGACTGTAAAACAATGCTAACCTTGAGACTGGGGGTGCTGTGTGTGTGTGTGTGTGTGTGTAACAACAGTCTTTAGCTAGCTAGGATGTAAAAATTATTCGTGGGTTTAGCAAGACCTAACATTGTTAACTTCATGAAAGGAAAGCATGGAGTGTTGCATTCTGAGGTTTTCAATGACAACGCTTATTTGTTGTGCTGCCCTGAGTGGTTGGAACTAGAGCAACACATAACAAGTATGGGAGGGCCCAGTATGTTGAATCTGATGGCTCATTATATATGAGGAACACTGAATCTAAACTGTGTTTTGCTGAGGAAATTAAACATGTTGAACTCATTAAGAGAAAACTACAGTAGGCATTTCTAAGTCAAAGTTGTCCATGTTAATATAAATACCGTGTACATACAGAGTCCTCTCAACTCATTTTGAAGTCCATGGGAGTTAAAAATATGCTCAGAAACACCTTTAACTTGCCTTGAATTATGAGCATCACCTGTAAGTGGAATGATAAGTCTCTCAAAATCAGCTGTCTTGTGGGTTGTACCTGCCACCTTCTTCTGAAATCTAACAAAGCAAGATTTTCACTGCATTCAAACCAGAACTGGAAAACTCAGTCTTTCAAACAACATGGTAGGAGCAATTTCAGATCCTGAGATTCCTCCAGAATTGAAAGAGGTTCCAGTCTGAGCATCCTGCTCTGGCCAATCACTAATATTTGGTCCCTTTAAACTCTCCAATTTATGCAACCACATCATTATTAACTATTTTTATTATACTAGCACCAAAATTTCCCAACTGAGATCAGGGTTCCACTGTGCTAAGCTTTGGACAGTCATCTAGTGAGAGACACTTTCTGCCCTGAAAGACTTACAATTTACATAGACAAGATGCACAAAAGGTGGGAAAAGAAGTGGAGGCGGCATTGAGGTGAAGTGACTTGTCCAAGGTGTTACAGCAGATCAGAGACAGGAATAGATTCCCGTGTCCTACCCAATACACCATCTTGTCTTCAGCCTCTACAGGTTGTTGCTTATTATTTTGAAACAAGCCATCAGCCAGATAAGAGCACTCATCTGCTTTGCTGATTTTTACCTGATTACAGGGGTTTATCTATGAGAGAACTGTATGTGATGAGCAAGGCCGTTTCCTTCCATTACAGGATAATTAACAGTGTTTACAGTAAAATCTTCAGTCTATAGATGAAAATGGTCTCAAGATGGATGCCGGTGCTTAGGTTCACCAGTAGGTTTTCCCTCTCAAAAGCAGCAGTCTGCAGCTTGTATTGGCATGTGTTGCAATGGTTTGAGAGTTTGTTCCATTTGTTTGTGAAATACCTCTGAGGCACTTTTTGCCTTGAACCTCCCTTCCCCTTCCAGTCCAGTTTTGCCATGATCCTTGCTGCCTTAGTTTACTCTGCAGACAAAATAAATAAAACTGATGTGATACCAGAAAATTCTGAAGAATGGAAGTGTTAATACCACAATCTGGACAGAAGTAACCTCTTCCCCTGAAATTTAAAAGGCACCCTAAGTTTTAGAGGGAGTTTATAGCTCAAGCTAAAGGCCAAACTACTGTTTTAAAGTTGAACTAGGTGGTTATAAAATGATGTGCCTTCCATATGTAACCTACACACCTCCTGGGTGTGGTGTTCTGGTCCATCTAATGGCACCTAAACCACTTAACGAGAGATTAATGAGTCTGTTCGAGAGCTTTAGCAAAGAGTCTATGGCTTTTAGCTCATGCAGTAGAGGCTCATGCACCAAGCTCCAGCAGGCACCAGGTTTGATTCTGCCCACTGACGACCAGTGTTACACACAGACAAAAATAGCTGTATTGCTTGTGATAGGATGATAGTCTCTGTATTCCCTCTTAGAGAAGCACTATGGGTAAAATGAAAAGTTCTCAAGACTAACACTGGAGGTGCAGTGTACGTTTGCGGGGTGGAAACCCCTGATTGCAGGGAGAAGCTTCCATTTTCAAGGAGCCCTGAGAGGTGGGGGGTCCTTATGATGGGAGCTCTGATTTCCCTCACTCTCTTTCTACAATGCAGCTGACACATGCAGATATGCCATGTGTCTTCACTGGAATAAGAAGGTTCACGTATAGCCAGATCCCTGACCGTTTTCTCTGCACCATGTACAGACATTTATTGCAGGGCAAAGTGGCTGTAAAAGGCTGTGTTCGCAGAATGGAAACATTTTACATCCACCTGGCCTTGGTGCAATGACTGTACAAGGTGCAGTGAAATGGAGAGTCAGATGTGGAATGGTCTAGAGTCAAGAAAGTGACTCTCTGAAACAAATAGGTATTGATAAAAGCAAATACATAATAGGTAGGTAGCTAGCAAGTCTGGGAAAGCAATGCTTGATAAAGTTAATGACAAACCCATCACCAGAGGTGGCATACAGATAAACAGTTTTGGAAAGGGCTGAATGGAGTGATGTTCCCTCAGAGGTACTTCCACCTCTCCCTGCTGTCGTACGAGTTCACATTACTAAGGGCATCTAGCTTGAGCTGAAAGTGAAGGGAACTGGACAGTTGCCAGATAAGCATGTCTAATAAGGAAATGAAATATAACAGACTGGCAAATTTATTTGTAAAAACCCTTATGGACTGCGTAATTACCCCAAAAGGTGTAATGACAAAGTGGAATAAGAAAAGCCCAGACTCTCTGACAAATTGTATGAGAACAGCACTGATACAGACACATTCTGATATAGAACACAGATCACATCTCAAAGTTTGCTGACTCAGTTTGGGCTAGTCCTCATTGTTAACCCAACCTGGTAACTGCTTCAGCTCCCCATGGCTAGCTCCAGACTATTACTTACCCCCAGCCAAGTGGGCTTCAGCCTAATCCACGAATGTCAGCTTCTTTAGGATGCTAGAATCATGTCCCTAGTAGGCTCCTATCTACAGTCTTACACTGTATCTTTATGAATCAATATTGTCAGATAAGAATCTTTCTCCACCGCTTGATTTCTCAAGGTAAGCCCACCCACTCAACCATTAGAGTATCCCATAGAGAATATCCGGCACCATTTCCACACACTTGTCTACCCTTCCGCACCGATAGATACTTAGCGAATTTCAAGCACGTTCCTGACAGGAACACAAAGAAACTACAAGTACTTTGAGACTACCCTGGAGCATGGGACAAATTGAACTGTCCGTCCACATGTAACAGCACCATCAGTTTCCCTTTCTACCTATAGAGGGAGCCAGAGAGCTCGTGTTTCCTGCAAGACCACTAGCTCTGTGGCTTTCAACTGATGATGATAAATATTATTCATCTACTTCTGATTTACAGAAGTGAGAGTGAAGAATCAGGCCCAGATCAGGGC
The DNA here is from genome assembly GCA_032164245.1 of Sternotherus odoratus. NCBI lineage: Eukaryota > Metazoa > Chordata > Testudines > Kinosternidae > Sternotherus > Sternotherus odoratus. The sequence goes on along the minus strand of JAVMKO010000002.1, from coordinate 17,283,476 downwards.
TCAAATATCATAATTTTGCAGCAATGGGCTACAAGAGTCCTTTTGGCCCTGACACTAACTCTGGACTGCAGGGAGGAGTAGGCGTTTGGGAAAACTTGTGGACAGAAGCAGTATTTCTGTATTCAAACAGCCCCTAATGATTGTGTTCTTTAAAAAAGATTAATAAAACATAAAGAACCCACATCTGATAATTCTGGAAATGCAAAGAGCAGCAACAAAGGTCCTGGGGATTGAGGGTGAGTGGGTTTTTTTTGTTTTGTTTTAAATCAGCTGTGTGTTTGTTGAACTGTTCCTCAAACATTATTTCTGGTTCTGCTTTTTTGTCCTCTGTTAAAGGAATTGTAATGTCCTTTGACTGTGTTAACAGCAATGTATTGAACAGGCAGGAGAGAGGGGGAGGGAAAAGCTAAGGAGGGCAGCATGATGGAGATGGAAATGAAGGATTTCCACCCACGCACTCAGCATGTACTTCAATAATGGAATAATCATGTACGGTTTCTTTATAGCTGTCTTCCCATAGCATTTACCGCCTCTGGCTAGAGATGAAGCAGGGTGGGTACTGAAGTCAGTTTTTACAGTCATGTTTGCATCATGATTTACATTTTATTATCCCCATTAGAAAGCTGAGATGCATAAGGAGAGCTAATGCAGTAGCTTCAACTCACTCTGTTGATTCATTTCAGTTTGCATGAGCTTGCACCCTCTGATTTTTTCCAGCGTCCTACAATCCCCAAAAACTTGAAACAAGACACAGTACTTTCCCCTGGTTTTACGCGGATGTTGCCTCAAACTGAGTCTTACATGATGTTGACTCAACTCTCTATATCTGTCCAGATTTTTTCAAAACAAGATCAACACTGGCCCAAAAGCATTGCCAACCTTTCAAGCAATCTGTGCTGGGTTTTGGATGAAAACCAAAGCCAGATGGCTTCATATAGTGGATGTAACTGCTACTAGAATGAGTAATACAGTAGAGTTCCCTTACTGGTGTTTCTATATTTATAGCCAGTTACAGGATGTTCTTGTGTATTCTCCATGCTTGTTGCTAATAAAGTTGAAGACTTGTTTTATGTGTCTCATCCTGCACTCCTGAAGGAAACCTAAACATGTTTGGTATGATTTTCCATGTACTGCACCTTTAAATTATTAGCAAACCGCCGCCTCCTGAAATCAGTCACCAGTTCAGTTCAGTTGCAGTGTGTCAGCTACACTGCCCGCTCTGACATTTGTTCTTGTTTTTGCTCTCTTCATTTAACTAAATGACTGAAAATCTCTGGCTGCTCTTGGTGTAGAGGAAACAAAATCTTTCATTTCCCATGGTGCTTGGGAAAGCATTTCCCACTGCTCTGTGTAAAATAACAATGTCCAACTGATGATCATTATCTCTGTTGCAATGGATGTCATACTGTGGTCCACACAGCTGAGAAGAGAAATGAGAAGCACTTGCAGATTAAGTGTGAGGAGGTCAATAAATAGAGATATAGTGTAATATGTGCAAAATTACCAAAATAATACTTGTCTCTATAGCTACAGCTTTTGTGCCTTGTCTCTCATATAAGTTGTGAGCTCGTTGTGGCAGATGTTGTCTTTGTTACATGTCTGTACAGTGCTTAGCACCACAGGGGCCTTGAGTGAGTTTCCAGGCATGATTGCAATATCAATTAATCATATTAAAGCTCCTTTCATCTTAGGCCTCAAAGCACTTTGCCGATATTAACCATGAAATCTCATAATATACCTGCCAAATAGGAAAGGTGTGTATGCAAACATCCATCAAGACTGCTGCTCCTTCTCTGAAATTCAGCCACCTTTTGGAGTAGAACAGAGCATACAACACCTTGGGTGAGCTTAGGGAGAGAAATATTCTCTACTATATAGCACCTAAGTGTGCTAGAAGTTTTGCAGATAAGGAAACAAGGCCTCTCTCATGAGGTTATTGCAAGCTAACAATAGTAAAGCTTATCCTAGCCAAGTGAAACTGCAAGGGGAATCTAGAGAGGCATGGTATAGTTATTAAAGCTGCACAAGACTCCAAGTTGCCAAATCGGAAATGTAAATTTTTTCCATGGGAGGTAAATTATATTCCAATAAAAATTCAGTTTCAGAAGCACCAAAATGGAATTTTTCAAAACATGTGTCCCGGCTTCATGGCTCCCCAGGCACCCAGAAGCGAGCCAGGTCGGTGTGGATTGCCACGGACTCGCAGGGGCAAAAAAATGCAGGCCTGTAATTTACCAGGCTGCACGTGGCAACAGACTATATGGTAAGGGATACAAGGAGAGTATGGGTCACGACGCGACCTGCAGACACACACACACAACTAAAATTAATCAATTTAAAGTTTTATTGGGGATAATTACAAGGGGTAAGGGAGCAGCCTTTGATTAGCTAATAGACTTAATGAAACTTAAAACACACAATGACTAAAATATCTACTAACAATATTTATAAACAAAGATACAGCATTTAGTAATAATCGATACTTACAAATACAAACCAACACATAACGACCGGCAAACGTAGAAGCTCTGTTCGAAACACGTGAGCTGAGAGGCTTTGAGGCGATCAAGCTCAGTTACGGGGGTACAGGACAGGATACACAGGATTCAGTTTTCTTTCTCCTCTCTCTCTCTCTGTCTGCCATGTGCAGACAGACCCATAAGTACCAACTATGACATCACAGAAGTGTCACGGGGAGGGGCCCCAAAACCTGTTTGTGTTCGTTTCCGATTGGCACGAGCAATGGTTACGCCAAGTAGGGGAGCAGGTGCCTAAAAGTCTGGCTTCGCCCCAAAGGTGAGGGTATGCACATTGTTTTAGAATGCGCGCAAAACTGAATGACAAAAGAAGAGGCCAGGGCAAAACTGGTATGGGCAAGTGTTACAGGATGCAGACAGGAACTGATCTGAACAGTTGGCTGCTGCAGAGCTGGGGAGCCTGGAAGCCGTGAATTTCTTAAGTGAGTTTCTGCACTGTACAGACATGTAACAAAGACAACGTCTGCCACAAGGAGCTCACAATTTATATGTTACTTGCCCGGGGAGGAGGGGGGCTTCTGAGGAGCCTGGAGAGGCAGGTGCAGGACATCAGGCTGCCTGGGCAGCCTGCCTGTTCTTCTCCAAACGTTTCAACAGGTTCTCCGTAGTCCCATGGAACATTTGGATTCCATCAAATCTGTATTTTCTGATGGAAAAACGTTCATTTGAAAAATGTATCTAGCTCTCCTACTTATCCAACGTGGATGACACGATGAACAATTGTGCAAGGACTTTAACACATCCTTCTTCCCCACCTCCATGTAAAAGACAAAGAAAAATGGACGGACATAGATTAGCCATCATGGTCTAATGGACTGATCATAGGTTTGGGAGTCAGGAACTCCTATTTTTTTTTTTTAATCTCAGCTCCGTCTGGGCAAGTCAATTCTCTGTCATTCTGTTTCCCTTCACCATAAAAATAGTGGTAGTACTTGATTGCCTGCTTCACTAGGGTGCTTGAGGGTTTAATTTAGTTTTATTTTAAAGTGCTTTGAAGATCTAAACCACTAAGTACTATGGGAAACACATAGAGTAATAGTAAAAAAAGAAGCTACACAAGACATCAGAGCCAGTGTTGCAAGAGACAGTACAGTCATGAAGCCTAAAATAAGAGGTTTAGGCCTTGGCTCAGCAAAGCACCAGAGCACATATTACAGCCCTTCACTGAATCAGGGCTTAACAGTGCGAGCACTTTGGGACAGGGCCTGCCTGCAGTTATCTCTGCCCAGTGCCTAGCACAATGGGGCTTTAATATGGTTGAGACCTGTATGCACTAGCACAATAAGTAAATTATCAAAAGAAATGTAAGACAAGATGATACCAATTGCCATAATAGTACAAGTCCCTTAAGGACCGGAGAAGAGTGATGCAATCTAAAGTTTCATGTTAACTGCAAACCTATGTAATGACTGCTTGCACTGTTCTCTAGGCCCAGGTTATTGAAGCCCAATCTTGTTCACTATAAATAAAGACTACAAAAGTGTAGGGTATGCGTATGCACCCTGGGTAGGTAGCTGAATGGGCATGAAAGGACTTGGGTTCCTTCCAACTCAAAATCTTGTTGTGTTACTATGTAATTAAATAAATGAGTTCTTAATCAGAGTAATGTCAGCCTAGGTTTACCATAAAAAAATCCTGTTGCAATCAAACTGTATAATTAAGCAATGAGGCACAACAGGGCATGAATTATGGTGTGACAACTGACACCTCGGAGTGTTACTGATGTGGGTGTGGTTTTATGCCAGGACACTACCTAGTTGTTGCAAGCACTGGTAGGGATTCTAGGATTAAAAGTTCTCAAGACTAACACTGAAGGTGCAGAGTAGGTTTACGGGCTGGACAGCCCTGACTGCAGGGAGAAGCATCCATTTTCAAGGCGCCCTGAGAGACGTGGGTTCTTAATGATGGGAGCTCTGATTCCCCCACCCCCCCTCCCTTTCTACACTGCAGCTGACACATGTTGATACAGATGTGCCACGTGTCACTCTGATGAAGAGCTCATTTTTTTAACCTACCCTTCCATAATGAAATACTAATGGCAGAAGGAGGAAAAACAAAATAGATCTTTTAGTTCCACAATCCAAGCCAAAGTCATTGTGTAGACTTCTGGGCTCAGGTTGGAGCATGAGCTCTGGGACCGTCCACCCCAAATGTCTACACAGCAATTCTTTGTCAGGCCCTGGAGAGGTCCGGCTTCAAGTTTGTTGCCGCCCCAAGCAAAAAAATGTTTGTGTGCCTCCCCCCGGCCATGCCCCTTCCCCACCCCTTTCTTCTGCCCCCCCCCCAGGTTACTTCCTATGTCCCCCCCCAAATCATCTCCGCTACACCGCTGCCTGCTCCCCTGAGTGTGCCGCCGTTCCGCTTCTCCCCCGTCCCTCCCAGGCTTGCAGTGCGAATCATCTGTTTTGCGGCAAGCCTGGGAGGGAGAGGGGAGATATGGAGCGGCGGTGGTGGGCTCAGGGGAGCAGGCAGAGGCGGAGGTGAGGTGGGGCGGGGGGGGGGGGGAGAGCTGCCAGTGGGTGCCACCAAAGGAAAAAAGGGGGGGAGGGGAGCCAGAGCAACAAAATGAAATGTGGTGCCCCAAGGATGCCCGGAATGTTGCCCCTTCAAATATGCTGACCCAGGCACGTGCTTCGTATGCTGGTGGCTGGATCCCAGAGCCTGAGCCAGCTGACCTGGGCCGACCTTGGGATTTTTATCCTTGTGTAGACACAATCTCAGTTTGCCTCTAGCTAGAGGCTTAATTATGCAAACACCCTCTTCATTCAAAATGAATGTAGCAGGATAGTAAGCTGCAGGATCCTGTAAGAAATAGGGCACCACACTGCACCCTGGGAGTGGCCAGCAGATCTGGCTCTTAGGTAGGGAGTGCAGGGGACCACAGGGTTCTGCACGCTGCTCGTGCCCCAAGTACTGGCTCCGCACTCCCATTGGCTGGGAACTGCAGCCAATGGGAGCTGAGGGAGCAGTGTCTGCGGGTGAGAGTTGCGTGTCCACCCCCCACCTGGGAGCCGGACCTGCTGGCCTCTTCCGGGGTGCAGCATGCTGCCAGGGGCAGGCAGGGAGCCTGCCTTAGCCCTGCTGCGCCACTGACTGGGAGCTGCCTGAGGTAAGCCTACGCCCCAACCCCCTGCCCCAGCCCTGCAGCCCCCTCCTCAGCCCCAAACTCCTCAGCCCCAGCTCCACCCCAGAGCCCGCTCCCCCAACCCTGAGCCCATATCCCCTCCTGCACCCCAACCCTCTGCCTCAACCCACAGCTCCCTCCTGCACCCCAAATCCCTCCGCACCTGACCCTACCCCAGAGCCCGCATCCCCATCCCAGACCCCTCACTCCTTCCTGCACCCCAATTCCCTGCCCCAGCCCCCTCCCACACCCACAGCCTCTCATTTCAGGCCCCACCCTGGAGCCCATACCCCTCACCCCAACCCCCTAACCCAGCCCAGCCAAAGTGAGCGAGGGTTGGGGAGAGCGAGCCACTGAGGGAGAGGGAATGTAGTGAGTGGGAGGCGGGGCCTCGGGCAGGGGCGGGGCCTCAAGGAAAGGGTAGACTAGGGTGTTCGATTTTGTGCAATTAAAAAGTTGGCAACCCTAGCAAGAGGGTAATGACTTTGAGCTAGTGTCACTAATTAAGCTCCAACTATGGGCTTAGACTCAGATTGTCATAGGTATTTAGGTGCCTAACTTCCATTAATTTGAGAATCTGGGCCTAAGTGTTGTAGGAGACACCCATAAAGACAGTTTCTGCTCACAGATGCATATAAAAAGACACATGAGACCTGAGGTCTGGGAGACCCAGAGGAGCGGTTAATGGCTTAACATTACATTTCTCTCCTCCTCCTTCCCCCATGCTTGGAGTTTGACAGAGTTAGGGTATATCTGCACTGGGAGCTTAGGGGAGTGACTCCCATCCCAAGGAGACAGACTTGCGCTAGCATGCTAAGAACAGCAGTGTAGCTGCAGTACCACGGGCAGTGACGAGTGGAAGATAGCTGTCCTGAATATAAACCTTCCTGGACCCCCCTGGTGCATACTCAGCAGCGAACCTAAGCTGCTGCCCCATGGCTATTCTGCTATTTTTTAGCATGCTTGCTCAAGGAGAGCTAATGTGAGTGTGTCGCCACAAGCTGGGACACACACTCCTTGAGCCGAGGAGAGGCCCAGAAGGTATACTATGATATGGCCGCAGAAACTGCGGCAGATTACCCCCAACTGAAGGCAGAAATCCTGGCCAGATATGGAGTAACGACGGCATTGCGAGCCCAGAGGAGAAGACACCATGATCCCAATTGTTTGACCTGATCCACCTGACCCAGAAATGGCTGCGCCCTGAGGCTCTCAGTTCTGAAAAAATGATGGAGCTGCTGGTACTGGACCGGTATATGAGAGGGTTGCCACCAGGCCTCCGGGTTTGGGTTGGCAAGAATGACCCCTCCACCTATGATGAGTTGGTCTCTTTCGTGGAAAGACAGCTGGCATCCCGTGAACTGTTCCAAACCCCAGGGGGTGAGACACGACAAACCAGGAAGTCAACCCCAAAACCAAGGCCCTGGATTGTTGAGAACTAAAGAACCATAACTGGGAGGAAAGATACCGAGGACTGGGCCGAGGCCAAGACAGGACCTGGGGGTTTGGAAAGAGGGGGTTTGGGAGGCCGACCAAATAGCCCCAGGCCGAAGGCGGCAACTGGGATAAGGGGTCGGTGTTATGAGTGTGGAGAATGGGGGCATATAGCAGCCCAATGCCCCAACAGGGAAGAGCCTATGCAGTGTAATCTGGGGGATCATGGGGAACAATGTGGCCTACTAGGCCTGGTAGGGGTCGCAATGACCCCACATGGGTATACAAGGTCGGTAAAAATGAACGGTATTGTGACCACAGCATTAGTAGATTCCGGGAGTGCTGTTACGCTGGTCTCAGGGAAGTTGGTGGGACAAGAGCAACTAACCCGGGCCAAAAACACAGGGGTAACGTGCGTCCATGGCACTGTTAATTTTTACCCCACAATCCCAGTATGGATTGAGATCCAGGGGAAGACTACCAGGGTAGCTGCAGGGGTGGTCCCCAAGCTCCCCTACCCGGTATTAATTGGTAGAGACTTCCCCGGATTTGAGAGTTTACTCCTCCCAGTAGAGCCAGAGGAGGGTAGCACCCCCAGGTTGAGCCGGAGGCACCTACAGATAGCCTCACCCCAACTTTTGCTGAATTTGCCACATGTGCCACTCATGCAAACTTCTCGAGGGTATAAACAACCTCTCTTGGCAATACTAACCGGCAACAAAATGCTCCCGAAGCTAAACATGTAACAAAGCGTCATCGTTGACATACTTGCACCCCCCACCCTCCATCCTGGATGCAGTACCAAAGTGTTCCAGGCCTGTGAAATGAAGTCACTAGCAGAAGTGATTCTGCGTCTTCTGGTGGATCTGTAAATCAGTTCAGATGAGCAGTGCTTTGAAATGCATTTCAGCTGACGTATATGCTCCTGAGAATGAATGAACTTCCAACTTGTTAATGCCACTGAACTTCATAAGTCAAATTCCTTTACGGGAGAGTCGAGTCCTCGGGTGACAGTAAAAAACAGGAGTTGACAAGATGCACGAGAATCAGTTCCTTGAGAGCTTTCACCTTGAAAGATGAGAGGTGTCCCTGAGTTTTAAAGACTGTCAAATTAAAGTGCTCAGAACTGGACTCCATGGAGAGATGGATTTAAATTAACTTTGCTCTTTTCTTGCCATTCAGGTGAATTTGTGGCTGGAGGGAGGAGCTGGCTTGACATTTGGATTCAGATGTCCTCCATCCATCAAAAGAACGGGTACATATTAGCAGCAGCAGTGCACACTTCTCTAAACTGTCTGTAGCATTACATTTATTCTGGAGAGGGCATCCCTCAAGGTGAAAGGTGTCCCTGGTGCTTGCTATTTACCTTTCCTCATCTCTGAAGAACAAGGGGACATCCAATGAAAATTAAAGGCAACCAAATTGAAATTGAGTAAAAGGACTTGCTCTTATTGTTAACATAATGCATGCTTAATCTGTGGAACTCCCTGCTACAAGATGTTATAAAGACCAAGAACAAAGTAGGATTCAGAGAAGGGTTAACACTTCTTGATAATAAAAACATCTGGATTAAAATATGCAACCCTCATGCTTCAGAATATAAATCAACTAGTAACTAGGTGGGGTTAAGAGCAAGAAAGCTTCCCTGTAAATATATTGTTGAAATCTTGTTAATTCTGGGGCTTTTTGCTGCTCTAAAGCACTTGGTACTGGCCTCTGTTGGAGACAGGGCTCATGGGGCTGATCCAAAATAGCAATTCATACGCATTACATGGCCCTTATGTTGCCCAGTCTGTCATCTGACTGGATGGTACTATCCTCCTGTTCACTGCCTGGCGTTGCCCTAGTGCTGGTCAGTCTACCTGCTGACTGGGAGGTTGCCATCCTACTAATGGTGTTTCAACAGATTTTAAGGGGCAAATCTTGTCCCCTCATCAACTGCCATGCATGTGGAGACATATTATGGTTCTACTGTGCAAGGGCTGGAAGTCAGGATACCTGGAGGCTGTATAGGGGATTAATAATCCCTGTGAGCCACAGAGTTCGCTATATGGATTCATCTCCATTGAGGATCAGGGAAGCTTGGGATCTGTCACCTATGGAGGAGGAGAAGGGTGTTATGCTATACAGAGCACACAGGATCTTTTATAAGAGGAAGGCAATACGCCATACTTTATTAAGCATACAACACAGTTAGCATGTGCATTTCAGTCTCTCTCTCACACACACCATGCACATAGTCCTGCCAGTTGACGTTCATAGTTACCAGTCTCTTGTTGTAGCTCAAGTCAATCTAATGGCCAGTTAGATTGATCACGAGTAAGAAGCTGGGGAGGTTCGGTTGGTCATGATGCTGCGAGGCTTTGCAGGACTGAACCCAGAGTTTCATGGCACAACACCCGAGCGTTATACCTGTAAATTTCCATTTGAGTCCATGCATTTTGCAATGTCATCCTGTAATCATTAGTTCTTAAGTGGTGTTAATCTTGGGGTTTCCCCGCTGTCATCCTTTGATGGCTATTGTCGGGCTTCCCATCATTGTCTTCTATTTGTTGTCTTGCTTTTGGGGGTGTTTGCTCACCTCTGTGGTCCTCAATGCTGCATAACATGTTTAGCATCCTATACAATGGATGTTTTCTGATTGTCTCCTTGTCTTCTGGTCTTTTTAAGTCTCTCACTTTTCTTGACCCCCTTTGGATATTTGTGATGGCTTCACACTTCTCTCTTCCTGATGCACGCATTCCTCTTTCATACAAACAATCACACAATCTCTTACAGACATCTTTAAAGGTAGCAGAATACAGAATACATTGTAAATTAAGCCTTGCTAAATCTTATAACTAAAACAATTCACATTGGGGGCTTCAGGCCCTCAACATTTCTCTAATCTATTTATCTACAAAATCCTGTCTCTTACTAACTGAACTTCATAACAGGTCCTAATTGTAATGCATACTGGGAACATTACACAGTTTCAGTCATTTCTTTCTGTTATAGAATGAAGTTAAAGTTTACATCAATTCTTATAACAATTATTACAATTATAAAATTCTGCTCCTACAAGGGGACTGGCCAACCACCCTGACCAAAATCAAAGGCTCTGTTGACTGCCACAGCTTGGGAGGAAATTCTGACTCTCCTCTCTCTTATCCACCAAGATTTTGTACTGTGGTTTGATGCAAAGATCAGGATTTGCCATTAAAGTATGGGAGAGATGAGATCTCTGTCCATGAAATGTCTTGACAGGCGAATTCTACCCTTCCCTTCTTCCAACATCCAAGTATTTTGCTTCAGGAGTCTGGTTCTGATGACGCTGCGCGATTTGTTCTTTTTCCACTTTGTTCTGAGCTCTAAATTACACTCTGTGACTATTTAAGTAAACAACAAATCCTATGTGATATGAGATTCTGTCTATAAGCACAGGCTATCTGCCCCTGTGAGAATAGAAAGCTGCCCCAGGAGTGATTTGGAAACTGTTCTATATTAGATCTGTCGTCTTTGTAATTAAATCTTTGCTCCTAATAAACCACCCTGAACTGCTTCTATAATGTACTCTACGTCTCCTTAAGGCCACCTATTCCTAAGCTCAAATTCTATGGCCCCACTTTGCACTGTTGTAACACCATTGATTTCAGTGGTGTTGCTGCTGTTTTACACTGTGGTAATTGAGATCAGAATTAGAACTTGTAGGTAAGAAGGAGTTTTCCTAGACTGCCTCTTTACAACTTGGTTTAGTCATGCATACGTGTAATGAATCAGACCTTTAATCTAAAGGTGTTTGAAAGGTAAGAAACCAGTGCTCCTTGGGAGACAAGGTTTTCATGATAGTAAAACCACTTTAGCTAAGGTTTCCAAAAATCTAAACAATCCTATTGCCATATTTAATGTACAGTGGGTAGGAACATCGGATAGTCCTTCAGTCAGGATCACATTCCCTCCTTGGGGACACATATGAACCCAATCAGGAGAACACTTAAGCACATGCGTAAGCCCCACTGAAGTCAAAACAAGTCCCTTTAACTTAACCCGCGTGGTTAAGAGGTTCTTGAGTGAGGACGGACTTAAGCCAAACTTTCCTAAATCCAGGCCGATGTGACCCATTGAATTCAATGAGATGCACCCAGACTTGAATACCAGTGGACATATGATACCCTCAATTCACAGCATCACAGGCGCCAATGTTGCTGGCATAAGAAAATACTATGCAGTGTGAAGACTTCTTGCATGCCATATGCAAACTAAGAGGTACATACTAAATGCTGGGGTTGCAGAGTGTGTCTAATGTATCTACATATAGAAGTGTAAACGGGAAGCAAAATTGGCAGAGAAAACTTAAAATCTAAGCCCCAAGAGGAAATGAGACCCTGAATTCTATTTCTGTTCAATTTCCTAAAGGAAAGGAATTAAACACTTGAAATGAATGAATACAGGGCCCGATCCTGCATTTCTTTTACAGCCAGAACTCTCACTTACTACAGGGAAAGCAGGAGCAGGCCTGGAGTCCCCTGTGTGTAATTGAGACATGTTGCTGGTTTAACACTGATACTCAGATAAGGTTACTAATTAACTTAGAATTAACTTAGTGGGCAAAATTCATTTTTGGTTTCAAATTTAGCAGTGCCCTCTGCAGGAAACTCTGTGCACGTAATCCATGCAACCAGAGGGCAAACCTCTGCTCTCGGCTGCGCAAAACAGGTTTCACTGTCAATACTGTGCTCTCCGGAGATAAGCAGGATTCTCACTGATGCTGGTGGGAGATCTGTGCATGCAGATAATGAAGAATATCTCAGTAGAGATCGTCTGAGTACAGAATTTTGCCCAGAAATTCCATCTCTGGTAACTACTATCTATTCCAACAAGCTTTTCCAGCACTCCACATTGCATTTAAAGCTTGATCCAACTCCTAGTGAAGTCAATGGACTCTTCCCACTGAGTTGGGTCCGGCCTTAATGCTCTTGTGTATCCCATGGAAAGCTCTTTACATCTGTGCACTAGGGCTCTTTAAAGGCACTCAAGTAGATAGACAGATTACATTATTTAGCCCCAAACAATGCTGCATAAGAAGTGGTGCTGGTGAGTCATTACATGGCATTCTTCCCTCTGACTCAGTATGGAGTCAGTGCCCCAGCGTGTTGCTAAGGGGCCCTGTGTCACTGGAGGTGCTCTCTTTCAAACGAGGAGTGAAAATGGAGGTCCTGGCCCCCTTCTTTATTATTATTTATCGACAAAAGACCATTTGCTTGTGAGCCACTTCGTTGTATTGTGGAGAATTCTAGCCCTAGAACAAATTATCTTTAGCTTCCAGTTGAGAACTGGAGATTTCGGTGCCAAGAGGGATCAGTGTTTTTGAACGATCTGGAACAAAATGTTTTATTACGAAAACCCAGCAACATGAGTCTATTGCACATTCACTGCAGGGTGGGAGTCCTTAATATGTGAACATTTATTGCGCATAAATGTCAAGTTCTCTCCACTTCAATGACTGCTTTCAATTACTGCTGCCTGCATGCAACCAGTTTACTTATGCCTACTGCATATGCAGCAGAGCTGAATGGAGAACCACAATTCTGTTTCAGGGCAACTTTTGTGGTTTTTTGAATTTGTTGTCATTCTGCAGTGGAATGAAAACAAAATCGTGTGTGTGTGTGTGTGTGTGTGTGTGTGAGGGGACTAGTCTGGGAAGTGGAAGACCCAGGTTAAAGTCCCTGTGTTGTCTAATCAATGCCGTTCATCCCAGATCACTTTGCGTTAGGCAGAGAAGGGGCTGCAGCCAGGTCTCTCACATCCAAGAGCGGCACTCTAACTACCCAGCTACAGAGTGTATGCTGTTGCTCTCTTAAAAAAAACCTTCCAGGTGAAAACTTCCTCAAAATTGATACGTCTCCACAAAATGTTTTGGATTCAACAATTTCATTTAGTCAGAAATGTTCTCACCAGCTCTAATATGCAGCCACGTTTACTTGACAAGTTAAATAAATGGCTTCTTAAAAATCCCATAATATTTTTTGGAAGTGAAGACTTACCCTGGGAAAATTCTGGTTACTTCATTCTGCCCACTGGACCCCAGACTCCTCCCCTCATTTCAGTTAGATAGGTTAGTCTCCTCTTTTTCTCCTTAAGCCCCCCCACCGCCGAAAAAAAGCATCCCCCCCTCGCCCCAACTTTGCATGAGGCCAGTAGTCCAGAATGGCTGCCATTCAAAAGATGGCTTCATTTGAATGGTTGGTCAGTGAAGCCGCGCTGTGACTTTTTTTTAGACTAGATTCTAAGCTCAGTGAAAATGTTGCACATCCAGAGTAACCGAGATCACAAGTCCATGGAGTTTTACTTTGGTGTAAGTGTAGGCTGACCATATTTCCTTTAGACAAAAACGGGACATTGGGATGGCAAAAACGGGACAGGGTGGGGGGGGGCATGGCCCCACCTGGGCCCCCCAGCGCCGGGCGGGAGGGAGGCAGAGGGGGATCGGGGGGGATGGATGGAGGAATAAGCAGAACAGGGATGGGGGATGAAGAGGATGGAGGGAGAGAGAGAAGGGGGGATGAGGGATGAAGATGATGGAGGGGACGGAGGGAGAGAAGGCACGAAGGTGAGAAGGGAGAGGATGGATGGATGAGATAAGAGATGGGGGTAGGGAGCAGGGGGGATGGAGGAGGCAAGGGACAGTGAGAAGGAGGGATGGAGAGAAGGGAGATGGAAGAGGAGGCAGTGGACGGAGGGAGAGAGAGAAGGGAGGAAGGGAGGGATGGAGAAGGGGGACAGAGAGAAGGAAGAGAGGGATGGAGGGATAGAGAGAAGGGAGGAAGGAAGGAATGGAGGGATGGAGAAGGGGATAGAGAGAAGGGATGGAGGGAGCGAGAGGAGGCAGTGGACGGAGGGAGAGAGCAGGGAGGAAGGGAGGGATGGAGAAGGGGGATGGAGAGAAGGGAGGGATGGAGAGAAGGAGGGAAGGAGGAATAGAGAGGAGGAGGCAGCAGCGGGCTTCAGATAAATTCACATAAATTCAGTTATGTGATTGAGTCATAAAACCCGGCCGGCAGCCCCCCCGCCGGCGCGCTCGGCCCCCGGCTGTGGCTCCAGACAGCTCCGATCTGCCGTCGGCTTCAGCCCGCTGCCCGCTGCCGCCTCCTCCTCTCTATTCCTCCTTCCCTCCTTCTCTCCAAGCGCAGTTTCCTCATCGGAGATTTTGACATCTGATACTTGTCCTTAGGTAGCAAGATTCTTCACCTAAGATCTTGGGAGTCCTGCACCTGCCCCCAAAACGGGACAAAATTGATATTTTTGACAAAAAGACGGGACGGTTCAAAAACATGAAAAAAACGGGACTGTCCCATTCAAAACGGGACGTATGGTCAGCCTATGTAAGTGAGATCATAACAACCCCCATTCTGTAACGTATAATGGCAACCTGCAGGCTGAAAAGTGCTACAGAAATGTAAAGTGGTTCATAGTGGAATAGCAGCATCTGTGCCAAAAAAACCCAAGGAGAAAGAGGCAGAGAGAATTCAGGATTGCTTGGCTTTATCATTAGATATTATTTGTATTATTGTTACATCAAGGAGCCTGGGAACTGCATAAACAAGCTTGGGTCTCACGTGTGCAAATCTTTACATAAAGGAGACTAGACCATAAAGCCATACTAAAATAACACCTCATCTTCGAGTCCAGTATTTTTTTCTGTAACTCCCATGAGCAGGACCGGTGACAGAAATTTGGGGGCCCCCTACTCTGATAGTTTGGGGCCCCCCCCAGCCCAGCCGGGCCCCCTCCAGCCCAGCCGACAGCGGCTGGGGGGCCCCCCCAGCCCAGCCGGGCCCCCTCCAGCCCAACCGACAGCGGCTGGGGGGCCCCCCAGTCCAGCCCAGACGACAGCGGCTGGGGGCCCCCCACAGCCCAGCCGCCCCCCCCAGCTCAGCTGACAGCGGCTGGGGGCCCCCCGCAGCCCAGCTGCCCCCCCCAGCCCAGCTGACAGCGGCTGGGGGGGCCCCCCAGCCCAGCCGCCCACCCCCCGCCCAGCCCAGCCGACAGTGGCTGGGGGCCCCCCCCAGCCCAGCCGCCCCCCTAGCCCAGCCGACAGCAGCTGGGGGCCCCCTGCAGCCCAGCCTCCCCCCCCCAGCCCAGCCGACAGCGGCTGGGGGGTCCCCAGCCCAGCCGCCCCCCCCCAGACCAGGCGGCGCTCCCCCCCCAGCTGACAGCGCCTGGTGGAGGAAGCCCAGCCGCCCCCCCCCCCGCCCAGCCCAGCGGCGCTCCCCCCCCAGCTGACAGCTGGCCGCAGCGGGAGCAAGAGCCCGGGAGCGGCGTGAGCCGCCCTTGCTGCTCCCCCCTCCTCCCTGCCCTTTCTCCTCCCCCCCCTCCGCCCTTTCTCCCCCGGACTGCGCCGCTGCCGCCGGCTGGGCTCACTGCTCCGGCCGGGGACACGCGTGCTCGTCCGGAGGAGAGCCGCGCCGGATGACTACAGGTAGAGCTGTACCGGGGCCCCCTAAAGTGCGGGCCCCGGTACAGCTCTACCCGTAGTACCCCCCTGTTGCCGGCCCTGCCCATGAGCATCAGTTATCAGCAGTGAAGTCCAGAATACTCAGAAATCCAGATTTTGTAAATTAAGATGCTTTAATTGAAGCACGTAAAAAAAGCTAATGAAAGATTTCAAAGTTCTGCAGCCGCATTTTACTTCAAATGGAAACAGTTTTAAGTGGAAATGCTGTGCCGGGGGGCTCTGTGTTAATTAGTAGTTGGACATGAATTGTGACGTGTTAGTGGGGGGGGTTCCCCTGGTCGTCTAGAGCATATGTTTAGTTGTGCGGTCATCTCATCAGGAGAGAGTAGTTTTCTCATGAGTTCAGAGGATCAGAGATAATGAAGTTATTTTAATTGTCTAGGAAGGCATCTGGGGCTCCAAATAGGAGTTTTATTGCAGGAAGGTCACAAACCCCATAATTCTCACTCGTAAATGTACTCTTGACAGCTTCCAAGTATAAATTAGGCTGACTAAACTGAGAATAGCAGAGAGATCAGATTAATTTTTTTTAATGCCACAGTCATGTCACGTAAGGGACTCATACTATCAGTTTATGTCACTTTTTTATGGCCGTCTGCCAACCTGATGCCCTTCCATCCTCCTCTTTCAGCTGGGCTTGGGACCATCTATGGCAGAGAAACTAGATGGGCAGACAATATCAAAAACACAATTCAAGTATCTGGGTTCCAGAATCCGGGGAAATGGAGGATGAAATGAGAGCTAGGATAATAAACACCTGGCTCAAATGCAGAGAGAGAAATGGTATATGAGAAGAGAAGACCAGTAAGATTAGAAGGGAAAGCCTATAAAATGGTGGTCTGTCCAGTTTGTAATGTATGGCGTGGAGTGTTGGGTCACAAGGAAGACTTATGAGCAAATGATCTGTTCCACAGGAATATGAATGTTGAGATGGATAAGTGGTATAAGCAGGACCACACGAGGAAAGTATGTTAGAGACATGCTCAGAGTAACACTTATAAACAAAAAAATGAGGGAGTCCAGATTCTGATGTTCTGTCTGTTCATGTAAAATTCAGGGCTGAAAACTGTGTGAGTAAAAGAGCCCAACAGATCAAGACTGAAGGGCAAAGACAGCGAGGCCGACCCAATAGGAAGTGGTTGGATATCATAGAACATTGCTTCTCGAACTTTTGTCCTGGTGACCCCTTTCACATAGCAAGCCTCTGAGTGTGACGTGTGGATGTACTACACATGAATGCATATAAATCACTCCGTTTTTCACTCTGGTCCATGATTTACCAATTGAGAGAACGTACAATGGCACTGAAATGCGTCTTAAAAACTTATTTTAGAGTTTTAATTAGTGGATGGTTCTCTCCACTGCTGCTTGGTGGTAATATGTTTAGTCTCAATGACATGATGCAATGGGACGTTAGTAAATTGAAATGGTTTGAAGTGAGTGATGTCACTTACCTCAGAATTCAAACTACATGGTACATTTTGACAGTTATGGCAAGTAAATGAAATTAGATTATAAATTAGTTATTTAAGATTACGTAGATTTCTTAATTACTGTTTTTATTTCAGTAGCACCTCATGGTCCTAAGAGACCAGAGCCCCATTGTGCTAGCTCTGTACAGACATATAGAAAGAGACAATCCCTGCCCTGAAGAGCTTAGAGGAGATGGAAAGGATGAATGAAAAGGAAATATCTCTCTTACCAAACTGATCTACTGAGATCAAAAGAGTTGCAGAGCTGGAACAGAATCTATGGCATAGCCAGGAATCAAAGGCAAATGTCAAGTCCTGTCCTCAACAAAAGATCATCCTTCTTCCTTAGATTCATTGATTTTGGTGCAGTGTTTGTTAAAATACATGTATTGGGCCACCTTCTGCTCTCACGTACGTGGGGTGTCAATCTGAAATAATTTAACTGAAAATATTAGCGTTCCTCCAGACGTACACAACTGTAACTGAGAGCAGACTCCGGCCTCTAATGCCTGAGGGTGAACTCCCCCCACCGAGTTCCAAATGATCAGGCCTAAAATGTCATGCACTCCATTTTTCAGTGCCAGTTCTCTAACACTGTACATTCTCTGTAAAATGTTCTGGGAGGCCTGATAAAATAGAAGCATGTTTATCAGATCAAAGTTTGTTCACCCCTGCCTTCATTTGGAAAGAAAGGTGAGTGTGAGGTGATTCCGTGCATGTAAGCTCAGCATAATAGATTTGGAAGTGAATTGCAAATAATACTTTCTAGAAACTAGATACCACAAGAGCAAATGCTACTCTCCATGCCCAAACACCTCCCATTGACCTCAGTGGGAGTCACATGCAGGCATCTGAAGGCAGAGTTTGAACCACAGGGTATTACAAGAAGAACTGGGAGTTGTACAAGCAAAAATGGAATGCATTCTGTGTTTTGAACACGAGTCAATATCATGTCAATATCATATGTCAATATGAGTGGAACTACTCCTGTGCTTTCATGATGGCTGCCATCTTCACGGACATTGAGTGCTGAACTGGAGACTCTCCAGAGCAGAAAGGATACATCTCTACAGCTTTAATTAAAGAGCAACTCTGTCAAATTGACAGCTGACTCAGATTCCCCTCCTCTGTGTATTGGGCACAGATGAGGACATAGAACACAACTGATGTGTGAGTTACCCTTAAAGTTAGGCACACACTTCAGTACCTTGCTCAGTTGGGGGCATGGTGACTACCTGGTCCCTCATAATTCAATTTAGGACTCAGAATTGGTGTTAGGAAGTAGGCACAAACCGGGGAATGAATTTAAAATTCTATGATAAACTGAGGGGGGCAGGGCGGGGGGACAACAACCTGGTTTGTATGCAGGGCTAGGTTTTTCCTTTTTCTAAAGAGATCAGAAGGAATTACACGATGCTAACAAAAACGAGAGCAACTTTTTGGACAAACTTTCCCACAATTGCTTGTGGCCTTGCTTATGAGTAATGTTTCCAGTTGCTTGGCTTGTGCAGTACACAATGAAACATAAATACCATGTGGAATGCTCTCTGTCATAGAAAAATATTTATTAAGAGCAGATTTGCGTTCATCATCCTGACTTTAGTTCAAGCAAGATTTTTTTTTCTCAGATAAGGTGCTTTTAGTCTGCTGAGCAGTGACTGATGTGTGTGTTTATTTCAGTTGAGTCATCAGTCTCATTAATATTATCTTATTTACCAATGTTTGTCATTTTATAGCTTTCGACTGTGCAGGGTGACTCACCTTGCACAGAAACCGAGAACAAGAACATCAGAGATTTTTTTTCTTCTTCTACTTCTTCCTTTTTGGCTGGGGATAGGAATTGAGAATGACCTTTGAGGCATAGTCTGAGTCATGCAGTTAGCATATTTACCTCTGCTGTTGTGAAGCTAATATAATAACTACAAACATTGACCTCCTCCCCCCAACATACACCCCACAAGGAAAAAGTTTGAGATTCAGGGCTCACTGGCTAGGCACCGAGATGGAGGCTCATAGTCAACCAACTTCCACTGCTCAAATGGAAGGAGACAGTCTAAGCCCAACTCACTAGGCGGAGGAGATTCTCAACACCTTTTTATTATTGCTCTCTGCACTATGATAGGAGAGTTGGGAGAGAAAAGATGGAATAAAGCAAAGGAGGAAAACTCCCAGAATTGCCATTCCCACTGGCCAGCATTGAACTAAGGGAAATAGCTTAGGGCTGTGTAAAATGTTTGCAGCTAAATCCAGTGCCATGGAATCATGTTTCATTTTGAATGTGGGAACAAACCTAGTAGAACTTGATCCAAACCTGTTTCTTCAACCCTAGAAACAAGCCTTTCCTCCCCATACCTGTGTATTCATTACTGCTGTGCTCTAACCCAAACCACAAAGACATACGTAGGTCCATTTCAGATTTAGATTTAGATATTCATTTCAGATTTAGATTATATTCTGTAAACGTCTGCTGTGCTGCTTTAATAAGCTGGTGATCTGAGCCATACTATGCCTTTACTATCACACAGTAGATAGAATCTCATACACTAGAATTCACAGGTCATAACTCATGGGCTATCCCTACAACATCACAGTACTGTGACTGTGCTGTTCTACTAGAATTATCGCATGACATAGGGAGACCTTTTGCTCTATGTGCCTTCAGTTGCTAGAGGTTGCGGGGCCCAGTAGCTACAATGGGGCTAGAGTGCCCACGGGTATTGTTGACTGAATCAAATTCTCCCTGGGGTCTCCCAAGGCAGGGAATTCTGTGGAGGGGGTGGGGCGTTCTGTTCCCCACCTGACTGTATCTACTGGCAGTTGTAAAGGATGGACTGTGAGCCAACCCTGCCCACCCCTCTCAAGCAATAGTACTTATGCATGTTGGGGGTGCTTAATTAACTGCCCAACTTCAAAAGCTTTAGTGCCTAGAACGTTGGCTTCCCATCTCATCCAGAAAGGATATGTTTGCACTGGGGTCTTTCACCAGCTGTTAATAGTTGCTAGTTAAGTCAAGTAAACTGAGGCTTGTCGAGGCTAATCCAAGGTCTGTGGTTTGCCCTGGGGCTGAGGCCTGGGTGCAGCTGACCTCACAATGCAACTCCCAGGCAGGGTTCTCTCTTTTATTGTATTTCCCCTGGAGTATTCAGCAGCATCCTAGGTAATTCCGCACAGGATTATGCTAATTATCTTAATTTTGCTGACCTAGTAAGGATTCATTAGCCTACAGCAGTGCAGAGGCTGCAGATCATTTAGAAAACCAGGGGTGTAATGGGACGACTGCCCCACTCCAGTGGCAAAGGGTTTACTGTGGCTGGGGGCAAGCAGCTTCCAGGCTGAGTGGAGGAGACCCTGAGACTGTGGGGGGTACTGCAGGGGTGTGGCACTCTAAATAAGAGGGCACCAGGGTCTGGAAGGGACACGGGGCCGGAGCAGCAAGCGGGACATGGGCCTGCAGAGGATGCTCCGGATGCTGGAAGAGCTAATTCCTTGGACAGACCAGTGGGAGGCGCCATGGGGTGAGTTGCCGCTTTGCTACAAGAGGAAAGAGCAGTCTGTAATGAACTGCAGATCTAGAAGAAACCAAATACACTGCTAGTTTTTGGGAAATCTGGACACAGATCTCCCCTAAAAGAGAAGGCAGCCTCATGGTCCCCAGACCAGGTCAGGGATAGCTGGGGAAAACGTGACTAAAAGCTGGTGCAGTCTGCACAGGCCTCTGTGTGCAGCAAGGGTCTTGGAGAGGATTTGAGTTCCCATCCCCTGGCATGGTGCAGCTCACGCATTGCATTGCTCCCTAGTCAGACTGGTGCCTGACAGGCAGATCTGTCCCAGGTTAATATTTGTAAGCAACAAATGCCAAGGCCACTGAGGGCTGATTACTGCATGAGCCCTTCCTCCAGTGCCCTCAATTCACATTACACTCAGCCCATTCCAGGATTGTGGTCCCTATGAAAGCCTCGAGGGCACATTCATCTGCATGAGTAGGCACAACTCCACTCATCAGTCCTCAGGGCTGAGAGCCAGACTGCCTGGCTGCCATCTCTAGCTCTGCTATTCACTTTCTGGGTTCTGCCCATGTGCCACTGATCTGCTGTGGGGTCTGAAGTCCATAGTGCCTCAGTTTACCAGTCTGTAAATGGGTGACACAATAGTGACCCAGCAGGAGTGCACTAGTCTCTATTCCCCATCTGTACAGCACATTGAGGTCCATTGGTGGAAGACACCTAGAACAGCAAAAAATGTTCTTGTGTTAAGAATGCAGAGCTGGAAAGAGGATGCACTTGTCTCTTATGTGCCTATCTGTCACAAAGTTAGGCATCTAGACTTCATGTAGTATTTAGACATAATTAAGCAAAATATGTTCTAACTTGTCAATTACCTGGTTCTTTGATGGAATGAACAGGGTGAGTGAAGTGGACTTGGCTGGAGACATAATGATTCTTGCAATAATCAACATAATACAACTTGCCAGCTTTTTTTTTAGCCTAACAGTTCTGACAGTTCCTTATAAAATACAAAGATCACCCACGTAAAATTCCGATCAACAGAATGAGTAGAACACGTTGATGTATATGTTACAAAGAGATATATTATCAACCTGTCCTTGTAACCATTGCAAAGAGCCTACCACACCGCTAGCACTCTGAAACAAATAGCAATTCATAAATGAAGAGCTTCAAGGTCATTGGCAAGCATTAACAAATAGAGCAGCAATGCGCTACTGACTCATCTTCCCCAGTCGTCATCCAGCTGCTATACAACTGGGTTTTATTTTTCACTAGAGAATGGCCTGATATCGACAAGGCCTTTACTATTGCTGATAGCAGTGGACCATGCAGAGTTCTTAGCTGTACGTGTCTATGTTTAGCTTGAGTACAGACTTGTGCTCGTGCCCTGAAAGCTTGAGCATGTACCATTAAGGACGTGTCTATCTGGGGGAAATTGTGCTGCCTAGCCGTTCTGGAATAGCTATTCAACGATAGCTTCTGATATAATTTGGGGCTTGTCTAGATGGTGACTTAGTGCGTGGCAGGCCAGGTGTGATTCTACAGAACACTAGCTTGCCATGCACTACTTGGCCATGTGGCCCCTCCTACCGCAAATTAAAATTCTCTAGTGCGCTTTGATGTAGTCCTGTTTCAAATGGCAACAAATGAAAGTGTACTATGGAACTTTTAGTGTGCGTTAGCAGGGTCCACATGGCCAGTTAGTGCATGGCAAGCTAATGTGCTGCAGAGTCTAAGGTGACCAGATCACTACAGTAAAATATCGGGACACATTGGGGTGCTGTTGGTCCCGCCCACAGTCCACCCCCTCTCCTCCCATGTTCCACCCCCGTTCTGCCCCAGACCACGCCCCCTCCCTTCTCGGCCTTGCCACCGCACCCCCAGCCTACTGCTGGCTTGCTGTGTTCCTCCTCAGTCCCCCTCCCACCTGCCACTCACATCCTCACTCTCCTGACAGAAACCCTCATGCCTGCCCTGAGAAGTCCCGCTGGCTTGGTGTTTGCCTCTTCACCCTCGCCCGCCAGCCACTTGTGTCTTCACCCCTCCCACCGCCCATCCACCGCTGGCCTCCTCACACCCTCTCCCCTGCCAGCCAGCCAGCCAGCCACTGGCTCGCCTCTTCACCCCACTTGTGTGCCACTGGCTCGCCCCACCCCGCCGTGCGCCTCTTCCCCTCCTAGCCCCCAACCCTGTTTGCCTACTCACCCCTCCTGCTCACCTCCTTACCTGATTATCAGGACAATTGGTGTCCCGATCGTACATTGGTTGTGATGTGGGACAAAGGGTTAAATATCATTGCAAAGATAGTCAAAAGCATCTGATGATTTTAGGTGCCCAACTTGAGAGACTTTAATAGGGGCCTGATTCTCAGAGAGTGGGTGCTGAGCACTTTCTGGGAATCCCCTTTTCGGAGTGTCTAATTTGTTACCTTTTTTGGGGTGCCTCTAATCACTAGTTACTCCAGAAAATCTGGGCCTAGATCATTATCAGTTTTGGTTGAGTCAATTCCTTCTCTCTTACCAGCTATCATAGTTCAGTCTACTACTTCACAGACTAAACCAATCCTTCCATTAGCCTACTTACAGTTTTGTGCACTAAAATTTAACCCATGTGCCGGCATGTGACACTTCTAATTTCTGCCTTTGGCTTATTCATGCAGTCACTGACAATGCCTGCTAAAAACGGACTGTGTTGTACGGGACCATTGGTACAAAATCAAGACTAGAACATGGCTTCATATTAGGAACTTTTTTGAATAGCTTCACAATTCTGCACTTCAGACTCAAAACCAAACCTTTTCCTGTTCATATTTACCAACTTAAAAAAGCAAAATCCTTTCTAAGCTGATGATTTGCTAAATGTTGCCTTTCCCCCCTAGTACTTATTGGCACCCAAAGGTGGAGTGTGTCTGTCTGTCCATCCCAGGTAGGATTTACTGGTTATAAATCTATTTAGGCCAGAGGTGGAATAAGACAAATAGGATCCTTGGGATCTAAGCCATTGCAGGGGAACCTGTGCTTTAGGTATTCCACTAGAGAATGAGTGGCTCAATTTTATCCTTGAATATACACAGGTGACTCTAGTTGAAACCCAGGGGAGTTGTGGGTACAAGTCTGAGGTCAGAACTAGGTCCATGAGTTTGTGGTGTGTGAGAAAGGGAAGTCAAAAGCCTGCACTGGGAGAAGGGGGGCACAATGATAACTGGGCGGACTTACCTATTCAGATGAAGGGGTTAGGCATAAGAGTCAATTTGAGAGACAGGGGTTAACAAATCATGGAAACTGAATTTTTGGTGGCTCTAGACCCTTGACCACTGTTAAATCATTTAGTGGCAAAGGCCTTTTCAATACTGTTCCTCAGGTCCTCACCACTCTCTTTATACAGTGGTGGGACTTTTATATAAAATTAAATTGATTTTATTTGCAGACAGCAGGGGGAGCTCAAGTTCTGCCAAAGAAGAACACAAAAGGCAATTTGCTACAGTCCTTTCTTATTTTAACCAGAAAGAAGTTAGATGGAGGGTTTTGTTTTTGTTTAAAAAGACTCTTATATATATGCCATTGGGAGACTGTGTAAAACAGCTGATATATTAATTAACTTGAACAGGGACACTGCCTGAATGACTCTTAAGAGTTACACTGAAACACTATAAATATAATCTTAAAGGAAATATTTCTACAGACCTGGAGGAAGGTCAAAAGCAGTTTTATTACCTCTTTCACAGAAGGGGCAGGGGGCAGACCTGGTGGGTCTGTATGGGAAGAGGGAGCTGTTCCTGCCCTCCACTAGTCTTGGGGTCGCCTCGGTTAAGTGTGAATAACCCCTAAGCCTTCCAGCTAAGGTCAGGGCAGAAGAACACATTGGTGTCAACAAAGGGGATGGCGATGAAGCATATACCTTGCGATGGCAAGGACAATCTGCATTAGATACACAGTCATTGGCCAATCACTACACTCATGGGCACATGAGGCTCTTTAACTCAGGTGAGCTGCTCATCTAGGAGAAGGACAACTCTGAACAAGAGTCCTGCACCCAGGCCAGCTGCCGTGCCTGTGGTATCTATACCAGCAGGATGGCAACAGTCACTTGGGCAAGAGAGCGGGAAAAGCTCCGCACAAATCTCTCTCACTTAAATCCATTCACAGTGCAGGTCATTCGGCTAACTCTAGCTCAACCAGTGCATCAGAGTCTTGTGGCAACGCAGAAGCAGTGATGTGGACAGGCAGAGGATGCTGTTGGCAGTCCTTAGTCACAACGTCTGCACATAGGTGGCCTTAGGGTGGTGGTTGTTCTCCACAGATCAGGGAAGTTAAGGAGCTTGTATCCTCCTAAGGTGACAGAGTACAGCACTGATCTCCCCAATCTGGGGAAAGGGGGCTGAAAAGAAACCCAACACCGCCTGTGTCCATCAGGTGGCTGTTCCTGGCCAGTCATCCAACTCAGTGATCAAAATAAAACAAGGATTCTCAGGCTGATTTCTGGGTCGTGGAATGTCGGAACTCTTCTTGACAATGACCAAAGATTGGAATGAAGGACAGTCCTTATTGCTAAATACTGAAGTTGTGTAACCTAGACATTGCTGCCCTCAGGGAAACCAGGTTCGCTGATGAGTCCCCTCCTGAGGACGTGGGAGGAGGCTATACCTACTAGTGAGCAAGGGCAAGGATGACCCAAGACAGTCAGGGTTAGGGTTCATCAGACAGTCTGACATTGCCTGCAAACTTGACTTCCTCCACAAGAGAATTAATGGCCACGTGTATGGTGCGCTGCATAAACTTGTCCAGAGATCAGTACACCACCATTATCATTGCCTACACGCCATCAATGACTCATACAGATGAGATCAAGGAGATGTTTTATGAACATATCAGCAGGGTCAGCAGAGGAGAGCCAACCAGAACAAACTCATTGTCCTTGGAGACTTTAATGCTCATGTGAGAGCTGACACTGACATGTGGAGCAGTGTGCCACGCCATCATGGCATTGGAAGATTGAACTCTAACAGCCAACTACGTCTCTACAAGTGTGCACGGTTCAGTCTAACTATTCCCGATGCAGTCTTCCAACAGGGCAACAAATATAAAAGACACCCTGGGTGCATTCCAGGTCAAAACAGTGGCACATGTTGGACTACGTAATTGTATGGTCTAAAGATAGTAAAGATCTGCACATCACTCACTCTTTGAGCGGCACCAAATGCTGGTCAGACCATTGGCTTGTGAGAAGCATCATGGCACTACTCTTCTCACCAAAGTTCCCCAGAAGACGCCTCAGACCACCCAAGAAGATCAATGTGGCTGCCATGAAAGATCCCAGCAAACAACCAAAGTGGTAACCGGCACTGGAGACTGCATTAGCTGAGGGCCTAGAGAACTCCTCAGACATTGAGACAACCTGGCAGACGCTCAGACATGTCACATATAATACGGCACCCAAGGTTTTTGGATTTGTGAGGCGGAAATACCAAGACCGGCTACTGCAGACCATACACACCACACATAAGACCTACCTTATGGACAAGAAATCAGCAATGAAGAAGGCCTGGTACTATCAGGCCACACATCTATATATATAAAAGTCAAATGGTGTATGCGTGTATGTACGTTCCCTTACTCCTTCCACACCGTTTGAGCTAGAGACTTGAAATTTGGTACAGTTAGAGGCCTTAGGGTCCTAATCAGGGTAAGAGTCGAACCCCACACTCGCTCAGCTCTCTGCCCCCTCCCCACCTCTGACAGACCCGAGTTGGGTTTGGTCAGAGGGTAAGTGAGGTAGGGGTGTCGGGTTTGGTCGGGGGGTGAGGTGGGGGTGTCGGGTTTGGTCGGGGGGGTAAGTGAGCCGGGGGTGTTGGGTTTGGTCTGGGGGGGTGGGAAGGTGTCGGGGTGGGTGAGGGGTGAGGGGTGGGTGTTGGGGTTGGTCAGGGGGTGTTGGGTTTGGTGGGGGGGGGTAAGGTGGGGGTGTTGGGTTTGGTCTGGGAGGGTGGGAAGGTGTCGGGGTGGGTGAGGGGTGAGGTGTGGGTGTTGGGGTTGGTCAGGGGGTGTTGGGTTTGGTGGGGGGGTAAGTGAGGTGTGTGTGTCGGGTTTGTTTGTGGTGGTAGGTAGGGGTGTCGGGTTTGGTTGGGGGGGAAGTGAGGTGGGTGTGTCGGGTATTTTTGCTAGTACACTATAAACCAGAGTAAGGCTAATGAAGAACTATTGATGATCGCAGAAAGCTGTATAACTGCAGGAAGTGGCTGACAAGCATGACATGAAGACTTTCTATGAAAGTCTCTGTGCTGTGTGTGTCCCAAAATCCAGTGGTATAGCCCCTGTCCTCACAGCAGATAGTAACCGACTGCTTACAGATCAAGGTGATATTCTCCACCCCTTATCCGCCGCCCCACCCACTCCATGTCCCCTGACTGCCAAAATCCCTATTCACACTTCCGCCCCCTGACAGCCCCCCTCCCCCGGGACTCCCACACTTATCAAACCCTCCTATTCCCCATCCCCTGACTGCTTTCCCTAGAACCTCTGCCCTGTGCTTCCCATCCCCTGACTGCCCCTGGGAGCGCCTGTCCCTTATAATATCATAGAATATCAGGTTCGAAGGGATCTCAGGACATCATCTAGTCCAAAGCCCTGCTCAAAGCAGGACCAATCCCCTACTAAATCATCCCAGCCAGGGCTTTGTATAGCCTGACCTTAAAAACCTCTAAGGACGGAGATTCTACCACCTCCCTAGGTAACCCATTCCAATGCTTCACCACCCTCCTAGTGAAAAAGTTTTTCCTAATATCCAACCTAGACCTCCCCCACTGCAACTCCTTGTTCTGTCATCTGCTACCACTAAGAACAGTCTCGATCCATCTTCATCAGAACACCCTTTCAGGTGCTGAAAGCAGCTATCAAATCCCCCCTCATTCTTCTCTTCTGCAGACTAAACAAACCCAGTTCCCTCGGACTCTCCTCTTAAGTCATGTGCTCCAGCCCCCTAATCATTTTTGTTGGCCTCCACTGTACGCTTTCCAATTTTTCCACATCCTTCTTGTAGTGTGGGGCCCAAAACTGGACACAGTACTCCAGATGAGGCCTCACCAATACCAAATAGAGGGGAATGATCATGTCCAATAGAGGGCAATGTTCCTACTTAAACAGCCCAAAATGCCATTAGCCTTCTTGGCAACAAGGCACCCTGTTGACTCATGTCCACTGTAACCCCTAGGTCCTTTTCTGCAGAACTGCTGCCTACTCATTCAGTCCCTAGTCTGTAGTAGTGCATGAGATTCATTTGTCCTAAGTGAAGGACTCTGCATTTGTCCTTGTTGAACCTCATCAGATTTCTTTTGGCCCAATCCTCTAATTTGTCCAGTTCCTTTGTATCATATCCCTACCCTCCAGCATATCTACCATATGACCTCCGCTCCCACTTCACACCCCCTGACTGCCCCTCTCAGAATTCCCGACCCATCCAAACCCCACCGCTCCTTGTCCCTTGACTGCCCCCTTCAGAAACCTCCCCTGCCCCGAACCACCTATCTTAGCCCTCCTGCTCCTTGTCCCCTGACCGCCTCCTACCAACCCCCCACACCTCCTCCCAGCCCCCCCCCCAGGACTCCATCCCCTACCCAACCCCCCTGCTCCCTGTCCCATGACTGCCCCAACCTCTATCCACACTCTCACCCCCTGACAGACTTCTGGGACACCCACATCTATGCAACCTCCACATTCCCTGTCCCCGACTATCCCCCCAAACCTCCACCCCATCCAATCGCCTCCTGCTTCCTGTCCCCTGACTTCCCCCTGGGACTCCCTGCCCCTTATCCAACCCCCTGGACCCGGCCTCCTTACCATGCAGCTCAGCAGCAAGTCTGGCAACCTCATGGAATCAGACATGCTTCCCCATGGGGAGCCAGACATGAGGCTCCAGAGGAGGGGCCGGGGGTAGCCTCCCCGGCCAGGAGCTCAGGGGCTGGACAGGATGGTCCCATGGGCCGGATGTGGCCCGCTGGCCATATTTTTCCATTCCTGGCTTAAGTGGTCTGCTGAATGGGGACCTCAGGCGGAATAGATTCCCTCCTAGTATAGCTTTCAGTTACACGCCCAGTGTCTGCCAGTCTCTATGGTATTATAGTGTAACTCATGTTACCAGGTATGCTGTTGCAAAAGAAGTAATGTACTTCCTTTTGATTAACTTCTCCCAACATAAAAGGACTTCTAACTATACCCTCAAGTCATATCAGTGTCATTGAAATAGCACTTTAAAATATGTGACCGATCGCATGGTTCTCCATTAATTTAGGAGATGGCGTATAGCTGAAGTCACATTGAAATTGAAATCTAGCTCACTTCTCCATCTATCACTTTGGTTAATACCAAAGTTTGTTACTTGGATAAATTACTTTGGTAGTGCAGTGTCCTAGCTGCACAAGAATATACAGTCTCTGGAGATTTGTTGGGAGACCTGGTTTATTACTTACTTCAGTTCCTGTTCAGTACCAGAAGTTAATATATATTATAGTTATTGCAAACATCAACATTTCAGCAAGACCAGCCATCTTGTCTATATAAGGAACTAGAGTGTGACTTTGAACAGATCTGTTGAATTTAAGAAGAGGTTTTCATAGAAGGATCATCCCAACCTTTTGTTGAACCAAATTTATGCTCATTGACTTTACTGGATCGATTCATTGAGTGAGGGCATGCGTGTGATTATTTCCTCCATTGTATTTTGCTTAACTGAAGCAACAGAGTCAGTTTCAGGGTGAGCTAGTGGAAGGCATTTCACTTAAACATGATCATTCTTAACAGGACTCTATTTGTTATCATGGTAATAATAATAATTAATTTTCATTTTATATGGTAACATTAATCCTGTGTTTTCCCCTTCTTAAAAAGATATAGTGAGCCACATTTTGGCTGCCTAGTGAAAGATTTGGGGAACAGAACTTCAGAATCTTCATTCCAATCCATTGTTCTAACCACTAGGCAAAACTCCCTCTTTATGGACTCTACTACTTTCTTCTCCAGAAGATGCTACTCACACTTCTATGCATTGCAAAATGAAGGCCAGTTTCACATCTGTAGCTACACAAATCATGTAATATAACATGAACATGTCAAAGAATGTGATGTTGCTAATTATGCCTTGTATACAGGCAATGTTAATACCGCTGGTAAATGGGAAACCATAGTATTTGAGCACCAGTATACTTGGGAATATACAAGAAACAAATAAAGAGAGGCTGTTCCCATGGATCTTGCCAGCTAAAAGACAGACACAAATAAGACAAGACCCATGGAGAAAACCGGAGGAAGAGAGTAATGTAAAGTTATTTTTTCTTAAGGTAGACATACATTTTATCTAGTTTTGAACAGAGATTAAGGAACTAGCATCCTTTAATGTTGTCAGTAAGCCTTCAGTCCTTTTCACCCCACCACTGTTTGAGAGGCAGATGAAAAACTAGATTCTACAGCAAATTTGTTGCTGTTAAAGTGCAGAGTCGGTGGAGCTCAACTTATTTTTTGTTGGGCAGAGAGATATAATTCTCTGTGGGCCTGCTTTCCATTTGACTCCATTTTTCAACCAGGAGGAGTGCTCAGAGAATACAATTTCTAGCTACACCCAGACTCAAAGTTGGCTATAAGTGTCTCATGGACAGTAACATGACGTGTCATCCTAGAAGCCTTGCACAGTGATAAATAAGCAAGTACATGTAGTAATTTCACCAGAGGCAATAGTCTTTCATTTGAATACTTGGCATTCTGATCACAAGCATTTTAGAGATGAGCAATGAGTCTGTCTGCATCAGATGAAATCAGAAAACAAGCTGATGTGTTTGAAAGCCTATGGTTGGAAGAAGTAGGAATCCTAGCATTGTACGTATTATTTAGACTTTAAGTATATATCACGTCAACAGACAAGCCTCTCCAGCAGGTTTGAAGATGGTCACGTTATGGGCTATAGGCCTTTCCTAGACTGTCATAAAAAGGACAAAATTCAGCCTCATTTATATCTATGCACTTTATTAGAGTCAAAAGGAGGTTCTATGGATGTAACCGAGAGGAAAAATCTGGACTGCTGGACTTGAGCTTCTTTATGACCAGAGGTGACAAATGAAGAGAAAAATAAAAATTGTATTATTTTGCCATGACAAACTCCTTTTCAAATTAACTATCCAATAAATACAAGGGAAGGGACCTGACCTAGAGGCCCCTTTAATCCAGTAGGGAAAAGGCTAGCAAGAGACAATGGCTGGAAGCTGAAGCTATCCAAACTCAATTTGGAGAAGAAAAAAAATCAACTTTTAACAGAGTGCAACTAACCATTGGAACAGTTTACCAAGGGGAAGAGTAAATTCCTCCTCCTCCTCCTCATGGAGTCCTTAAATTGAGCTTGGATGTCTTTCTAAATGATTTAGTTACGTTAAATTGCACATTTTGGGGTGTGCTAGTGTCTACATGTATAGTAAGGGAGAATAATTGCCTGCATGGGGTGAAATTCTAGGGTCTGTGTTATGCAGGAGGTCAGACTAGATGATTTAATGGTCACTTCTGGCTGTGACAGATGAAACAGTCAGGGTAAGTTACACTGTATTTTTTGCCCATCTCAACACCTTTTGAATAACGCTGTGATGTTGATGAAGCTAAGTCAGCCAGAGTTCTAGGCTCAGTTTGCTAGCTTTCCAGACAGTATAGCAGGAAATGGATCATTTGCCAATTAGTGCAGGGAGCCTGTTACTCAGAATGCCCAGCAGATAGAGAAGCTTCATGTTTTATTTTTCCGCACTCTGCTGCAGTCTCGGAATAGGGATTAGATGACCAGCCTGTCATTCTGACTTTGGTACCACATGAAGCAGAGGAAGAAGTGTAGCATTATCCTTAAGCCATACGTAAATATTTCAGAGCAATGGTTACAGACAGTACCAGGACAGATCCTGCAAGATGCTGAGAACCTGAAGCCCCATTGAAATCAGCACTTTATGATTGGTCCCACTTATACTCACATGGCACCTAGTCCTTGCTCTCAAGGACTTTCCCCCAACTTGACGAAGCCTCCTATGCAGACATAATCACAGCCTCTGTGCTCTTCTACTAGTATCCCTTGGGGGACGCTCAGCACACAAGAGGCCATGATGAATGGGATGGCCCATTGTAGGCATACCCAGTCCTCCATGAATTAACAATTACACCATTGCTAGCTGCAGTGCACTGGACCACTACCACGAAGCACCACTGTGGTTTTTATGTAGCAATTGATATTGAAGGGTGCAGAAAATATTATTTGCATTCACACTGGCATAGGCATTTTGCCTAATTTTGAACCCACTTGGGAAAGGGGCTGTCAGAGTTTTTCTTCCCCACTCTAAACTCTAGGGTAAAAGATGTGGGGATCTCACACATGAAAGACAAATCCAACCCCAGCTACTTTACCAGCCTAGGTTAAATCTTTCCCCCCAAAACCCAAACTTCTCCAGTTGGGGCTTGGAATCCGCTGCCACCATTAATGTGAGTAACCCAAAACTATGGGGTGGGGCACATTAAAACCCCAATAGTAACACCCCCTCCCCCTTTCTACCTGGGAGAGATTCCAGCACACAGACCCTCACTAGCCGTGAGCTGTGCCCGATCCAAAGCTAGGACAACTCCAAGGGAAATAACAGACAATTCTTATAACAAAAAAGGTTTAATAAAGAAAGAGAAAAGCATACAACTTACAGAGATTTCACAGATACTTAGTTCCTAGCCTTAACCTCTCCCTTGGATTTCTCTCCCTGATGAGGTTAAAGACACCATAGATTGATTACAAGCTTATACAATTAACAATTTCACTTACTGCCAGGCTGACTTAGAAACTTATCAAGGGATGAGTAGAAAGGTGATTCATTTCCCCAGAGCTGGGGAGAAGATGGAGACAGGCTGAGTGCCCAGGAAAAAGTGAAACTAGCTCCTTTGTTTCCTAGAAATTTGCATACTCCATACGTCATTCCCTCTTCTGCTTCAGGTTAACCCTTCACAGGTAAAACAGTAATTCTAAGGCACTCCATACTTATGACAGGGGCTCAGAACTTTCTGAGGCTTGTGTTGTGTTCAAGACTGGCCTTTTGCCATCTCCTTTCCAGTGCTGATAGCAGCAGACTTTTACTTCTAGCGACAGAAAGTCTGAGCTGCTTGATGCCTGTACCTCCTGGCACAGAGAGGGTTTTTTTCCACCAGGGATGGAGAAAGGAAGAGAAGATTCTGTAGATCTGAATCTCAAACTTGATTAGTCTGGAGGATGTAGTGATCACGAAGATGAAAGCCAACTTTCATCCCTTTCCCACGTGCCCCAGCCACAGCAATGGGAGAACTCAGAATCAGCCCGACTCTATTACACAATACTTGTGTGAGTGATAGTTTTTTTTCTTAATTCTGAGTTTCTATGCATTGCTACATTGTTGAGTTGAGCGTTCTTGACGTTAAATTATAGTTTAAAAAGCCCACATGCATGCCATTTAATGAAAGGCACTTTTTAAAACTGGCTGTATGTTGCATTCCAAACAAACATTATTTTAATTAAAAAGAAAATAGGAGCGATTTTAATTGTCTTTTTCCTAGAACACTGTAGCCTCTCAGTCTGGAAGTGAAATAACAGCCACCAGCGCATATGGGTGTTGCAAGATAACCACATCTCTCTGGTGCTGGAAGCCCTTGTCTTGTGCGTCATGGCTTATTATGCACCTGATGCGCTTGGTTATCTGACAACAACTGCATGCGTGTGTGCCCTTAATAATTTTGTAAGCTGCTTCTCCTTTGTAGGAGGATGGTTAGCTCTTTTACTGCATATTTCATATATGGTCCAGGGTAACAGTAGCTTTTAGCCAGTATTTTCTGTGGTGAAGGCATTCATAACCCAGTGCAATTTTGGCAAATTCATTTTACTTATTCATCTACTCACAGAAATTTCCTATGTGTATTCCAATTGGCTACTACTTTTCTAGGTAAGAAAAGACATGTGGAATTGCATTGGTCTGGAAATGGGGCTAGAAATATACTGGTGTCAGCTGCCTAACAAGATTTCCAGTGCTTTCCAGTTTGGGTCCTGGCTGAATTGAGCTGCATGGATTTGAGAATATTCTTTTAAATTTACAGAAGTGTTTAGGAATGTGGTTAGGGGACTGGAGGGGCTGATTGAATTAAATAGACATTGCTTGTCTTGACTAATGGCTAAGAGCAGGAGTAGGGAGTGAAATATCCACTTACCCTGGCAAGGGGAGCACTGTACAGCATTAGCTTCTGCAGAGCCTAAGAAGAGTTCAGAACAGGCCAAATCCAAAAGCCCTGAATTAGGACAGGATCATCTCTGTCTCTCCCAGATTCACATGCAAAAGTAATCAGCCACTTCTGCAACACCTTCCCCCTCCCTATGACCTGGTTGAGGCACTGAATTGATCTGGGGTAGGGCTTGGTGAGAAAGCAGAGACTGGGCAACAAGGGGCAATGGTATATGTGTGTGTGTCTGTCTGTCTGTCACACACACAGAGAGACATACATACATACATACATACATACATACATATCTCACTCTGGACCTACAAGGAAATGGCCTGCAGAATATATCTTCTTACCCCAAGGTCAGAACAGCCAGGTGTGGGCTGAAATTGGTGGATCACCAGAGCAGTGCTGACCACAGACATCTCTACAAGTTTGAGGCTAGGTCTACTTCGAGAGAGAAGGTGCACATCTTGGGTGGCCAGGCATCCGATTTTCTACTGGGACGCCTGGTCGACAAGGGACCGACTCGGCAGTTAAAAGTCTGGTTGGCAGTGCAGTGGGGGACCAGGGCTAAGGCAGGCTCCCTCCTATCCTAGCTGCATGGGTGGCCAGGGAGGCTCTATGCGCTGCCCCGCCTTGAGGGCTGGCTTCGCAGCTCCCATTGGCCAGAAACTGTGACCAATGGAAGCTGTGGGGGTGGCGCCTATGGGCACGAGGGCAGTGTGCAGAGCCTCCCTGGCCAACCCTACAGCTTCCATTGGTTGCGGTTCCTGGTCAATGGGCGCTTCAGTCACTTGGTGGTGGTGTCTGTAGATGGAGTGGAAGAGAGAGAGCATGGCAAACATCTCTCTCTTTTATCATGTTCTTTCTCCCTTCTTGGCTTTGCCCCACCCTTCACATTCAGGTGAGCATTACCTCTCTGTAGTCCCAAACTTACCAAGGGAAGGGGGCTGACTCACTGGAGAGTCCAACTGATCCTTTGTTGCCGCCTAGGCCAGTGTCCTTTGTTCCTGTGAAGCTGGGTTGGGTTTGTCTCATACATGCCCTGATGAGGTGTGAACTGCCCCTCTACTCCTAGACTTTGCCTGGGCTTGTTTTAAGCCACAAGGACACATTCAGCCTCATAACTATATACCTGAAATTGAAACTTTGCATTGGATACCACACAATCATATTATAAGGATGAACATGGGTATTCTCTCAAGGGACAGAGAGCCACAGTCGTCAAAAGCTTTCCTTAAAGCAAGGCTAAGAAAAGAATAGTTCC
Source organism: Sternotherus odoratus (assembly GCA_032164245.1). Lineage (NCBI taxonomy): Eukaryota > Metazoa > Chordata > Testudines > Kinosternidae > Sternotherus > Sternotherus odoratus. Next base: position 17,248,410 of record JAVMKO010000002.1, on the reverse strand, counting down.
GTCATGATCTCCTATAATTCTGTAACTCAGATTTGTGATGGAGAGTGGAATACAGGGGCGTAGAGTACATAGAGCAATATAGGAAATTAGTTACCAAAACAGCTCTCATCAGACCCTTACAGTTCTCTCTCTCTTTCTCTGTCTCTGTCTCTCTCTCTCTCTCCTTAATTACTGCAGTCTTTCTGTTTTAGTCAAATGAAACTACAAGAACTTTGAGCCTGATGCAGGAGAAGTCTGGTATTTGGCTCCCGGAAGGGAAAAGTGAGCAAGAACTCAGCTTTGTTCACGTTCAAGTTACATATTGGGTGTAAGATAACTAAAGAACCAACCTTGGTATCTTTCAACCCGTAAGCTGGCCCATTGATGTCAATAGGATTACTTGCCATAGTAAGAATTTCTCATATGAGTAAGCATTGAAGGACTGAAGTATGACCATTCTTGTTCCTCCCCAAAATCTTCTGTCAATAACTGACCCTCCCTATCCCTGCCACCAATCATATCACTCCCAAATGTGAAAGGAAGTGATGGAACTAACATCCATATTAACACATATATGCACAGTTAGAGCTGGCCAGAAAATGAGGATTTAGCCTATGGAAAATGTTGATGTTTTTCCATAAATTTAAATCCTGAAAATTTTTGATTTTGAAATGCCAAATGCCCAGGTGCTTCCTGGGACTTTTAGTTTCGATGCCTCATGCTCCCATTCTCCCCTATAGGACAGGCTCCTTGGTCAGGCTACATCTCCTAAAATGTGCCATGGTCTCCTATCATGGAGAGAGGAGGCAGCGGATCCTGGGAGTGTCTGGCCCAGGTGCATCATGGGAGATGGGAGTACAGAAGACAAGGCATCACAGCATCATTTCCAGGTTGAAATATTTCACTGTTTTTGATTTAAAAAATTGATCTTTTAAGGGAAAGCAGACACTTTTCAGAAAAAAAAGATTTTGTCAAAAAACCCAGTTTTCAATCAAAAACCAGTTTTGACAGAAAATTTATGTTCGGCTCTACAATCAATATTATCTACAGAGTAAAGAAAAGAACAAACCGGCATGGTGATTCTGATGGAATCTGCAAGTGTGTCAGTGCTACCTTTAAGGTTCTTGCAGCCCTGGACAAACTGGAAAATGTACACCTCTCACCATACACAGAACTCAGAATATCAGCAGCTGATAGATACTTTGCAGTTCTAGGCAACTGTTCTTTGCATAGTGCTAGCGCTGTAGAGAGAATTGCATCACACCCTTATGACTTCTCCTCCTCCCTCTTGAAAATAAAAGTGAGTTTTGCTCATAAATAGTCTGAGGCTGACAGATCTGGAAACTGAAGTTTTGGTTACAGACAGAAAGGGGTGACTCATTAGATTCCTGTAGTGGAGGCAGCTGGACCAGGAAGAATTCTTCTAAAATGCTTACTCCCCCCCTCGAATATTACCTGTGCACGGGGCTGGTCAGAGGCGCTCTGGCCATAACCCATGTCTGTGTTTAAAGATTTAAAAGAAAATTACAAACATAAATGAATAAAAATTAACTGGAGATGCCAGGCTCTTAAACATGTCGTGTTTGCAGAGAATGGCAGCTGTAGCCCCAGCCATGGCATCTGTTGTGCCAGCCTTGTGAATTAGTTATGTCTGGGAGCTATTTGAAATGGAACAGATGGATATTTCAACACAGACATTTTGAAAGAGGTAAAACTCCTGTCTTGCTAAGTGTCCCCATGTCACCAAGAACCAAAATCTCTTCCTCCAGAGGTGCCTTTTCAGGGTTAGCCCTGGCGCGTGGGCGGTTGTTCTGGGCAGCGTAGCAGATGAATGTGAGAACACAGGATTGGTCTTTCAGCTCACACAGGTGGAATATCAAAAGGATTGCCTCTCGGACTTGCTAAGTGCTACAGCAGAGCCTGGTGCAGTGTGACCAACATAAGGGTCCTTCCATGTAAATTACCTGGAAGCCTGGCCTTGTCTATTAGATTCACAGGGCTTGATTTTGATCTTGCCCTTGTGTCATTCCATTGGCTTCAGTGAGGAAACTCTAAGTTGATATTGCTGGAAGTGAGATCAAAACATGGCTCAGATTCTGGAGAAAGCAAGTTTTCATGTAAAAACATCTAGTGCTTATGTCCATGAGGAAACATCTGCATGTAACCTTTAGACAACTAATGCACACACAATGTCACTGGGAACCAAATAGGGTTTCTACACACACTAGAGTGTTGCCCACTTTGTTGATTGTGTAGGCCAAGATCATTTCATTTCTCCATTGCACCCTACCCTCCCATCTCCCTCTATTTCAGGGGCATACGAAAGAGTGAAGCGTGAATCATATGTAACTGGTTAAATTATTTCCTTGCTTTCTGTCTGGAGAGAAGTCATTCAGGGTAACCATCTTTTAAATTCCAATGGGCAGAACTAAGAAGGGGGATGTTTTTTTGAGGAAGGTGTTAATGTCACTGACAATTGGAGATCTGGTTAAAGATGGTGAGTGTGTTAATCAGATGTCAGGTGTGTAGTGTGTCCCCCCCCCCCCAATCCCTTTTCCCCTTCTGGTTTTCTGATTTCCATTAAAATCACTAGGGTTGTTCTCACTGATGCCAAAAACATGCCTTGAAATTTTGGAGTCGATCAGATGCAATGTTAAAAAGTTATCGCATTACATCCAGGCAGCCAGGGAGATGCCGTCAAGCTCAGGGTGTACCGTAGGTCCTCACTTTGCTCAGCTGACAACATGCCTAATGCAAACCCTCCAAAAGAAGGAAATGCAAAGTTTAATCCCCCTAAGAGTTCATTCCCCGGTTCATTCTACCCACAGCACATCCCTTCCTCATGGAATCACAATTACTGTGCACCACAGACATACCTCACCTGTGACTCCTTTCCCCTTTCTGCACAATATCCTTTCTCCCAGGTTTCCCCAACACTGGTAACTGTGGTTGTTTGGTGTTGTCGTTAGTTGTGTTGAGTGAGGATTGTCTGGTGAAGGGTCGTGTACACAAGGGTGGTTAAAGGGGCTGATGGGAGTCTGGTGCACTGGTGTTGAGCTGTAGTGCACAATGGTTGTGGTAACAGTAAGGTGTACGTCTTGGATGGAAGAGTAGGGGGAATGTATTGTTAGGTGGCTTAACTTTTCACTTCCTTGATTTCTGGGTTTGTGTCAGGCATGGTGTGCCTATAGCAACCCTGACTGCTTCACAATGATGCTTTTTGTTTGTTCATTTCTGGAGAGGCTGGTATAGGGTAAAATCTGACAGAAAAGGGTAGCTTATAATGAACAAAGTTTTATGTGGGCAGAGCTCCTAAGCCAATCAAGCTTGCATATCCCTAGTCCAGCAGCTACTCAGGGTTGTGTGCCTAGGATGTAAAATTTCAGCTAATTAGAATATTGGTTAAAAATGACTCTTAAACCAAACTGGAAAAAAAAAAGGTTCCATTGCACCAGATATAGTCATGATCCACCTTTCTACACTATCTTCTGTTAGACGGACAATCTATTTGAGACATCAATCAACCGTGACAAGGTCGATGGTGAAAGACAAATGTCATTTGGAGCACAAATTCAAAGACTGACTATTAAAATATATAGAAAAGAAACTCCACAAAAACTGCCTAGAATACTAAAAGGGGAGAAAAACTAACCCCATGTGAAATTTCCCCACAATAGGCCACCTACTTCAGAAAAGCAGGAATTTATGCTCTGGAAAGCAGCCTCAAAGTGCGGCCAGGCATCTTTAATATAACAGTAAAAACACGTGAGCTCTGTTTGCAGTAGTGCTTCCTCTACCGTTGGCACCAGGAAAACTGTACCCATGGGGAATTCTGTGTCTGATGGCCGGTTGTATAGCTGTGTTTGTTGAGTCGGTGGCAGAATGCAGGGAATTGGTAAATGTTAACTTCTTAATGGCCACAGCTATTCAGCTATTTAGAAACAAACTTTGAAAAGGGGCCACTGCACTTGGTGCCCAGCTTGGGACACTGGGGACTGGATTCTCAGATGGCTGAGCTGTCCACTGCCCACGGTTTCAATTACAGCTGCAGGCGCATGTCTGAAAATTGGGCTTTAGGCTGAGACAACTAAGCACATAAAAAACCCGAGGCACTCAAACTAGAGACCATGGAAGGAAAGTTATTATGATGTGTGATGAGGTGTTTACTCCATATAGGATTAGAAGGAGGTAAGGTGCCACGTAGGCCAATTAACTGCCCGTGCTGCAGCTGGAGGAAGAGCCAAGGAGCAGGGAGTTGATTAAAGGAGGTTCAGTTGGGCAGGACTAGGTGGGGCCTAGAAAACTCAGGAGCTGAGGGTAGGAAAGAGGCTGCTGGGAAAATCTGCAGGGAGGCAGGCAGCAGTCACTCCTTGGGAAGCAGGAGACGTGTTTGGGGGCTGCAGGGAGGTAGTCGGTGGTCACTCCCTGGAAGGAGGGAGTTGGTTTGGAGCTGGTACTCCCAGAGAAGGGGTGGGGGTGGGGGGAAACGAGAGAGCATCTGAAGCAATCAGGGAAGGAGCAATGAGGGTAGAATCCAAAACTGCTAAGCTAAGGGTCCCTGGACTGGAACCTGGAATAGTGGGAGAGCCCAGGTCCCCCTACTGATCACTGGGGAAGTGGCGGTATCAGGGCAGCACAGGAGAAGACAGCCTGGGGCTGTTTGCATAGACATTAGGGCAAGCCAGGAAGGGGGAAATATGGATGGTGACCTGGCCAGAGAACCAATTCACGAAGAGGGAGCTGGGGTTCCTGGGGTGAGGCAGGTCCACAGGGTGAGAGGAAGACGAGAGAGGCACCGCCTGAAGATGGCGCACCAATTGGCAGAGCTAATCTCCAGGACGGCCAGCAGTAGATGCCACTGTGGTGAGTGGACCCCGTCATATGCTGAAGGAAGAATTTGTCTGAGCGCTGCTTTGGCCTCATGTGTAACTCAGGAGAACTGGTGACTCACTCCACCGTTTTGCTGCCGTGTGAAGCACTGGTCCACAGGGTAAATGTACCTTCATTTCCACTTCCGCACAATGCCAAGTACTGCAGGACTGACATTTCCGTTCTCATACGCTTCAGTGGGGATCTGCAGGGAAAGGGTTAAATAAAATATTAGATTAGAAACCACTGTCAGGCAGAGGAGAAGGATTTTTATTTGTTTTCAAATGCTGAGTCCCTTGAGTTGCTAAGAGCAGCTTCCTTGCGGGCCGCTGATACGAACCGAAGCTGGTATTACAATGAAAGCAAAGCCCTTCGATGTTATACGTGATATCAACACTCATCAAACACTAAGCAGTGCAAAGTATTGTGTCTGCTTCTGGAGCGTTCTCATTTCTCTTCTTTGATTTAATTAGGGAAATGAATGCATCTCTGAGGTAATCTTGCAAATCACCTGCAAATTCAATATATCCGCTCTCTCCTTGCTTCAGGGCTTTACCCAACAATCAATATAAGGGTAATACATTTGTACAGCAGGTTCAATATTTTTGAATAACACTTTGATGGATATACAGCATTAGGTTTTCAATTTAATCATCCTCATACTCCCCTCTGCAGATGATGTGGTGAGGACCCTGAGCTTGGCAGACATCAAAGTGTGGGGGAGTGTCAGCTTCAGGGCATGATTTCCCTTCCTCTGCTGATCTTGTGGATGTCTGTCCATGAATTCACTGTGGGCGGGGCAGGAAGGAGCGGTCTAGGGTTTTCTGCCTTCTCCAGACCTTCAAGCAAGCTGAGCATGAGTTACTGTTGGCAGAATCTGTAGTAATTTTGCTGATTTCCCCCCTCCATGCCTTGAGGGGCTGGTAATAGGGGCATCTGTGATTGAAGGATCAGCATGTGTGGTGTTTGAGGGCCAGAGGACGGGGTAAGGAACAGGAGGTTGGGCGAATGGTGTGGAGCCCAGGGTAATTTTACAGGGCTTGGAGCCTGTGTAGTGGCTTACACACACCCTGCTACTGCCATTTCTGCTGTCATGAGGGGCTTAGGCAGAGCAAAGGAGATGTGGCTTACTTATACCCTTTTGGACCCATGGGGCCACTGATGACTGGGTAAGTTAGAGCAGCTTTAAGGCTGTTGTAACTTATCATGGGGAACCCCCTGCAGTATGTATCCAGTGCAGGATCCAAGAAGCACAAAGGTGAGCTGTGTGCCATGTTTTCACCCCTACCCCAAGCTGTGCTTCCGGGGCAAATCTGGAATGTTGTCAATGACTCAGAAAATAGCTGTGAAAGTGTGAGGAGACTTACATGTCTGTTGCCCCAGAACTTTCCATTTCTTGACAGTTCAGGAACCCTTCCCATTTGGTTGATTCCATCAGAACAGCCTATGCAGTCTCCCCTTTTCCAGCAGGTAAAGAGGTCAGTGTGTATGCCATGCAGCACTCTGATAAGGAGAGCAGGGAGCGAAGCTGCCACAGGACCTTCATTCTTCACTTACACTTCTAGAGAACAGTGTGGCAAATCTTGGCCATTTGTAGGCTGTAACCTACATCTGAAGGCCAGTTTTCCTCATGGGATGCTTCTTATTAAGGTTCTGCTGTTTAACACTGCTTTAAATAAGTTAGAGTGCAGGGGTAATGACTGTCCTGCCAAATACTGTATTCATTTGTTCATAATCCATTGGGGTATTGGTGGAGAGCAATAATGGAGATCTACTTGCAGGAACCCATGTCTCATGGCAGATAGCACAGGCATGGACGTGACCTTTAATCCATTCAATGGATTAAAAACTGGCTAACTGATAGGTCTTGACATGTAATTGTAAATGGCGAATCAACACTGAGCAGGTGTATTCCTAATGGGGTCCTATTGAGATCAGTTCTTGGTCCTAAGCTATTTAACATTTTTATTAATGTTGGAAGAAAACATAAAATCATCATTGTTCAAGTTTACAGATGACACACAGATAAGAGGAGTGGTAGATAAGAAAGAGGAGAGGTCACTGATACAAAGTAATGTGGGTCTCTTGGTAAACTGGTCACAAGTAAACAATATGCCTCTTAATAAGGCCAAATGAAAGTCATGCATCTAGGAACGAATAATGTAGGCCATACTTACGGAATGTGGGACTCTGTCATGGGAAGCAGCAACTCTGAAAAGGACTTGGGGGTCACTCTGGATATTCATCTGAACATAGGACCTAGTGTGATGCTGTACCAAAAGGGCTAATTGAGTAAGAACTATGAATAAAGGAATATCGAGTAGGAATAGGGAGGTTATACAGTGAAACCTCGATTTAACGGACCTCCATTTAACGGACTTCGGATGCAACGGACAAATTTTTTCAGAAAGTCTGATGCATCCGAAATCCGTTTGTGGAGGGTTCCACCAGGGTTTGAGCCAGGGGGCGGGCTGCCGCCTGGCCCCCGCCAGCGTTCACCCTCCTTGGAGGGTCCCGGGAGCCGGGACCCTCCGGCTGTCAGCCCGCGCGCGCGGCAGCCGCCGCGGTTTGAGCTGGGGGCGGGCTGCCGCCTGGCCCCCGGCAGCGTTCACCCTCCTTGGAGGGTCCCGGGAGTCGGGACCCTCCGGCTGTCAGCCCGCGCGCGCGCGGCAGCCGCCGCGGTTTGAGCCGGGGGCGGGCTGCCGCCTGGCCCCCGGCAGCTTTCACCCTCCTTGGAGGGTCCCGGGAGCCGGGACCCTGAGGGCTCTGAGCCTGCGCGCCGCAGCCGCCGCCGTTTGAGCCGGGGGCGGGCTGCTGCCCGGCTCCCAGCACCATTCACCCTCCTTGGAGGGTCCCGGGAGCCGGGACCCTGCGGGCTCTCTGCCCGCTCGCAGCGGCCGCCGCGGTTTGAGCCTGGGGCGGGCGGCCTGACAGCTCCCGCCCTGGTCCCAGCAGCCGGGGACCCCGGAGGGCAGGCTGCTAACTGCCGCCGGGTCCCAGCAGCCGGGACCCGGGCGGGCGGATTGACGGTAAAACCTTGATATAACGGACTAATTCGGGCGAGGGGGTGTCTGTTAAATCCGAAAGTCCTGTTATTTAATAATTTTAAAAAATTATTTTTAACGGACACCCCCTCGCCCGAATTAGTCCGTTAAATCGAGGTTTCACTGTATAAGGATTTGGCACCAGTGTGATCATTACTGGAATACTATGTACAGTTCTGGTTCCGCAGTTCAAGAAGAATGTTGATAAATTGGAGAGGGTTAAGAGAAGAGCCATGAGAATGATTAAAGGATTGGAAAACAAGAAAGACTCAAGGAATCCTATATAATAAAAGGCCAGAGGATGTTTGTCCGAAGCCATCATGCGCAGTAGAGACAGCCCGGACGAACAGCATGCTGGGCATTGTAGTTCGGCGTCACAAAATGGCCACCACGCGTGCACCGCCGTGGGCGGTAGAGATGGCCCGGACACACAGCATGCTGGGAGTTATAGTGTGGCGGCACAAAATGGCCGCCGCGTGTGCGCCGCTGCGAGCCATAGAGATGGACCAGACAAAATCGGTAAGCACTTTGGCCCGTGTACGTGGGCTTTTACACTTGTTCAATATATTTAGCTAATCAAAGAGAAGCTTAAGGGGTGTCTTGATCACAGTCTATAAGTACCTACATGGGGAACAGAAATTTGATAATGGATTGTTCAGTTTAGCAGGCAAGGTATAACAAGATCCAATGCCTGGAAGTTGAAGCTAGACAAATTCAGATTAGAAATAAGGTGCATGTTTTTAACAGTGAATGTAATTAACCGTTGGAACAGTTTATCAAGGATTGTGGTAGAGTTTTCCTCACTGGCAATTTTAAAGTCAAGATCAGATGTTTTTCCTCAAAGATTTGCTCTAGTTGAACCAGGAACTAATTCCTGCGGTCCACTACACAGAAGGTCAGATGAGATGATTACAGTGATCCCGTCCAGCCTTTATAATCTATGGATCTATACATCTAGCCTTCTTTACAATTTCATCTGGAACTTTAGAACTCTTTCTAATTCTTGATGAGTCCTCCGGGCTACTCACCTTCACTCCCTTCCCACACTCTCTGATCTCTCTAATGAGCTGCAGGTTCTCATCTCCTTGTTCTTTGGGCAGTTTCCTGGCTACTTCAAGCACTTTCATATTCTTTCCAACAGCTCCCTCCTACGTTCCTGAATCATCTTTCTGATGGCTTCTGGCTCTTTTCAGTACTCCTTGGTCACCTGTGGAAATGATGTAATGATTTTCTCCATTCACCCAAGTGCCCTTTTGGACTGTTCCTGAAACCTGTCTCTTGTAGGGTTGTAGGGTTGTTCCTGAAGCCTGTCTCTTGTAGACATGTCCTCATGGTCTCCTTATTTGTAGGTGAATGCTTTCAAGTGTCCACGTAGCACATTCAAGCTATTCCTTCCAGTGTGTGTCATCTTACTCTTGATCAAAGTGAATTACAGCTGCTGTTGTTTTGCCCAATTGCTTAGCTTTGCCATGCCCACCTAATTCTTCACATAACCCTCTTCATTGTTGATGAGATCACTTTGTGTCATCTGCAGATTTTGCCACTGCATTGTGCCCTTCCCAAATGGGGAAAGCCACTATCCTTTTAAGTTGCGTCTCTCTTCCTGCCCCAGCTAGGACAGTAACCTGTGACAATATGTGTGCTTACCTGCTAGTAGCTTAGTAAAGTGTTGAACAAAACTTTCCGGAAAAGCCACATTAGGAAACAAAGATGCAAGGCTAGATTTGATCCTGACAGTTTTCCCATTCTGTGCTAAGTGACTTCCTAACAAGTCACAGGTGATCACCACAGGAGCATAGGGAGCGCGTGATTATCAGGAAGATGCGATGATAGATCCATGTCTGCTTAGTCTATATTTCAGTGACTCGGTTTTCCTGCCAATTTTAGAAATGTTTTCCACAGCCGATGCTTTTTTTTAAAAAGGAAGAGACTATGTCCACTAGTTAAAGCATGAGATTGGGAGTCAAGCCTCTAGGTTTCTATACCCAGTTCTGCCAATGATTTGCTTGACTAGAGCAAGTCCCATTAGATCAACATTTCAAGAAGTGTCCACTTATTTGGGGTACCTCCAGATGTGGGTGCCTCACTTGAGTCCCCTAGACCTTTATGTTCTGAGTGTTAAACACCCATAACTTCCAGTGGAGTTCTGGTTGCTTGTCACTTTTGAAAATCAGGCTATAGCTGTCAAGTTGGGCAACCACAATACAAAATGGAAACACCCCAAGTTCCTGGAAACTTTTGAATATCTTGACCTGAATCTCTCTGTGCCTGAAAGAAAATGAGGGTAACATTCTCTCAGTGAAGCTTTGTGATGCTTCATTAAATAATGAATGTTAGGAAAGTGCTTTGAGATCCTTAAATGAAAGATGCTGTAGAAGTGCACATGATTATTATAGTAAATATAATAACATATAATATAGAACTAAACTATTGTATGTGAAATAAATAAGGTTTTTCAAATGTTTAAGAAGCTTCATTTAAAATTAAATTAAAATGCAAAGCCCCCCCAGACCTGTGGCCAGGACTCGGGCAGTGTGAGTGCTACTGAAAATCAGCTCATGTGCTGTCTTTGGAACGCATGCTGTAGGTTGCCTACCCCGGTTGAGATGTTGCCTTAACTTGTATGGATTCTTGAGCAGCAAACTAAGGGGGGAGGGGGAAGATTTTATAACAGAAGTCCAAATAAGGGAGGAAAATGAAAGGTGTACGCCGCATATGGACAGAGGTTGGAAATTGTTCTCGCAAGTATAATGGCCGAGCTGCCTGTGAAATACAGCATAAAAATGCTTATTAGTAATCCATCTCAAGAGGTCTCTCATCTGAATTGCTGTGCGATATAAAGAACTTGCTAAGTTGTTAGAGGAATAGAGAGTATTTTGCACAGGCAGCTCTAATTATGCCCAACTGTAAGTTTTAACTGAGCAAGTAGCTCCATCTGGTTTTACAATAAAATTTATGATACTGTAGCTTGGCATGCTCAGAGTGCCCCTGAACAGTAAGATGCAATAGCATATGTAAATACTTCCTAATTATACACAGCAATGGGAATTCACAGATGGGCAACATAGCCACCCACCAAAGACCTGCTACCTATAATTCCTCCTTGAAATTGTCTCTCTTTGCAATAGATTTCAGTCCGTTTTTGGAATGGAATACTAAGATTCCATTATCTAAATTGGGTTTCAAGCAAGTGTGAACTCTTGCTTGTTTTTATAGTAGGACATATTGCAGATGACAGCAGTGCCTAACTATATTGGAAAATACTCACGCTCCTCTTCCACAAATGCAGTGTATGCTCTGTAATGATGGAAATAAGGATTACGCAGATTCAGGGCTTGGCTACACTTGCACGTTACACTGCAATAAAGCCAACTAGAGCACTCTGTCTTACTCCCCATCCACACTGGCAAGGCACATAGAGCGCTCTGACTCCCAAGCTAAAGCGCTTTTGGTACTCCACCTCGGTGAGAGGATTAATGTCTGTTGTGTATTGACTGAGACGCCCCAGCATCAGTGTGAACGAGGAGTTACATTAATGCACTCTGATTGACCTCCAGAAATGTCCCATAATCCTCTTAAGCCAAGTGGCCTCTTTTCTCTTTGTTGTGAAATCAGCTGCAGGAATGCAGACGTGCCCTTTCAAAGCTTAGTTTCAGACAGCGGCTGCTTATCTGCTCTGAGACAAAGCAAACATTTACTGAAGCGACAAAGAGTCCTGTGGCACCTTAAAGACTTAGCATTAGGTTACACTTACATGATTATAGCGCTTTTGGTAATAGTGGTACCCATATACCGCAATAGCAATAGTGCTATAAGATGCGATGGCGTGGCCACATTTACTGCAACTGCCACGGCACAGGGAGTGGTGCATTATGGGCAGCTATCCCAGCATTCAGCTGGGTGCAACGTGCTTTCCAAAGGAGGGCGGTGAGGGGGAAACGGGGAACATGTACGGAGGGAGAGAAATTCATGCTGTCAGTGATTTTTCTCTACAGAAAAGTAGCAGGCTCTGAATTTCACTCTCACAGCTCCATTGGTAAGCACTTTCACTGCTTAATTGCTTGAGTTAAGAGCGGAGTTCTGTAAAGGAACTTCCACATTCCTTCTTCCCTTTGCAAAACAACACAAAGACGTCAATTGCCTTAAATGGCTTCTTAATTGCCTTAAATGGCTCGGAGGCGTGCCAGAGATCCCTTATAGTGTAATGACTGATTACACTTGCCATAACACGCTACAGGGAATACGCAAAAGCTTTTATTCCTTTCGAAAAGGTGGTTTACAAATAGCGCGATAAGCTCAGACTTTTAGCGCAAAATTTGCCTTGCCAGTGTGTTCGGGGGCAGCTTTATAGCGCTCCTGGAGGCTTTATAACACTATAAAGTGCCAGTCTAACCAAGGCCTAACTAAAGTATTGAAGCATAAGCTTTCGTGGGCCAATACCCACTTCGTTGGATGCAAGCAGTGGAAGTATCCAGGGGCAGGTATAAATAAGTAGGCAAGAACTAGGTTAGAGATAACAAAGTTATTTCAATCAGGCTGAACCACCTTGTTATCTCTAATCAGAGAGGATGAGGTCCTCTTCTAGTAGCTGATCTGGAGGTGTGAACACAGAGAGGAGAAACTGCTTTTGTAGTTGGCTAGCCACTCATTGTCTTTGTTCAATCCTGAGTTGATGGTGTCAAATTTTCAAATGAACTGTAGCTCAGCAGTTTCTCTTTTAAGTCTGGTCCTGAAGTTTTTTTGCTGCAGGATGGTGACCTTTAAATCTGTTATTGTGTGTCCAGGGAGACTGAAGTGTTCTCCTACAGGTTTTTGTATATTACCATTCCCAATATCTGATTTGTGTCCATTTATCCTTTTTTGTTGGGACTGTCCAGTTTGGCCTATGCACATTGCAGAGGGACATTGCTGGCACCTATTATGTTGGTAGACATGCTAGTGAATGAACCAGTGACGGTGTGGCTGATCTGATTAGGTCCTGTGTTGGTGTGGCTGGTGTAGTAATGTGGGCAGAGTTGGCTTTGAGGTTTGTTGAATGGATTAGTTCCTGAGTTAGAGTTATTCTGGCGTGGTGTGCAGTTACTGGTGAGAATATGCTTGAGGTTGGGTTGTCTGTGGGCAAGGACTGGCCTGCCTCCCAAGGCCTGTGAAAGTGAGGGATCGTTTTCCAGGATGGGTTGTAGATCACTGATGATGCATTGGAGAGATTTTAGCTGAGGACTATAGGTGATGGGCAGTGGTGTTCTGTTGCTTTCTTTCTCGGGCTTGTCTTGTAGCAAGAGGCGTCTGGGTACATGTCTGGTACAATGTCTATAAATATTTACTATTTGCATTGAGTGAGTGAGAGGCAGGGAGGGCAGGGGAGTCTGTACTTACAAGACAGTGTGCTGACACACTCTCAGCATCCCAAAAACCACTCTCCCCCCCACACACATACACACAACACACTCCACCCCATCCCCCACATTTGAAAAGCACATTGCAGCCACTTGAATGCTGGGATAGCTGCCCATAATGCACCGCTCTCAATGTCAGTGTGGACAGACTACAGCACTTTCCCTAGTGTGCTCTCGGAAGGCTGGTTTAACTCAAAGTGCTCTACAGCTGCAAGTGTAGCCAAGCCCTAAACCCTGATCTACACTGGGGGTGGGGGGATCGATCTAAGATATGCAACTTCAGCTACGAGAATAGCATAGCCAAAGTTGACGTACTTAGATTGACTTACCATGGCATCTTCATGGCGGTGAGTCAACTGCTGCCGCTCCCCTGTCGACTCCATCTGCACCTCTCGTGGTGGTGGAGTACAGGAGTCGACGGGAGAGGGCTCAGGGATCGACTTATCGCATCTAGTCTAGACACAATAAATTGACCCTGATAGATAGATAGGCCAATCTGCCAGGTAGTGTAGACATACCCACAGAGTTGCTGTGTTTTAAACAAGAAGCAGAATTAAGCGAATTTTTTTCCTTTTTTTGGAGTCAAATAGTCCATGGTGTGCAAAAAATCACTGCTGTCAGATATGTTCAAGATAATGATGATTGTTAAAGGGAAGTGAAAGATTTCCACTAACATCAATGGAACTGCACAGAGAAATACTCCATGCATTGCATGGATAACGCTGCTACAGAGGTAAACCCTGTCAGTGTCTTGCCTAAACTTCATAGATGGCTATCAGTTTATGGTGTGAAATCTGTTACCTCTTCCACTATTACAGCCTAAGTGGAAAATAAGAATTAAAACTGGCATTTTCAATGGCACACAAGGAATTCCTGTTCCTTTGAAAATCCCAGTCCCAAGCCACGGTCTTTAGGAGATCAGTTTCCCTTTCCATCTCTGAAAAATAAGAGCCTTTTAACATGGATTACATCATCAAACCTTTACTGGGCTAATTTCCAAATAGATGCACGTGCTGAATGGGTAAAATGGATAAATGTACGCTGGGATATTTTTTCCATGGGTGACAGTACTGTGCCCTAATTACTGAGGAGAAAGGAAAGTGAAGTAGTCAAGCCTGCGGCTTAGCCATTTGTTAAGTGTGTAAGTGCATTTTTATTTGATAGGTGGTACACATTTCAATCCTAAATGCAGTCAGTGCATATGCACACTTCAAGGAATTTGACACACCAGCGTGCAGAGTGGAGCTGCGTGTGCAAAAACATACCCAATATCTTATGGTGGTGAGATCCTTCTGAAGATGATACAGGATTTTGCTCACATTCATTTACATGTCTAAGCACATATTGATCAAACAGCCTTTGAAAGTAGCTTGTCATTAAACCATTTCCCTTCATGGAATTGGACATGGATCTACTTAACCCATGTATAAAGGCAGCCTGACCGTTAAAGGAGTCTGTATTCACACCATAGTCTCATTGAGATGAATCAAGAGAATAAGTGCTGGCAGGATCAGGCCCTCACTCTACCGTGGGGCTGTAGGTTGGAGGGAGAACATCGTTTGAAAGCTGTAGAGAGAGTACTAAATGTCGTGATGGTTCTTCTTCTTCTTCATTTCCAGGCAGTGCCCTGACCTTCAACAATTTTTAGTTAACTAAAAGCCGACTTTGGTATGTAGCATAGAACTTCAATACATCTACTAACCATGGAGGAGGATGTGATAAAAATATAATGAGCCTTTGCAATGCCAGTGTGCCTTTCTCCAAGGATATCCAATTGCTATAGAAATAGTGATTAATCCTTACAGCATCTGGGACATTGGTATTATGGCACCTGTTTTATTATACTTACTTGTGAACATCTGTTCAACACAGGTAAACAGAGGATAAGTGACTTTTGTCAATGTCACTCAGCAAGTGACAGGAAAAGAGTGCGCTTTATGGTCAGGAGATATTGTTAAAGCTGTGACCATTTACTATTACTTTTTAAAGGTATTCTTTCTTTCTCTTATCTACCAGATGCAATGTTTTGAAGGAACCCAGTTTCCTCTTGACATTTGATGATGAAATGCAAAGTGTTTGCTTTAGGCTAATAAACGATCAAAGATCAAATCCATTTTAAAATCGTTATAGAAGTTCCAGGTGCGGTGTTTGCCTGGTGCAATCAGTCAGATGAAGCCTGCTATTCCATCTTCCTCATTGGTAGCCAGTCCTGTGAGTGACATTTAAAAATACACCTTCAGAAGAATGTGCACTAAGAAAGAAGGGAACATTGATATGGTGGCTGGGTGGCTCTATGGATGGGCTATGAGCACTGGAAACTTTTGCCTATGGGTCGCTAACTGAATTCACTGCACACTGGAACTGAATAAGTGTTTGACACTTTAGTGATGTGAGTTAATGGCCTCAGCTCAGTCCTACTGCCAGCAGAGAAATGGCCACGTCACAAACCTGCCATCACAGCAGGCACATTGTTGGCAGAGTTAGCAAAGAAGTCAAAGGATAATAGCGGTGGAGAACAAACTACATTTTCAGCCCTAGAAGTGATCTCTTCTGGTCAGGCTCACATGGTCAGTGGTGGAGAATCTACCACGAACCTTGGAAATTGTTCCAATTGTTAATTATCTTCACTGTCAAAAACTTACACTTTATTTCTGGTGTGACTGTCTTATTTCCAGTCTATGATAAATAAGCTCTTACTGATCTCAAATTAACTTGTTGCCATGCTTTGGGTCAGCAACGGTGTGGTTTTTTTTCTCTATTGATCTTGAGTCTGTGTGTCAAAAATCTCTAGGATCACACAAACTGAATTGTTCATCTGCTGTGGCTGCACTTTCTCAGATGAGCCAAAACCATAATACCTGGTCTCTAATAAAGAGCTTCTGCAACTGCCAAGCAATTGATGAATATGGTTGGTACTGTGGAAAGCAGGAATGTCTTGTATTTACCAGAAGTAGTTTTTACCAAGTAAAATAATGTTATCATCACCCTGGGAGAGACTAATTGGTCCCAGTTTAAGACATTTTCTATTTTTAAAACTGTTTGTTTAAAGCATACCACATTACACTTAGCTTTGGTTACATATTCAGATTGTGGTTACTTGAGGCTGTTTTGAGAAGGTTAAAGTACTCAGTTTCTCTTTTGCCTTCTTGGAACAGAATATTTCAATGTTTTCATTCCAGAATGACCTGTTGTTTCAAAACTTACTTTATGTTTTAAAATTCTGCATGACACTTTATAAAGTCTGAACAGGAATGAAATATTTTTATTTTAACAAAATGGAACATTTTGTTTGGCCCCAAAAACATTTTCTCAAAAATTTTGTGTCACAAGAAATGATGCAATTTTTGTTTTCATTCTGATTTGGAATGAAAGCAAAATTTCAAAATTGCAGAATTTCATGAAAAAAATGGAAATTCTGGTTCCCACACAGCTCTGTAATCTGTGTCGTTGACAGGAGAGCATACCTAGTCACTAGCAACATGTCTACCAAATGTCAACTGGATTGAACTCCCCAACACCGCATTCCTTCTTCTTGTGGTAAATGCAGTAGGAAGCTCAATATTAATCTGTGTTTTGTTTATTTGATATTTATCCTCTGGTTGGACCCCAAGGCTCCAGTCAGGTTCAGGGTCCAATTGTGCCAGATGTTGGATAAACACAGAAGATGATAGTCCCTTCCTGGAGGACCTTAACAAAGAAGAGAGAAGGACAGGGAGATGAGAGCACCAGTAATCAGAACATACAGATTCATGTTTCTAACATCATTGTTCCAAATCTGGGGGATAGTGGAGGGGTGAGAAGGAAAGTGTGAATTCATAAGAGCATGGCAGGAGGAAAGGAAGACGGACACTGAAAAGAAGGTAAATGGAAGTTGTTTCTGCCCAACCGTATCTGGTATAAGCAACACTCCTCCACTGCTGCTGTCTAAAACTCCTTTCTGCAGTTATCTTTGCTGTGCCTAATGCACCACTCTGATCTATTGCAGGCAGGAAGAAATGCCTTCAAAACAGTCCAGCTAGCAAAGCAGGGTACCAGCCAGTTAGAGACAGAGGAAACTGCCATCTGAACTCTTTAAAATGAATGATACAAGGAAGAGAGGATACAGGAACATTGTAAGATGAATACAAACAGGTGTAAAGGCATATTGAAGGGAGAAGGACAGGGGGACGTGGACAGGACAGAGGAAAGACAAAAGGACCAAATCCTGGTGTAAGTAAACCTCCAGTGATTTACATGCCACCAGATCAAGAACGGACAATAACAACAAAATCCCAAACACAATGTTTAGCTCTACTCTGGTTGGAGCCCATCCCTCTCTCTCTCTCTTGATGGGTCTATCTCTTTGGTAACATGCCAATAAAGTATCATTGTATTGAAACTACGTTGAGTTGCATCCAGCTACACTAATGTCCCCCTCCCCCCCCCCAAATCACAAATTCTTCCCATTTCCCTTCCATCTCCTCTTGTTTCCCTTTACTTTCTCCCCCATCCCTTTATCTGGTCTCCTGGGAACACCCCCCAAGAACTCAAAAATATGGGATCAGAAGGGAAACCACCACATCCTGTCTACTTCACCAGTTGACTGTGGGTAACCCACTGATGAATGTGTTTTGCAGGTACCGCACTGGGCCGATCCACAGAGGATATGAATGATTACAGCCGCCAGCTGCAGAGCATTGGCTTGTTGGCTCAAGCTGTAGAAGTCCCCAGTTCAATCCCTCGTGTATTAGCCAAACAGCACAGCCAGGGCCGGTGACAGGGGGGTACTACGGGTACAGCTGTACCAGGGTCCCCCTAAAGTCGGGTACAGCTGTACCCGTTGTCGTCCCCCCTTGTCGCCGGACCTGGAGAGCGGGGAAGGGGCGGGGAGGCGGCGCGGCTCTCCCCCGGACAAGCGAGCCTGGCCCCGGCAGGAGCTGTGAGCCTGGCCGGTGGCAGCAGCGCTGTTGGAGGGGGGGAGGGGAAGGGCGGCTCACGCCACTCTCGTTGCCCGGGGGAGGGGAGCGCCAGCTGGGCTGAGCTGGGCTGGGGGGGGGCGGCTGGGCTGGGGGGCCCCCCAAACTATCAAAGTAGGGGGCTGTCACGGTACTGAAATAGTTTGGTACCGTGTAGATCAATGGGTGCACGAAATATTATGTGAAGGGGGTCATAACAGGTGTCTTATGTATGTATCTATTCCATATGTGTGTATCTATTCTGTAACTAAAGTTAAAGGTGCCTGTAATGCAAGCTTAGGCTTGGCTCCTGTGAAGGCTCAGACAGGCTGGGGGCTGCCTGATGGCCCATTAAGGGACGTCAACCACACAATGGACTTTGTATATGCCTGTCCACACCCGAGCTGCTCTAGGAATGTCAACTGCCTGGTCAGAAACTGAATCCTGGAATGTCTGGTGATTGGACCTTGTGACTGTGAGCCTCCATCTTGCAACCGGACTCTGCAGAAGAAGGAGGAGGGTCTTGGCCCAGAAGAAAAAGTCTATAAAAGCTGGAAGAACATTCCCCATTTTGTCTTTACCTCCAGACTTCAGCCTGCCTTGTTTCCAGCTTTGGATGGAACTTTGCTACTCAGGGAACTCTGGACAATGGTACTGACCCATCCCCCAAATGGGATGCATCCAAAGACTTTGATTTGAACCTGCAGTTTATTCTACCTTTGCTGCAAGCCTGAGCTAAGAGATGTGCCATTACTGCATGTAATTGATTTCTTTTAACCATTCTTAACCCTCACCTATACCTTTTTCCTTTTATAATAAACCTTTAGATTTTAGATTCTAAAGGATTGGCTACAGCGTGATTTGTGGTAAGATCTGATTTGTATATTGACCTGGGTCTGGGGCCTGATTCTTTGGAATTAGGGAGAACCATTTTCTTTATTTGGGGTATTGGTTTTCATAACCATTGATCCCCAGGACAGGTGGCTGCTGGTGGTGATGCTGGGAATCTGGAGTGTCTTAAGGGGATTGCTTGTGTGACTTGTGGTTAGCCAGTGGGGTTGGCTAGAACAACCCATCTGTGCATGTTAACTATGTAATGTAGTGTCCCTAAATCGTAGTTCAGTGTTTTAACTCCTTCCATGTCACGCATGCACGTGGTAATGCATTAGCCAAAAAAATTACCAAGCCGAAGGACATAAAAAGTCATACAGGTGTCATTTTGGTGGCCCAAATAATTGTTTCTTGAAAAAAACCAACACATTGTTTTCTCTGCAGAGATGAAAGTGCAAGTTTGATCTTGGTTAGGTATGTTCTGACTTGCCAAAGGAATAATCTTCTTAACTGCCACAAATCTTTACATGTTTTAACTTGCTGAAGTTTGGCTGCCAGATTGGACACAATAATCTAGCATGCAAGTATTTTCCATTTGGCTGCGTGCTGTTTTTTATTTCATGTAGAGTTCCGATTAAAAGAAACGGAGTTGGAATTTCTGTATCATAGCTCTGTCACCATAGAAACCAGTCCTAATTGTATGTATCGTTGAGTTTTAAATGTATTCAAATTTAACTCATTACTTTGAAAATATTAAAGGCGGTTTTTTCTTTCTATTTATCACCTTAATACGTCTCAATTTGCCTTCTTGCTTATAAGCAGCTCTACTCATAAAAAGATGAAAGCATGTAGGTGAAAATTACATTCATTTTCTTTTATATAACCAAGAACAAAAGTCATATAAATGTTTGATCGCCCACTCCCTTCTGCTATGGTAATAGAAAGCAAGGGGATACATTTCATGTTAAAGAGGAGTCATTTTCACAAGCAAGAGCAATAAGGACGAGGGATTCCAACACCAATATTCTGAAAGAGATGACCTTCATAGGACCCACACAAGTTAGCCTCCATTATGTGTATAAAATAGAAAGGAAATACAAATCTGTGAATTCCTTCGACTAGTGGTAGTGTTGTGCCCAGGAGTCCCCGTCATGGACCAGAAATTCAGTGTACTAGGTGCTGTACAAACAGTGAACAAAGAGTAATCCCTTCCCATCATCATGGTATCCAAGTGCCTGTTCTGAGACTATAATTCCTTTTGTGGTGTCCAGAGCAAAACTTGAGCTGAATCTACAGGTGGAATTATAGCCCCAAAGTGTGAAATTATCCTATTTTTGTTTGTTTGTTTTATAGACCATCAAATCCCTAAATTGCTCACAAAAGGAACTTACTAATGACCTTGATAGACACTTCGATACTGCACCTTCACACCCATATTCAGCTGATATTCCACTGAAATCAATGGCACCTTCAGACATGTAGGTATTTTCTGCTGCCCAAAAGACATCTACCAGCCACCCCCAAGTCATTCAGCACAACTGGAACCCTTGCCAGTGTTGATGGTAGATTCTCCACCACTGACCTTTTTAAAATCAAGATTGGCTGTTTTTGTGAAAGATTTGCTCTAGGAATAATTTTGGGGAAGTGCTTAGGCCTGTCCTGTACAGGAGGTCAGACTGGTTCCATCTGGCCTTGGAATCTATGAAAATAATATTTCATTCTTTTTTCAGAACAAAGTTTTGTTGGCATCAACATGTTCTCACACAAAGTTTTGATTCTGACCAGGGGCATTTGCTGATGGAAAAATGTTCCATCGGAAAACTTTGTACCAGCTCTGCTAGGTTGGGACTCTGATGAGGCTCTCACACAGGGAAAATAAAGTGCTAGCCGGAGAGCTAATCAGCTGCTGCTATAATTCAGAAGCAAATCACTACCCCCTGGAGAAAAGGAGGAAAGCAGGGAGAGAACTGTGCCTCACGGGGGTGTTTTGGAGGTACAGTGCCTCCTGGAGAGGTGCAGCTTCTTCTTTGAGCCGTAGTCCCTACAAGTATTCCAACATTCCAACACCATGTGCCGGAGCATCCATGTTTGCAATACAAAGAGGGACCACAGATCTCAAAGAACCTCCAGTTACAGGTGAGTAACCTCCTCTTAGGCCTCATCCATTGCTTTGGGCTGCAACTCAGGAGGTTTTCACCACAGGCCTGTTTGCTAGAACCTGCAATAGATCAAATCACTCCTGGCTTCTCGATTCTAATGATATGTCCCCGGGTTTATTAGGAAAAGCAGAATCTTTGGGGACTACTTGAGTTCAATACCAAAATCATTAGGTGGATTTGGAATGGTTACTTGAAAACGTGAAATAATCCTTCACAGCTCAGAGTTAGCATAGAGTAGGGTGACCAGATGTCCTGATTTTATAGGGACAGTCTTGATTTTGGGGTCTTTTTCATATATAGGCTCCTATTACCCTCCACCCCATCCCAATTTTTCACACTTCCTGTCTGGTCACCCTAGCATTGAGGCTACCAAAAAGATAACAAAGAATCCTTTAAAAAAAGGGCTAGACAAGAAACCTCCACTAAGATCAGATTTTTTTTTTCTCTGACTGTACACAATGAGCAACAGTTGAAGAAAAACAGCTTTGAAACTGTGCATCTTTTCAGGGTTTTATGCATAACATCATTGGTAATGATCTTGGCCCCTACGAGCAGGGCTTATCATGAACTCTGAGCTAGCATTCCAATTAAGAGTTAAACCCTGATTTTCATATTTTCATAGCTGAATGCTTAATTTTCTTTCATATGAATTGTTGGCCAAATCACTCACTTTTGCTTTTATTTGGCTGTGCCATGCAAAGGCTTATGTATGTGCATAATTGTACACACATGTGTAGTTCCATTGAAGGTGATGGGATTATTCACATGCATAAATTAAGTATTTTATGTAAGTCTTTGCAGGGCTGGGAAATGTTCAGGGAAGCGATGCAAAGCAGAGTGGAGAAAGTGATTGAAAGGCGCAGGCAAACCAGGAAAAGTTGGACAAGCCACAAAGCAAGAATGTTACAGGAAAAGTGCAAACAAGCCAAGACTGCTGGGAACGCAGAAGGAGTAAAAGCATTGTACAAAGGGGTGAAAACTGGAAAAGAACAAGTTTTAAAAAGAAGCATCTTATCAATTAGAGGAGGCATCAAGAAAGCATGATATATAAATAATATAGAAAAAAGGTTAAGTTGCATGGAAACTCACAATTAGGTCAGTGATACGCGCAGTAAAAAGGCTACTGGTGAACTGACAACGAATGCCAAAGACGTGTTGGAAATATGGAAAGACATTTTGACAAAGTGCTGAACCCCGTAGTTCATCCAGATGCAAGCATTCTAGACATACTAGATCAGTAGCTCTAAAACTTTCCAGACTACGCGACCCCTTTCAGGAGTCGGATTTCTCTTGCACCCCCCCCAATTTCACCTCACTTAAAAACGACTTGCTTACAAAATCAGACATAAAAACACAAGTGTGACAGCACACTATTACTGAAAAATGACTTGTCATTTTTCCCATATAATGATTAAATAAATCAATTGGAATATAAATATTGTACAGTGTATAGTATATAGAGCAGTATAAACAAGTCATTGTTTGTCTGAAATTTGAGTTTGCAGACTTTGCTAGTGCTTTTTATGTAGCTTGTTGTAAAATTAGGCAAATATCTAGATGTACCCCATGGAAGACCTCTGCGTACCCTCACCCCCCGGGGTACATGTACCCCCAGTTGAGAACCATTATGCAAGATGAACAGGGCAGCTTCCAAGGTGGAATAGCTAGCAGCAGTGAACCACCATCAGAAGAAGAAACAGAAAGAGCAGTGAAGCAGTGAAAAACTGGGAAAGCTCAGGAAATAAATAAGACAACTGAGCTGCTGAGACAAGTGCTATCAAAGCATTAGAAAAAATATACAAACAAGCAGGGGAGCAAGAGGAGGAACTGGCTAAAGGCTACATTTCTACCAGTCTTGAAAAAAAAGGAGATCATGCCAATCCAAATAGTTATAAAGATATTGTTAGTATCAGGCAAAATCATGATGAAACTAATTGTCTACAGATTAAGTCCAGTTTTCGAGGAAGTAATAGTTGAGGAACAAGGAGGCTTTAGATGTGGCTGAAGTTGCATTGACCAGATACTCATGCCCTGACCGTCAGAGGGGGGTGGCAGACAAGAATGGGGATTAAATAAATTTGTTGCTTTCATTGACTTTATCCAGGCATTTGATTCATATTGGAAGGAAACATTAGGGGAAGCAGCAAAAGCATATGGAGTCCCAGATAAGAGAATTGCAATTATAAAAGCTATATACAAAGACTCCCGCTCTACTGTAAGACTTGGTGGAAAATTAAGCAACTGGTTCAAGTCAAAGTTTGATGTAAGACAAGCCAGGGGACATGGAATCGCGGTCACTTTTCATCATGTTCTTGAATTGGGCACTAAGAATGTTAGATGAGTTGGTGAGTGTGACATTGGTGATCTAGAACTAAACACCCTGGTTTATGCAGATGTCATTGTACAATTAGCAGACATATTTGAATGGATAATCTCTGTTCTCGACCTTGGAAAACTGGTGTCGTCAACTTGGACAAATTCCCAAAAGATGGAGTGGTTACAATTTGGAAAGGAAGTGATAGAGCCAGTGTTGGAACGCAGCAGAGGTGAAGTTATAGAACAAGTAGGATCTTGTGTATGTAGAAATCTTGAACAGTGCCAATGGTCCCATCAAGAATGAGATTAAAAGGAGTTGTGCCTTAGCCACAAATACTGGAATTAAAATACGTGCTGACTGATAAAAGCATTATGTTTGGTATCGGAGTGAAAATTTATCAAACCAGTGTACTCACACTATTACTCTGATCTGGAAGCAGCTGCATTCAATGAAACAGACATCCAAAGGCTGGAGGCAGTAGAGATGAGTGCTTTGGAAGAGGACAGTTGGGCAGTGGTATGATTTGACGACCAATGAAGAAGTCAGAAGGAGCGCATGATGTGAAGGCAGGGTACAGGATTCGATACAACAGAAAAGATTACAATGATGGGAACACTGCAGAAGACAAACAGATGATAGGATGCCAAAGAAAATAATGCAAATACAACCAAGGTCAGTCAAACCTAGAGACTGACCACTGACTAGATGACGGGACATCGTACACAGGGACATGACCAGGCTGGACTTAATGGAGGAACAAGCCATGGACGGGACTGAACAGCAACTCAGTACTGCTCCTGTTTCTGCAAAGATGCTTTGGGATGAAGAGAGAGGAGAAGTCTTTGAGGGTCAGCAAAAAAACATTTGCTTTTATGTTTATATTTTTATTGAAAAGTCCGCTAAATGACAGGTATATTAAACAGCCTTTCAACGCATATAGACTTATAGTAAATTATTATAATTGAGCCTCCCTCAGCGGTGACAGTTAACCATACATCAGAATCCCATTCAGTTGATCTAACTGGGACTGAGACCAGATTGGATAATCAAAAATTCGGATCATTTTAGAGAATGGGAGAGTGAGAGACTGCAGCGCCATCTAGTGGCAACATGAGACATTTCCTTCTTCTGGACTTGTGTGTGCTGTTTATTATGGAGAGCCAAATAATGGAGGGTTGGATAAATGGGGTCTACTGAGTAAGCTAACACTCACTAATGTACATTTTTTAAAAAAAAGTTACTGTAGTTAAGTGATTGACAGGTGTCACATTGTCTGGAATAGTTCATGATGGTGAGTGCCGACCTCAGGGCAGACGGTCATAAAAAGCAGGACCGAAATCCCAAAGTGGTTATATGTTCCATAATTAGATTCCACCAACTCAGTAACAAATGTGAATTCCTAAACTACTGTAACAGTCTCACCCTGGAGTCACAGACAGACCACTTGGGTACTCCAGTCTATCTTGCCACCCAGGCCAGCTGGCCTTAGTGATAAATGGCTACTTACACCAAAGATCACAGGATATTCAGGTTGCTCCCAGTCCCAAAAGATCAATCACTTACCACAGGTCAACTTGTATTGTAAATCTCACTCCAAAGAGAACGCTTGTAGCCAATCGTGTGATAAACTAACTAAAGGTTTATTAACTAGGAGAAAGAAATGAGAGTTATTTACAGGTTAAAGCAGTCAACGGATATTACAAATGAGTTACAGTCTATAGTTCCAAAAGGCGAGAGAGATACAGTAACCTGTCAGCACTGAGTGTCTTTTTGAGCTAACCCAGGCTAACCTTGGGGATCTCTGCTTTTGTTTCCTAGCTCCAAAGACCAAAGAGATGAAAAATCTTCATGTCAGCGATCTTTATGTCCTTCTACCAGAATTCAGCTGATTGAACAAGACCTTCTGCACATAGTCTGAGTAGGGGCAATTAGCCAAATCTTTGTAATATGATGTTTCACAATGACCCACTTGGTGTTAGTAGTCCTCCTTGATGGGTGAGGGGAACGACTCCTAACGACTCCTGTCTGAGTTCACAATTTCAGAACAGGCATTTTTACACGTATAAAGCAATACTTACATATTACTTTGGGGGCATGGGATAGAGACGTCACAAATAAGATTAATGCATGCAGCAATTTAGAAGCATTTTATAGAGACGAAACATCCTGACACGTCTAATGTGCATTTTGAACAATACTGTACTAACATATAGGTGAACTGGTCTGGTTTCCAGCTATGAATTTGTCAGTGCTCAGCTGACACCTACAGCCTTGGTCTGGCACCTGATCTGCCAGTTACCTATAGTATTATGGGAGGGAGCCAGGCTCCATCCACTCTGACTTTCTGTTTTGTAAGTGGGAGTTTTCCCCTGTCTCTGTTGTGATACAGTTGAGTAAAGCAGCAAGTTCCCAGCTGCAGTCCTGTGAGTAAAATGTTATTTTTGTTGAACTGAGCACTCCCCTTACAAAAGCTACACTGAATCATTTTCTTAGATTGCTAGTTAGGCATACGTTGGAGCTTGATGCTTCACAGAAACAATTTACAAGCATTTATTATTCTAGTTAGTGCCCATCATCACTATGCCTGGTCATCACACAGCTTGAGACACGCAAGAGCTCAGTCAGAGGGACCAAACTCAGCATGCCGCCTGTTGTCTGCCCAAGTCATCTAAGCAATCACAGCTTAGGGCCTGTCTTCACTACGACTTAACGTCGACTTTAACGACGTTAAGTCGAATTAAACGTGTACCTGTCTTCACATACATGCCATTAAAGTCGATTTAAAGGGCCCTCAAAATCGACTTGGTAACTCCTGCCTGACGAGAGAAGTAAGGCTAAATTCGACATTCCAAGTTCGATTGTGGGCTAGTGAAGACGCAACCGACATTAATAGCCTCCAGAGGCTGTCCCACAATGCTCCATTCTGACCGCTCTGGACTGCCTCACTGCTCTACTGTGACCGCTCTGGACAGCACTCTGAACTCGCTGCTCTGGCCAGGTAGATAGGAAAAGACCCGGGAACATTTGAATACCATTTCCTGTTTGGTCAGTGTGGCCAGCTCACCTGGACAGCTCAGTCGCCATTCAGAGCAATCAGCAGCACAAGACTCCATGCAGAGCTCAGGATCACAAGACTCCATGCAGAGCTCAGGATCACAAGACTCCATGCAGAGCTCAGCTGCCCTGGAGACCAGCCAGAGGAAAAGAGCTCCAGCATGGTCCACTCGTGAGGTGTTGGATCTCATCGCTATCTGGGGAGAGGAATCCGTGATGTTGGAACTACGCAACAACAAATGGAATGCCAACACGTATGGAAGAGTCTCCAAGGCCATGCTAGAAAGGGGCCACAACAGGGATGCCCAGCAATGCCGCGTGAAAATTAAGGAGCTGAGGCAAGCGTTCCGGAAAGCCAAGGAGGCAAACGGACGATCACGGGGCGCGCCGCAGACATGCCAGTTCTACAATGAACTAAATCAGATAATGGGGGGGCACCCCCACCACCATCGCACCGGTCTGCGTGGACTCCACCGAAGGGATAATCGTCAGGGAGGAGACTGATTCCGATGAGGATGACCATGAGGAGGAGGGAAATTTCACGGAGCAGCAGGAGGCCAGTGGAGAAACCGTGTTACCAGACAGCCAGGAGCTGTTTATCACCCTGCAGCCAGCACCCTCCCAAGCCTTCCAGGGGGGTAAGTGTTTCTTTTTAAGGGATTACATGACACGTGATTTTTTAAAGGAAGCATTTATTAATGAGTAAGTTGCCCTAAGGACTTAGCGTGCTTTCATTGCTGGTCAATTTCTACTCAAAGAGTTTGTCAATATACTCCAGGATTGACCGGAAGTCCTCCGCGGACATTTCAATGAAGCTATCCAGGAGGTAGCGATGAATCTTCTGCAGCAGATTTCTGGGGGGAGCCGCCTTATGTGGTCCCCCGTGATAGGAGACCATCCCACGCCACAAAAGTAGTAAGTAGTCTGGTATCATTGAGCAGGCTAGCATTGCGGCGAAAGGACCAGGACTTTGCATGGAGGCAAGGAGCATGCGCTCTCTATCTCTCTGAGAAATTCTCAGCAAAGTGATGTCATTCATGGCTGCCTGTTTGAAACACGGACTGCAATTAGTAGGGAGATAAAGATTCCCAGCTGCAAAGTACTCTTTTCTGCTGAGGACCGACCAACCGCCCCCCCCAAACGCTCACCACCCACCCCCCGCCAGCCCGTAGCAGTAGCTAGCAGGGAATCTGAACAGTCTGCAAGCGGTTGCTTCCGCTTCAGATCCAACGCGCACCCGACCCCCGACCCCCTCCAGCCCGTAGCGGTAGCTAGCAGGGAATCTGAACAGTCTGCAAGCGGTCTGAAGAGCCCCAACCAGCCCTTAGCCCTTAGCGAGAGATTTTTTGGCCTTTGTTTTGCAGTTTGCGGTTCAGTGGGAGCCACGCGGTGGGGGAAAGGGGGTGGGGTTACTCTACAATATGCAAGTGCTGCTTTTAACTTACCATGGCCGGCTGCACGGTGCTTTCAGAAGCCGTGTTGGGCTGAGGCACGCATATGTGTCTGAGATGCTGTGACTTTTCTGTGAGCTATTCAGTCACTTTTAGGTGTAGAACATGACCTTGTACAGAAATCATATCAGGCCTCTGAATACTGGGGTTTTTAATGGCATAATACTCCCATTGTGTACCGTCCGAGACTGCATCTGCCTCCTAACCTTGAATGTATCTGTCTCATAACTTTCAAACTTTCTTTGCCCACATTCGCCCACAGATGAACAATTATCTCAGAATCCCCCGTCCTGCTCCTCCTGCCGTGCATCGTAGATACGAAAGCGTAAAAAGAAAACGCGAACGCGCGATGATATGTTCAGTGAACTCCTGGAGAACTCGCGCGCTGAGGCAGCCCGCCAGACGGAATGGAGGGAAAGATTGATAGAGGCAAGGAATCAAGAGATGCAGGCAAGGAATCGAGACAGGCAGGAATCGAGAGCCGCGGCAGAAAAGAGGGAAGAAATGTGGCTGCAGCGACAGGACCGTGAAGAAAGACGCATGGATGCTTTGATCCGTATAATGGAGGACCAAAGCAACATGCTGCGATCTCTGGTGGAGCTGCAGCAGGGCCAAAGATCACCTCTGCAGCCCCTGTCTAACAATCCTCCCCCCTCCCCAAGTCCTATAGCTTCCCCACCCAAACGCGGGGTGAGAACCCGGGGGTCAAGCTCAGTGGACCGACCCACTCCACCCCACAAGCCAGCAGAAGCAGCAGCAGCTGCAGGCTGACGTTCTCTGAAAACTTTTAAAAGCTGCTGTGTCTTGGCCACCCCTCCTCTCCCCCCTTCCCCCCCCCTCCTCTGTCCGCTCCTCCACCAGTGCGACTGCTGGTTTCCCTCCAGGCTACCATGACAGTGATCCCCTGAATTTGTATTTCTGATGAACCAATAAAGGAACCATGATTTTTCAAGCAGTGAATTTATTTCCTCTGCAAGCATGGGGAGGGGGGAGGGAAAGAGGGTTCAAGGACAGCAGGCTTAGAGCACAGCAAGGGAGCAGGTTCTCAAACGCCATGTCGGGCACTCATAAAACTGGCTTTCAAGGCGTCCCTGAGGCGCAGGGCCTCATGGTGCGCTCTTCTACTTTCCCTGCTGTCTGGCTGCTGGTAAGTAGCAGACAGTAAATTTGCCTCTGCCTCCCAGCCCGCCATAAACGTTTCCCCCTTGCTCTCACAGAGATTGTGGAGCACAGAGCAAGCAGCAATAACAATGGGGATATTTACCGTATTTTTAGGCGTATAAGACGCCTTTTTAACCCCCAAAAATAGCCTCAAAATTAGGGGGGGGCGTCTTATACGCTGAATATATTAAACTCACCGGGCAGCTGGAGCTGGGGCGGCTGCAGGTGGCCCGGCGGGCGGGGCGGGGTGGCGCTTCCCCCCCGAGCCCACCCACATGTGTTGGGGCCGGCGGGGAACGGGAGCAGCTCGGGCCCCGGGGCCCCTGGGAGCGCCCGCCCGCGCGGCGGGGACGGGAGAGCGGCGTGCTCCCAGAAGCCCACCCGCGCGGCGGGGACGGGAGAGCGGCGTGCTCCCAGCAGCCCGCCCGCGCGGCGGGGACGGGAGAGGGGCGCGCTCCCAGCAGCCCGCCCGCACGGCGAGGACAGGAGAGCGAGGCGCTTTTTGTGTGTGGTGGTGGGGTTTTTTGTTTTTTTTGGGTTTTTTTGTGTCCGGCTTTTTTATTTAAAAACTCGGGGGCGTCTTATACGCCGGAGCGTCCTATATGGCGAAAAATACGGTATCTCACTGATGTCTGAGCGAATCAGTAACGAACGCCATCTCCCCTTCAGATGGCCAAATGCACACTCTAGGGCCATTCTGCACTTGCTCAGCCTGTAATTGAACAGCTCCTGACCCCTGTCCAGGGCTCCTGTGTAGGGCTTCATAAGCCAGGGCATTAGGGGGTAGGCTGGGTCCCCAATGATAATGATCGGCATTTCCACCCCCACCCCCCCCACGGAAATTTTCTGGTCGGGGAAGAAAGTGCCTTGCTGCAGCTGTCTAAAAATCCTAGAGTTCCTGAACACTCGAGCGTCATGAAGCTTTCCCGGCCACCCCACGTACAGGTCGGTGAAACGTCCCTTGTGGTCAACCACTGCTTGCATGACCATTAAATAATATCCCTTCCGGTTTCTGTACTCAGCGGCCTCGTAGTCCGGTGCCAGGATAGGGATATGAGTCCCATCTATAGCCTCACCACAGTTAGGGAATCCCATGGCGGCAAAGCCATCTATTGTAGCTTGCAGGTTTCCGAGGTTTATAACCCGGTGTAGCAGCTGCTCGACGATTGCCCTGCTTACTTGCATCACAGCAAAGCCCACTGTAGACCTACCCACCCCAAACTGATTCGCCACTGACCGGTAGCTGTCTGGCGTTGCAAGCTTCCAGAGGGCTATCGCCACTCGCTTCTCAACTGTAAGGGCCGCTCTCATTTTGGTATTCTCGCGCCGGAGGGCCGGGGACAGCAAGTCACAAAGTTCCATGAAGGTGCCCTTTCGCATGCGGAAGTTTCTGAGCCACTGGGAGTCATCCCAGACCCGCAGCACTATGCGATCCCACCAGTCCGTGCTTGTTTCCCTGGCCCAGAATTGGCGTTCGATGGCATGAGCCTGCCCCATTGCCACCAAATTTGACAGATTGTCAGTCGCCCTACTTCCAAAAATGTCAGTGTCCCTGTCATCCCTGCTGTGCACATCCTTGTCCATCTCCTCCTCACTGTTGTCGGGTTCCAGAAACCGCAGTTGTCCCCGGATCGCATTCCTCTGCAGACGGTTCAGCATGAAATCCGCAACCTTGATCGAGGTCCTCACAACGGCCATTACTGTTTCCATGGTGTCAGCGGGTTCCATGCTTGCAGTGCTATGGCGTTAGCGCGGCGCGGAGAAAGGGCGCGAATTATGGGATGCCTACCCACAGTGCACCGCTCGTAATAGCGGTCGGTGGCGCGGAAAAAGGGTGCGAAATTTGGAAATGCCTACCCATAGTGCAGCACTCGAAATGGTGCCTGCTGGGGGATCCGGAGACTGTGGGATAGGTACCCACAGTGCAACGCTTGGTATGTCGACGCTTGCAAAAGTTGTGCGGACAGACACTGTCGACTTGCTGTGCTTTGCTGTGCTTAGTGAAGACACACAAAATCGACTGTATACAGTCTGCTTTACAAAATCGAATTAAAGGAAATCGACCTACTACTGTAGTGAAGACATACCCTTAAAGGCAATGGGTCTTGCAAGCTCTTTCTAAAAATGGCTGGGTTTGTGCTTCATTGTATTCCTACAGAAGGTGAGTTGCCAAGTCTAGGCCCTGCTACTGAGAGAGCTTTGCCATCAGCATAGATCTAAGTAATGGTGTTTGAATTGGCGGATTTTCACTTAAGGAAAATGATAGCCGTGTTGGAAAGTGTGATGCATATGGTTATTAGTCATATTTGGATTATGCTGACTTACATATAACACCTGTAAGCTTAAAAAGATTAATCCTTGGATGGATTTTAAAATGGTCCAAAAGCTAAACCTGAAAATAGTTTTTGAGGCATTAATGGACCATTATATGAGCTGAAACAGTTTATTAAAATATAACCTATTTGTCTCCAAGGATGAGTTGGCTTTTTTTAGAGCTGTTACAGTCAAGCCTTTGAAAATACAGTGATGCATTGTTTGCAATGTACTTATTGGTTTGTGTAATAAAAAACATTATGGAAAGCACAGTAGATACAGCTCAGTAGACATTTTTTTTTAAATGGAGTGATC
The DNA here is from genome assembly GCA_032164245.1 of Sternotherus odoratus. Lineage (NCBI taxonomy): Eukaryota > Metazoa > Chordata > Testudines > Kinosternidae > Sternotherus > Sternotherus odoratus. The sequence continues at coordinate 17,216,587 of JAVMKO010000002.1, read as the reverse complement.
CATTTTTTTTTTAAAAACTAACAAAATCATCAAGGTGATTCACCAAATTGTTTGATTTTTACTTTCCCTAGCACAGAATAGCTTCGAGTGGCTGTGAGATCCTATTGTGTTTTTTTAAAGACTCTTACCATTTAAGTTTTTGCCCAAAGCAATAGTTCACTGCCAAATTCTAAATACTGAGTTTATAATAGAAACCCTTTCACCACCTTAACTACATATGTGTACAAGAAAACCACTCTAAGTAGCCCAAATAACAGAGGCATGTGAGTTGGGAATGGCATTTCAATCGTTATCAAGTTATCTTCCATGAACCCAGCTGATGGACTAAAAGGCTGCTTGGTACCATTTTTTTTTTAAAAAAAAGCTTTTTCTTCTTCTGAGTACTTAGTCCTCACTTGGAAGAGCTTCAATATGAATCCTCACTTCTTCCAACTTTCCTAATCCCTTCATACTGTCCAACTGAAATTGAATGTAGAATGGTGGACAAACATAATGAAAGAGCACAGGGTAGTCTAGAGAGAATTAGTGTCTTGGAATCTCACAAGGGGCCTTGAACCCTTCCCTGCCTCACTCCAGCTGCAGCAAAGATCAATTATATCTTCCTGTCCTAGCTATTGCCTTCTTTTCCCTCCCATAATAACTGGAAGCATGTGAAGGTTTATGTAATATTTTAATATGTTCCTGTACAATACAGTAGATCTGAGCAGAGAGGCATGTGGCTCTTTTCTGAGAATCAGAGGCAACAGATGGGAAAAAGCCAAGAGGCTGCTATGTGAGATGTCTAAGTACAAGAGGAAGAAGTCCCCCCTTGCCATTCTCCCCTGTGTGGCTAAAGACATCACACCATCTAGGCCCAGGTGAACCTAAACATTAGGAGAGTGCAGAAGTTCTTGCACTGTTAGAATTACCAGAATCTCAAAACAAGCTCTTGGAGAAGACGCAATGTGTCGTGTCCTAATGGTAGTAAAGCGCTTCATTGGAAAGCTGGTGAGCCCTGCAATAATGCAAGTTTTGCACCAACAGAGTGAGGGGAAAAATCAATGACTATTGATTCAAATGACTGGATTTGGATATGAATACAGCTGGGTGGAAAACTTAAGGTTTTTGTCAGAAAAAACAAACATTGGGGGAAGAGGGGGGCTCAATGCAAACCCCTTCACAATGCACACAAACAAAAACTTATTTTCACTGAATCATTGTTGACCGGGGGAGGGGTGGGGGACGAGAGGGGAGAATGTTTCCCAACTGCCTCTAGATCGGAGCTTGGTGTTCTTCCTTTCTCTCCCCTCATTGTCTTGTCCATTTAGGCCCTGATCCTCCATTTGACATAAACATCCCTGCACCTGCACAGAGTCCTGGTGAATCAACGGGGCTCTGTAATGGTGCAGGTCTCTATCCACATGCAGCAAGATGAAGGACTAGAACTTTACATTATAAATTCTTCCATGCAGGGACTCTCTCTTACTATGTAATTTATACTGTGCCTTGCCCAATGAGGCCTCGGTCTTGCTTGGGGCCACTGGGGAGCTACAGGAATGCAACTAAGCAAAAGGAATGGTGCTTGATAAATGGGGGAAATGAAACATACGTAGGTAACTCGGCCCTGAGGCAGAACTGCAGCATTCTCCCTTTGATCCTAAGGGGCATGGGTTCTGGATTCACCTACAAGAGCACTTGGTGACTTCACCCCAAAAAATCTTGCCTAGTGCAGAGAGCACAGAGGGCTTGTCCCATGGAAAAATATTTAACATCCACTCTCAAACATAGGAGTGTCTGCTAGAGCACAAATAATAACATAGCTAGCACAATCCCCAGAGTAACAAAACAGTAAGTGGGGCTGTTATATTTATGACAGGGGCTTTATTAGGTATGGGAACCTCTAGATAGGGGACAATGGAAAAGGGTTTAGGCTAATAGAAGACAAAAGCAAGAATAGACAAACTCTATCCCACCCAACAGTTACAGCCTGGGCACCGTCCCAGCCCCAGCGTAGGCCAATAGTTTTGAGCTTAGGCTCTGGCTTTGACAGGTGTTACAGAGCTGAAATCGGTGGCTGGCTTAAAACACAACAGCCAAATAAACATGGGTGTTCATACAAAGCATGCACACCCAGGATGCTGAGATTGTCTGTGTGGCTCGCTGGTCTAGATTTCTACGTGCAGCTGGGCTGGCACTTGGTAGCCTGACCTTGAGTCCTCAGCAATTTTGGGTGTCTGGTTTCTGCTGAGCTGACACTGTTCATCGTCCCAGAAGTCCCCAAAGGATTCAAACTCTTCTCTTGGGTAGGGTAGAAGGGTCCTCCCTGGCTGTGATGCTTCTCTCCCTGCTACCGCCAAACACATCCAACCCCGAAAGTTACACCTTGTCTCTGAGTTCTTGCTTCTGATTGGTTCTGGTAGTGGTGCTAGCCAGTTCTAGCTCCACGCAGGACCCTAGGCAACCTGGGAACTGGAACTATGTAGCCATTGCTGCCATAGTCCTGGGACAGGTCCCCTAGAAGCTCAGTGTGATATTTCAGGAGCACCTCTTCTAAAGAGGTTACACTAATTTTCTATAAAGGGAATGGACTGGCTTTCCCCTTGCTTACAGTGATTTTATCCCAGTCACTGGGGGAATTGGCTCTGATCTATGCTAGTATCTGAGCGCACAGTCATGCTCAGTGGCCTGACTTCCACTAAATCTTTTTCTGACCATATGAAATCGTTCAAGATTCACGGAGTATTGGATCCAGAAATATACTGAATATCGGTTGTCCTTTTCAATACATTTTGAAAAGATGAAGTCACCAGTAAAAGTACCCAGACAATTTTGGGGTCTGTGGCAGGAGGTGGAGGGGGGAGAAGTTGGTACAAAGGGCCAAATTCTCTTCTGAGTTACACAAGTATAAATTTGGAAAAAAATGGGCCCGATTTTAGTCTCTTCTACACCAGTGAGCCATGAACACCACTAATTCAATAATTACTTTGGATTTACATAAGCAAAGTGAAAGGGACATCAAACTCCTGAGGACAGATTTCGGCCTTAGGTGAAGTCATCTGCAGATATATCCGAAGTTTCAGATCAGAGGAGAAAAAACAAACACTCGTTTTACAATTGTTTCACTTCACAATCACGATTCCAAGAGTCACAGCAACACAAAGTTACTTTAAAAACATTCCAACTCAAATCCTATATGATGGACTGTAGTAATTAGTCAACTACCTGCTGTGGTGGGATCACAGGGAGATTGCCAGTACAGAGCTGCAATTAGGGTTCTTTTAACAGTGGGAACTGCACTTCACATGAACTGCTAAGGCCTGCAGGGAGAATTTCTAACCAGCCATTGTCCTTAAACTCAGTCAGCCTCCTTGTAGCTCCAGGTTATAAATAGGGAGACTACAGAGGGGGCTGGCAGATTTCACTGAAGCACATAGCTAGGTGACACTGAAGAAAAGTGTAACTGATAATAATAGCAAGGATACCCTAATGGGAATGCACAACACATACGTTTCTTTTAGGAACAAATGCAAACTCTTTTGTTTTTAGGGAACCATATGAAATGCACTGTCCCTTCACTCACTTGCCTTCTCTGAATAGAAGCAGAAGGCAGAGGAAATGCCCCCTACTTTACTATAGATTAATAAAGAGGAGGCTATAAAATAAAGAATTAGAACAGCAAATCATTCTCTCTCCAAAACCAGGACAGCTGGTTTTCTCCCCCCTCTCCCCACATTAGCCTGAAGACAGAATGCAGGCAGCAACATTTGTTATTGTCTCCTTATGACAAAAGGAACCCAGGCAGAAGAAACGTCTGTTTTCAAATGGTCAGAAGACTCAACCAAATCAGGTATTACAACTTTTCTGAGGCTAACTCAGGAGCTTCAGTTCATCAACAAAGCAGCCAGGCAGTTATTTATTGCTGGAATGGGGAGTACGACCAAAAAGTCCACCCCAAAAATGTCATTTCTATCCCCCATTACTTTCCATTATTGCATGGAAATAATAGGATAGTATCTGGTGATGAGTCCCAGGAGATTATGGACTTCACATTCTCCAGAGAGAGACAGGAGTGTCTAGGTGTAGGTCACTAGCCTGGGATTCTGGAGACCTGGGTTAAAGCCCCCTGCTCTGTAACCCTGGGCAAGTCACTTGGGACCAGAATATCAGCGTATTTAGGCATCTAACTCCTATTGAAATCAATGGAAGTTAGATGCCTGAAAATCTTCGAGATCTGGGCCTTCGTCTCTATGTCTCAGTTCCTTGTTTGTAAAATGAGATAACAGCACTGTTGCAAAAACTGCTTTACCTTTGGAGCTTAATCCCAATATACTCACAAAGAACAGGCATTACTCAGTCGATTTCTGGAAAACAAGATTTATTGCAAGCAATAGGAGTCAGAGGGGTTATTACCCAAACAACTGGCTCAGCTCCATGCAGGCTGAGGCCTCTCTTATACTCAGGTGTGAATAAGGGAGGGGGGCTTTCAATACACTTACACAGGTGATAACACTTAATGACTATCACATCCATTGTTCAGTATTAATCTATGCCATTTACATGTCTGGTAAACAGGAGGCCAGGATCCTTAGGGGTACTCAGACACTATGACGCCTTGCCCAGCTGTGGCAGGGTAAACAGGAGTTTAAGATGCATGCCAGGCTAGAGGTTGAGAGTTCATATACAGGGAGTGAAAGTACAGTTTGAGACAGTTTTTAAAATCATACTACACAACATTCATAATACAGTTGTTTCTAAATTGTGTTATTCCAACAGCACGTCCTACCTCACCCCGCAGGATATTGTCAGATGTCCAGTACTGGGCTATGGGGATCAGTCAAGTACCGTGGATAAATGGGCCTGAGCAGAACAGACTTAAATACTTTATACCCTGCAGCACTGAGCAAATCAGAACCTTGGCACCCTGCAGAGTCCCATTGATATCAGTGGGGCTACACATGAATGCAGTTCCTTGCAGATTGGAGTTTGAGCCTTTACTCAAAAGAATTTGGGGGGGGAATTTTGCCCTGAAATTTTAGTGTTGTTGTGTTTTAGCTCCTAAGGTTCTCTTCAAAGAAACCTGGTTGCAAGGAAAGTTACTGTCACCTTCTCTTTTAATACTGAAGGAAATCCTTGAGAATCATGGCATTGAGACAGCACAGCTTGTGAGTTGTGGTAGGTATACCATAGTGGAACACATCATCATCTGGTGATTGGACATTGCTCCACTGACTTCAGTTTCCACTGTTTTCTGCCGCTTGGATTAACATCTGAACTGCTGGAGGAAAGATGGGCCAAATGGGATGAACTCATTTAAAAACATCATTGTTATAACTTGTACAAAAATAAAGAATTGTTAATATTTAATGCATTGATTTTTTTGTTGGCATTTGCCAGAGCAAGCAAGACCAGACTGTGACTAACTCTTACATCTGAATAGATAGAGTGCAATGGCTAATATCCCTTAAAATTTTCAGTGTTCGTAAAATAGTTTTGACAGGAATTGGCATACTGGCTCAGATCTTTGGTCCAGGGTGTCCAGTATCTTGTCTCGGACGGATGCTTCAGAGGAAGGTGCAAGACACCCTGTAGGGCACCATAATGCATAACCGTCCCTGAGAAGAAATTTACTCCTAACTCCTGTCAATCAGTGGTTCGTTTATGCCCTGCAGTGCAGTGGTTACATCTGTCAAACTGTCCTACAGTGGCTTAAAATAGTGAGTTCCAGCCTCAGGGCAAACTGTTAAGCTGGGCACAAACCCCAAATTGGCTGTGAGTTCTATACTCAGTTTTCACCAATGAATGATCAAGTGTAACTCCATTACACCAGCCTTAACATGATATCAGAGACAAACCCCTTGGGTACAGGAACTCCTCGCTTGACATTGTCGTTATGTTCCTGAAAAATGTGACTTTAAGCAAAGCCATGTTAAGTGAATCCAGTTTCACCATAAGGATGAATGTAAATGAAAGCTCCCTGGGACAGGACTGTGTCTTCCGCTGTCATGTGAAGCACCTAGGACAAGGGACCTAAATCTCAATTGTTGTTACTGTATAAGTAAAAAATGAGAGCTAGGAAAGATCTATTCCTCTGCCAGTCCTTGCTCCAGTCTCTATACAGATGACTCATTGAGGGGGTTGAACTCCCTGAAGACAGTAATTGCACTACAATCAATGGGACTATTCATGTCAGTAACCCAAGCAAGGTTTGTCCATTGATATTGAACTGAACGCCAGTGCCAGGTACAGTGTCTTGTCTCAAGAAAATCATCTCACTGCTTAACATGTCTTTATTTTCTCTCTCTCTCTTTCCATCCATCATCTTTAATATCTTTGAGCATTTGAAAAATAAACTATAATATATTGGCCATCAAGGACAAATGGCTAATGCTTTAATTATCTGGGATCATAAAAGCTAAGCCATCAATTATAGAGAATGAATGATCCATGCTTCGCTTGTTCATAATAATTCTGCAGCTTAGTTGATAATCATGTATTCTGATTAACTGTCAAGCTCTTCTGGCATATGCCAAATCTTGGTGGGGTTTTGGCCAAACTAAGAACAATGCCGTCAGATTTCAAAGCCAGAGGGACCATTCTGATTATCTAGACCAGGGATCGGCAACCTTTGGCAGGCAGCCCGCAAGGAAATCCGCTGGCGGGCCAGGACCGTTTGTTTACCTGCAGCGTTCTCAGGGTCAGACAAATCACAGCTCCCACTGGCTATGGTTCGCTGTTCCAGGCCAATGGGGGCTGCAGGAAGCGGCGCAGGCTGAGGGAAGTGCTGGCCGCACTTGAGTGATGCAATTATATTGACAAAACTCCCAATTTAGAGAGCACTATGTGGATGGGAGAGTCTCTGCCGTTGACATATTTATTGCCTCTCATGGAGATGGAGTACCTATGCAGATGGGAGAAGCTCTCCTGTTGGTGTAGGTAACATCTTCAATAAGCACTACAGCAGCTCGGCTGTGCAACTGCAGTGCTGTAAGTGTGGACAAGCCCTTAGTGTGACTGAAAAGCACTTGATGTGTCCTCTAAAACAAACAGGACAAACTCTTTTGTCTTGGAATAATTTCACTCTCCCCAGTGTCAGCCCAGATCTATCGTCCATTTAAAAACAAAGCAAAGCTGTAAAAGTAACATTAACATCCAGTAATTTAATGTACCCGATTAGTATTGTGACTGGGGAAGGCCAGAATGCTATTGTAAAGTAGTGGGAGACAGGTATATTAGCCCCAGGCTAAACAAATCCCTGTTACTAGGATATGCAAATAGCAGCGACTGCAGGTCAATTAAGACACTGGGAGCCAATTAAGATCTTTCCAGAAGGTAGGGAAGACAGCTAGATTGACTGGGACACCTGAAGGCAGTCAGGTGCCGGCTGAAACTAGTTAAAAGCCTCCCAGTTAGTCAGGTTGGCATGTGTGTCAGGAGTTGTAGGAGGAAGCCGTGCTATTGGAGAAACTGAGCAGTACAAACCATATCAGGCACAAGGAAGGAGGCCCTGAGCTGAGGTGAAGTGAATATTGAGGAAGTATGGGCTCCTGTGGGGAAGTGGCCCAGGGAATTGTATGTGCCCTGTTTCCAAAAAGTCAGCTACCACAGCTGCTACTATTAGGGTCCCTGGGCTCGAGCCTGGAGTAGAGGTTGAGGCCGGGCTCCCCGCTCCCCTCCCCGATTAATCACTGAGACTGGGAGACCATTGTGAAGGAGGGTAGCTTCTCCTCACCTCCCTTGCTGGCTTATGATGAAAATGGCTCAGTAAGCTGTGAGCTGTGCCTCTACAGAGAGAAGGCTACATGGAGGGTCACAGTGAGCCTCTGAGGCTAGTGAAATCTGCCAGGAAGCGCAGGATCCACGGAAACAAGGTCAGAGCTTTCTCACAGTATTAAAAAACGTCACTTCTGCAGTTCATCAAGACCCTAATCTTTCAGGTCCAGGCAGATGATCCACTGTATGACACTCTAATGACTTCTGTAAGGCTCCATATACAGGCACAAGGGGCTGTCTACTTGGAGCTACTTGCAGGATCAGGGTCCAAGGATTGTGTTCTGCTCATTGCTGTCTTTTCTCGCTCTCCTCTCTTGGGTGGAATTCTGCCAGCAAAGAGACCTATGCACATCAGCTCAAAATATGGCATATGTAGAATTTAGGCAGTGTGTAGTCCTTTGGTTGGCCCTGGGATTAATTTTACCCTGAACTAATGTGAAGCTTCACCTTTTACTGCAGGTTAAAATTTATGAACCAATAAATCAAGACAAGAGCAAACGGGGCTTGGACTATGTTTTCAGTGATGTTTGTCATGTGATTGGAGGTAAGTTTGGTACTTTAGTGGGCTAATACACTAAACCCTCTGGGCTTATTTCAGGACAGTGTAGCCCCCTGTCCTGCTAGGGGCCTACCTTCCCCTCCCAGGAGGTGTTTCAGTAGTGGCAGGTTGGGGGGAACCCAGGCCCACCCTCTACCCTGGGGTCCGGCCCAGGGACCCTAATGGTAGCAGCTGTTGGCAACCTTTCACTGCCAGAGTTGCTACTTTTCCCTGGGCCACTTCCCCACAGCTCTCCCACTTCTCCCTTACCAGTAGCTTGAGTGTATCTTCTGTATCCAGCCCTTCAGCAGCACAGCCTCTCCCCTGCTTCACTGGAGTGAGCCCTTTTTATAGTACTAGAGAGGCCTTAATTTGAGTGAGGTGGTCAGTTAGCTCAATGGCCTCACCTGATTCTTGGCAGGTTAACCGGAATCAGGTGTTCTCATAAGCCTGAAGCAGCCCCTGCTCTGGTCAGTCAGGGAACAGAAAACTGCTAATCCAGTGGCCAGAATATCTGCCTTCTGCTACTCTGCTGTATCCAGCTGGCCTGGGTCTATCACACAGGATAAATCCAGCCATGCGGCTGGGACGCATCGGGCCTTCCTTGCAACTTTGGGAATACAAAGTCAGAAGGGGGCGGGGAGGGGTGAAATATGTCACAATAAGCTATCATAGTCCGACTGGCGCTAAATTTTCAGAACACAATGGCATCGTGCACATGGTAGCACTGTCTTCATGTTTACAGCTGAATGAGAAGGAAAAAGGGGGAGGCATAGTGTATAAACTAAGGAACCACTCGGGGCTGGATTAACACTCCTGTTAATCTGAGGCTATTAGACTGTGTGGGGCCCTTGTATACAACTCTTTTTCCTGGGAAGGAGTTTGGGGCAAGAGGGGGATGGGGAGGGGATTGGGGTGCAGGAGGGGGGAGTGCGGGCTGGGAGGGAGTATGGGTGCAGGAGGGGGATTCTGACCTGGGACAGCGGGTTGGGGTGGAGGAGGGGTGTGAGGTGCAGGCTCTGGCCAGGAGGCAGTTACCACAGGCTGGCGGTGCAGCAGGACTCAGGCAGGCTCCCGGAAATGGCCAGCTCCTAACATGTCTCTGCAGCCCCGGGGCAGAGGAGGGACTCTGTACCCGTAAGTACCACCCCCATAGGGGACGGTGCTGGGGATGGGGGCAGCATGCAGAGCCGCCTCTATCCCCCGCCATGCCAGGAGCCACAGAGATGTGCTAACAGGTGGCCGCTTCTGGGAATGGCGAGGGGCTACGGCATGCAGGCAGCCTGCCTGAGCGCCCCGCTGCGCTGCAGGACTTTTAGTGGCCCAGAGCTGGAGATCGCTAGCCATGATTTATTTTTGCGGGGCTCCCCTTGAACCAGGGCCCTGGGCTTAAAGCCCCTGGCTTAATCCAGCCCTGCAAACACTGATAGTGATGGCAGAAGCCTTCATTGTATTTAAAGTAGGAATTCATGTGTAAGTTTATGTTGTACATGGAATGAGTTTAGGTAGTGGATTTGGTGTTATTTTTATGTCCCCAGATCTATAAAATATACTGGTAAAACGTAGAGCCCGGCCGAAGTGTTTTCAAAAGCAGCGGAATCCACTTTAATGAACTCCGACCTAGATGGCAAAGTAGCATGAAAGCTCCCAATTGTTGTTTTGCATTGTAGTGTTAAACTGTAATTCCAGTTCAGCGAACCGTGGCTTGAACTGGATGAGGGACATTCACAACTTCCAAACAAATAAATCCCATGAAACTGTAGAAAAACGAGGAAATTGCAGCATGATTTGGGGTTACATTGAAGGCATTGATCCCGCCAGGCCTTAACTTTGTCTGCAAGGTGCCAGGCAGCTTCAGCTCCTGTTGAATTAGCTCAAGACTTTGCAGGATTGGACCCAAGGAGCAGCTCATCCTCTGAATTTGGGCGTGGCAGTGATCCACTAGAGGGAGCTCTCAGGGGCTTGTTAAAAATCCCCCAGCATTCTTGGGGATGACCTTTTCCCTCTCTCTGATGGAGTCCATCCCCTCCCCCGGATACTGCCACGCAAGCTCAGGAAAATAAAACCTTATAAAAAGCAATTGGTTTGGAATGCAGCAGACTGCAGCAAGGGTCAAGTAGCTGCAAAACATATTCCTGGGGACGGATGCCTCTTACCCTGCTCTCCAAGGCGTGTGTGTGTGTGTGTGCATGCGAGCGCATTCATTCCCGTCAAAGTACACAGGTCAGCCCTGCGCTGTCTCCCACTCTGATTACACATTATTACTCATTACACATTGTACCTGTTCTCAGCCACAAAGAATAAACACTCCCCGCGTTCCCAGCTGGCACACATATAATCTACCTTTCTCAAGTGGCGCTGCTTCCCTCCGTGGTTCTGGTTTTGCAGAGAATGTATTCTCTTCTCGCGGGAAAACAAGTGAATAGATTCTTCACTGCCTTTCCTCTCCATAAACCGGCATCCCCGAGGTCTGAGGTTTGGCACAGATGAATGGACTGAGCATGCAAGCTGCTGAGTCAAGAGGACTCAGCACCTCTGAGTAGGAACTCAACTCAACAATTGAACCGTAAGGGGGAGGGATGGTTTGGTAGAAGTCTCTTGCTAAAATAAGAGGAGCATGTCTGTGGCCAGAACCACCTTATTTTCTCTTTGCAGTTTTGGCTCCCATCCTACCTGCACAATCAAGTGCCAGGGACATTAATTTCGATAGACGAAACACAGTGATGGATACAGGGCTCTTCTCTGATTTAGCTGATACAACTCCATACAGGTGTTGAGCGAAAAGAGAACAAGCACCATTTCCTGGCTGGGGATTGTTCATTGCCTCCCCCCCCCCCCCCCCCAGTCTGCCAGGGAAGTGCCTGTGCCGGCAGCTGGCAAGTGGTGCTTTGCCTTCCTCCCTGTCACTTCTGATCTCACACACAGGGGTGCTCCTAAAGACAGAGCAGCCTTTAGAGAGATGGGGCATAGACAATTGATACTGATCGTTCTCAGTTCTATAATATAGTATGCCAGTCTCGTGCACGTCTCTAGGAATTTGCTATAAGGCCTAGAGAAAGGAGTTATATCTCCCATTAATTACAGGAGTGCTTGCTCCAGGCTTGAATTGGGCCCTCTGTTTTCAGCAGCAGTGTGCAATGGGGAAGCTTCAGCGTGTGAGCTGAATTTGCATGTGTCTTACGCCTCTGAGCCACTCTAAGATACAGATGCCCAACAACATTCGGTGCAAAATTACCAGGTAGGCTACTGACAAATACAGCGCATGTTGCTGCCACTTGTCAGTGGGGGTGCAGAATATTTCAAGTTACATATCGTAAAAGTCAATATTTTAACATTCCGTCTTTAAAGTTGTCTTTTAGTGTTTGCATCCTTCATCTGATGTCAAATGAATGCTATAGAAGCGAAGGTTCTGAGTGACAGCTGTTTTTTAAAAAAATCCAGTCTGAATATACCTCCGGCACTATTAATTTCAAACAGTTCCCAATGGTTCCATTCAGATTGCGCTGAGTAATTTATCCGTCGTGGCTCTGACGCGGACCCTCAGAGGTGACTGTTCAGAGACTTCCCGCTCCTGCCTCTCCAGGTCCTTGCAGGTAGGCAGTGCACGGACTGGAATTACTGGCTTTTCACCCAGTGGTCTAGGTGCATTTCCCTCCTGCCTTCCTTCCTTCCATCCTGGTTGGCAGCCAGTCTGTGCAGCTCAGTGATGGATAGGCCTTACAAGCTAGTTCCTCAGTGAGGTACTGATCAGTAAAACAAAAGGAAATGCAGGTGGCAATGACACCTGAGGGCAGGAAGTAAATCTTGTTGGATCAAGTTCCTTAGAAGCCCCTTATTACCATAGTAACTGAGCATCTCACAATTGTTAATGTATTAATCCTTCCAAACCCTGCCTCCCATAGAGAAATACCATTATACCCATTTCACAGATGGGGACTTAAGGCACAGAGAGACTATGTGACTTGGTCAAAGGTACCTGGGAAATCTGGTGCTGAAGTGAATTTAACTTGTATTTATCAAGGCCTAGGTTAACATCCTAACCAGCAGAGCATCAATCCTCTTTACAAGCCCACTGAAGCCAATGGACCCTATGATAGTCTCTAAAAATAAATCTTCATGTTATCATGTCCTTTCTTCGTGAGGATATGCTGGTCTGTTGTGTACTATAGAGTCCAGTGTTAGATGACTATACAGCAATCCAGAAAATGGAGGAAATACTTAGTCACAGCGACCAGGAGTTCTGTAGCTTATTCTTCACTGTTCTGAACCTCCAAATAAGAAAGTTCTGGTTTGGGTCAGTTTGCATCTTGGTCAAACATTTGTGTTTATTCTTATTTAATCACAACCATTTTCTCTTTCCCTCTTGCAAAGCACTGAAAGTAGGGATTTATAAAAGAAACACTGAGTGTCAACCATAGTAGCGCTGAAAGATATTGGTCTGTAGTTCAGTGCAGTATTTTGTTTGCATTCTCAAATAATTTACTGTTAATATATGCATGACATTAATTTTGTTGAAACAGGTGTGACTGCAGGTTGAAATACTTAGTTTAAAAAAAAAACAGATTTGTTTCTAGTTAATTGTCGCCTGAACAGATGTACAGTAGCAATGCTGAAGATCTTATTAGATGGTTCTTCACAGCTCTGGAAACACACTTGGTTAATTGTACAGCCACCTGTGGTTGTGCAGATGGAAACATCTCTACCCCGGCTGTAATGCTCGCAGAAAGCTCTGCTATCCTTAACAGAGGCAGCTGTAGGCTTCAGAGAGAGAAGAACTTGAACAGCTTGAGATGTTCTCACTTCTGGATTCCACGTTGCCAGTAATCCCTGCAAACTGGCTCTTAGTTTCACACTGCACAGCAACCTTCTTATGGCTGTAACAAGTAGAAGCAAAGTAAGAGCTAAAATATTTAAATCAGAATAGACTGCTGAACAGAAATGACCAGCAATGGGACTGCGCTGCATATTCAGCAGCTGCTGTGATGTGGGATATTTGTAGCCCTTCTGTCTCGTGTGTTTATGTAAATACTGAGATAAATTGCAGAAGTGACAAAGAGTCCTGTGGCACCTTAAGGACTAACTAAAGTATTGAAGCATAAGCTTTCGTGGGCTGATTCCCACTTCGTCGGATGCAAGTGGGAATCCGACGAAGGATCCGACGAAGTGGGTATTAGCCCACGAAAGCTTATGCTTCAATACTTTAGTTAGTCTTTAAGGTGCCACAGGACTCTTTGTCACTTCTGCAATTCCAGACTAACACAGCTATCTCTCTGATTCTTGAGATAAATTGGATCTTATCTGAGGACTAGGAAAAACCTGTGTACCTTCAGCTCTCAGATCCTCTGTTATACAGCTTTTAACCCTGGCACTATGAGTCACCGTTTCCTGACGCAACCTACAGTGCATTTACATCTATCTCCATGTGATGTGGGGTCTTAACTTACTGAAATTAGGCAATTAGAAAATGTGATGATTTTGGAATATTCCATTTGAATTGGAAATAAATTGGAAATTAAAAATGGGATGCACAAAATGCCCTCCAGCAATGGTGCCCAAACTTTTCCTGTTACCCCCGCTTACCAGTAATGGAAACTGTACGCTCCCCGACCCCCATCACTGCGTAGTTGGCTCAGCAGAGGAGCTTGGGCTGAAGACAGCACTGGGGATGGGGGAGGAGCTGGTCTGGGGGCAGAGCAGGGGGCGGAGAGGAGCTGGGGGTGGAGCTGGGCTGGGTTCAGAATGGGGATGGGTGGTTCATCCCCCCCCCCCAAATGTTCCTCCACACCCCCCTCAGGAGCATGCCCCAAACTAGCAAGTTCGCTTCGTTCTTAGCGAAATAGGCAAACAGGGATGATATTCATTTTTGGGTGTTATGATTGTCGCTAGTTAAAGGTGCATGTTCATGTTACGTGAATCCTGTTGCCTTCTGTGATTTGCTAGCTGGTGTTTGAACACCGTTTAGCTGCAGAGTCCTCCATGCCACTGAACTTGCTTTCTACTGGTCCTTTCTTTCATTTCTCTCCACTTTTTAAAAAAAATCGTGAAAAGATAAGAATCGCCTTACTGGGTCAAACCAATAGTCCATCTAGCCCAGTGTTCTGTCTCTGATTGTGGCCAGATACTTCAGACACAATGAACAGAACAGGGCATTTCTGAGTGATCCAACACCTGTCAGCCAGTCCCAGCTTTTGGCAGTTGGAGATTTAAGGTATGTCTTCACTACAGGACTAGGTCGATTTCCCTTAATTCGATTTTCTAAACTCGACTTTATCAGTGTGTCCCCACCAGGACAGCAGGTCGACACTGTCTGTCCTAGAACTTCTGTAGGGGTCGACATAGCCCGCATTGCACTGTGGGTAGGTAACCCACAGTGCAATGCGTAGGTAACCCACAGTGCAATGCGTGCCGGACCCCCCCGCCTGTCCAAAGAGCCCCGCGAACCCCCCCGCTCGCCCAAGCAGCCCCGCGCCGGACACCCACCTGCCCAAAGAGCCCCGTGAACCCCCCCCGCTCGCCCAAGCAGCCCCGCGCCGGACACCCGCCTGCCCAAACAGCTCCGCGAACCCCCCCCACTCGCCCAAGCAGGGCTCAATCTCAAGTCAAGCAGGAAAGCTTCCAAGGTCCTTAAGAGGCTCTTTGGGCAGGCGGGTGTTCAGCGCGGGGCTGCTTGGGCGAGCGGGGGGGGGGGGGGGGGTTCGCGGGGCTCTTTGGGCAGGCGGGTGTCCGGCGCGGGGCTGCTTGGGCGAGCGGGGGCGTTCGCGGGGCTCTTTGGGCAGGCGGGTGTCCGGCGCGGGGCTGCTTGGGCGAGCGGGGGGGGGGTGTTCGCGGGGCTCTTTGGGCAGGCGGGGGTCCGGCGCAGGGCTGCTTGGGCAGGTGGGGGGGGGGTCCGCGGGGCTGCTCGGAGGTCGGAGGCATAAAGTCAGATGCCTCTTCACTTACTGACAATAGACGTAGAGAAGTCGATTTTAGCCTTACTTCTCTCGTCAAGCAGGAGTTACAAAGTCGATTTTGAGTGCCCTTTAAATCGACTTTAAGGGCATGCAGGTGAAGACAGGTACACGTTTAGTTCGACTCAACGTCGTTAAAGTCGACCTTAAGTCCTAGTGAAGACATGCCCTTAAGGAAGACCCAAGACATGGGGTTGTGTCCCTGACTGTGTGTTGTGTGAAGACGTACTTCTTTTTTTTTTGTTTTAAACCTGCTGATTATTCATTTCACCAGGTGACCTCTAGTTCTTGTGTTATGCAAAGTGGTAAATAGCCCTTTCCTATTCACTTCTTCTACACCTCTATCATATCCCTCCCTTTAATTCTCTCTTTTCTTCTAAATGGTCTTTACAATCTCTCCTCATGTGGGAGCAGTTCCATAGCCCTAATCATTTTTGTTGCCCTTCTCTGCCCCTTTTCCAATTCTAATATGTTTTCTTTGAGATTGGGTGACCAGAACTGCACTGTGTTCAAGGTGTGGATGCACTATGGATGTATATAGAGGCATTATGATATTTTGTGTTTTATTATCTATCCCTTTTCTAATGGTGCCGAATGTTCTGTTAGCTTTTTTGAATGCCACTGCAGACAGAGTCAGAAAATTATCTATGATAACACCAACGTCTGTTTCTTGAGTGGTAACAGCTGATTTAGACCCCTCATTTTGTATTTATAGTTGGGATTATTTTTTCCAATGTGCATTACTTTGCACTTATCAACATTGAATTTCATCTGCTATTTCGTTGCCCAGTCAGCCAGTTTAGTAACTTTTCACAGTCAGCTTTGGACTTAGCTATTTTGAATAATTTTCTGTTGTCAGAAACCTGAGTATCTTACTGTTCACTCTCTTTCCCAGATCATTTATGAAGATGTTGAATAGCACTGGTCCCAGTAGATATCTTTGGAGAACTTCATTATTTACCTCTCTCCATTGTGAAAACTAACAATTTGTTCCAATCCTTTGCTTCCTATCTGAAAACATTGGGCTGGATTCTCCCCCACTGAAAACCCTTTTGTTTTTGGTTTAGGCTATTTTCATTTATTGATTAAAATCTAAAAAAAGAATAATTTTTTCAAAATAATCCATTTAGTTAAAAAAAACAATTTTCCATAAGAAAAAAGTTTGAAAGAAGAAAGTAAACAATCTTTCCCTCTGTGGCGCTTTAATGAAGCTGCCGTATGCCGATGGGAGAGAACTCTCCCATTGGTGTAGTTAATCCACCTTCCTGAGAGGCAGTAGTTATGTTGACGGGAGAAGCTCTCCCTCGGACCTAGTTCTGTCTACACTGGGGGATAGGGTATAACTACATTGCTCAGGGGTGTGGATTTTTTATACCCGAGTGATGTAGTTATGATGTAAATCAGTCGTGTAGACCAGACCTAAGTCTTGGCAGAGCCTAAGACAGGGGTGAGCAAACTTTTCGGCCTGCGGGCCACATCTGGGTGTGGAAATTGTATGGCGGGCCATGAATGCTCACAAAATTGGGGTTGGGGTTCAAGAGGGGGTAAGGGCTCTGGCTAGGGGTGCAAGCTCTGGGGTGGGGCCATTGATGAGGAGCTCAGGGTGCGGTAGGGGTGCTGCAGGATGGGGTAGGGGGTTTGGGAGCTCTGGCAAGGGGTGCAGGCTCTGGGGTGGTGCTTCTTCCATCAACATAGCTACCACTTCTCGGGGAAGTGGAGTAACTACACTGATGGGAGAAGCTCTCCAGGTGGTGTCTTCATTCAGCACTACAGTGGCACAACTGAACCAGTGCAGTACTGTAAGTGTAGACAAGCCCTATGTCTTGGCAGGATTGGGGCCTTATTAGGGGCCAGAACAGAATGTGGTCCCTTTTTGTAATGTTAGTCATTGAGTCTTTGAGAGGCACACCCTGGTGCATTACAATGCCTATAAACCCCATTACTGTTCATTAATAGCTGATTGCTTTATGACTAGTAAAGACACACATTCAATGCTAATCTCAATAACACTGGCATAAATATGTAGTGATTCCACTGAGTGTATCGTTTTATTGGAATTAATCCAAATTTACACCGGTGTAATTAAACTCATAACCTACTTTCTAATTAAAACTAACAAAACAATGTGTCCAATTCTCCTCTTGCTTACGCTGGTTTTACCCTATAGTGATAGTAATGGAGATAGTTTTGCTTTATACTAGTCTGACTTCAGAATCATTGCTGTGAATTACTGATATAATGGGACTTCAATGAGGGCCTGATCCTGCTGTCATTGAAGTCAATGGGAGTCTTGCCAGTGACTTCAGGACTGGGACCTAAAGCGTGTTACCTGAACTAGGCCTGCAGGATTTGTTCCTTCGTTTACAAGAAATAAATCTCAGTCTCCTTCTCAGCAAAACAGAGAGTCCCATTCTTCTTATTTACACCAGCTAAGCACTGTGGAATTCCACTAACTTCAACTCCCCAACTGTTATGAACAAAACAGTCACTGGGTAATTGTAAGAACCCATTTTTACAAAGATTTGCATGAATATAATGCAACGTGATTGACCCCAGGTTCTCGCTGTTGCAACTGATACAAGAATTGGGCCCACAGTATCTAGCTGAGTCATCTTGTAATATTAATTTCAAACCTTATTGTCCCTTGGTGGTACAAGAATTGACTGGTTAAATAGATTTTGTTGTTCATTTATGAGCAAGAAATATTTAAATCCCTAATAGGCAGCTTATATTGAAGTACCAAAAAATGTACACCAAACATTGGCGTCCCTATTATATTAGAATTCCAGAATGTAAACTCTAATTTGAATAAATGAAGGAATATATGAGACTTCTGTTATAAACCATTAATACATGTGTACACTTTAATTCTCATCAGATACGTTTTTGAAATAAAATGACTTGTATTCACTGAATTTGCCTGGGATAATCTCTGTGCATGTGTGGGTAGGACGGTTATACATTATTTTTAAAACTAATTTTCTAAGCAGAACACAGGCAAAGAACATAAATCAAACAAATCATAAAATATGGATAAAATGCGATATAACAATAGCATTTTAGCTCCATCTAGCTGATAAGCAGAGATCTCATGTAGGAGGTGATTGTGTAGACAGAAAACAATTCAATCTAATTCTAAACACAGTAGTTTCTTCCGCTGGAGAAGGTGGGCCTGGGCTCCCCTACCAACTTCTAAAGAGGGACAATTACAGAGGCATATGCCTAATGTGGAGAACCCAGTTCGGGGTAGAAGACCCTGAAGATAAAAGGGTCTGGGTTGCAAGATCATAACCCAAGACAGGGAGCTCTGAGGCCTTCCACTTAATCCCGAAAGGCCCCGCATTGCTGCACTCCTTATATGTGCCCTGAATACGTGCCCTGCCTGGAGAGCAGAGTCTCTGGAAAGACAGACCACCACAGGGCGATATGGCAGTCAGAAAGGGGGATGCCTGGGAGGAAGAAAATCTGTCACTTCCCTGTCTGACCATGAGCCTGGTGGTGATGATACCCCTTCACACCACATTATTTATTTAGCGACAAGTTCCCAGCATGCAATTTCCACCATCCCATAATGCCATTCATATCCCATCATTTTTGTGCCATTTAAAAAAAATCCCACAAACCCACGTGGCACTTTTGCAGATCTGACAGGTACACGGAGCCTGTAGAGCTCTGCGCTACTTTCATGAATGCTGCAAATACAGGGCTGAGGATTCTCCGGGATTTGCAGATCTGCAGGAAGTACCACGACAATTCCAAGTCATTGGTCATGTTCTTGGAGCAGCTGCCAGGGATGTAGCACTGCCTCTGAGCCTGAGAAATGAGCACTGATTGATGCTGTTGCATTGGAACAATGAGCAATGGCTTCAAAACTTTTGGATGTGAAAGGCCATTTCCCTAGATCTGTGTACTAAGCTTGCCCCAGACCTCCAGCACAGGGACACCAGAACAAGAACTGCATTGATACTGGAGATGTGAGTGGGGATTGCAATGCCAGATTAATACTCATCTGCGAGAAATCATTTTGCACTTGGAAAATCCACAGTGGATTGTTGTTTGTTGTCATGCAAGCGTGTAGGACCATTAATCATCTCCTGGTAGGCAGGACTATGACTCTTGGCAATGTGCAGGACACAGTGTGCAGGACACATCCCAAGCTATGATGGGGTGATGGATGGCATGCATATCCCTATTTTGGCACCTGCCCACCTTGCCACAGACTACATAGCAAGAAAAGGCTTTTTCTTCTGTTATGCAAATATTGGTGGATTACTGGGATCATTGCATTGATATTAATATGGACTGGTCAAAGACGCGGCATGACACTTGCGTCTTCAGAACACTGGACTGTTCAGAAATCTTCAAGCAGGGGCATTCTTTCCCGACTGTGAATTACCGGTGGTGATACTGAAGTGCCAGTAGTGATTCTGGGGACCCCAGCCTGACCTTTGCTTCCCTGACTAATGAAGCAGTACACCAATCATCTGGATAGCACCAAGGAAATACCCAACTACAGCTCAGCCGGTGCAGAATGATGGATGAATGTGCTTTTGGTAGATTGAAGAAGGGACACTGGCAGTGATTATTCACTTGATTGGATCTCAGTAAGAAAAATATCCCCATGATTATAGCTGCCTGTTGTGTCCTGCATAATATATGTCAGGCAAAGCTGCCACTAAGGTCGGGGGCAAAGGTGGAGCGGCTGTCTGCTGAGCTAGATATAAGGGCCATTACAAGAGTCCAATGTGGAGCTATGTGGCTGAGGGAGCCTTTGAAAGATCATTGTAACAATCAGTCACGGTAGTGTTCTCCGGGCCTGGAGCTATGGGTGCTGCTAAGAACTGTGTATGGTTGCTGAACATGTGTAAACATGACTGGGTGTTTTCTTGAACTTATGAATTATGTGGTGCTTGCTGTACATGTACAAGTCCTGTTTGCTTTGAGTACTGCTATGCATGCTGCAATTTTTGTTGTGAACTAATAAAGATAATGTGAAATTTGCGGAGTGGGAAAAACAGTGCAAAAAGACTGTGCAAAAATACAGGACATGTAATGCAATTTTTTAATAAGTTAAGGGTGGAACTTTAAAATTGGAAAGGCACCAGTCATTTCTGTCTATTTCAGTGCACAAACATAGCCCATTGTAGAAACACTTACATTGATGGATGAGACTCATGGGTGGTGTGTGTGAATCTGTGGTTTTCCTTGCTGTTTCTCACTGCTCTGTAAGGATGTAGCCCAGAGACGCCTGGGCAGTGGAATTTAAAATTGTGACCAGAGTGATCACTGTCACAGCGAATGGGGCATTGTGGGACATCTGCTGGAGGACTGTTTGGATGAATACAGGTCCCGCAGTGTCTACATTTGCACTGGGTTGACCTCAGTAAGTTTCCTGTGGCTCCGCATCATTGAGGGAGATGCTTTCAGTGTTGCCTTAATGGGGCGCTTATGTTGATCAGGGACAAATTGGAATGTAAACACATGTACAAATAGGTTGATGCAAGGCTACTGACTTCAACCTCACTTTGAAGTGTAGACCAGGTCTTTGTTCAGTAGTCTGCAAAACCAGCAGAAGTATGGTGTACAGAAAATGGCGTTCCTTGTAAGCCAGGCTATCATTGCAGCACAGAACCAAGGTGGTTTGGAAGTTGTAGGCTTGGAAACAGAGCATACTGGGAAAGGAGGTGGGATAATAAAAGTGCTTCCCTTTGCCAGTAAGAGGCAGATAAGGGTAGAGGTAAGGAGCAGCACAAATAGCTCATGAGTGCCTGCAATGATGAAGCAGGGACTGTCTGATTATACAGCACCTGTGATCCTAACCGGAGACAATGGGTGTTCCTATAAGACAAATATTGACACATCTATATGCTTGCCCTCCTGTTATCTGGCAACAATTCCAGTTCTCTGTTTCGATGTCAGCCAACAACATACACACAGCTGCAGTTCCAAGCATCAGGAATAACCATTAAATGACACTTGTGCTCTTTTTCTGATTGTAAACATTCCCAGATCCCAGTGCATCTCTAGCAAAGATGCCAATTTTCTGCAGTTATGAAAAACGGGTAAAAATGAAAAGAAAAAAGAAAAGCATCATGGTGGATGCTTTTACCTCTCCCCGGATGTTTTCTTTGTTTTAAACACGATGTTTTTTATTTAAACTAAAAGAAGGGCCTATAAAGGGATACAGAAATCTCTTCTGCCAACCAGATTCCTTAGTTTTGCCTTTCAATGCTTCCAAGCAAGATTTTTGCTCTGTTTCAAACTCCCAATCCTCCAGCCACTGCCAAAGGATTCTCAGCATTAAAAGGGCTTTGAATTTGTTCTCTCTTTAAAAAATGTAAAGGTAACTTCTTTTTAATTTCCCCCTTTAACCATATGCCCTCCCGCCTATCCTGATGGCTCATTCCCTAACCTCATAATCTGTTGGGTTGTATTCATTCTCACTAGTGGAATAAACAGCCAGTCATATGAAAAAAGTTGGGTGGAGAATGGAATGTGAGCAACTAGTTCTTGGGGTCTGGGGGCCGAATGCTGCATTATACCTAGCCAGACAGCAAGAGGCTGCAAACAAGGATACCTACCATGCTAGAGTTTTCCTTCTCATCCCTGAGAAGGAAGTTCCTATATCCTCAGAGCTAGATTCCTGTTTATGGTCTGTGACAGCTTCCAATCATCCTCCCTGATTGTTATGCGCCCGGGTAGGGTTGCCAGGTGTCCTGTTTTTTGACTGTAAAGTCCAGTTGAAAGGGGACCTGTACAGTGTCTGGTCAGATGTACGGACTAGACACCAAAAGTCCAGTTACGGTGCCAGCCTCAGCTCAGCGGGAGCCGCCTCCTATTTGCGTTTCATGGGCATGTAGGCTCCGCATCAGGAACTGCAGCTCCTGTCCTAGCCCCAAAGCAGAGGGAGCCCAGCTGGGTGAGGGGGAAAGAGGTGGAGAGGATGGAGCAATAAGGAAGGGAAAGGGGGGAGAGCAGCAAGGAGGGGAGGCTGAGGAGTAAGTGGGAGGGTCTTGGGGGAAGAGGTGGGCAGAGGGTGGGGCCTTGGAGAAAGATGCAGGGAAGGGGCGGAGCCTTGGGGAGAGTGGGGAGGTTCCAGTTCTGCTGCTGTAGTGTCCGGTTTTCGGAAATTAGAAAGTTGGCAACCCGATGCCCGGCCTGCAACCAGAGATATAAAACACTACCTAGTTATATTAAAACTATCAAATACTCTTGCTGAAAGGTTGCAACATAACATGACTTTATTTCTTAAAAGCCAGAACTTTACCACAAGAACAACAACAAAGACACAGACAGAGACAGACAGACAAAGCAGGCTGCCATCTAAAGCAGAGAGGCACATCTCCCCTCATTTTACCCTAGGCGAGGGATGGGCAAACTACAGCCCTGCCGGCCATTTTAATGCGGCCCGTGAGCTCGGGCAGGGGGCATGGAGCCAGTGCCCCTGTGCTCCCCGCCTGGGGTGCTGGGCTGTGTGTAACAAGCCGCGTGGCCCAGTGCACCCGAGCTGGGGGCTGGGCCGAGCTCGGGGAGCTGCCGGGTCCCGTGCTTTCAGCTGCCGGGTCCCGTGCTCTCAACAAGCTGCATGGCCCCACGCTCCCGAGCCAGGGGCCGGACCAAGTGTGACAAGCTCCGGGGCCCCCCGCCCGGGGGACCGGACCCATCGCAGCAAGCTGCGGGGCCCCAGGCCGAGCATGGCAAGCTGCGGGGCCCCAGGCCGAGCATGGCAAGCTGTGGGGCCCTGCGCCCAGCTGAGCAGGTAAGCAAGTGGGGGGAGCTTAGGTGGTGAGGTCCGGGGCGGGTGGTTAGGGTGTGGGGGAGTCTTGGGATGGGGCAGTCAGGGAACAGAGAGCAGGGGAGCTAGATAGGGGGTGGGATGCTAGGGAGGGTAGTTAGAGGGGGGATCTCCGGAGGGGGCAGTCAGGGGACAAGGAAGGAGGGGTTGGATGGGTCAGGGAGTCTGAGGAGGGCAGTCAGGGGGCGGGTAGTGGGTGGGGATCAGATGGGGGCGGGGCCTTCCCTACCCGGCCCTCTGCACAAATTTGAACCCTGGTGTGGCCCTCGGGCCAAAACGTTTGCCCACCCCTGCCTTAGGTTGTTTCTCTGCAAATTGATTTCTGTTAGACTCAGAACACATACTTCCCTACACCACTGCTTAGCCTGCAAGCAGAACCAGGAACCCCCCACCCCCGGTGACATTTAAAGTGACAACCTACAATTTAGCACAGTTTTCAAAACACCGCATTGGTCACTTAACACAAAGACTGCATGGCTTCGGAGCTGTGGTGCTGGAGGAGAGGGGTGAGTCTTCGTTACCTCCCACTAGACACCCCTAACCAATAGAAAGCTAGGGCCACTGGTGGTGTCCTGCAGGGCTTCATCTGTTCTGTTCCCAGGGGTGACTTTACCCTTATTAGCTATGCCCTAGCCAATGAGAAACAAAGGGGGAGAAAGTGCAAAAGAGGAGGTCTGTCTGGGGATGGGGGGTATTGCAGGGAGAAGGGCTAGGTCTGGGTAATCAAATATAGAGCCAAGATGGATAGTGGTGGTCGGGGACTTCCTCCTAAGGGGGATGGAGTTATCCATCTGCCATCCAGACCGGGAAACTTGTGAAGTGTGCTGCTTGCCTGGAGCTAGAATTCAGGATGTGACAGTGTCTGCCACGACTGAGCAAGCCCTCGGACCGCTACCCCTTCTTACTTCTCCACATGGGCACCAATGATACTGCCAAGAATGACCCTGAGCAGGTCACTACAAACTTTGTGGATCTGGAAATCTTCGCAGGCAGGGGTGCTAACCTAGTGAGGCGGGCCTTAAACTAGGTTCTCTGGGGGATGGAGACCTAAGCCCTGAGGTAAGTGAGGAAGTGGGATACCGAGAGGAAACACAAAGAGGAGGGTGCAATGGGGAGACCTCCTGATTCATACTGAGAACGCAGGGCAATCGGCTAGTTATCTTAGGTGCCTGGACGTGAATGTAAGAAGCCTGGGAAACAAAGAGTCTTGGCAGAGTCAAGGAACTATGATATGATTGGAATAACGGAGACTTTGTGGGGTAACTCACATGACTGGAGCACTGTCACGGATGGGTATAAACTGTCCAGGAAGGACAGGCAGGGGAGAAAAGCTGGAGGAGTTGCACTGTATGTAAAAGAGCGGTATGATTGTTCAGAGCTCCAGTATGAAACTGGAGAAAAGCCCGTTGAGAGTCTTTGGGTTAAGCTTAGAGGTGAGAGCAACAAGGGTGATGTCGTAGTGGGCGTCTGCTTTAGACCACTAGACCTGGAGGATGAGGTAGATGAGGCTGTCTTCAAACTAATAGAAGTTTCAAGATCACAGGCCTTGGTTCTCATGGGGGAAAAAATTGTGGGTGCTCAGCACCCACCAGCAGCCCCGTGGATCAGTGCCTCTCCCCCCCCCAGCATATCCCACTCGTTGGTGGCTCCGCCAACCAGTTCCTCCCCCTCCCCTTCTGCTTGTTTAGTGGTGTTCAGGAAATGCTGGGAGGTGGGGGAAGGAGCGAGGGTGGAACATCTTTGGGGGAGTGGGCAGAATGGGGCGGAGCAGGGGCGGGAAGAGGCTGGCGGGGGAAGAAAGGGGTGGGAAGAGAAAGGGTGAGGTGGATGTTTGGGGGAAGGGGTGGAGTGGGGGGGGCTGGGGTGGAATGGGATGTAATGTACCCCGCCCCCCCGGCAATTCATAAACATGGCACCTACGCATGCTAGTACTGCTGGAGCTAGTGCACTAAACACAGCAGTCTAGCCAGGGTGCCATGGGTGGCAGCTTGGACTAGCCTCCTGAGTGCAAACCCACCTGGACCCCCAGAATATGTACTTGGACAGCTAGCCTGAGCCTCTGCCCATGCCAACCCAGCTACACTGCTGCTTTAGCATGCTGGCTTGAGCAAAGTTTGCACATGTTGGTCTACCTAACCTAGTGTAACCCTTCTGCCCATCAGAGTTGACAGCAACAAGGGCCGGGTTCAGTATCCAGGGGTTCCATTCTAAGGACACAATACAAAACCGGCTCGACCCCCCACCCCGTGACCTGGGACAACAATATACCACCCTTCTGGGCGCCTCTAAGAGGCAATACTTCCCCTCTCGCAAGCACAGAGTCTGAGTGTACCAAAACCCCTTTAATGACAGAGAGAAACACTGTGGCATATTATTGGGTAAATACCACAAACAAAAGTCACAACCCAAACCATGAACCAGAATCCCCCCCACACACACACACGCCAATGGGGCAGTGTCCTTTCCCTTGTTTTCTTGAGTCCCACAGGCCCCAAAGTCCCCAAAGTCCAACAGAGTTCAAGAGTTCATAGCGGAGTTGTACCTCCCCACCGAGGTGGGGGGGGGGGGCAGGTTATGGGGCACCTTACGTGGTCAGAGGCCGACTGCCCCGCCTCTCCAGTCGTGCTGGTCACTCCACTAGCCGCCCTGCTAGCTGACACAGGAACTGCTCTGGCAGCGGTCTCAGGAACGGGTCCACTCGCCGGCACCGGAACTGCTCTACTTAGGGCCTCCCACTTAAGATAAAGCTCAGTGATTTTTCAGCTCTTAAGTGATTTT
Organism: Sternotherus odoratus; assembly: GCA_032164245.1. Taxonomy (NCBI): domain Eukaryota; kingdom Metazoa; phylum Chordata; order Testudines; family Kinosternidae; genus Sternotherus; species Sternotherus odoratus. The sequence goes on along the minus strand of JAVMKO010000002.1, from coordinate 17,190,780 downwards.
AGCTCTTGAGTAATTTCAGCTCATAGTGGGGGGGGCCTTAGTGCAGAAGCACCACCAGACCCAAAGCAACTTCAGCTTAGTAAGCTGAAGTTTAGACTCCTAAAGGAAGCAAAAGTCAGCTCTAACATTCCACAGGGGAGAGAGGCCAGGTGCAATAGGCCTGTGAGGCCCTCAGACAAGGCCCTGACCACAAGGTCTCAGAGCCTGTCCACAGCCTCTCTCAATTCAGTGAGTTTTGGAACCCCTGTCCCTTGTTTAGCGAGTGCTACCTAGCTGATGGCGAGTCCCTCCAGCATGCCAAAGGCCAAATCAATGTCCCAACCCCTCATTCACATAAACAAGTTAATCAGCACTCTATCATTCTTGCCCCAATACTACAGAAACTGGGGGTCCCACAGTAGCCAAAGTGATCATTTGGGCTGTTAGAGTGCAGGCCAGGTGCGGTGGGTGTGTCTAAGCAAATCAGGTGTTATTTTCCAAACGCTACTGCAATTTCTGCAAATCACCACTGGATGTCACCCATACTGACACTGCAAAGTCATTGCAATTTCTGCAATTCCCTGACACTGCTTACACTAGGAAGCATGCTCCTAGCTGCAGTGTAGACATACCTTATGTCAGCCTGTCTTCCCCAACACGTCTTCCCTTGATAAAGGTTTTATAACTGTGTCCTGTCCTTTGGATCTTCAGGCTCCTTGCTGGGGCAAAACAAGCCTTGCAACTTGGTGCCTGGATCCTTCAAGGAAACAGCTTTTCCCTTTGTCTTTCAAGTATGTGCTGCAGTGTCCTTATCTAGATCTACTATGCTGCTTTCCTATTTGCTCTCTCGTTGTAAGTTAGAATTTCCTCTAACGAGAGCTGGGAGCCCACCACTGGAATGCTTAGCTTACTGACCAGGTCTCTTTCAATATTCAGACCATCTTCATGTATAGGTATCTGCAGATCAGTACACAGCAGCTTCTATTCCATCACACTCCCCTTGTTGCTTCCCACCCAATTCAGGGCTGTAGCTAAAACTGACAATTCAACAGGAACATGTGGGATAGCTTCATTTCACCATCCCTTCAGCTGGGGCTGCCAAACCACTCCTACAGCCGACAAGGGAGAAACCAACTGCAAGAGGAGAGATGCCTGGCTCCTGAACAAACACCATTCTGCGAGATTCAGTATGGAAATTGCTATGTTCGGTGCTATGAAAAAATCTCTCCCCTCCATGAGAGGGATGCAGTACATTTGCAAGGCAGCTTTGGAATCCTGAATAAATCACAGTTGCCTTTTTGAAGTAATGATCAGCTATTAAATATTCACACACAGGCACACAACACACATAGGAAAAGCAGCTCATTGCTTTAAGTAATGAATGACTATTTCTAATTACTTATAGTAGTTAATTACTTCTAATTATTACACTGAGTAATAAATTACTAGTTCCAATTATGCTGTGGGTACAGTCATAGCAGTTAGAAATGCAATTTGCACAGTTGTTTACATCACAAGCGTGTTGAAGTAATTGTGCTTCCATAATTATATGGAATGGCTGATTCTAAATAATGTAACTCATTTTGTAGCTTCGGTTGCCATTTGATTGCAGCTTGTGTGGCGGGGGATGGCTGGTTTTTAGGAGGTGCCTATCTGAGGAATACCAATTATTATTTGAAGCCTACATCTTTGCAGTGTGTGAGTTTTCCGTAACAGACTCTTTGGGGAACATGAATCGCATTATTAAACTTAGCGTGGTTTACATTTCTGTTCAGTCTGAGCACCTCCAAATTCCCTAGAACATTGGCCAAATCCTGCCGCTCAACTCAGGATAAGTCAGACTCCCTACCCTTCACCCCATCATCTAAAAATACTGGAGGGCAGAGAGATCAGATAATCTTCCATATAAATCTCACAGGAGTTCCCTCATGCCATGCCTGCCCTCCCATCCATGGGTTGAGTTAAGGGGGGCTGCTCTCAAACCGGATTCGTTTCCTGCAGATCCACATGAGCCATCATACTGGCCCATTTACTCTGCGCCAATGGAGTAACGCTGTCAGAGCTTCCACTGGTTATGGCTGCAAGCAGGGGCTCCCTGGTGAGGGTTGTATTAATTTCCCAGCTCTTCTCTGTGGAGTTAGTAGGGAGGTGATATGTGCATCTCCCACTTGAACTGACCTTTCCAACCCCCAAACCGTGCCCTGGAGTTGATCTCCATCCTGCAGAGAGTCTTCTATAGAGATCCAAGAAAGGGGTGGGAGGATCAATCAGCAGAGGCTGTCTGTCCAATCTGGGACAGGCAACATTGATGCACAGAAGGGAGGTGTGATCTGGAGCCACATTATCACTCAATCCTGATTTGCACATGGACCTCAGTCTGAGCTTTGCTTGAGTCAGGCCTTCAGGATTTGGCCCTCTTTTAGTTCTTTATTTCTCCTGCACCTCAGTTTGCATCTGCATTTATAATAACCCTCTGTAACATCAGCGCTGGTTTCTGTGGAAACAATGTCACAAGCAGAGAGGTACTGTATGCTATCCGGCGAAGCATCAGAGGCAGAAGCAAATCAGCTACAAAGAATTAGCAATCCTGTTTATAATAGACATCCTTTCTTTTTGGAAAACAGAGAAGGAAAAGAACTACAGCTCATTTATGAAACATGATTAATTGCTTCGAAAACAATTTAAAGTTTTCTATGAGGCCCCTGTGGAACTTTTAGAAATTAAGACACTGAAAATTTCACTTCACCCCCAGCAGTGCCTAATAGCTCTAAAAGACCCATTTGGGCTAGTGGAGGAATACCCAGCAGTGTTGGGAAATGCAAAACCCAACTCACACTAATATTTTATCGTCGATGGTGAATTGTGCCTGAATCGGATGTTGGGGGGCAGGGAGGGAAACTATGTGCCAATTTGTTGGGGGTGAGAGGGATGCTTTAAAGAAGAAAACAATGTCAGAAATGTGGGATTAGCTGTGAAATGGATTTTGGGGCCTTCATGCTGCTTTAAAGTGAGCTAGTCTATGTTGTGCCTGCATTATGGGGCTAATACATCTTCCCCGTACAGTGGTGCTAAATAACATACGGGAAAATGGCCTTTGGAATCAAAGCCTTCATATTATGGAATGCACCTCAGTAGGGTTGCCAGGTATCCGGTTTTTGACCGGAATGCCTGGTCAAAAGGGGACCCTGGAATCTCTGGACAGAACCGTTAATGGCGCCATTAAAAGTCTGGTCAGCGACACAGAGGGGCTAAGGCAGGCTCCCTGCCTTCCCTGGTGGTGCATGGCTCCTGGAAGCATACAGAATGCCCATGGGGCCCCTAGGCAAGGGGTGATCAGGGGGCTCCATGCACTGCCCCTGCCCCGCGCCAGCTCCGCAGTTCCCATTGGCCGGGAACCGCAGTGAATGGCAGCTGCGGGGGCGGCACCTGCAGGTGCAGAGCCCCTGGCTCATCTGCCTAGGGGGCCACAGAGACATGCCAGATGCTTCTGGGAACTGCATGGAGCCAGGGAAGACAGAGAGCTTGCCTTAGCCCTACTGCACCATGGACTGGGAGCTGTCTGAGGTAAGCACCACCCAGCTGGAGCCCATACCCCAAACTCCCTCCAGCACCCCAACCCCCTGCCCCAGGTCAGAACTCCCTCCTGTGCCATAAGTCCCTCTCAGAGCCCATACCCCAATCCCCTGTCCCATCCCTGACCCACCTCCTGCACCACAAACCCCTCATTCCTAGCCCCACCCCAGAGCCCTCACCTCCAGCTGGAGCCCTCACCCTCTTCCACACCCCAACCCTCCGTCCCATCCCGGTGAAAGTGAGGATGGGAGAGAGCGAGTGATGGCAGGAGGGGAGATGGAGTGAGCAGGGTGCAGGACCTCAGAAGGGGAGGGCAGGGGCGGGGCCTCGGTGGAGGGGCAGTACAGGGGGTGGGGCAAAGGTGTTCGGTTTTGTGCGATTAGAAAGTTAGCAACCCTACATCTCAGCAGTCGAAATCCATCAAAACAGAATATCATTCTGGGTGTGCTTAGAGATTTCATGGTACTTCCTCATCTCTGGAAGGGCCAGATTCCAGTCCCACGGATGTCAGCGGGTGATTTGTCCTTGATTTTTATGACGGCAGGATACTGTCTATGGGTCTGATCCTGAAAATGTGCCCAGCAGAGCACTTACTACCCCGAGTACTCCAACTGGTAGTATTTTCAGGAGTGGGCCCATGTTTTACAAATCCGTCCTATTTAACATTCGAACCGAGTTATAAACCAGAAGCAGCAATTATGTTAAAATTGCCTCGCTAAATTACTATTTTGTTCTGCCTTTGTAGATCTCCTGGGTCTTCAGTTCTCATCGAGGTGTTGGTTTCTGTTTCTGAGGATGTGGGGATACAAGGTAAAGTAGGCAGTGATAAGATTATGACTATTCGACTCCCAAGTGGGGAATAGAGAGCTATAATTCTGCTAATTATCATGACTAATTAGCTGTATTCAGAAGTGAAAAATCAGAAGGCCCAGATCACTGCCTCCGACTGTTAATAATGGTTGTTGAATGGCAGCACATGAGATTAGAGGGATGGCTGCTACCACCACTACTACCAATGATGAGACTGGGATGAGTTTTCAGTATCATAAAATCATTTGGCTCTGGAGTCTGAGAACATTTCAATGTAAAGATGGAAAGTACATGCTGTTACTTGAGTTAATCAAGGTGAAGTTCAACACAGTGGGCTCAATTGTCAAACTCAGACACTGGCTGTAAATCGGGTTACCCAGTTCCACACAAAGGGTCAGATCCCCTGAAAATGAGCTCTGGTGGGTCCAGTGGACCAATTGCAACTTATTCCAGCTCAACATCTGTCCCTGAATTCTCAGATTAGCCTCGGTCTACACTCAGGGCCGGCGTAAGTTTCTTTGGCACCTTAGGCGGTGGCGGTATTTTTGCGGCAGCTCGCAGGGCCCATGTCTGCTTCGGTGGGATTTCGGTGGCAGCTCGCACTGCCCAGTCAGCTTCGGCGGCATTTTAGAGGCTGCTCACACGGCTCCACTCTGCTTCGGTGGCATTTCGGTGGACATGGACGGAAGCACACAGTGGTCGTGCAAGCTGCTGCCGCAATGCCGCCGAAACAGCCAAAAACCCACCCTCAAAAAATGGTACCACCTTAGGTGACCACCTAGGTCGCCTAGTGCTTGCACCAGCCCTGTCTACACTGCAGGGGGAGGGATTGGTCTAAGATATGCAACTTTGGCTATGAGAATAGCATAGCTGAAGTCGGTGTACTTAGATTGACTTACCTCAGCATCTTCACAGCCGTGAGTTAACTGCTGCCCCTCCCCCGTCAACTCCACCTGTACCCCTCATGGCAGTGGAGTCCAGGAGTCGAAGGGAGAGCGCTCGGGGATCGATTTATCGCGTCTAGACTAGACGCGATAAATCGACCCCCAATAGATCGATCTCATAGCATCGATCCCTGCCAGAGTGTAGACCTGCCCATAGTCATCTACAGCCAGATAGTATTTAGGCCCCTAAAGATGATCAGAAGTGCTTAGGCCCCTAACTCTCATCAAGAATCTGCCCCCTAAACACCAATCAGTGGACCTGGACACCTGATATTAGGCACTTCTGCTTAAGTTTCACACTGGGTCTCGGGTGTGTGGAAAGATCAGGGCCACGTCCAAAACACCCAGCCATTCTCTTGTACGGAAATAAATCCTTTTTTCTCTGAACAAGCATGAATCTGTCATCTGAGCTGTCAATCCGCTACTGAATTTCTCCTCTTTGGGTGTGTTCTCCCATGTATTGTGAGGGGAGATGAGACTTGGATTCTTACGTCCAGTCTCTTCCTAATCCTGCAGAAGTCAGGATGCCTCCGTACAAACAGCCACTATGAGTGCTTGACAGGACTCAGCATTGATTCCCTTGACCTAATTAAGACATTGGCCAGATCCTCAGAATTGGTCTTGTAACCATATAGTGCTTCATTGACTTCAATGGAATAACGCTCATTGACCCTAGATGAGTATCTGGCCTATTGTATTTACAGGCTCCAAAGCGAGTTCCATGTAGTCTTCAGACAGTGGAGGGGAAACTCTCTAGATGTCATCTGTTTAGTACCTTAATGACATCTATAAGACCATCATTATCTTTACTTCAGGTACATTCAAGATCACCTGGGCTTTGTGTTTTTAACTAGGAGTTCAAAAAAGAGACCAAGAAACTTCACTAGGAGTTACTTATATCCGAGTTAGCGTTGGCACATAGTCAGTATTTGAAATCAAGTAGCTGTTTGAGAACTAAACAATTCTCTTTGAAGTGGAATAATTTTACCATGGGGCTCCCCAAAGTAGAGCGAAAAGCTTGTTAATTCAACTGCAAACCTTGTTGTGGTTAATTTCACAGGCAATTCTGGCTTGGTGGGAGTGGGGAATCATCTAATGCAGTGGTTCTGAATCAGCGGTATGTGTAAGCAGAGGTCTTCCAAGGGGTACCTCGACTCATTTGCCTAGTTTTACAACAGTCTACAAATGAACTAGCAAAGTCATTACAAACTAAAATTTCATACAGACAATGACTTGTTCATAGTGATCTCTATATTATGCATTGAAATATAAGTACAATATTTTATATTCTAATTGATTTATTTAATAATTATATGGTAAAATGAGAAAGCAAGCAATTCTTCAGTAATAATGTGCTGTGACAATTTTGTATTTTTATGTCTGATTTTGTAAGCAAGTAGATTTTAAGTGAGGTGAAACTTGTGGTATGCAAGAAAAAACCAGACTGCTGCAAGGGGTACAGCAGTCTGGAAAGGCTGAGAGTCAAAGCTGGACCTGCGCATGCTGTAATTGAGACTGATAAAAAGTTATGGTTTGTATATCCAGTATCCATCTGACCCATTAACACAAATTATGTTCTTTCTCTTGATTATGTGGCTTTCAAAAGAGTTTTAAAAAGCTGTAAAGCTATCTTTAACTTTAGATGTGATATGATTTAAAAGTACTTTGATTAACTTCATACCTCAGTTTGTCTTCTGTAAAATGGGGATATTTTCCTGCTTCATATGAGTGTTGTGTGGATAAAACACTCAGATATGTTGATGGAAATATAAGAAAGGCCATACTGGGTCAGACCAAAGGTCCATCTAGCCCAGTATCCTGTCTTCCAACAGTGGCCAGTGCCAGGTACCCCAGAGGGAATTAACAGAACAGTTAATCATCAAGTAATCCATCCCCTATTGCCCATTCTCAGATTCTGGCAAACAGAGGCTTGGATACCATCCCTGCCCATCCTGGCTAATAGCCATTGATGAACCTATCCTCCATGAACCTATCTAGTTCTTTTTTGAATCCTGGCCTTCACAACATTCTCTAGCAAGGAGTTCCACAGGTTGACTGTGCATTGTGTGAAGAAATATTTCCTTTTGTTTGTTTTAAATCTTCTGTCTATTAATTTCATTTGGTGGCTCCTAATTCTTGTGTTATGAGAAGGGGGAAAAACGCTTCCTTATTTACTTTCTTCACACCAGTCATGATTTTATAGACCTCTATCATATTCCTGGTTAGTCGTTTGTTTTCCAAGCTGAAAAGTCCCAGTATTATTAATCTCTCCTCAGATGACAGCCGTTTCATATCCCTAATCATTTTTGTTACCCTTTTCTGAACCTTTGCCAATTCCAATATATATTTCTAGAGATGGGGCAACTACATCAGAGCACCAGATGGGGACTGCTATAGTATTTGTGTGTGAGGCAGGCAATGGATAATTTCATTATGACTGTGCTTAAAAAAACAGGGACTTAATTCTGATCTCACTTACATTGTTCATCTGATGTCAGGAACAGCAGTGTCTTGAGTGACAGTTTAAAGAAAATTCACCACAAATATATATAAACACAAAACACAGCAATTTTTTTCAGTTTACAACCATTCAATCACACCAATTCAAACGCCAAGTGATAAAAGCACTGGAAGAGATTCTGATCTCTGTAAGACTGGTGCAAATAAGAAGTAACTGGTGTAAATCAGGAGTGAATGCAGTTACATCAGTGAAGTTTCATTGCTTCAAAGCCTGGCTGAGATCAGACTCGGGCACATTGACTTCAATTATAATATGCAGAGAACAAAGTCTCTTACATGGGTCTTATAGCTCAAAAATATTTACACCTAAAATAATTCTCTATGAATAGTATATTGGCTGGTGTTGATAGAAGCCTCTGATGTAGGATCTATCCAAATGTATCTCTCTAACATTCTGGTCCTTCCTGTACAATTGTCTAAAAGTAAATGATTGCAGCACATAATTCCCAGCATTGTGGAATCCTGTGATAGACGCCATATGTGCAATTATACCTACATATAAGAAGGTTGAGTTAAAAGTGCCAGCCAGACATTTAATGTTATTTCCTTAATCTTGAGCAGCTGTTAGCAGAGATAGAGGGCTACAGAACCAACATAGCAAGCTTCAACTATAGAGTCCCAGCAGCCATGTGCCAGAGGAGTGTATGCTTATCATTGCAGAACGATCAGTCCCTCTGGAACCATTCTGAGCACCATGCTGATAGCCGCTGGGTTTCCCACAGGTTCTCAGTACGTAGCATCACGAGGTCCAAATGGCACGACTGAGCAGTAAGGCACTGGTGGGCTGTGGATACAAGGCTTGAGGGCCTCCAGCCACCCGAGAAATTGGATTATGGGAGGATGCACACCCCAGAGCGCCTGACAGGATTCAGAGAATAAACTATATTGTACAGAGATTAAAAACAAGAGGCAGAGACATTTAAAATGACTTCAAACTCTGTGTTTGGGCACTTGGGCTGGTGGTGCTAACCCCGGTGATAAATCTGCCATAATTGTATAGCTCTGGATCTCCATTACCATCCTGCTGCTGCGGTTTGCAGTGCCTGTTTATGACAACAATACGCTAACGTAGCACTTTTCATCTGAGGATCTCCACACTCCTTGGGAAGACCCACAAATATCATTGTTCCCATTTTACAAATGAGAAAACTAAAAAACCGGAGAGGTTAAGGCTCGCATTCAGCAAAGCCCTTAAGCACGTGCTTAGCTTTCAGCGTAGGGGCAGTTCACTGACTGCAAGGGGGCTACTTAGAAGTCAATGAAGTGTTTAAAGTCGATGCTCGAGTGCTTTGCGGAAATGCGGCCTAAGTGGTTTGCCCAGGAGCATACATCAGGTCAGTGCCCAAATCCGGGCATCCTGACAGCGAAGCTCCTCTAATTATTATGCCGTGACTAGAGATACAATACAGCGTTGATTTTATGAACACAAGTCTTACAAATGGTCAGTTGTAAAACCCAATTTCCTGCCCAAGGGGTGGGGGGAGGAGAGGGAAGAAATCACAAACAAAAGGGATGTTGATGGAGAACAAGTCAACATCCTGTCACATACCGATGCCTTCAGTGGCGTGTGTTGGGGGGTGTAGGGTGTGGGCTTTGGGAGGGAGTGTGGGTGGGGGAGGGGGCACAGGGCCGGGACAGGGGGTTGGGGTGTGGGAGGAGGGTTGGAGTGTGGACTCTGGGTGGCACTTACCCCAGGAATCTCCCAGAAGCAGCCAGCGTGTCCTTCCAGCTCCCAGGCACAGGAGTTACCAGGAGGGCTCCACACGCTGTCCCTGCTCACGGTGCAGGCGCTTCCATGAGCGCTGGCTCCGCAGCTCCCATTGCCTGTGACCAATGGGCGCTGCAGGGGCAGTGCCTGTGGCTGGGGACAGCGTGCAGAGACTCCTGGCTGCTCCTGCGCCTAGGAGCCGGAGAGACATGCTGTCCGCTTCTGGGAGCTGTGCGGAGCTGGCCGTTGCGGCCAATCAGATTTTTAGCGGCCCGGTCAGATGTGCTGACCGGAGCTGCCAGGATCCCTTTTCGACCTGGTGTTCCAGTCAAAAACCTGCTACCTAGCAACCCTAAGCAGAGAGTGATTGGTAATAATAGTGATTCTGCTGCTCCTACCATGCAACAGGGGGTGGGTGGTGAGGCATTTTTAACCTTGTACTTACAAGGAATTAATTATTCCCCTTTCTGAATCAGTCTGTATAACAATACAAGGATAAATAAATAAATAAAAAGGAAGATTTAAGCTGCAGGAGAAGTAGTGGGGAAGATGAAATCCATCCTCCACCCCAAATTCAGGGGTAGGGTATGTGGCTGTCTAAGTGCTAGAGTAACAATTGGAACGGCTATGCAGCAGTGGCAAAGTATGTGAGCCACAGGATCTGTGCAAATATGGATCCTTCCCCACGTCTCCATCACTGTCCTCTGTGCTGGCCTGTACAGTGAAACCCTTTCTGCATCACATAGGGCACAAAGCCACCCCTGCATGGCTACTCTGTCTTCAGCACAGTCCAAAGTGAGGGACTTTAAGTGCTGCGGAGGAACTTGGACTGGGCTTCCACAGCGGTAACTGGACAAATATATCTCCTGAGAGATACAAAGCCTATGTCGTGAAGGGAGGAATCAGGACAGTGGCTCTAACTCAAGGGAGGAGAAGAAACAGGGAGGAGTTAGACACTTGAGGACATGAGACCCAACCACTGGAGACAAAGCTGCCATCTCCACGGGAAAGGGAAACAAGCCAGGGATTGTGAGGGAGCTGTCAAAGCCCAGATTGCTCCTGCCATTTGTGCTGACCTACAGAGACCCAGCTGCTGTGCTATTTGAGTGGTTTTGGCTTGTTTTCTTAAATGGCTTTTGCCAAAGGAAATAAAAGATTGCTGCTATTTAAGAGAATTGCTCGAAGACTAGTGGAGCAATTTGCAGCGTGTGGGTCATATTCTTTTAGTGTTTGGCATCACTTGGATAATTTCCTTTAGCAGTGCTTTGGGGCTGTGGGTGAGAGCCAGAGAGAAAAACTGAGACAAAGGCACCTTAGACTGCTCTGGATCATTTCATTCTTCCTACCGCTCCTCACTCATCTGTGCTATATGTTGCTTTGGGTGGGTTTACTTGAACCCTTAGCATCTGCTGAGTACTCTAGGCTGCGTACTACAGTCTGTCTCACCTGAGAGAAAGATACTGGCTGATCACAAGGAAGAGGAAAGAAATGACTTGCACATCCCTGAACGGAACCAAAAAAACACGTGTGATAAAAACATCCACAGACGAGTCAGAAAAGTTGGACTGAAACTCTTCAACCAAGTCAGCATATAGTGTGTATAGGCTGTGAAGATATGTCTATCGGGGATCGATTGATCTATCGGGGATCAATTTATTGTGCCTAGTGTAGACGCGATAAAATGATCCCCAAGCTCGCTCCCCATCGATGCCGGAACTCCACTTCCGCAAGAGGCAGAAGCGGAGTCAGCGGGGGAGGGATCGTGGTTGACTCACTGCCATGTGAATGGCCAGGTAAGTTGCCCTAAGATACGCCGAAGTTGCGAATCTTAGGTCAACCCTCTCACCCAGTGTAGCTCAGGCCCGAGAGATCAGAAGTCATCAGGTGATGATGACATTGCTAAGCACCTAAAGAGTCAGCAGCATCCAGCATTGTCTCTTCTAGCTCAATGCCAAAGTGTCTGAATCCTTTCAAAGTGATTGTTCTTGAGATTCAGTTACCAGGGCTGATGTGCTTTTGAAAAGCTTTTTAGGTGACTATGCTCTATCTAATAACTCTGTCAGTCAATGTGTGTCACTGTAACATAGGATACTCCATATAGCTCCGTTGCTGTGAATATGCAGTTTCAGACACTACAACTTCAACATTAACCTAACGAAAACAAAAAAATAAAAAATAAAATAGCAAAACGGAAGTCAGTTTAGTCCAGGGAGAATATGAGGTTCGCTTCAAAACCCTATTTTACAAACACAACCAAATGTTCCCTGCCTCTGTTACTAACAATTTAGACCACAAAACTGAAATCTTTATTCAGACATAACCAGTTTTTCATTCTTGGTGCATGTTCTTGTGCAAGAACGATCACTTTCTGCACCGTGTCCCACTTGGGTAATGAATCAAACTTGGCCGGAGGAAGGATGGTCCTGTGATTAAGCCACTGAGGTGAGACTCAGAAAACCTGGGTTTAATCCCTGACTCTATGATAAAATTCTTGTTTGTCTTTGCTCCCAGCAATTAATCTCTCTGTGACTCAGTTCTTCATCTGTAAAATGGAGTTAATACTACTCCATTTGTACATCCTTTCTATTTAAGCTGAAAGCTCTACTGCTGCCTCCCTGGATCACTTCCTACCAAACCCCTCTTCCCCAACAGGTAAAATACCTGAAATCAAAGGTAAAGTCTCAGACCTTCTGAGACTCACAAATCTCTTCTCCTTGAGTTTGGCACAGTCTATATAGGCAGGACTCAGGCAGCAGGTGAGCAGAGTGAAAGTGACTTCACCTCCACATTCTGTCTGCTGCCCCCCTGAAGGGACTTGTCTCCTTTTGAGCTCCTCCTCCAAGCCATGCATGCTTTGCAGGTGTGGTGAGGTTGCCTGGGCCAGAGCAGCTGCATAACCCCTTCTTTACTTGTACAGGATTTGTATACCCTGTCGCAAGCTGCAAACTCCATTGTGAGGAAGTGTCCCATTGCTTTCAGTTCCCTGTGGTATGTTTGCCTCCATGTTGTGTTAAAAATTCAAAAGGCTGGTGACAAAAGAACAGCAGTGGAGAAGAGTTGACTCTTAAGTACACAATCATTAGAAAGACTGGTCCCAGCTCAGAGAAATTGGTTTAGTGGGGTGGGGGGGGGGGGGAGAGATTGTTTTAGATTATTGTCCTCATTTGTGTTTTGGGTGGATTACTTATTAATGAATTTCAAAATGTGCTCAAAATATAGTTGGTATCTTAGTTGTGGGAGTATTGATCAATTACATTTTTGCTGTTACTGCTGGACTTCTGAAATGATTTTTTGCTTGCTCAATATAATCAAACATCCTAGGTGAAGATTTCCTATTTAAAAATATTTTTTTATTAGGGATGTATGAATTTTAACATTTAATTTTTTTTCAAGCTGTTTGGTATATTGCTAGGGCCAAAGTTGAAATAGATTTAGATAATCCTTATGAGTAATTAATTTTTCCTACAAAACTGTGCTTAGAATAAATTATATCAGGCCTGCACAACTCGGAAAGCAGCAAGGGCCATATTACTGCAAAAAAACAAGCTGCGGGCCAAAAAGCCCCACCCTCGCCCCGCCCCATCCGTCTCCCCCCAATCCTCCCGCTTGGCTTGCCCCGCCCATATTCACCCCCCGCGGGCCGCACAGTGAGCCGTGTGGGCCGCATGTGGCCCCCGGGCCGCATGTTGTGCAGGCCTGAATTATATAATTTAAACAGTAGCACCAACAGTTGCAGTAGGAGGAATCTTTCATTTACAAACTCTTTTTAAAAGGAGGGCACTGAGTAATACTGAGTCGGAGTGACATTTTTTTTAAACCTTTTAGTTTCACTGTTACTTTAGCTAATACTTAAGAGGTTATGAACATCCACCATCACAATTCTACAACTTTACAACGCCTGCTGATACCACCAGGAGTACTGCCACTCAGCATACGTTAGACAATACATAAGAACATAAGAAACAGACTTCAGTGAGAAACTGCAGAACTAAAATTCATTTGCAAGTTTAACACCATTAATGTGGGCTCAAATAGGGACTGGGAGTGGCTGGCTCATTACAGAAGCAACTTTCCCTCTCCTGGAATTGACATCTCCTCATCAATCATTGGGAGTGAACTACATCCATACTGATTGTATTGGCTCTGTCAAAACTGGTTCTCCACTTGTGGGGTAACTCTGTTCTCTTCATGTGTCAGTACAACAATGCCTGCATCTGTAATTTTCACTCCATGCATCTGAAGAAGTGGGTTTTTTACCCACAAAAGCTTATGCCCATATAAAAATCTATTAGTCTTTAAAGGGCCACAGTACTCCTTGTTGTTTTTTTAGAAGATAAGAACGACTTGACAGGGTCAGACCAAAGATCCATCTAGCCCAATATCCTGTCACAGAATCATAGACTATTAAGGTAGCAAGGGACCTCTGGAGGTCATCTAGTCCAATCCTCTGCTCAAAGCAGGACCAATCTCCAACCAAATCATCCCAGCCAGGGCTTTGTCAAGCCTGACCTTAAAAACCTCTAAGGAAGGAGATTCCACCACCTCCCTAGGTAACCCATTCCAGTGCTTCACCATCCTCCTAGTAACAAAGTTTTTCCTAATATCTAACCTATACCTCCCCCACTGCAATTTGAGACCATTACTCCTTGTTCTGTCATCTGGTACCCCCGAGAACAGTCTAAATCCATCCTCTTTGGAACCCCCTTTCAGGTAGTTGAAAGCAGCTATCAAATCCTCCCTCATTCTTCTCTTCTGCAGACTAAACAATCCCAGTTCCCTCAGCCTCTCATAAATCAGGTTCTTAATTGGCCTCAGGTGTCTTGAGTAACCTGGAGCAACTGCCATTTGGTTCCAGTGGTACCAGGGATTTGTTTAGCCTGGGACTAACCTACCTGTTCCTGGCCACTTTCCTAAAGCCATCTGGCCTTGCCCCATCACAATAGTTATAGCGTACTCTTCAGTGTAGCAAAAAGATGTACCAAATCTAGTGTAGAGGCTCTATTTAGTTGTAAATAAATGTTTTAATGATTATATCAACCTATGAGAATGCACCTTTCTTAAGAAAATAACTGAAGTACAAATGGAAAAGTTGATTAAAGTAGATGATTTAAATCTAGGCTTTCCACTTGGTGATTCAAATCATGATTTAAACTGCTGATTTAAATAAATCCACCTAGTTCTCAGTTGTTCCAAAGTCCTGGTTAGGAACATGAAGGAGGATGCTCCTAGGCACTGCTTTAGTAAGTGTAACTCAGTGTACAGCATTTATGTCTGAAGGTCGGTGACATCATAGCAGAATTTTCAGACGCCTTCAACTTCCATCGCTAGCTTCAAGCATTCAGCAATGACTTTTCAGTGTTCTTCCGCACACCATCCATCCAGCAACACAGCCATCTTCTTGCTGGTCACCCTGTTCTATGATCACCTTCCACCATTCCTTCCATGATAACTTTCTCAAAGTTATTTCTGAGGTTATCTCCATCTCTATGCCGAATGTGACCAAAGTACATAATTTTGCAACTGTTGATTTCCACTCTCCAGGTCTGTTTCTCTCCAGTAATATTTCTCACATAGGCATGCTTCCTTTCTTCCATCCAGGAGCTATGCAAGAGTGTTTGCCAGTGCCACACTTCAAAAGCTTCAATTTTCTTCTCGTCAGCAGCATTAACTTCCCATTATTCACATCCATAAATGGCTATGGAAAAAAGTAGGGTTTTCATCAATCACACCTTCATTCTTTGGCAGATGCCATGGTTTTTACAGTTTCTGAAGGGAGGCCAGAGCTGAGTGAGCCATCCCTGTTCTTCTTTCAGTTTTTTTGGAATAGTCACATTGGTCGGTCGTATATGATCCCAGATAATTAAACTAATCTACTGCCTTTACAACTTGTCCATTAATTATCATGTCCACTTGTATCCTGTTTTTGTTAGTTGTGTCAACAAATATTCATTTTATTTTCATTAGATTCTGATATAATCCATATTCCTCCTAACTGTTTTTACAGACTCCAACATTTGTTGCATTGCATTTGGTGATTGTAGCAAAGAGCATCATGTCATCAGCATGGCTGAGGTTGGTTAAGAGGTGACCACCAATGGGAATCCCAGCTCCTTCCACTTATCAAAACTTTCCAAGGCTTGTCTTGTAATAAATTCTGTGTGTATGATAAAGAGGCTAGGTTACAAAATCCACCCATTTCTCACATTCTGCCCAATGGAAAACTACTCATTGTTGCCTACTACTGTTCTCACCGTGGTCTGTTGGTGGTAGAGGCTTGCAAGGAATGCAGTGGGATGCTTTGGAATTCTCGTATCTGCCAGTGTCCTCCAAAGAAGGCTGCGTCAGGCAGTATCAAATGCTTTTGAGTAGTTGATGAAGCACATAATCTGAGGGAGATTGTACCCTGCATTTTTTAATGATGCAACAGATATTTGTGATTTTGTCACATGTGCCTTGGCCCTCTTAGAAACCAGCTTGTTGTGGTGGTAGTTCTGCATCTACCCTGCATTTCATGCGATTCTGGATTATGTAGATCAGAACTTCATCTGTGTGCGATACACAGATGGCACGATAGCTCCTAAACACTGTCTCCTTCCTTTGGGAAGGGTAGAAAAATTCCTCTGGCCAAAATCTAGTCATCTATACATCATTACAAATTTTCCACGTAAGATCAGTACTGCATTTACCAACTGCTTTTGATACTATTGCTGGCACATTATCTACCCTGCTGCTTTCCCAGGTTTCATTTTCATAATAGCACGCCCTGCTTCCTGTCACAGGATTGATGGCTCTGGCTCCATGCTCTCTTTTCTGTTGTCCTGTAGTACGAGAGGCTCTGGTGAGGCATACTAATCTCGCTCCCTGCATTTAATATCATCATCCTCAGTGGGCACTCTGCCATCATGTTCTTTTAGTATGTTTGATCACAGGGAAAATCTTTTGGTAGGAAGTCCAACCATGTGAACATATATTTTGTATTATTACTCCCTTTATAATTCTCAAGTTCCATACATTTTGCCCTTATATATCTGCTTTTGTCTTGTCTAGTCTGCCTTTGAATCTGTCTGCTTATTTTATATTCTCTCCTACATTCTTCTGTCTCTAAGCTGTTCTCATCCACTCTGCATCTTTTTTCTGCCAGCTCAAACACCTTCCCGGTTAATCATGGTGTGGTCCCATACTGACTTTTCAGACTGTGTGCTTGAGGTTATTCTCCTCTGTCACCTGTGCCAATGCCTCAAATCCATCCTAGAGAGAAGTTCCATAATTTTTGTTGATTCTGGACAAGTCCAGACACAATGGACCTGTCCAGCTCTGTATCTTTTTAAGTTTTACTTTGATGTTTGAGGCTAATAGCTGATGGTCTGACCCACAGTTTGCACTTGGGAAAGTCTTTGTCCATTGGACACTTGATCTCCAGCACTGCTGTGTGATTACAAAGTTGATCTGGCTCTTTGTCATTCTTTAGTCATGTGGTATTTCCTTACCCTTTAACACATTTTTCCAAGAGAAGAGGTGGCTCAGCAATCTGCCACTCTGCCCTTTGAAAAGAAGGTTCCAAAACACATACCTTTTTGTTGTGGGGCTTGCCAAGGTGAATCAATTGATACACACTCTTCAGCAACGAGAGAAGATTATTTTGGCTGTGAGCACATGTATCTTTTAAAGAAAGTGAGAAATACTTGTAGCACCTTAGAGACTAACCATAACTTCTTAACTGTAAGAACTGCACTTCTTACAGTTAAGAAGTTATGGTTAGTCTCTAAGGTGCTACAAGTATTCCTTGCTTTCTTTATGGATACAGACTAACACGGCTGCTATTCTTGAACCTGTCATGTATCTTTTCTGAGCCACTTTCTTACTAGAGCGGGGCCCAAAGCAAATCCCCAAATCTCAGCACAAACAAACGGAGAAATTGTTGTTAACTTCACACAACACAGTACAGGGCAAAGCCAGAGGCCCAGATTCTGGTCTGACCTACACTCACACCATGCAATCAATTGGGCTTCTTGGGACAATGTTTCTGTAGCAGACACCCTTTCGGTAGATGTAGCTTAGGGCTAAAGGGGCTCTTCTGGTGCCAGTAGTTTCTCACAGGCTCAATTAACAGATGCGAATGAATGGGAGCAGTGGAAAAGCTGACTCGAGTAGAACCCACTCCTGAACTTAGCTACCTCTGCCATTTCAGATGCTGCACACACAGTACAGGGGAAGATTGGCAGCTAATGAATTCAGATTCATCTTATGGATTCTGATTATAAATCCGATGGTGACTGTGCAACTACAAACTGCCCAAAATGCAGGATTCATTGAGTCCTTGAGCAGTTGAGATGCATCAAGAGAAACTAGGAAGTTACTAACAGTGAAGCAAACGTGACTGAAAGCCAGGGAGAGGGAGGAAAGTGCTTTGATGTAATAGAAAATGACCAGCATACACTATGTGATGCACTGTTACTCACGTCTTAATAGCAGTAATGGAAAAGGAGACTTTTAGGGCTAATCTAATTTACCCGAATTTTTATTGAAATTATGCATAACAATTCCACCTACCTATAGTACAAGTTAAGTTTAGGTAACCCTACTTAGTAATGCAGTGCACTATGTACTCTAATCTAGTTTTT
Source organism: Sternotherus odoratus (assembly GCA_032164245.1). Classification (NCBI taxonomy): domain Eukaryota; kingdom Metazoa; phylum Chordata; order Testudines; family Kinosternidae; genus Sternotherus; species Sternotherus odoratus. The sequence goes on along the minus strand of JAVMKO010000002.1, from coordinate 17,172,625 downwards.
AATGAATAAAAGTCTGCATGTTGGCATGTTCTATAAATAAAAAGCACACGCCAATAGCAGAACACTGAAAGCACTAATAATTCTGGAGAGTAAGCAGTTGCTGAACACTAACATAAAACCAAATGCCCATTAAACTGTACATTTAGTGACAGACCCAAGCTGCAAAATTCATGTCCTCATTTGAACACTTCAGAGTTTTAAAGAAACATTTAGATCTGAGGTTTTGGTTTAGCAAAGTGTAAAAAGAGAGGCTATTTGCAAGAACTGATCATGGATCAAGGTTTCAGCTCTGAGTGTCCCTCAGAGTTTGGAGATATTTGGCTCATGGCTTCATGAAGCATTATAGTCAGAGAAAGACAAGCTTTTCCATTCCAAAGAGTATGGAGAGACCCCAATAGACTAAGGAAAAATGCAAAAGATTAGAGGAGTCTCTTTAAGGCTGATTCTTACTTGGAGTTGCATCACTACCCCCTACCAAGTGAGTGAGTTTAAAATTAGGGTGACCCCCTCAATTAGTGCTTGCTAAATACAGCCTGCACAATCAGGATAACAACATGTCATTACCCCTGCATTCAACACTAAAGTGAATTTTAATCCAAACAGCAGAAATTGATCAGTTTGGCAAAGCAGCTGTCTCTTGTACAGTTTGCTCCTGAAATCCCTCCTCATTTCCCCACAGTTTGTCACTAGATGTTAGGGGAGAGTTCATTCAGACCCTGGCTTACATCAGTGATAGCATTTTAAACTGCATTTGCCCAGGAGCAAATGATGAAACACATGTGAAGGCACTGAAAAACAGGCTCATATTCTGAAATCAGCATTTACAGCTGTACTTTGGCTGCAGTCACATTTTCCTCTTCTCAAAGTTCATCCCCATGATTTCAACTCGAGTAAAAGAAAGGCATTCTAGTCAAATTCCCCTGTGTATTTTTTAGATGAAAGCTAAGCTCTATAATTAGTGCCCACTTCAAAAACTAAGAGTCCTGAATTATTCATTGGCATAGCAATACAGGGACTGGTTCAGGGAGCCTGTAGTTCTTCTCCAACAGTCAGCTGGAGGGATTCAATTTAATAGAAGCAGAAAATAGTACAGCTTTGGTCTAAAAGACTGAAGGAGAAAAAAAAAGTAAAAGCTATGCTAAAGTCAGAACACTATCATACACCTAAAGGCTTAGATATAATATTATTGAGATAAAATTAAAGGAGGCTGGACACCTCTGTGAAATGATACATACTAGCCATCCCAAAGGAAAGAGTAGGTCTCACCAAACTTTGCTCAGAAGAATCACAAACTTTGACTTCTGCTTGTAAAAGTTTTGCCTTATGCTAATTGTCACAGCTCAGCTTTAATTATATCTGTTCACAGGCTAGTCCCTATAGGACAAAAGCAAGTTTAAGTGCTAATTAGGGGGATCCTTTTTTCTTTCCTTTTGTATGAGTTACAGTGAGGACGAGAACGTCTCTTTGAGAACCAGCAAAAATAATCGAGGGATAATCCAGACAATGCTATTTGTGATGCTTATGTGTCTATTAAAGATGAAACCCCAGAGCCAAACAGAAACTCAGATATTACAGTGGTAATGCAGGGTGGGGGATATAAAAACCTGGATATGCTCTCTGTCCCTACTTGTGCTTTTGAAAGGGATGGGGGGGAGTATTTTCAAAACAATCATTTTCATTTTACTGTAACACTATGTGGTCTAAATCTCTAAGGGGAGGAGCTTTCTGTTGTAATCCCTTGTGGAACTGGAGAAAGAGTCAGAGAATGAGTCAGACTTTATTGCATGATCATTACCTATTATCCCAGTGTGAACATTATGGTCCCTTTTAAAAAAGTTAATCATTTAAGTTTTGGGTTTAGGGGTGGTGAAATGTTATCTTATTGTGTGACAAAAGGGCAGAAGAAATGTACTGAATATGTCCTGAGCGAGAAGTCACTATAAGTAAAGTCTCAGTCTTGCATGGCTGGGTAAAGGAACTGGGACACAAGCCAGAGAAAAGTGAGTGAGTGAGTATGAATGCACATGAGTTTATATGAGAGTTTGGTGTTCTAAGAAACTTTCTTCTTCCACAGTATAATGGTAGAATTGAGCAAATTCTAGAGAGGTCCCTCTCATTTCATATTATTAAAAAAGAAGTTATCATAGCAAAGTTGGATGGTGTGGGAGGACCTCCAAATAGCATTATAGTAGAAGATAGCATTGAGAGGGTGTTGCTGTAGGAGATAAACTCAGAGGGTCCTAGATATTCAGTTGCTATAGGTAAGTGTGGGGGTAGAGTCTCTAGATTGAACTGAGTATAGCAACAATATCATGATAAGAGATGGTGTAAATACAACATCTATGGTAAGTGAATACAGAGAAGGTGCATTTCTAGGGATAGAGGTGGATCTACCTGAGTGCAATCAGCAATTCTATGGCTCCTCTAAACACTGACAACAAACCATGGAGGGAAGGAGGGGAAATGGTGTGTTAAAGGGAACTTTTGTCTATCTGATACGTCAGCAGATGGGGGAAACTGAGGCAAATGCTAATGATGAGGAGTGGGTGTTTTACTTATCATTTGTTTACATGTAATGTTGATTTGTTATTGTTGTCTTTGCCCACAGAATGCCAGTTCCTTTTTGCCTTAATTCAATTTTCCTTGTTTTGTACACAGGTTCAGTGGTTGTAGGAAGGGAAGTATTGCCTGATAAGGAGGTCCAAGGGAAGTATTTTGTTTGCTCTGGTTTTGGGGGGACAGAGGGTGTCAAGCCAGAGTATTTGCAGATTTTAAGAGGAACCCCTGCCCCTCCAGCCAGAAGGGTTATATTACCTTTTAAGCATATTACCTTTAAGAGAAAGAGTGGTATTACTGTAGCATATGATGTGTCCCTCTTCTTGGGGGACAATCTCCTATTCTGTAAAGGGAATTGACTCAACAACCTATTCAGTCTTTTCAAACTGTAACTGTTATGTCCCTTTGGATTACACACTCACCCACAGAGCAGTGTTTCTAAACTTTTTCATCTTGGTAACTACTTAGTAAAGTAAAAAATGTCCATGACTCCTTTACTTCTTCTATATATGAGTAAAAAAAAAAAAAAAAAGCAGTGGTACCAAATGATGAAAGCCTATATAACTTACTAGCGAAAATACCTGGCGTTGCTCGGGTCCATCGGAGGTGGGGAGGGGGCAGAGAGCTGAGCGACTGCAGGGTCCGTTGGAGGGGGGAGGGGGCAGAGAGCAAACCTGACACCCCCCTGACCAAACCCGACACCCCCACCTCACTTACCCCTCGACCAACCCCGACTCACATTTTCACCCCCCCATCCATACCCAACACCCCCACGTCACCCCCCTACCAATGCCCCCTGACCAACACCCACACTTCACCCCCGTAGACCAAACCTGACACACCCACCTCAGTTTCCCCCCCAACCAAACCCGACACCCCTACCTACCACCACAAACAAACCCGACACCCATACCTCACTTACCCCTCGACCAACCCCGACCCCCCTCCTTGCCCCCCCAACCAAACCCAACAGCCCCACCTTACCCCCCCCACCAAACCCAACACCCCCTGACCAACCCCAACACCCACACCTCACCCCTCACCCACCCCGACATCTTCCCACCCCCCCAGACCAAACCCGACACCCCCGGCTCACTTACCCCCCGACCAAACCCGACACCCCCACCTCACCCCCCGACCAAACCCAACATCCCTACCTCACTTACCCTCTGACCAAACCCAACTCGGGTCCGTCGGAGGTGGGGGAGGGGCAGAGAGCTGAGCGAGTGCGGGGTCCGTTGGAGGGGGGAGGGGGCAGAGAGCTAGAGCTGAGCGAGTGCGGGGTCCGTTGGAGGGGGGTATTATGACATCATAACTATGTCACAGAGAACAGCAGCTGCCCAGCTGATGTGAATGGGCTTTAAAGAATTTCACCTCTGTGGGGCGTCAGAGGTGAGATTTGAAAAATTTTCGACTCTTACCCTGATTAGGACCCTAAGACCTCTAAATGTACCAAATTTCAAGTCTCTAGCTCAAACAGTGTGGAAGGAGTAAATGCACATACATACACGCATACACACATACATACACGCATACATACATGCATACACCATTGGACTTTTATATATATAGATAGATTTGTGTAGGATTTGAGAGACTGACAGAGAATACAGGATCTTGAAGAGCCAAGGAGTGAGATTTTCTTTATTTTAGACAACAATAACAATTTTAATGCCTCAAAATCCCTGTCATTGTCTTTTGTGATTCCTCCAGGCACGCGTGGGTGGTAGGGGGCGGCAACCCATCTGTAGAAAAATATTGTAGAGAATGTGGACTCTTTATGCATCTGGCGGTGGGCTTCAGACACTGAAATGTCATAGCTGATGCGTGAAATGCCCATAATTCTTTGCAAACATCAGCATGCGATAGAGCTAAGATGAGGATTTATTATCAGTAAAATAAGCCCAATTACTGTTCATTTTTATTTATTGTTTTACAGCCTCCATGTATATGCTAGGCACCTCAACACAGATAGACAGGATCCCCCTTTCCCAAGCGTTTGGAAACTAATCCTAGACAGAAGGAGAATGGGAGGTGATAGGGAGTCTCTGAAAGGGAGGGGCTTGTGGGGGTGACACACACAGGAAGCTTGTGGACTGGGTAGGGGGGAAAGGAAGGATGGCAGGAGCTTCCCCCCCCCCCCCCGCTGTGTGCAATCAGCTCAGCCTACAGCAGTACTGACAAGTGTGATCCTAGAGGCAGGGTAGAAATTTGGCTATCTCCCAAGATTCCACCTCTTATTTATCCCCTTCCACAATTAGCAAAATGACCTCAGCCATTTGGAACTTTGAAACAAAACAGCTGATGCAAGTTGAAAGTTCTGTCATGCAAAGTAAATGGGTGAATAATAGATGCGTGGAGGGAAAATTTGTCACATATGGTCACAAACACATTGATCGAGAAAATTATACCTTTTGGATTATTGTATTCAAAATTATGCTTATTTTTTAATCATTACACTACTTCACATTACCACCAGAACCTAATATTGTAATGTTAAAAAATCATGATACTAATTCTAAATCCCTATTTACAGGTGATCATTACTGACAGTATGATTGATTTGATTTAATATGGAATACTGAAAATTCAGATCATGATGAGAGTTTGCTACATGCTATGTCATGATAGCTTGCAGTAGAGGCCTAAAGAAAAAAAATATAGACATTCATTCATGCCATCTTCAGGACAACAATCATTTTAACACAGCAGGGATCTTTAGGGGTGGTTTTTCTGAGGGGAAGTTTGACACAGAAGATTGAGGCAGAACACGATGCCTCAAGGATTTGTACATTTTATAAGGCACTATTTTATTGTATTGCTGGTAATGGTGAAGCATTGCTTTATTTTGAATAATATAATCCAAAAGATATATAATTTTCTTGTTCAATGTGGTCAAGTGATTATATGTGAAGTTCCACCCTCATTCACCCTCTAATTTTCAATACAGTTTTCATGTACAATAGTAGAGTGAAGTGGGTCTCAGCATTGGTCAAAACCATGATTCATGCATAGGAGCGTGTGTGTTCTTTAATAACAAACAGTAAAGCTGTTATTCTTTGTTCAGGCAGATGAGATCTCTTTTCTGAGTGATTCTCATATATTTTTAGTACTCAAGATGCCATGCTAGGGAGCCACAAAAGGACGAATTCTGTCCTAAGATGAATGTAATTTCCAGTGATCTCTTATCATGCATCACATGGATGCATGGGTGGATGAATTGTTTGTGTTAATGAGACAAGTAGTGCCACCACTACAGGTAGCTGGCAGTTTTAGACATGCATCATGGTTTGCCCACTGTGTGTGCCCATTATTACAAAATCCCCTTTAGGTCAGTGCAACACCTGCTTGGCACTGAGATTACATTAATTTTTCCATGTATCCCCCTTTACAATGGACAAACTCCCCCACTACGGGGGATTTTAGGGGTGTCTGCTGGCAGGAGATGCCCTGGGAGCCAAGCTGTCTGGGAGCAGACAGAGAAAGGGAACTTGGGGGCAGGTGCTGAGGCAGAGTTTCAATATGGAAGGCCTCGTGCCTCTGACAGATTCCCAGAAAACGGAGGTACAAACCCTGCTCTCCCAACAGAAGGATTTGTGAAAAATTCAATGGTAAGAAACAACATGGCATTTCTCTTCCCTCCCCAGCACCTCTGCTACAGAGACCTCAGAATCTGGCTCCATGTCAATCTAAAACATTGTAGGAGAGTTTCACAAACTTGTCACTCCAAAGCTAAAGCTCGAAGCACTTGCGGGAAGCTACCTTGAAAAGTCACTACTCCTAGGTGAGATTCAAGTCATCTATGACTGAATCCTCCCACTCCCCGGCCATCTCTCACCCACCTTCCCACAACCAGCAGTGACATAAGATTCACTTTACACTTGTAACAGACATTACTAAACAGTAAGAGCAATCCACCTCTCTCCCAAAGCAGGTAAGAGCAACAAATATGTCATGACAACATGGACAGCGTATTTTAAGTAAATGGCTGCCTGATGCCATTAACATCTCCCCTTTTTGCTCGGTCTGTCACCACCTATTATTATTGTCACTATTATTATTTCCAGTGTTGTTATGCCACCATGCTAATAAGCACATCCACCACTACTCCAGGAACACACTGCTTCAACTCCACCCACTCCCAGGACTCAAGTACATTACAGTTTCAAAAGACCTGCTCTTCCGGTGGGACTTCAACATGCCTGTCAGAAAGACCACACGTGCAAATGCCCCCAAAAATCATCTCTTTATTTGCCTCCCTAAGACTTTCACAGGTCATCTCTGGTCCAATCCAAACAGTTGGTTATACCCTGGACCTAAGTGTCAATATCAAGGACATCAAAACCCAGCCACTGTGTTGGGCACACCATCACCTCACTAAGGCAGCAGCCAGACCTTTTCCATCTCCAGGCAACAAGACAGACCCATGATCCTGATTCAACTATGAAGACTAATGGACTCCACCAAATTCCAGAGCCTGCCAATGGACAGCAGCCCTCCATCCACAGAAGGAGGACTTGAGGATCTGGTGAATCATTATTGTATGGTAGTCTTGGCCATCACATCCTGGCCTCCAATGGGCCCTTCTTTCCCATTGGACACACAAATCTCCTTGGTTTTTTGACACCCTGTAACAGATGAAAAGAGGGGCAGAGGCTCAAGCGCAGATGGCAGAAAATGAAGGCTGATACAAACAGAATGAAATATAAATTGCTTCAAGCCTATGCTGAGTCTGCATTGCAGGCCAAGAGAGCCTTCCTTCTCCCCCTGGGAAGAGGATGAGAGAACAAACAGGTGACAGATTTGTAGTGGCATTACTTAATGCACTGCAGGAAGATACTCAGGCACTATGGTGATGAACACGTTATAAAAAAACTATATAGACCAGAATAGACCCTCCCCTCTCCACTGGGGCTGCACAAACTTCAGTGTCACCTTTCCATCAGTGCTTCCATCCTCTACCACGTTCTGCCTGCAAATGCCAAATCTAAACTCTGATGCTGTTTAGCAAGGCCATATGCAGCTGTCTTGGGTGCGTTCAGCTTCCTGCCCAGTGGTGGCTCCAAGTTACCATTTTAGCCGTAATTTGCCATAGCTGCACATGTGCCCATTAATTAAAGGGCAGTTTTTAAAATACCCATCCGTGCCCTGTCGTGGCTGCCAAGTTGTTCACTTAAGCTTCTGCTGCTTTGGAGGCTCCTACTGGAGCATGCCCACGTGTGTTACGCATCCTAAGGCAGCTGCTTCACGCAGAATGGCAAAATGCCATTAGCCTTCTTTGCAACAAGGGCACACTGTTGACTCCTATCCAGCTTCTCATCCACTATAACCCCCAGGTCCTTTTTTGCAGAACTGCTGCCTAGCCATTCGGTCCCTAGTCTCTAGCAGTGCATGGGATTCTTCTGTCCTAAGTGCAGGACTCTGAACTTCTCCTTGTTGAACCTCATCAAATTTCTTTTGGCCCAGTCCTCTAATTTGTCTAGGTCCCTCTGTATCCTATCCCTACCCTCCAGTGTATCTACCACTCCTCCTAGTTTAGTGTCATCTGTAAACTTGCTGAGGGTGCAGTTCACACCATCCTCCAGATCATTGATAAAGATATTGAATAAAACCGGCCCCAGGACTGACCCTCTGGGCACTCCGCTTGATACCCGCTGCCAACTAGACATGGAACCATTGATCACTACCCGTTGAGCCCGACGATCCAGCCAGCTTTCTATCCACCATATGGTCCATTCATCCAGCCCCTACTTCTTTAACTTCTTTACATCATTGTAAATCAGGTGTGACTTCCTTAAAGGCAGTGGAGTTTAAAAAAATTGTGCAAAAAATCAGTTCGTTTATCTTAGCTCATTTGTAAAGATACCTTCAAGCTGGTTTCATATCCTGCTCTTTCTTTTGTCCTTATCACAGGAAGACTTGAATGATATATAGTGTTAGCTGACCTGTGGATTAAAAAACAAAAAAAGTCTCATCTAAAATTTTGTTAGCATAGAAAGTGCAGGCAGTCTACTTCATACAGCACCAGCTCTAAATAACTCTCATCCATAGATCCCAAGTACTCTACAAGTAGAGGTAGAGTCATTACCTTTTTTACAGATGGGGAAGCTGAGGCACAAAGCAGTTTAGTGTCCCCAAAGCAAGTCAGTGTCAGATCCAGGAATATAACCTAGGCCTCCTGACTTCACATCCCATGCTTTGTTTCCTGGACTGTGCTGTCCCCTATTGCTGTATTGATTTTATTGCACTGTTATTTTATTAATAAGCAAAGGTGGGTGGATGAGAAAAGAATTTTAGGGAACCCACAGTGTAAGGCCGTGCCGCCCTGTAAGTTGTGCCACAGTGTAAGTTGTGCCGCCTTAAACAGCCCAGCGAGACAAGGGTCCTTGCCCACTCTTCTGATGACTAGAGGCCTAAGACTGGACTGGATATTCCTGGAGTGGACACAGAGCGGAGAGGATACAGGTTAGTTGCCCTGAAACTGTGACACTATGTTATGCAAATCTTCCTACTGTAGACCTTCTATAAATTTCCCACATCTTTTAAAAAAGAACTACAGAAGTTTATTGTCTGTTAATGTACCGGCCAAGTTTTTATTCTACATGTAGAACAATCATAGACAGATGTACTAGAGAGACAAGTGGGTGAGGTAATATCTTTCCTTGGCCCAACTCCGTGTAGCTCAAAAACTTGTCTTGTTCGTCACTGGAAATTGGTCCAATAAAAGACATTACCTCACCCACCTTCTCTCTCTAATACCCTGGGACCAACACAGCTACACCACCACTGAAAACATTATATTATATTATATATTAGCATTTTCAACAACTGATATAATAAAGTTATTTTAAATATAAAAGTATGAGACTATATGTACATCAAGGTAACAAAGAGACCTGTGGCACCTTAAAGACTAACTAAAGTATTGGAGCATCCGACGAAGTGGGTATTAGCCCACGACAGCTTATGCTCCAATACTTTAGTTAGTCTTTAAGGTGCCACAGGACTCTTTGTTACCTCTGCTATTCCAGACTAACACGGCTACCTCTCTGATTCTATTATGTCCATCAAGTACATGGAGCTGGTATTTATTTGATAGAGAAAGCATGTAATAAATAGAAGAACCTTGTGATGAATAAGATGTATCATTTTCTGCTCTATCTGTGCAAATATTTCAAAATCTGGGCAACTGCATGTAGCCAGCCTGCTACGGAAATGTTTTCTCCTCCCCACAAATACAGAATTTGCTTCCAAATTACCCACCCGGAGGCTCACGGCAGATAAGATTCAGCTTCTCCACCACCAACAGACTTTCTAAAATTAAAGTCTTACAGCTTCAAAGTCCAGTAGCTCATGGCCCCGCAGAAGTCGTTTATACCATTGCAAATTAGAACGGTGACATTTTTAAGTCTAGGAAAGCTATTTTAGGTTCTTGAAAGAAGTGAGACAGTTGAAGTCAAAGGCCAAAATTTTCAAACTAGAAGTAGCCTGATTTTCAGAGCTACTGAGCAGCTGCAGTCTTGTATGTTTATCACCTCGGGAAAAATATCAGAATAAATCTATATTTAGATACCTCAAGTAAAAATAAGACCAAGATTTTCAAAAGGGACTAGTGCCCAACTTGAGACCAGTGCTCAAATTACAGGAGAAGCAGGAGAGGACCCATATTACTTTTAGGGGCTATACCACTTTTGACATTCAAAGGGACTTGGGGGGGGGGGATAGACCTGGATTTGGACCCCTTACTTCTCTCTGCATGACCCGCAGTAGAGGCAGGTGCCACTGCCCTATGGGGATGGAGGGAGAATCGGGTTGCAGTGAGGGGATGGGCCACAGAAAGAAGGGGAGGCCACCAAAATGATCAGAGTCCTGGTGCCAGTGCTCTGTCAGGGCGGGGTCCACCCAACCACACCAGATCCTCCTGTCTAGGTTTGGTGCTTCACTGACAGAATCCAAGCTCTGACGCTCGGTCTGTGAAAGCCCGTTCATCACAGCAAGAAGCAAGAGACTCTGCCCAGTGCCCTGGACAGTTATGCGCCGACTCCATGGGTACTCCAGGGCTGGAGCACCCAAGGGAAACAATAGTGCGTGTTCAGCACCCATCAGCAGCCACACCAATCAGCTTCTTCCCCTCCCCCCAGTGCCTCCTGCCCACCACAGATCAGCTGTTCAGTGGCATGCAGGAGGCAATGGTGGGGGTGGGGGGTGTAGCGAAGGCGGAGTGTGCTGGGGGGTGGTATAATGGGGCGGGAAGGAATGGGGCACAGGTGGAGCAGGGGCCAGGAAGAGGCAGGGTGGGAGAGGAGCCTGGGGTGGAGCGGGGATTGAACACTCTGGGGGAAATTAGAAATTCAACACCTGCACTCTGCAGAGATCAGCAAGCTTGCTGGGTCCCATCCTGCCTGCTCCTCCTCTAGCAGCATGCTGGGGAGAGAGATGGGAAAATGGGTCAGGGATTGGGGGATCCCCAGCAAGCTGGAGGGTTGGGGTCTGGGGAACATACAAGGGGAGAAGGGGACAGAGAACAGGAGCTGTCACCACAGTAGACCCAGGGGATGAGGAGTCTGTGGGTCAGATGAGGGGGCGGAGAGTCACAGTGAATGGAGGGATAGAGATGGGGGCAGAGGCAGGGCTAGGCAGGCAGAGGGAGTGTCAGATGCAGGGGGAGTCAGGAGTGGAGCAGGGGAGCTAGAGGGTGTTGGGTGGATTCAGAAGGCTGGGGAGAGGCAGGGGGGCAGGAACTGTAGGTGGGGGCAAGAGCAGAAAGAAGGGTAAGGGGAGTGGCGAGTAGAAGGGGTGCTGTGGTGGGTTCCAGAGAGGGAGTTAGAAGTGGGGGAGGAGGCAGGGGGAGAAGGTGGGGGAGGAGACACAACAAGCAGGGGAGATGGGATAAGATATGTTTAGGATGGGAGGGAAAATTAGGGCTAGAGGAGACAGAAGCAGAAGGAGGGGGTTAAGCAGGCATGGTAGGCAGGCAGAGTTATGGGTTGGGGAGGAGGGGACTGTCTGCATTCATTAAGCATCTCCTTGCTTGTTCCCCTGATTGAGACACCTTGAAAGGGCCCAATTTCCAGGGGATGGGTGCTCAGCATTTTCTAAAAATCGTGCTTCAATAAAACATCCAACTAGAGACACTGACAAGTTGAGACACCCCAAAATCAGGGTCAAGGCCAAGATTTTCCAACTTTAAGAACGTAACATATTATTAAATATTTGAAAGTTTAGTAGTGGCTGTCACATATATGCAATACTCTGGGAAAATCTTTTGAATTAAGTTTAAGTATCTTAGGAGCTCATTGTATTAAAAATGCATTTTTAAAATTACCAGTGGGATTATATGTAGCATCTCTAGGGAGGCGATTTGACTAATGTAAACCTTGGGAAATGTTATGAGCTTCAGAGGCCTCTTTGAACCAACGTGCCAGACAAATGAAGTTAAGTGGGATTCCCAGGAAATACTTGGGAGGAAGCGAACTTCTCACCTCCGGACCCATCCTTTTGAAGCTGTAAGGAAAGTCTTTGCTTGCTGATCGGCTATTACATGAGGACCAGACCAGAGGCCCAAACTGGATAAAAGAATGATTCAGATTCACAGGCATGCCCCGAATTGTGATGGTAACTAATATACGTGACTTTCAAAGCGACGGGTGCAAATCCCAACAACATTTTTAACAAAATCTTTACAGAAGTCTTAATGTTGCTAATACAGTTCCTGTAACACATGACACTACAGAATACATGGTGGGGCAACATGGTGGGTTTTTTTTATCAGCACTCATTTGAGATCATGAGTTAGCCACTCTTGAGAGGTATATCCTAAACATTAAATATATTATTAATGTATTGCATTAGGACTGAAGACTGCAACACCCTTACAGTATTACTGTAGGGGTATTACTTCACAATTTGACTTCCAAGAGGGCTATTTGTAGAGCAAAATACTCTTAGAAATGTAGACCTGGAAGGGACCCCAAGAGGTCATCTAGTCCATAGTTAATGAGAGTAAAGGTATCACAGTCGGCCCTTAATTCACATTATATGTTTTAGATAATCTATAATGATGCAATATTTGAAAGACTCCTGAAGTTGTGTTACAAATACTTTGGTAATCCAATATTAATGCTCATTTCCAGTTGGCATTAAAAGCCTGAAATATTAGCTGTGAACAAGTAAAATGCAATTATTGGCATGGGTCAGCACATTAACGATGTTTTGTTTAAAATGGGTAGCTTGCAAACAATGGCTTTTAAACTATTTATTTAACTTCAGTGATCTCCCACTGGCAGATCTTTTAAAACAGATACACAATGGGTCAGTGGAAAATTAGAGAACCTTTCCCTGCCATTAACCTATTTCTTTTCTCTTCGTGGTCAGAATGAAAAGCAGAGAGTTAAAAAGAACTGTTTTTATTCAAGGTGCGCCTGAGGAATTCAGAAGTAGACATAGTAATATGGAAGAATCACTATAAATTCCTGTAATTCTCCACAGATATATACATAATCCAGTGCGGTGGCAGATAAAAGAATACTGATTAGGGAAGAGACACTTTAATGTTCTCTTTTTTTTACTGTCTTAACCCTTTGCGGGGAGTTCATAATTATGTAAATCTTTTATTTCTACATCAAGGAGTTTGATCAAACGCTGAATAACATCAAAACACTAAATGAATGGTTTTATTTCATCCTTATGAAGCCATTAGTACCCCTTGTTCAAAGAGAAATATAGCTCGAGGTAACTCAGTTATTCTATGCTAGAGGTTCTGACCAGAAGGATATTAAAAGAGCCACAGACATATACATTTTACTCAATTAGATCAATACATCTGAGTTAACAGGGGCAACCCAAGTATCTCGGCAGTGCCACAATTGGGTCAATCTGAGCAAGCACTATGGACACAATTCTGCTCCTAATGAATCCCATGTTAAAACTCCCAGCAGCCTGAAAGGTGTAGGCTCTGGCCCTATGACCACTGGTCTCCTTTCACGTTAGTTTGCTATATCTTTCAGGACCCTTAGTATTTTGCTGTTTTTACTGGGAGAAGTCTGTCTGCACTTTCTTGTCACCTACAGACTAGGAAATATTTGAAAGCATCTGCAGAGCCCTATTGACACATTTCAGAATCCTGCTTCTTGCACTTCAAGGGCGCCATTGTCTGTCTGACAAGGCCTCTCAGCCCTTCCCCTGCCCATTGAGTGCTGTAGTTCAATTTTCGGTCAAAAGTTTCACTGAACACAGTTTTGCATGTCACTGAGGTGCTGAACATCAAACAGTCTCCAAGATGCAGCTCTGACATTGGGTCTTGAATCATGTTTGCTTAACTTTCTAGTTAGAGACAACCACTATGTAATCTTGGGAGCAAACAAAAGATAAGTGTGGCGTATGTGCCTTGTATCTGTTTGACTGGCAGTCAAAGGCCACATCCTACAATATTCTTTGTTAGGAGGGATCCCTGTGCCTGCCTGGAGCCTGAAGTCAATGGGACTAAGCACAGAAGCAGATCTCATTGCCAGAGAGGGATGCTAAAAAATAAATTCACTGAGCAGGTTACAATTTAAAGAAATCTAAATACATTAAGCTATGAAAATACAGATTTGAGATACTTAAACCCCTTAGCTCGCCCTTGCATAAGGAAATATAAAAAGCCTAATGTGTCTTTAAAAGTCAGTTGCACCAGACACACTAAAATCCCCTAGTCTTATGGGTATTCTAAATTGTGATGATAGAGCAGAGTTAAGGTAGTTTGAGTGTCCTATTTGTGCATTTTCATATCCTAACATATTTGGATGTCTTTTACATGTAATTGTAGTTTAGAATTTCCTGATTTGGTAATATTTTGGGATAGTTCCAACATCTCTGTAATCTTTTTTATCTTTCAATTACTGATATGTACTTTCAACTTTAACTTCATCGTACTGTAAGGTTGTTGTTTTTTCTATGTGGCATATAGAAAGACTTCATGGAAAATGAGGCAAGAACTAAAAGCCTTAAGTTGCAGACAGCTGTTGAAGACTTGGCCTGAGACTAAACTATCCTTCTAAGTGGGAAAATATGCTGGCAAGACAGCAGGTGCCCCTAATTAACAGAAAGACTATAGCCCACTGAATTAACAGAAAGACTTCTATTGACCTAAGTAGTCTTTGGAGCAAACCCATTGTGGGGTGTGATCATAACTGAATGAACCATTTATTTAAAAAAGGTTATATGGATTTGAAAATTCCTAGCATTGTAAAAGAATCATTATTAAGTCACAGTCTAGCCTTTAATAGTCATGCAGAGAAGGAATAAGAAGTGAGAACCCCTCTTAGCCTCCCACCCTCCTTGCCCAAGAACAATGGGGGGAGAAAAGATAAAGGCATTTGTACCTCGGACACTCTTCCAGTACCTAGTGCCTTCAAGAGCAGCCCTTGATATGACATACATCTTACATACCCCATTTTCTGCAGAACTAAGCATGTGGTACAAACTATCCCAAATATATTAGGGCCAACAGGACTTGTCCTATCAGACCTATATTAGAAGATAAAACACTTACATTTCCTCAGAGCAGAATTTTCTCAAATTAGAACTCTAAAGGTGTTGTCCTAGCCAGCAAAACTGAGTGTAGGACTGAATTAAATTTTTATGAAGATGATTGGGCTAAAAAAGATTCCTTATTTGCAACATGCCCCTCGCTACCTTAAAGGAGAACCAGATATAGCCCCTGCTGTAGAACAATGAAGGACTTACTGTTGCCTGGTTGTCTATTGACAAGGATTTCGTTTTTCTGGGATTTAATTAAAATAATTGCAGATGACATAATTCAGTTGTGTAATTTGGTCCCATCCTTAGCTAATGAAACAGGTGATTCTAATTATTGTGCAGGAAGTCCATTGTTATAGGCAGTACTATACTGTTTATTTTTCCTCTTAAAAATAAATTGCATGAAATATTGGGAAGACTTATTTAGACACCAGACTGAATCCATTTAACTGAAGACTTCACAGTCTTCCTTATTGATCTTTGTTTCCTTATTTACTTTTTATAACAAATAATTGCAGTGGTTTTTATTACATACTGTAGTTTACTTGTTTTGTGAAACTCTTTCCCTAATCTATGAACAATGGAAAATAAATGAAACTACTAATCGATGATCTTTATTTTCTACCCATTTGTATTTACACTCAGGGAATTTGTTGGAATTTGCTACTGCCAAAATCTAGATTGCTGATTCAAATCCAGCCCAGGTTAGTAGTAACCAAAAGTCTATAGTTATCTGATGTTTATGTAGCAAGAGGCTTGAGTGCTGTAGTGATTATGGGGGAGGTTTTCAGAGGTGCAAATGTCAGTTTGAACCCTAGCTCCATTTTGGAAAAGCAACATCACTTTCCCCATAATCTCAGTCGTGCAGAACACCATGCTATCCACAGCCTCAGAAACAACTCTGAGATCATAATAAAAAAGGGTGAAAAAGGAGGTGCTGTAGTCATCATGAATAGATTGGAATATGAACAAGAGGCTTCTAGACAACTCTCTGACACCACATTCTACAGACCATTACCCTCTGACCACACCGAGGAGTACCAAAAGAAACTAGACCATCCACTCAAGAAACCCCCTAAAGAAGTACAGAAACACATCTACATTGACACACCCTTAGTGCCCTGATCAGGGGTATCCTATCTGCTTCCCAAAATCCATAAACTTGGTAATCCTGGATGCTCCATCATCTCAGGCATTGGCACCCTGACAGCAAGATTATCTGGCTTAGACTCTCTCCTCAGGCCTTATGCCTCTCTCCTCAGGCCCAGCACTCCCAGTTATCTTTGAGATACCACTGACTTCCTGAGGAAACTGCAGTCCTTTGTAAAAAAATAAAACAGACTGACAGATCCAGAAGAGTACCCAGAAGCCACCTACTATAGGACAGGCCCAACAAAGACAAAAACAGAACACCATTAGCCATCACATTCAGCCCCCAACTTAAGCCTCTCCAACGCATCATCAAAGACATACAACCTATCCTGAAAGATGATCCCTCACTCTCACAGATCTTGGGAGACAAACCGGTCCTTGCTTACAGACAGCCCCCCAGCGTGAAACAAATACTCCCCAGCAACCGCACACCACACAACAAAAGCACTAACCCAGGTACCTATCCTTGTAACAAAGCCTGATGCCAACTCTGTCCTCATATCCATTCGACTGATACCATCATAGGACCTAATCACATCAGCCACACTATCAGAGGCTCATTCATTTGCACATTGACCAATGTGAAATATGCCATCATGTGCCAGCAATGCCCCTCAGCTATGTACATTGGCCAAACCGGCCAGTCTCTACGCAAAAGAATAAATGGATACAAATCTGACATCAGGAATCATAACATTCAAAAACCAGTAGGAGAACACTTCAGTCTTCCTGGCCATTCCATTAAAGACTTGATGGTGTCAGTTTTGAAACAGAAAAACTTCCAAAACAGACTCCAACGAGAAACTGAGGAACTGGAATTAATTTTCAAATTGGATACAATAAACCAAGGGCTAAACGGAACTAGCGAATGGTTCTCTCATTACACTAATTGATTGCATTTCCCTAGTTAATTTACCTTCAACAGATGTTATTGACAGACACATAAATCAATTTCAAAAGGTATTTTTTTCTCCTGCTGGTAATGGCCCATCCACATTAAACAGACTCTTAGAATTGATATGCTAATGTACAACTTTTTTTTGCTTTCTGTGTGTATAAATGCATCTTACGTCTGTTCCATTCTATGCATCCGATGAAGTGGGCTATAGCCCATGAAAGCTTATGCTGAAATAAACTGGTTAGTCTCTAAGGTGCTACAAAGTCTTCCTCGTCTTATTTACGGATACAGACTAACACGGCTGCTAATGTTAAACCTCTTACAGTCCTTTGGTGATCTTCCAGAAAATACCACCCTATCCACGATGGATGTAGAAGCCCTCTACATGTACACACAAAGATGGGACTACAAATCATCCAGAATAGCATCCCCGATACCATCACCGCAAATCTGGCGGCTGAACTTTGTGACTTTGTCCTCACCCACAACTATTTCAGATTT
Organism: Sternotherus odoratus; assembly: GCA_032164245.1. Taxonomy (NCBI): domain Eukaryota; kingdom Metazoa; phylum Chordata; order Testudines; family Kinosternidae; genus Sternotherus; species Sternotherus odoratus. The sequence goes on along the minus strand of JAVMKO010000002.1, from coordinate 17,154,999 downwards.
GGGGACAATTTATACCTTCAAGCTAGCGGGACTGCTGTGGGTAACTGCATGGCCCCACAGTATACCGACATTTTTATGGCTGACTTAGAATAACGCTTCCTCAGTTTTCGTCCCCTTACGCCCTTACCCTACTTGCACTACATTGATGAGATCTTTATCATCTGGACCCATGGGAAGGAGGCCCTTGAGGAATTTCACCGAGATTTCATAACAATTTCCACCCCACCATCAGAGGGGTAGCCATGTTAGTCTGGATCTGCAAAAGCGACAAAGAGTCTTGTAGCACCTGTTAGTCTATAAGGTGCTACAAGACTCTTTGTCACCCCACCATCAACCTCAGCCTGGACCAGTCCACATAAGAGGTCCACTTCTTAAAACACTACAGTGCTAATAAGCAATGGTCACATAAATACCATCCTATACCAGAAACCTACTGACTGCTATACTTACCTACATGTCTCCAGCTTTCATCCAGAACACATCACATGATCCATTGTCTAAAACCAAGCTCTAAGATACAACCACATTTGCTCCAATCCCTCAGACAGAGACAAACACCTACAAGATCTCTATCAAGTGTTCTTAAAACTCCAATACCCACCTGCTGAAGTAAAGAAGCAAATTGACAGAGCCAGAAGGGTACCCAGAAATCACCTACTACAAGACAGGCCCAGCAAAGAAAGTAACAGAACACCACTAGTTGTCACTTACAGTCCCCAACTAAAACCTCTCCAGCACATCATCAAGGATCTACAACCTATCCTGAAGGGTGATCCCTTGGGAGACAGTCCAGTCCTCGCTTACAGACAGCCCCCAACCCCAACCTGAAGCAAATACTCACCAGCAACTACATACCATGCAACAAAAACACCAACCCGGGAACCAAACCCTGCCACCAACCCCGGTGCCAACTCTGTCCACATATCTATTCAAGGGACACCATGATAGGACCTAACCACATCAGTCACGCCATCAGGAGCTCATTCAGCTGCACAACTACCAATGTGATATATGCCATCTTGTGCCAGCAATGACCCTTTGCCACGCACATTGGACAAACCTGACACTCTCTACGCAAAAGAATAAATGGAAACAAATCTGATATCAGGAATCATAACATTCAAAAACCAGTAGGAGAACACTTCAATCTCTCTGGCCTCTCAATAACAGACCTAAAAGTGGCAATTCTTCAACAAAAAAACTTCAAAAACAGGCTCCAATGTGAAACTGCAGAACTGGAATTAATTTGCAAACTAGACACCATCGGATTAGGCCTAAATAAAGACTGGGAGTGGTTGGATCATTACAAAACCTAAATATAATTCTAATTTCCCGCTACTGTTACTCACACCTTCGGGTCAAATGTCTGAAATGGGCCACTCACATTACTGCTTCAAAAATTATTTTCCCTCCCTTGGTATCCTGCTGTTAAATGAATTGTCTCGTTAGACCAGGGGTGGGCAAACTTTTTGACCCGAGGGCCATATTGGCGTTGCGAAACTGTATGGAGGGCCGCGTAGGTTGGCCCCGCCCCTTTCCCTCCCACTTCCCCGCATCCAGGCTGCCTCATGGTGGGCCATGAACGCTCACGAAATTAACAATTCAGAGAGATTCAAATAAACTCTGTTGAAGGGGTGGTGAGGTCAGACCTTAAGAGTGTGGAGTGTTGCCTGCAGAATCTTCCCTGAAGATGGTGCTAAAAATGATGGCCCATCACTGAAGAGCAGGGTGAAGGCCAGTGAAACCGCAGTCCTGATCCCCAGAGCTGGAGGGGAGGGGGGCCATCTGCCAGGCCCGCTCTCCGGGCTGAGCGCCAGCCATGCTTTTCCTGGGCTCCAGGCAGAGCTCCTGGCCAGCTGCAGGTCAGCTCCGGGGCAGAGTGCCCAGCCAACCGCGGGCTGCTCTCCCAAGCTCCAGGCGGATCACCAGCCCCGCTCTCCCAGGCTCAAGGTGCCCGGCCACCGGTGGGCCAGCTGTCCTGGGCTCTCAGCAGTGCGCCAGCTGTCCTGGGCTCCCAGCAGTACGCCAGCTGTCCTGGGCTCCCAGCAGTGCGCCAGCTGTCCTGGGCTCCGGGCAGCCCGCCAGCCCCACTTCCTGGGTGGCACGCCCAGCCGGCCATGGGGCCGCTGACTCCCATGGCGCGTCCGGCCCAGCCGCGGGGCTGCTGACTCCCGCGGCGCCACCGGTCGGCCACGGGCCGCTGATTCCCGTGGGGCCGTTGATTCCCGTGGCACGCCTGGGCCAGCCACGGGGCCACTGACTCCCGCGGGGCCGCTGACTCCCACAGCGCACCCGGCCCAACCCCTGGGCTGCTGTCTCTGGCAGCGCGCCAGCCACACTGCGTGCGCGGCGCACCCAGCCAGCAGCAAGCCCGCTCTCCGGGGTGCTCGCAGAGCGCTCCGCCAAGGAGAGCCAGACCACTGGTCCTGCTCCCCTGGCAGGAGCTCGCGGGCAGGATAAAAACGGCTTGTGGGCCACAGGTGGCCCGCGGACCGTAGTTTGCCCACCCCTGCGTTAGACTGACCTCCCACTTGGTAAGGTAACTCCCATCCTTTCATGTAATTATACCTGCTCCTGTATTTTCCACTCCATGCATCTGATGAAGTGGGGTCAAGCCCACAAAAGCTTAGGCCCAAATAAATTTGTTAGTCTCTAAGGTGTCGTAAGGACTCCTTGTTGTTTTTGCTGATACAGACTAATACGGCTACCACACTGAAATAAAAAAAATACTCTTTCCAAATGCCTCTCTGTACACGACCAATAACTACACCTGTTTGTCTCCCAAATTTACAATTATCTCCAAATTATTCAAGCATGATTAGATCTAGGTCATGCTCACCTGTTATATAACACCTCTAAAGAGCACATTCTTTAGAAATTCTATTTTAGAAACATCCTTCACAGATCAGAGATGACATTTGGCACCAACGTAGCTGCAGAGACCCCTAATTTGAGAATCCTAGAATTTAAGGAGAATCTCAGCTTTTGTTATTACAACACATTTCTCAGCCCTTTTCCTTCACTAGGGCATATACTTGGGGCAGCTAGCCCTCCCGCTGCTTGCACTAGCATGACTACACTCTGTTTCTAGCATGCCAGCTCAATCAGAACTAGCGTGGGGATTTCTCCTCCAGGTTGAATGTATATCTCCAGCTCAAAGTGTACACATAGCCTGAGAGACAAAGGACTCAGCGGACTTTATAGGTTAGAACCAGCTGCTTGAGTTGCATGCTTCAATGAACTGAAAGCTAAAGTAGTTAATACAACTGGGAAAAATAGTGATAATGGGTTGAGCATTTTGCTCCAGCTCAAATATTTTAATGGTCTTCAGTAGTATCTCTGTATATCATAGATTCATAGAATACCAGGGGCTGGAAAGGACCTCAGGAGGCCGTCTAGTCCAACCCCCTGCTCAAAGCAGGACCAATCCCCAACTAAATCACCCCAGCCAGGGCTTTGTCAAGCCTGACCTTAAAAACCTCTAAGGAAGGAGATTCCACCACCTCCCTAGTAATACAATCCAATGCTTCACCACCCTCCTAGTGAAAAGGTTTTTCATCACATCCAACTTAAACCTCCCCCACTGCAACTTTAGACTATTATTCTTTGTTCTGTAATCTGCCACCACTGAGAACAGTCTAGATCCATCCTCTTGGGAACCGCCTTTCAGGTAGTTGAAAGCAGCATTCAAATCCCCCCTTATTCTTCTCTTCAGCAGACTAAATAATCCTGGTTCCCTCAGCCTCTCCATGTTAGTCATGTGCTTCAGCCCCCTAATCACTTTTGTTGCCCTCTGCTGGATTCTTTCCAGTTTTTCCACATCCTTCTTGTAGTGTGGGGCCCCAAACTGGACACAGTACTACAGATGAAGCCTCACCAATGCTGAATAGAGGGGAATGATCATATCCCTCAGTCTGCTGGCAATGCTCCTACTTATAGGGCCCAAAATGCCGTTAGCCTTCTTGGCAACAAGGGCACACTTTTGACAAATATCCAGCTTCTGGTCCACTGTAACCTCTAGGTCCTTTTCTGCAGAACTGCTGCCTAGCCATTCGGTCCCTATTCTGTAGCAGCGCATGGGATTCTTCCGTCCTAAGTGCAGGATTCTGCACTTGTCCTTGTTGAACCTCATCAGATTTCTTTTGGCCCAATCCTCTAATTTGTCTAGGTCCCTCTGTATCCTATCCCTACCCTCCAGCGTATCTACCACTCCACCCAGTTTAGTGTCATCTGCAAACCTGCTGAGGGTGAAGTCCACACAATCCTCCAGATCATTAATGATGATATTGAGCAAAACCGGCCCCAGGACCAACCCTTTGGGCACTCCGCTTGATACCACTGCCAACTAGACATGGAACCATTGATCACTCCCCGTTGAGCCTGACAATCTAGCCAGCTTTCTATCCACTTTATAGTCCATTCATCTGGCTTATACTTCTTTAGTTTGCTGGCAAGAATATTGTGGGAGACCGTATCAAAAGCTTTGCTAAAATCCAAGGAATAAGACGTTCACTGCTTTCCCCTCATCCACAGAGCCAGTTATCTTGACATAGAAGGCAAATAGGTTAATCAGGCATGACATGGCCTTGGTGAATCCATGCCGACTGTTCCTATCACTTTCCTCTTCTCTAAGTGCTTCAGAATTGATTCCTTGAGGACCTGCTCCATGATTTTTCCAGGGACTGGGGTAAGGCTGACTGGTCTGTGTAATTCTCCGGATCCTCCTTCTTTCCTTTTTCCCCACATTGCAATAATCCAGTATATAGCATGAATGATGGTGTCAAGGCATGCATCCAAAAGAAGAGGTTATATCCTCTTGGTCAGTTACAGATGGAAGAAATAAATGTTATTGGTCTCTCCTATTACCTGGCCTCCTATTATCGTATTTTTCGGCATATAAGACGCCTTTTTAACCCCCAAAAATATTTGCAAAATTAGGGGGGGCGTCTTATACGCCAAATATATGACAGCAGCTGGAGCTGGGGCGGCTGCAGGTGGCCCAGCGGGCGGGGCGGGGCGGCGCTTCCCCCCCGAGCCCACCCGCATGTGTTCGGGGCCGGCGGGGAACGGGAGCAGCTCGGGCCCCGGGGCCCCTGGGAGCGCCCGCCCGCGCGGCGGGGACGGGAGAGCGGCGCTCCCCCAGCAGCCCGCCCGCGCGGCGGGGACAGCGCTCCCCCAGCAGCCCGCCCGCGCGGCGGGGACGGGAGAGCGGCGCGCTTTTTGTGTGTGGTGGGTTTGTTTTTTTTTTTTTTTTTTTGTAATCCGGCTTTTTTAATTAAAAACTCGGGGGTCGTCTTATACGCCGGAGCGTCTTATATGGCGAAAAATACGGTAGGTCCTAGAAACCCAATCAGATTGTAAACTTAAGCAGCAAAAGAAAGGCAAACTCTTTCAATCAAAGGAGCAGATATCACTTCTGCTTTCTTTCATCAATCATCCAACCCCACCATAGATGTACCAGGCCTGAAGTCCAAACAGATCGCTCTCATCCTGCCCCTGACTTTGGCATCAATTCATCTATGTATTAACACGTGCATTTTAATGGCTGATGTGATGAGACAGCTCAGTCTCCTGTAAGTTCGATGGTCAAATTTTACAGAAGGTGCAGATCAGTGATTCTTTGGCTTTTAGGCAACTGTGCTACTTTATCAGATTAAGACATCTGATGCACCAGCCAGATCCCTGTGATGGATCCGTGTGACATCTGCCAATTTCTGACTTTCTAACCTACAAACTGCAGCTCATGCTACATGAGGTGAGACTGGTCAGGCAAAATTCTTTTTCAGAGTGAAACTGAGACATGATTTCATAATTAATGGTGGGGTGGGGGTTGCTACATGGGAAGAATGGTCAGTCAAATATTGAGGGCACAAGATTGAATACCAGTACTGGTGGAAGTACCATGGGCGAGTGCCACTTACAGTATGTATGAAACAAGAAGGAGCATAATGATCTATTATGGAAAAGAAAAAGCATAGTCCAGAGTCACCTCAGTGGTAGCAAACACTAGAAGAGTTACGTATATGGTATGCTTTAATGCTGTTATTAACATGCTTCTCTAATAGCCTTTTAAAAATATGCAAAACTGTTAACTTTGTCTTTCGTAACTGGAATAAAGTTAATCTCATTGACGTTGACAGTGAAACAAAGAAGAGTAATTTGAGATGACCAAAAAAACACACCAAAAACCCCAAACCAAAAAAATATCCCCCCCCAAAACCCTCGCATTCAACTTCAAAAACTTAACAGTCATCAGGGCTGCTCTCTCAATAAGGCAAGAAGACAGTCAAAGTATTGTCTCATCAGGATCCAGAGGAAACACACACACACACACTTGGGTATCATCCTAAAAACATCCAGAACCAGGTATGCAAATGATAACGCTCCAAGTTGAATGCATCTGACGAAGTGGGTTTTAGCCCACAAAAGCTTATGCTTCAATACTTTTGTTAGTTTTTAGGTGCCACAGGACTCTATCGCTGCTCCAAGCCTGGCTCACCATTTGCAGAATGTACTGTGTCCTCTGTTAAGGGGTTAAAACAGATTTCAAACAAGCTTAGCAAAGACAACCCAGCCCTCTGCTAGTGGAGATTGGCTTAACATGAGTTGGGGGAAGGGATGATTTTCAGTTTTTGAATGTTTTCATAATATCTTAATAGATGTGGCTTAATAGTCATGTTTTGCTATCAGGTTTTAACTTTATCAGACTCCTATGGGTTGTTATATTTCTTAATGTGTATCAAGTTACATTAAGCTGTATATAAATGTTTGATGTTGTAATATGAATTGGAATTCATGATCTATTTACTGCATCTTCAATGGGTTTTTAATTACTATGGTAATTCTTTGCATTTTTAGATGAATCTCTCTCTCTCTCTCTCTCTCTCTCTCTCTCTCACACACACACACACACACACACACACACACACACACACACACATAGATAGGTATTGAGTAGTTATCCTTTGACAACATTTGGAAATATGTAGAGGTCTCCCCTCTCCCAGCCTCTACCCCCAAAATAAGTACAATGACCGCACTCTGTACAGGTAGTAGTAAAGCAAGAGTATATTTTTCCCCCAAACACTATCTCAGTTAAATGGTTCTGCAGTCGAGTTCCCAGAGAAATATTGAAAAAGCATTTGCACAATGACTGGGGATAGCCAGGTGCCTGTCCCTTTAAAAGGGAATTCAGCTACAAGTGCTCCCTGAAATTATTTTCTATCACAAAGGGAAGTCCTGAATTCAAGAAGCATGAAAAGAAAGAAATCAGCCTAGGATGAGAAGCCAGAAGATAAGAATTATATTTCAGAGAGTTTCTCATGAATGTGGTGTGTGTTGCTCAGACTCTGGAGGCTCTGGTTTAACTGCCTTTCATGAAGTTTGAGATGGAGGAAGATCAAAGGTTCTTGCTTTTTACCCCATGTCATCCCTAAAACACATTTTACTTGCACAATATATTGCTAAAGGAAAAGAGTTTTGCAAGACACCACATTTCTCAAGAAACTCATCATGAAAAGGTAGATTATAAATTTGTTGCAACCTTGTGCCTTGGAGAGATCCAAATTCAGATGTCTTGGATTATCTGGTACATAAGTCACACAGGACGGATTGTAATAATTAATGCAGTTAGTAAGCGCACTGGCCAAATTAAACTAAGGTTATTAGGCAAAGCCTTAACTAGCATATTTGGCCAGGAATCAAGAGAGATGTGTCTGTCACCATACCTTTGCTTATTAATCACAGTATATTGACAGATATTCATTCTGTTCGGTGGTGAAGGAGTCCCCCTGAACACAAAGGCAGATTTGACTGTGGCAGCTGAATTTGCATAAAAAAAGCTTGACTCTTTTTCACACAAGTGTAACTAGAAATAAATGGAGTCTCTTCTGTGCTCAAAAAAATTCTGTTTCATGTATGATTCTGATGTACAGGGCTCTTTGTTCTCAGTTTTGGGCCCAAGATGGCTTGTGTGAAGAACGTGAACATCAGAGAAAACACACTATGAGGGGATGAGGAGTTTGGGGTACAGGAGGGGGCTGAGGCAGGGTGTGTGTGGGGGTTTGTGGGCTCTGGGAGGGAGTTTGGATGTGGTAAGAGAATCTAGTCTGGGGCAGAGGGTTGGGGTGCAGGAGAGGGTTCTGGGTATGGGGTCCTGGTGGTGCTTACCGTGGCTCCTGGAAAGAGTCTGCCCGGTCCCTGCAGCTTCTGATGCATGGGCGGCTCCACGCGCTGACCTCACGCCCACAGGTGCCGGCCCAGCAGCTCCCATTGGTCACAGTTCCTGGCCAATGGGAGTTGTGGAGCCATCCTTTGGGCCAGGGGCAGCTTATGGAGCCTCCCTGTCCCCCCATGCATCTAGGGGATACAGGGACCTGGTGGCCACTTCCAGGAGCTGCACGGAGCTAGGGCAGGCAAGGAGCTGCTCCACCGACCAGACTTTTAACGGCCTGCGCTGCTCCACCGACTGGACTTTTAACGGCCTGATTGGCAGTGTCCCTTTTCGACCTTATTCTTGGCTAAACCTATTCTTGTCTAAACTTTCCTTGGTCTACCCCAGGCGAAGTTGATGCAGGGGAATTAGTAGGGACCTCATCCCACCCTTCTTGGAAGTTCCAGCCTGTGACCCTTGAACAAGCACAATATAGGATCTAACAACAGACCTCATCTTGTTGCCCCAATAATTTTCCTTTATGGGTTGTACCCTTCCCTGGGATTCCTGTCTTCTTTTCTGCTTCTCTCTAGGCATTACCCTGGGCCCTTTTCACCACAGTCCTGGCTGGCCTATCTCCCTCAGTGAAGAGGCACTACTCAAGATCTTCCTTTTATCTTGGACTTCCCTAAACAAAGTCTAAAGCTTGCATTATGTGGCAGGCCAAAGTATAGAGTACCAATGGGCTCTGCTTCATTGGGCAGCAGAGGCAACTCACAGGAAACATTGATCCAACACCCACTCCCCCTCAATTACCTATTATCATACACCATATGGGCTTATCTTTGCTTTATGAGCTCTGCATTACAGACTTATGCTGTATATGCACATATATATATATACATACATGTATATACATACATACACACACACGGCACATCCTTCTATCGCTGTAGTAGCACCACATCTGGACTATCTATTGTACATCTTTTATGGACACCCTAAAAGAACCTATAAAGAGTCACACTGAATTCTGTACCTCCCAGGTTATTCATTTCAGCCGAACTTGTGACAGAGGTGGAATGGAGGTAAAAACATCCTTTTTTGGACCAAGCAAACCCTCTTTCAGAAGTGTCATCAATGCAGCTACTCAAGAGCTCAGTCACCGCAAATCTATATTTTAGAACATGGATGCATCTGGAAAACAAGCATTTTCACACTAAGACTGAGATAATTTGCCATACCTGGACTGGCTCTGATGGAAGGCTTTTGCTGTCACTATTGAAATGAGTTCCCTACAGATGTGTCTGCTGGAACACTATTGCATGATCCAAAATGAAAATCAGCTCTGGAAAAGGGCTGGGGGATTTACATTGCATGTAGTTTTATATATTTTAAAGAGGTTTGGGGTTTTCAATGTTATTCAAGTAAATGTAGCTTTTGGCAGTGAGGGAAAAAAATGTTTGGTGTACCCTTTAGAGAGGAAGGCTGGCCTAGTGACTAGGTGCATTAGCCTAGCCTTAAGAAACCAGAATTCTATTCCCTGGACTTCCTGTGTGATCTTGAGTAAGTCATTTAGTCTCTCGGTTCCTCAGTTTCCCATCTGTAAAATGGGGATTATCACTACCTCATCGGTTGTGAGACACTCAGATCCTCAGGTAATGGGGCCCTATAAATATCTTAGATAGATAAACTGGGATAAATGTGTTACATTTGGATTAAGTGCTCATAACCCCATCACTTAAACACTGTACTCATCCAGAACATTGGTCAGGCTGACCAAGATGCCTTCAGCATCCTAAACACATTGGGGCCTATTTGCTGACCCAAAACACACACCTAAACTAGGCCTACCTCACTGCTTCTGGATACCGATTTCTAGCTCTATGGATACTAAAGTCAGCCATCTGGATGCCATAAATAAAAGAGCTGACCTCACCCACCTTGTCTCTTTAATATCCTGTAACCAACACGGCTACAATAACACTGCATACAACAATAGTTATTATATTATTGATGGTAGATATAATCCGTGCTCCTTTTCAGCCTTCAGAAGAAAGAACTTGAATAGCAGTGGGAGTGGGAGCACTCTTGTTATTTGTCTCCCAGATAAATGCTTCAAGTAGCTGCATTCACAGTAACAGGGTGAAAAGCCCCATCGCGGGCCTGATCCAAAGTCCATTTGGAGTCAGTGGGACTCTTTTCAATGACTTCAATGGGCTTTGGACTAGGGCTGGAGAGAGGAGTATTACATTGCTCCCTAAAAGGTGCCATGAGTTAGATGCATCATGCTCCCTGCTGGCAGAATATTCTAAAGTCAACACTACTTATTCCAGCAGTCAACCAAGAACTATATAAATTCATGGGGGATAGGTCCATCAATGGCTATTAGCTAGGGTGGACAGGAATGGTGTCCCTAGCCTCTGTTTGCCGGAAGCTGGGAATGGGCAACAGGGGATATATCACTTGATGATTACCTGTTCTGTTCATTCCCCCTGAGGCACCTGGCATTGGCTACTGTCAGAAGACAGGATACCGGGCTAGATGGACCTTTGGTCTAACGCAGTATGGCCTTTCTTATGTACTCCATCCAGAACACTCTGCCCTGTGGTCTTTTAACCCCGTGGACCATCAACTGTAGTTTCCCCGAGACATAGACAGGTTTCTCTCAGATTCTTTCTTAACAATATTTCATTGAGGACTTTAAAGATAAGAACGAGGACCTTGAAACTGATTTGAAATGAGGTAGATACATTGTAAAGCCCAGCATATGATAGACTCTCATCTCCTTGGTTGTTTGACATAAAAGGGAGCCATCTGCCTGCAGAACAACCTGATGCTTTCACACCACCTCTCAGCCCTGAGTGGAGCTCATTGTGCTAGGCTATTAGTGATGAAACCCTGGATCATTATGTGATAAGACCACATCTGAAACACATAACTGTAAGAAGTAGAGACTGACTGCTTTGCCTATGTGTACAGGTCAGGGATGGCCAAACAGAACTGAGTGTTCCAGAGATGTTTTCCAAAACATCAGAGAACCTCATTTTAAAAATGAAATGTATATTATTTCTCTGCCATTCCTTTGTCCCTTCTTTGGCAAAAACCAAAAATTCATCAGTGTCACTCTCATAGCAGAGCTTCACGGGTAGCACATCCCAAATATTGAGAACCTCAGGCTACTTTCATCCATGTTGAACTGAGCAGCAATGACTGAAGGAAGACAGACAAGCAGAGGAATTTCATTCACTGAATATGAGCATGTCAGTTCCTGACACCTTAAGAAGCAAAACCTACAAGATATAAGAAATGCAAAATGCTTGCCTGGTAGAGAGCTGGCTTATTTATCTAATTTCTTCATGCGTGGAGCTCCTTTTGCTGTAGCAAGGTGCAATGCCTGGTAGCATATCAGCATCATAACACGCTACATCTAATGCACAGGAAAGAGAACATCCCAGGGGTGCTTACCATGCATGGAATAATAAACATTAACAGAGTATTTTACATTTATATGGTATTTTTCCATCCCAGAGGATTACAAAGCACTTGACAAATTTAAACTGCTCTACAGATTATATATAGACAACCACTTCTCCCATCACTGGGACACAGCCAGCCTTGTGCACAATACAACATAAGTCAGGCTTTGGGTTTTATGACAGAACACCAAGAATAGCTAATGTAATTAAAAGTGCAGCAGAAATGTCAGGTCACTACCAGGGTGCAGGCAGTCTTCCCTAATGGCTGAAGCTGTAGTCAGGAGCCAGGCTGGGTCAGATACCAGGGGATCAGAGTCTGTAGCAGTGCCAGAGGGTAGACTCAGAGTCAGGTACCAGGAGATCAAAGTCGGGGGGGGGGGGGGGGGCTGGGTCAGTATACCAGCAGGTCAGAGCAGACAGCAGGAGCAGATAGAGCAGTGATGGCAAACCTTTTTGAGCCCGAGTGCCCAAACTGCAAACCAAAACGACTTGTTTTTTTCAAAGTCCCAACACTGCAATTAAACCTAAATAACGAGGTTTTAGTTTAGAAAAAACAATTCATACAGTTTTTCAAACTAATTAACAGCTTTTGTTTAAAAAGAAAAACACAGTAACAGAGCTTTCCATTAAACATTTTTTTTTATTGAAAAAAACAAAAAAACAAAAAACAAAACAAAAAAAACCAACTGTACACCCCCCCCAACTGACCCACTCAGCCCGGTCTCTCCCCCCAAAACCTCCTTCCCTCCCCCCCACCCCCCAAATGACCCACCCAGCCCAGTCTCTCCCCCGAAAACCTCCTTCCCTCCCACCCACCCCCCAAATGACCCACCCAGCCCAGTCTCTCCCCCCCAAACCTCCTTCCTTCCCACCCACCCCCCAAATGACCCACCCAGCCCGGTCTCTCCCCCCCAAACCTCCTTCCTTCCCACCCACCCCCCAACTGACCCACCCAGCCCGGTCTCTCCCCCCCAAACCTCCTTTCCTCCAACCCCCCAACTGACCCACCCAGCCCGGTCTCTCCCCCCCAAACCTCCTTCCCTCCCACCCACCCCCCAACTGACCCACCCAGCCCGGTCTCTCCCCCCCAAACCTCCTTTCCTCCAACCCCCCAACTGACCCACCCAGCCAGGTCTCTCCCCCCCCCAAACCTCCTTTCCTCCAACCCCCCCCCCAACTGACCCACCCAGCCCGGTCTCTCCCCCACACCGCTTACCCCCGCTCCCAGCCCAGCCTTCCCCCAACACCCCCTTGCACACCGCTTACCACCCCCCCACCCCCCCGGCGCTTACTTGTTCGCTGGGTCACGCTGCTGTGACCCGACTCCAGCGAGGGAAGGAGAGGAGCGACACGCCCCCCAGCCTCGCGGTCACAGCAGCGCCGCGACACACCGCCTCCCCCGCCCCCCAGCCTCGCGGACAGAGAGCGCCGCGCGAGCCAGATGACAGGCTCAAAAGAGCCACATCTGGCTCGCGAGCGGCGTGCCCACAGAGACGGCTCGGCGTGCCGGCAGTGGCACGCGTGCCACGGGTTCGCCATCACTGAGATAGAGCAACAGAAGTACTCCTAAGCAGGGGAAAACCCAGCTGCACAGACAACTTCCTGTTCCTCTCCTTGATTTAAATAGAAGCAGGTGTAACTTTAGCATCATTATGGCCAAGATAGAGTCTGTTCCGCAGGCAGCTCTGACCAAGAAAAGGCATGTGCAGGAACATAGCGGGGAAAGTCCCTTCCACCCCAGGGGCACCTGTTCCAACCCCCTGCAGTGAACACACACACTGGAAGAGAACAGTGAATATAGGAAAGGGAAATATGTATTTACAGAGGGATGGATGGAGAAAAACATCAGGGGGAAAGATAGGAGGAGCAGTAAAATTGGGTTGCGTTCCACAGGGGGCCCCCACAGGCCCAGTGGTGGACTCTGAAAAGGCAGACACTGAGCAATGCGCCTGCACTCAGAGTTTAGGAGTCCTGGGCGAAGTTGTAGTGCAGTGGTGAGTCTTGGGTGCTCCTGGTTATCTTGGGCACTAGTAAACTTTCCCCAACAAACCCCTCCGGTGCCCTCTTCTGCCACTTTCTGAAAAGCCCCACAGAGCGATCACCTCCCCACTTAACTAGCTAACAGCCTCCCTCCTTGTTCCCAATGCCAGGTCACAAGCCCCAGTACTCACAGCCCCATGCAGCTCTGGGCAGTGGTGATACTGGTTCCAGTTGCGGTTTGTCCTTCTCGGGAAATTTCCTCCCTGGCCCAGTGCTCCTCTCGACTCCTGTCCTGGGGTGTCCCCAATCAGCCGCTCTGTCCCTCCCAGGCGTCGGGCAGGCTCTTGGATGATTTGCTTTGAATATTTGCATATTTAAAAACTGGACACTTCAGCAGGAGTGCAGGAACGTCACCTGCCTTGCTTCTTCCCCCTGAGGCCTCACTCAAGTCCCACCTATTCCCCCAAAGTCCCGACCGTGCCCCACCCCTTCTCCCAACCCCCTACCCCTGCCCTACCTCTTCCCTTGAGGCCCTGCCCCCTGTCCACTCCTCTTCCCCTCCTACCCCCTGCTGCCTGGGTCAGGAGAGCTCATCTGCAGAGCCAGGGCTGGGAGGTGCAGCTGCCCAACAACGGTAGGAGGTGGCATTGGTTGAGTAGGGGCTGGAGTGGGTGATGACCTGGTGCTTCCTCACCTCCCCTGCTCACAGTAACTAGACTTTGGGTGTCTAGTCAGTAGATCAGTAGTCCAGCCTTTTCCCCCAATTCATGGATCACTAACAGAGCCTAGTGGCTCTGTGCAGCCCAGAATTTGCTGCCAATCTCCAAGAGGGACAGGGTTTAGCACACACTCCTCTCCTTGGTATCTCCCATTGGCTATCTGAAGCTGCTCCCCACCCAGCAGGCTGGCTTTTGTAGAGTTCATTCTGTGGTGTTTATGTCTCCCCATGTGTTATATAGGACCATAGCTCTTAACTCAGGCTTTGTGGATTACTGTATTGTTCCTGTGATATTTCAGGCACTGCAGCACCATGCACAGCAATGCCTAAATTCGTTTGTGGATCCCACCCTTAGGGATCTCACCTCAACAACCGAGGTGGCAAGGGAGTGGAGAATGAAACATTTCAGGTCAGGAGATAACTGGTGGCACATCTCAGCACTTGATTCTGCAGAAGGTACAAATTAAGGGAAGTGAGTCCTAATCCTGATTTCCCTCCACTAAATCCAACTCTATAGTGCAGAGGGAAGTTGTCAAGCAAGAAAGAGAAGGAGGAGATGTGGGTGGTGAGAGGAGGATGGGTAGTTGGCCTGTAACCTGAAGGGGGTGGAAGGGACCCATACTACAGGGTACCCAAAACATCACTCACAGAAGCTCCTACTGGTGGTGGAGAAAAGGGGTGGGAGGTTGGAAGAGAAAAGGGAAAGGCATTGAAGGGCCAGCATTATAGGAAGACTACACCCAGGAACTGTAGGATGCAGAGGATGGAGCAGGCAATGCTTTTACTACAGGTGGGGAGGCTGCCACGCAGAGCCCCAATAGTGGACAGTGGGTGTTTGTTGAAGAACGGCTGGGAGACCATGGGGATGGAGGAGTAGCAGGAAATGGAAGTCTTCGGAGAAGCTGGGAGTACCAACTGCAACTTGCGAGAATGAGTTTACTTGAGAGAGGAGGGGACAATTCTGAATGAAACCTCAGACCCAAACCCACCTAGGTTCTGGAATGGCTTGGCAGCTGCAACTGAAGATAGAAAGACTGCTTCGGAGAGCTGCAAAATAGAGCTTCTTCTGCCAGGTCTCCAGGGCTAGGGTTGTCAACTTTGGTTCGACGAATTCTTGGAGACTTCATCACATGACATGATCTTTAATTGAAGATTAATCTTTAATTCCTTGGGACTGTCTAGGACAATCCTGGAGGGTTGGCAACCCTACTCCAGGCATAGGTGCTGGAACAATTTGTACAGTGGGGGGTGCAGAAAGCCTTTGAACCAAACGCTAAACCCTGTATATGATAGAAACCACTTCAAGCCAGGGGGGTGCTGCTGCACCTTCAGCAACTCTAGTTCCAGCACCTATGTCTCCAGGCAGATGTGAGTGCATGGTCCCCTGACAAAGAGTGATGATGGCTGGACCCTGAAACATATTACCTGATTGAGCCTCTAGAGGGAGTTCACCTTTTGGGTAGGAAGGGAATGTATTTGCTGAACACCAGGAAGTGGGCTCTGGGTTCCTTTCTCTACCTCTGGCCTTGAGGGCTATGGATCTAGAACAGGGGTCTCAAACATGCGGCCCAGGGGCCGCATGCAGCCCGCAAAGCTCCCTGGCACCCTCCCCCGGGAGGGAGGGGCCAGAACCGGAAGCTTCTTTGCTGCCTGGCTGGGCCGCTGCCGATCCTCAGCTACCAGGCACTGCTGCTGCGAGTTCAATGAATGAGCTGGGGCAGCGCTTCCCAGGAGCCCTCTGCAGTGGCAGCCAGGAGTGGTAAGCCAGGCTCCCTGCTGCCCTCCTGCCTCTCTCTGCAGGAGACTTACCGCTCCTGGCCGCTGCTGCAGAGGGCTCCTGTGAAGTGCCCTGGCTGGGCCGCTGCCGAGCCCTGGCTTCCAGGCGCTGCTGCTGCGGCCTCAATGAACAAGCTGGGGCGGCGCTTCGCAGGAGTGAGGGGGGGCATGTCAATGATGCGGCCCTCGGGCTACTGCACTAGTCCTCATGCGGCCCTCATGGTCATTTGAGTTTGAGACCCCTGATCTAGAAGGAGGAGACATGTTGGGCTAGTTTCTATCCAGACTCAATCCTGTTAAATGTTGCTTACCCACACATCCTTAGTTTTAGCTGTAAAAAGATCATTTGTGATGGTTAAGGCCCCTTGTTACTGGTTTTTATTTTGTTTAAAATTTCCCTGGAGTTTATCAGTGTTTATTGCAACAAATAAAAAATGGTGATATTCAGTGCAAAAATGTAATTTCACTGTTTTCTAGATAAATATTTGGGGACAGAAGGTCAGAAAAAAAGCAACAAAAAGACAAAAGTGAGAGTTTATGAAACCATTTCTCTAACCCCCATTGCAGAAGTAAAGCTTCCTTTTAAAACAGTTTTCTGCTTTTTACTCTTGATAGTAGGGGCTTCAGTGTGAATTCCCAAAGTCCTGGGTGGTGTAGGCTCACAGCAGTTGGTTTTGTTAGTGTCTTTTCCAAGGTCCAGCCTCCTGCAGTCCTGGATGTAGCCAAATTCAGAAAAATGTTCTCTCCACTCTAGCGGAGCCAGGTAGGACAGTGAGGATGTGAGAAGCTGCATGTTTCATCTTTGGGAATTTGGTGCAGTGGATTTTCCATATTTCAAATGGAGTGATGTTGCCATTGTCTGGAGAAAGCATTTCCATGTGCATGGAATTCACTTTCCAGTTTAGCCCTTTTTTCATTAGGAGCCACAATGGGGAATATAATACAAAAATACTCATCACATTTAACAGTAGATGCCACCCTTTTGCAACGGGAGATCAAATAGCACAATGACTTTCCAGAATGATGGCATGCTCTAAAGAGCATCGGGGGACAGATTATGAGTGACAGTAGCTTTCCATTTCCTTGACAGCTCTGCGTCAAGGTCTTTGGAAAGCCTTTCCGAGTGTATCCTACTCACTGACTGGCAAAATGGACATGAAAAGATTTGTTTGTTTTTTTTCTGGGCTTTCCCCAGATGTGCTTTGCGCTAAAGTTCCACAGAGACATTGTTGATCAAAATGCCATATACCAGTGTTAGAGAACGTTCTGTCTGTTGAAGAACACGATTCCAGTTTCTTCTGCACATCATACAATGGCTGAAAGTTTCAATCAGTACTCAAGGAAAGCAGCAGGCGCCTGTCCGGTGAAGGAATGCCCAGTACTCATGTGGGGGGAGGCAGGATGGAGGGGTGCATGGTATTCACTGTGCCCCTTAACCCTTCCCCCCATTTCCACCCACACTGGAGGGGTGCAAAACTCTGCAGATGAACTTTTGAACTCGGGGGCTCCATTGACCAGAGACTTTTGGGTTGTGGGACTTTTGGGACTTTAAGTGAATTTTGGGGTTGCAGGACTCAAGAACCAAAGGGAAAGGACACAGCCCAATTGCTTGGGGGTGGTGGGCCTTCTGGTTCATGGTTTGTTTTATGAATCTTGTTTGTGGTGTTTCCCCAATATAAGGCCGCATTGTTTCTCTCTGTTATTAAAAGGCTTTTGCTACACTTAGATTCCGTGCTTGCGAAAGAGGAAGTATTGCCTCTTTGAGGTGCCCAGAGGGGTGGTATGAGGTTGTACCAGGTCACGGGGTGGGGGCTCGAGCTGTTTTTTGTATTGTGTTATTGGAATGGAACCCCTAGATACTGAACCCGGCCCTTGTTGCTGCCAACTCTGATGGGCAGAAGGGTTACATGATGTTGCAATTCTTGGAAAGGCTTCTAATCATCAGGAGACAAGAAGTGGTGGACACCACTGCCTCATCTAGGGATGACTAGGAAATGGCTGCTGGAAATAACTGCTCCTCTTTCTGAATGTGCTCCTCATTTTATTGCTCATCTTGCTGCAGTGTGAGGAAGTACATCCTGGGGAAGATGACTTTGTAGGGAAGGCAATTCTAGCCTTTTGAGCAGCAGGGATTGATTTCCTTGGAGATTGCATGTCCCAAGGTGCCAAGTAGGACCAAGACTGAATGTTGTAGAAATGAGGGGTTGAGGCCTCGGGGTGCATACTCAGGTGAATCCTCCTCCCTAGATCCCTTAGGTCTCTGTCCATGATGTCTGGTTCTAGATTCCCTGTCTGTCCAGAAGGAGTCAAAGAGTGGGGCTGAGATGAGTGGGTAGGGGATGACTCTCTGCTGTGCTCTGAGGGAGAGGTGCAAAAATATTCCTCTAGTGGCAGGCCACTCTAACAGGTGTTTGAGGGTGAGCTAATGTCCTCCTTTATTGTCAGTACTGAAGATGTGGTTGGCCCCGCCACGATATGGTTACTTTGTTACCCAGAATTTTGCCCCAAGGCACCCCAATAATGGTCTGTCTATGGACTGTAAGCCAATTGTCAATTTGGCCCATTCAATGGGTTACAGGAGGTGGCCTGCCCTAAGGAAATTACCCAGGCTTTACCAGGGACTTTGTCTCTGACCCTTAGATGACTTCCCAGAACGAACTAGCTCTGTTTACCGTTGAGAGGATATGGATACAGCTCTCCACTCAAGGATTGCCACCCAAGCAGTAATTATTCAAAAACAAACTAATGGTTATTTCAGGGGTTGGCAACCTTTCCGAAGTGGTGTGCCGAGTCTTCATTTATTCACTCTAATTTAAGGTTTCGCGTGCCCGTAATACATTTTAATGTTTTTAAAAGGTCTCTTTCTAGAAGTCTTTAATATATAACTAAACTATTGTTGTATGTAAAGTAAGTAAGATTTTTTAAATGTTTAAGAAACTTAATTTAAAATTAAATTACGATGCAGAGCCCCCTGGATCAGTGGCCAGGACCCGGGAAGTGTGAGTGCTGCTGAAAATCAGTTCGTGTGCTGTCTTCGGCATGCATGCTATAGGTTGTCTACCCCTGGTTTATTTAAACACATACATCAATTACAGTATATTCAATAATCAACAGAATAATGCAATAATGCAAGCTACCATAAGGTGATGCAATGAACTATACCAGTGGCTCTCAACCTTTTCAGACCACTGTATCCCTTTCAAGCATCTGATTTGTTTTGTGTACCCCCAAGTTTTACCTCACTTTAAAACAAAATCAGACATAAAAATACAAAAGTGTCACAGCACACTATTACTGAAAAATTGCTGACTTTTTCATTTGACCTTATAATGATAAAATAAATCAACTGAAATATAAATATTGTACCTACATTTCAGTGCAACTTGTGGCAAATTACTGGCACTATATTGATGGGTCCTGAACTTTCTCTTCTTGTGGGGGATTCAGGGAGCCTATTTCTTGCCCCTGAATAGGGTATTAACTGTCCCACTAGTATCCTAGAGGGGAGAAGGGGAGAGGGAGGGACCCAGGCCCACCCTCTACTCCGGGACCCAGCCCAGGGGCCCTGAGGATAGCGGTAAATCACTTGGATTAGCTATTCCTTCCCCTGGCTACTTTCCTCTCCTACCCTTCAGCTTGTGGGGGCTTCCTGCTCTCTCTCTGCACAAGCCAGGTGTTCCTTTACCTAGGGTCTGCGTCTTTCTTAGCTTACTGCAGCACTTCTCCAAACTCTGCTCTGCTTTCCTCCAAATTGCTCACCGCTCCAACGCCTACCAAACTGCTCACCGCTCTGACGCCTACCAAACTGCTCACCTCTCTGACGCCTCCAAACTGCTCACCGCTCCGACGCCTCCAAACTCCTTCCAAACTCCCTCCCCTATCTGCCTGAAGCAGGGTTTTTTATTAAGGCCTTAATTGACAGCAGGTGTTCCAATTAACCTGCTGCCTGCTTCCCTAGTCTACAGGGAGCCCCTCCCTAATGAGCCTTGAGTTAATATATCTCCCCTCAAGCACTCTGCCACAGCTCCCTGACCCTCCTCTATTACAAACTTTACAAAATAACATTACACTATTATTACACATTAAATAACATTGCTAAGTAAATACCCTGTTTCCCCGAAAGTAAGACATCCCCCAAAAATAAGACGTACTTCAAGTTTTGCCTCTCGCTGTAATATAATGTAATGTAATTTTGGGAGCAAAAATTAATATAAGACACTGTCTTATTTTCGGGGAAACACGGTAACATTCTATGAATGGTGATCAGGCTATTATAGAACGGGTGGGGTTAAATCAATTCAGAAGCAGACATCCTGCTTTATTTACAACCATATCCATGAATTCTTTATATTTCAAGTTGATTATACTTATTCCTACTCTTCTTCAAATCCCTCGGATTTGTCTAGGTCCTTCTGCTCTGTCAAAATGATTTCAGCTCTTCGATGGATTCTTCTGCCTGCTTCTCCAGTCTCCACTTTCTGATCTGCTCCACCCGATCTGATCTACCTGTTGCTCCACCCGATCTGCTCCAACTGCTAAACACACACTAAAGCCTGTCAGCTCTCTGCCTTATGTATGCTTATTGACCCTTTCTGATTGGTTGCTCTCTCAATTAGTATAGTCCCTTCCAGGTGGGGTGATACCCTGTTCGGCCAATTAGCTTTACTTGTTATTTGAGCTAGACCTCGCTGAGAACCTCCTTCTCACTCGACTGACCCTTCCCTTCAGGTATTTTGGGGCAAATTTAATCTCGCCCTGTTGAACTTTACTTCACTTCAGTTACCTGCACGTTATTGGTCAGTTCAGCCTAAATCCTCCATTTTGATTTTCTAAGGTAAAATCATTGCAGACACCATTTTAGATTTCTAGTTAACTTTGACTTAACCTATCGCTATTGAATATTTATAAAAAGCCTTAAATCTCCAACTAACTACATTTTTGTGCATGTTAAGTATTATGATACTATCATCACTTTTGTTATGCTAATTGGGGCAGGTGAAAGTTTTGATGTTTTCTCCCTCACTGCATGCTTACAGCTGCGTGGCTGATTGCTCTCCTTGGCGCTGCTGCTTTTCTTACACAGGAGAATGCAGCTAAAAGCCTCTTGTATCAAGGTAGCACTGTGCATGGCACTCTCACGGTACATAGTAGTGGTGACTCAGGCTGTGCAGTCATTTTTAAATCACTCACTGCCAAAAAACAGTGCTGAGAAGGTCAATGTCAAGAGCAACCGCTCTGTAGTAGCCGGTAATGGGGTTATGGGTAGTGAGGTCACCAGCACATTGTGCACCAATGACATTACTGAACAGTTGATACTCGGTGAAGGACTGATCTCCATTCAAGACTAACAGTGGTAGATGACGTCTCTGTGAAGGTGCTGGAGCAACCCTGATTTGTGTCATGAACAAGTCTTTAACTGAGCAGTTTGAGGCCATCTAGGTATGCCTGTCTCTACTTGATCCCTCAGAGGATGACCTCAGACTGTGCTCACTGCTCCTTCCTACCCCTTTCGGAAGACTGGGTGGAGGAGGACTTAGCTGCTTTCAGAAGATGACACCTTCTTGGATGGATGAAGCCAGGAGCTCAGGGATAAGCTGATGCTCATAGGAGCACTCAGAGATGCAGTCTGCTTGTGTCTGTTACAGGTGTTTCCCCTCTGGAGCTGAGGATGGCCTCACTGAGTGCTCCAGGAGAAAAATCTTAAATTGGGTTTCTCTAGCCTTCTGAGTTCTTTTGGAGAGAGAATGATACATTGAACACCCATTGGGGAGTGTCTACCGTGTGTGCCCATCTATCAGCTGGATAGCCAGAAGAGGAGGAAGTTTTAAAGCCTGGGGACTTCGCTTCAGATAAAAGGGCTAAAACCTAGTACCAGGGAAGACCCTAACTCTGGGGGGGGGGGGGGAAGATGTTTTGAACAGTGGGTGGGTAGTAACAACTAATCCTAACACTACACAAGCTACAATGATACTATTTACATTACTACTAACTATATACAAAAGGGATTTATATCACACAGCACAAGACGGATTTCATCTCACAGCCCCAGGAGGTAAGAGCCCTTTGGCTAAGACTATATTCAAAAACATACCTCAGATATACAATGATCTAATCACAGTAGCTATGTGAGGAGGGGGAGGGAGTACAAATCTAGAAGCCACAGGCAGATCTGAAACATCTAGATCTAAGGATCTGGCAAATTAACAATGGAAATGAGAAACACTCGTGCACATAAGGCATGAGGAAATGAGGCTATGTGGCTCTCTGAAATGGATGCTTTGTTTATATCTATGACAGGAAGCGAGTCATGAGGGGAAGCTGGTGAAGGCACTAGGGATATGTGCTTCCGTGAAGCAAAGACAGATGGAGCTTTGGAAATAATAGTACTTTCCTTATTCAAGTTTCCTTATTCAAGTTTCTTGTTCACTGGCAGAGGAGAAAGCAACTTTTCCTTTACTATGCACCTGGACAATCATCGTAACCCCAATACCATTGTCACTCTTACAGAAACATGTGCCTTGTGTGGGACTCCCATTACATCAGTACAGTAAAACCTCAATATAACGGACTAATCTGGGCGAGGGGGTGTCCGTTAAAGCCGAAAGTCCGTTATTTAATAATTTAAATATTTAACCCGGGCGGGCTGGTAGCGGGGAGCCGGCAGGCAGCCCGTCCGCTGCCTGGACCCGGGCGGCAGCGGGGAGCCGGGAGCAGCCAGCCCGCCCGCAGGCGGGAGCCGGCAGCCAGCCCGCCCGGCCGCTGCCGGGACCCGGGAGCCGGCAGCCCGCCCGCAGGCGGGACCCGGGAGCCGGCAGCCCGCCCGCAGGCGGGAGCCAGGAGCCAGTAGCCCCCCCGCCCGCAGGCGGGAGCCGGGAGCCGCCAGCCCGCCCGCCCACAGGCGGGAGCCGGGAGCCACCAGCCCGCCCGCAGGCAGGAGCCAGGAGCAGCCAGCCCGCCCACAGGCGGGAGCCGGGAACCAGCCAGCCCGCCCGCAGGCGGGAGCCGGGAGCAGCCCGCCCACCCGCAGGTGGGAGCCGGGAGCTGCCAGCCCGCCCGCAGGCGGGACCTGGGAGCAGCCAGCCCGCCCGCAGGCGGGAGCCGGCAGCCAGCCAGCCAGCCCGCCCGCAGGTGGGACCCAGGCCGGAGCCGGCAGCCCCCGAATAACGGATTTCGGATGCATCGGAAATTTTGTCCGTTGCATCCGATGTCCGTTAAATCTGGGTCCGTTAAATCGGGGTTTTACTGTAGTTGTTTACACAAAGTTGTTTACATCAAGAGTAGCATATGGCTAAATGACTGTAATAGAATCATAGAATCAGAATAATAGAATATCAGGGTTGGAAGGGACCTCCGGGGGTTTTCTAGTCCAACCCCCTGCTAAAAGCAGGACCAATCCCCAACTGAGTCATCCCAGCCAGGGCTTTGTCAAGCCTGACCTTAAAAACCTCTAAGGAAGGAGATTCTACCACCTCCCTAGGTAACCCATTTAAGTGCTTCACCACTCTCCCAGTGAAAATGTTTTTCCTAATATCCAACCTAAACCTCTCCCACTGTAACTTGAGACCATTACTCGTAGTTCTGTCATCTGCTACCACTGAGAACATCCTTCCTCTTTGGAACCCCCTCTTAGGTAGTTGAAAGCAGCTATCAAATCCCTCCTCAGTCTTCTCTTCTGTCTGTCAGCTTCTTCCTGCTACCAGCCTGCGCTATAGTGTACATGCTACACAAGGAATAAGAGAGACAAAGGGATCAATTCCCAGCTGGGAAAGCCAGGCTGTGGTCCTACCCCACCATACCTTGATTCTCTGACCATTAGTGAGAGGGTCCAGGAGAGACAGGAAGCAGAGGATGGATTCTCAGCAGAGTACAAATCTTCTCTCATCTACTTTCAGTGTAACGAGGAACAGAAAGAGAAGCATATCCAGTATAGAGCCTGCAGCATCAATGCTGGTCATTTTCCTAGAACTCTGAACTCTGCCAAAAAGACCTGGAGAAGCAATTGCTTTATTTCTTGTTTTATTTTGGAAAGAACTGAAAGAGCCCACCAGGGTTGTGGCAGAAGACTTGCTGCCCTGGCTTAGAGAACTGAGGGAAGCCCGGATTGTCCCCTCTGAATTGAGAGGCTAAAGTCTTAAAAGGACTGGTCTATTATTTTTCCTTGGACATTTTAATTTTAGCGCCTAAGACTATCAACCCTGCCTAACATTGAGCACAGTCACTCTGCTACATCTGAATTTCAACAGCAATCAGGAAGACTTCTGTGGTACAAACTCCTGACACTATCGCTGTCTATTTCCTATGGCTAAAGCATAATTAAAATCACTGAGGACAGTATGCAGTTGGTAGCATGTCCTTGTTTCAACAGAACATGAAAATGAAGTTAAAGAGAAGTCTTGGTAAAGAATGTGTCTTATGATTTGTCCATTGTCTACAGCCAAGCACTGAGGTACAATCGGATTTGCTCCAACCCCTCAGACAGAGACCAACACCTACGAGATCTTCACCAAGCTTTCTCAAAACTACAATACCCACACAAGGAAATAAGGACACAGATCAACAGAGCCAGACGTGTACCCAGAAGCCTGCTGCTACAAGACAAGCCCAAGAAAGAAAACAACAGAACACCACTGGCCATCACCTACAGTCCTCAGTTAAAACCTCTGCAACGCATCATCAGTGACCTACAACCCATCCTGGACAATAATCCCTCACTTTCAAAGGCCTTGGGAGGAAGGCCAGTCCTGGCACACAGACAACCTGCCAACCTTAAACAAATTCTCAACAGCAACAGCACACTGCACCACAATAACTCCAACTCAGGAACCAATCCATGCAACAAACCTCGATGCCAACTCTGCCCACATATCTACACCAGCAACACCATCACAGGACCTAACCAGATCAACCATACCATCACTGGCTCATTCACCTGTACATCAACCAATGTCATATATGCCATTATATGCCACCAGTGTCCCTCTGCTATGTACATTGGCCAAACTGGACAGTCCCTACGAAAAAGGATAAATGCACACAAATCAGATATTAGGAATGGCAATATACAAAAACCTGTAGGGGAACACTTCAACCTGCCTGGACATTCTATTACAGATTTAAAAGTCACCATACTGCAGCAAAAAAACTTCAAATCCAGACTGCAAAGGGAGACTGCAGAACTTCAATTCATTTGCAAATTCAGCACACACACTCTTGGATTGAACCGAGATCTACAATGGTTGGCTCATTACAGACATTGTTTCTCGTCTCTCCATGTTCACACACCCCATTCAAATGCTAGAAGAATAATCCACACTCCCTGATCGGAGATAACAAGCTGGCTCAGCTTAATTGGACTAACCTTTTCACCTCCCACCTGGCTCTTACCTACTTTTCTATACTGCCTGTTTGTGAACACTTCCACTGCCTGCATACGACGAAGTGGGTATTAGCCCACGAAAGCTCATGCTTCAAAACTTTATAGTTAGTCTTTAAGGTGCCACAGGACTTTGTTACCTCTGCTATTCCAGACTAACACGGCTACCACCCTGATTCTTATGATTTGGTTTCCCCTCTAAATATGAAGGTATTATGCTGGTATATGACCAACTCAGACTTCAAAATGTTTACTAAACACTTGACGAAAGTTGTTCTGCCAGTGCCTTAGGAATCCTGACATAGTTAACATTCTCTTCATCTCCCAAACTGTCATGAGATGAATCTCTTCTTCTCTGATGATAGAGAAGGAAAGTAATTTTGGATTAGCATCAATGATAAACTCTCTAATAGGCTTTCTAATAACTAGGTTCTGACAGCTGTCAACTTTTTTCTAGCACTCTTCAGCTGAATTGCCTTGCCCTGGAAAAATAAAGCCCCAAGAAATCCCCCTGGCCAGATGTTACTGTAGAAGGTCTGAATTTCAATCCAGATCTGAATGAGCTGGCTCCTCACAGCTAATTTTTATCTTTATGATACCTGAAAAATCCCTGAAACACAAGGAATTCAAAATCCAGTCCAAATTCTGGGGCTCAGACTCATCACTAATATCTCTTTTTATCTTCCTTTTTATAATGTCATGGAGAAAGATCTTTAAATCTGAATCTATCTATCTATCTATTATTATTAGCTATTACACTACTTCCTAATGACCCCAATCAGGGTCCCATTGTACTAGGCTCTGTACAGACAAATAATGGAAAAACAGCCTGTCTCCTGAAGAGTTGTCAATCTAGGAGTACTTATATAGTTCCACCAATGTAATATCTGAGTGTCTTGAAAGATTTTAAAAGTAGAAATAACAATGACAGTCTCTTATTCACTCTTTCTTCCTTCTTAGCCTGTGGGAGATATAGCTTGATTAGGATTATTCTTTTAAACAGGGTGAGTGGGTGTGTTGTGTGTCTATTAGAAGAGATTATTGAGGGGAAGCCAAATCAAAGAAATTAGTTTTTCACTTAGTTCTGCATGTGGTGAGACTTAAGTCTTGCAAGGTTCCATCATCCAGGCCCAGTTCTGTCTTCAGCACGCATTTGCTCCAATCCCTCAAACAGAGACAGACAAGATCTCTAACAAGCATTCTTAAAACTACAATACCCACCCGGGGAAGTGAAAGAAACAGATTGACAGAGCCAGAAGTGTACCCAGAAGCCACCTACTACAGGACAGGCCCAACAAAGACAAAACCAGAACACCATTAGCCGTCACCTTCAGCCCCCAACTTAAACCTCTCTAATGCATCATCAAAGACCTACAACCTATCCTGAAAGATGATCCCTCACTCTCACAGATCTTGGGAGACAAACCAGTCCTTGCTTACAGACACCCCCCCAATCTGAAACAAATACTCACCAGCAACCACACAACATAAACACTAACCCAGGTACCTATCCTTGTAACAAAGCCCGATGCCAACTCTGTCCTCATATCTATTCAACTGACACCATCATAGGATCTAATCACATCAGCCACACCATCAGAGGCTCATTCACCTGCACATCAACCAATGTGATATATGCCATCATGTGCCAACAATGACCCTCTGCTATGTACATTGGCCAAACCGGATAGTCTCTACGCAAAAGAATAAATGGACACAAATCTGACATCAGGAATCATAACACTCAAAAACCAGTAGAACACTTCAACCTTCCTGGCCATTCCATTAAAGACTTGAAGGTGTCAATTTTAAAACAGAAAAACTTTCAAAACAGACTCCAACAAGAAACTGAGGAACTGGAATTAATTTTCAAATTGAACACAATAAACCAAGGGCTAAACAGGACTTGTGAATGGTTTTCTCATTACACTAATTGATTGCATTTCCCTAGTTAATTTACCTCCAATAGTTGTTATCTCCTGTAAGAGACAGAGATCCATTTCAAAGGGTATTTTTTTCTCCTTCTGATAATGATAATCCAAATTAAACAGCTTCGTAGAATTGGTATGCTAATGTACCGCCTTTTTTCTTTCTTTCTGTGTACATAAATACATCATACTTCTGTTCCATTCTATGCATCCGATGAAGTGGGCTATAGCCCACGAAAGCTTATGCTGAAATAAACTGGTTAGTCTCTAAGGTGCTACAAAGTCTTCCTCGTCTTATTTACGGATACAGACTAACACGGCTGCTAATCTTAAACAAGCCTCCTGTTATTGGTCAACAATTTCAAGGTTCTGTTGGAATATAGCAGTCTCGAGAAATCATATTTAAAGAGGGAGAGGTGATCTCTCAGGCCCAGTGCAATGCAGGGCTTTAAATATCAAGACATCAACCTCAAATGGGACTGTGTATTCCATGGGGAGCCAGCACAAAGGGCAGAATACCAAGTTGCTCCGCTCGTAGTGACCTGCATTGCTAACCAGATGTGTTTCTCTGATTTTCTACCAGTTAAAACATGGTGCAGTTGTATGTGTGTGACTTCATTCCAAAACTAAGGAGCTTCAGTACATACGTTTGGATGTCATAAATGTGTGAACTACTGTGGTCAGGTCTGGAAGTGCATCTTTCTTCTGACCAGTTGTATTCCTCCGAGGGGACTAAATCAGTTTACCTTTGTTTTTAAGGCTGACTGCAGTGTATGTCTATGTAATAGGGTTAGATGCAAAGCAAAATACAGCACAACACTGAACCCATGCCATAGGCTTAAAATGACAAAATCTCACTGATTTTCCATCACAATTTTGCTACCTCTGCTACACTACATCTCCATTTTGTGATAAAGTAATTTTCTTATAATACAATGATACAGTAAGATAAAGAGAAAAGACTGACAGCAGCTAATAATGGCATCAGTATCATCACTATGTATATATAGCATATAGCATTGACTAGTGAATCCTCTCAACAACCCTGTAAGTGTAAGGTCATATTTTTATCTCCATCTTGCAGATGACGACAATTAATGTGGAGTGTAAGAGCTGGATTCTGCACCACTGATGTTAATAGTTGGTTTCAGCCGAAGTGAAGATCAGGTTCTGAATTATTTGTTTAAGGCCAGGGTGAGTCAGTGTGGAAGCAGAGAAGAGAACTGATTTCCTGGCTCCCAGACCTGTTCTCAAACCACTCTGTCTGAAAATGTAGCTTACCAGCTTACATGTTGGTAGGATAAGCAACACATGTGCCCAGCTGAATTCACCTCACAATCAGTTAAACTTAAACCTTGACAAAAGTTTGGGCTTGTCCTAGGAGCTCATTTCACTGTTAAGGCAGTTCAGTCAGAATGGCAGATAAAGATTGCCTTTGGCTCCAATTCATTATTCTGTCAAGGATTTAGCCATGTCAACCAATTAAAAATTATGTGTGACCAGTTGAAAATAATTGTACTTGTTAGTTTTTCCCAGTGACAGTAACGTTGAATCCTTGAGAGAATAGCGATTTGTGAGTAATGCCAGTTGCTTATAATTTCATCCTTTTCCAGCTCTCTATTTTAGTCTCCCTCAGGAGTTTTTTCCAAAATGACATCTTTTTATTTAATAGATTCCGCTGTCTTTTTCTGATATGCAGAGATTAGCTGCAGGCTCCTCTAACCTTGACCCATGTTGCCATGTCATATAAATTATTCAGAAAGTTTAGTTTTTGAAGTGGGCACTAATTATATAACTTAACTCCCAGATAAAACAGACACAGAGAACTTGAAGGGGCTCACAAGATTATCTTCCCCTGAAGTGGAGTCTTGGTGTATCAATTATACACGAAATTTATTTCAACACTGTCAGTGTACTCCTTGGCATTTTTCATTTTTTAAGTTTTAGGGTTTTTCTCAAGCACATCTTGTTTCTCTCCCTCCTTATTTTATTTATTTATGCTACTTTTCTTTTTGGGTTATTAAATGCTCAAAGTAATGAAATGTGAAAGGTAAATTTGTAACACCAAGAAAAAAGTGATAGGTTACAGAGCAGCATTTTTTCCCTCATGACACTCAGCTTCTGCCAGTCTCACTGTCTTCAGTACTTGATTCCTCATTTGCACTGGGACTGCAGCTCTGGATTAAGACTGAGCATCACCATGTATGCAGGAGATGTGTAGAAGATAAATTAATTGCACCAGCAAATATTTTTTGTTTATTATTTCTGCTGGTGGCTGCTTTGTTGCCCAGATTCTCCTGTTCCTCTGAATCATTTTTTGGGGGAAGAGAATTTCTGTTCTGCGAGACAAAATTTCAACACTGAAATTTCCTTTCATAGCCTATCAGGCCAAAACGTTGACATTTACCACAGAAGAGAGAGTCCAAAATATTTCATTTCAGAAACATTCAAACAATCTTTCTGCAACAAGGGTGGAGGGATAGCTCAGTGGTTTGAGCACTGGCCTGCTAAACCCAGTGTTGTAAACTCAATCCTTGAGGGGGCCATTTAGCAATATGGGGCAAAAATTAGAATTGATCCAGCTTTGAGCAGGGAGTTGGGCTAGATGATCTCCTGAGGTCCCTTCCAACTCTGAGACTCTATGATTTAATGTCTAAATATGATAATACATTTGAATATTAAATAAAGCCATCAAGATAATATAACAACACTTAAAACTAATTACAAATTAAGCTAAATCAAAGTGAGAAAGGCAAAACAAAATACTCCATTTTAATTCAAACTGTTTCAAAAATGTTTCCACTGAAAATGTAACCAAAATCAACACCTTCCTGCAAAACAATAAGATTTTGAAACAGCATTGTCCAACAGAAAATGATTAGTGCTATTGAATTTCTCCTTTTTATATTTGTCTTTGAAGTTATAACATTAGAAATGTGCTATATGATTGCCTGGCTCCTTAAAATGTGGACAATTCGCTCTTCTCCTTGAACCTAGGACTCACCCTCTCAAGCCAAATGAGCTGAATCAGGGATCAAGACAACAGGACACCCTGGGGCGTACTCGAGAGCAGAGCCAAGGATCAGAGCCAGGGATTAGAAGCCAAATGCCCAAGCCAATGAGTGAGCCAGAGACGTGGTTGAAAAGCAGAGCCGGGGTGTCAAGGATGGGTGTCAAGGCACAAGAGCAAGTGAGGCAGAAGCAAGCACAGTGAGCAGGGTGCAACCTGGAAATGGGGTGATATTGAGCCCTCTTGTAAACCAATCTGGTCCTCCTCTCATGTTGTGACAAGCTGCAGACTGCTCTCAGTCCTGCACTCACACATTTACACAGGCAGGGACATACCTAGCTGCAGTTACATGAACGCTTCTCCTCAGCCATTCATGAACTAATAATAGAGAGACTCCAGCCAATTGCCCACAGCTCCCTGCACCCCTGGACTGTACCGTCCTGCCCTGATCAAAAGCCTGAGCACTAAAAAATCAATACCTAGTTGGCCCTTCCCTCAATATGGAGAGGACATGCACCAGTTTCTGTTCACTGAGTAGATTTCCCATGCACTTCATAGGTTTAGGTGAAAAATACAAAACAGATTTATCAACTAGCGAGAGACAGATGTTAAGTGATTATAAGTAGTGAGTATGCAGATCAAAGCAGATTACCTAAGAAATTAAACAAAACACAAACTAAATTCTATAAACTAGACTGGGTATGAATTAAGTAGTGCTTCACTCTGATGGTACAAACAGTCCTCCAATCTTCCATACACAGTCAGCGTCACCTTCTTCCCCCCTGGAACCTCTTTCCCCAGTTCAGTCTTTGTTCCTAAGGAGCTTCCAAGTGTTGAATTGTAAGGGGAGTGAGGCCAAGTGATGATGTCACTTCCCTTCTTTTATAGCTTCTTTCAGTTTGTTGGAAAGAGCTTTGCTTATTACCTAGGAGTCAACCCCCTAGATCAAGCTTCCTGCATTGCAAACAGCCCCTGAGATAGTCATCGGGCATATGGATTCCCTTTAATGGGGCCATTAGCACTGTTTAACTTCTTCATCGTTGTACCTTAAAGGCCAGATGTGGGCGTTTCCAACTTCATAACATATTTCAGTAACACACAAAACTTAATAACTTCACATACAATGATAGCACATACAATCCAACAGGATATTAATGTTTAAGAGATCAAGAGTTTTAGCATGATACCTCAGAAAACATACTTTGTACAAAACATATGAATATGGGGGTGCCAGGGTGTTGCTTTGGGGCACAGAGTGTCACAGTGGTAGCTAGCTCTACCTCTTCACCAATTAGGAACTGTCATAAATCAGGCAGTCTGTGCTGGGATCAGCTGTGTTGAGTGTGTTGCTAGAAGACTGACTCCACTGATACAGTACCACTCAAGTTTGAGATGATCCAGCCTGATTACTATGGGTACAGTTTGCACCCATGGGCCCTACCTAAAGCTGCCCCAGTAGATAGTCTCTAGAGTTGTTCATATTATTGCTGCTGTGAATATTGAACCATCAATTGGCTTTGCTACTATTACCACATGAACTGCTACGGGGCAGCTATTTAGGATTGGTGGAGCCATGCCAATCACTTAATCAAATCCCACATTTTCCTGTTTAACTAATGGGGTTTTATGGTCCTTCTGACTTTATCGCTTAGCCACAAACCTTACTGCAGTAGAAATGCTGGGATTGCTTTAGCTGAAAAAATCCTTTTTCCTGAGCATTTTTATTTTGAACTGCTCCAGCTACAGAACACAAGAGAGAGAGAGAGAAAAAAAAGATTCCTTATCTCAGGGGTTGTCCCTGACACTCTTTAGATCTGTCCACCTCATATATTACTTCCCCCTATGCATTAGTCCCACATGTCATCACACACACAGTACTGGTGTAGAGATTCAATGGTTTGCAGGAGGTCAGGTCCAAATAGGAACTCTTAATTAGTATTTCCTTGAAAACAGAAAAAATAATAGCTCCAGGTATTAAATCTTGGTATGTCATGGAGCAGAAGAAAAAATATTAATAGTTTTTACTAGGACTTGCTCTGATACAGATCATCATCATCCAGTCCACAAATCCTTTTTATTCTCCAGTATTGTTATCTATTTGTAATTACAACACTGGAAAAAATACTAGTTCACAACGCCTCCTTGTAACATGTTATTGTGGGGTACCTTACAGATGTCACTGTCTTCTCCTCCTCAAACTGAGTGGTTTCATCCTCTTAAATTCCCTTCCAAAGACAGTTGCTTTCAGGAGGCTGTAGTTTTGTGCCAACTCCTCATCTGCACCCTAATAATCCTGAGCTTCCCTCTGAGGAAAGGGGCCAGTCTGGAAGCTCAAGCCTCCCTGACCCAGCTGCCAACCATGGACACCCTCTCAACAGTTAATAACTACGTCTTCAGCTCTTCCTCAGATTCCCAGTCAGGCAGCCCATGTTGGGATTTACACATGAGTTGCTTTTGCCTCTACGCTCCTCAAGGTTTGAGCCCATCAGTTTTTGGAAGTTGTGCCCCAAAGTTATTACTAAGAAATGATAAAACAAAGCACCGTGTCTTCTCATGTGTTTGTTCAGCACCTGCCAAAAGGGGGCCTATTCCTGATTGGGCCTTTGGGTACCACTGTAATATAAGTAATCATGAGAAGCATTTATAGGGATGGAGCAGGGTATTTTATCCCTACCAAAGACACAAAGTCCATGAACCTACTTGGTAGCTGGTTTATAAAAATGTGTATGTCCATTCACTCTTGCAGGAGATGCAAAGATTCTGCAGTGGACACCATTTTAAAATGCTATCCATCCAAAATGGATTTAACTGATTTTTCAAGTGTGCCCCCAAATTCTCTTCACAACCATCTGTCAAGCAGCTTCATCTGGGGAACCAAGTGGTAGGTGAGTGGTAGAGGAAAAGGACAATTCATCTGTCTACTATACTCAGGCTTTGGGGCTATGGGTTGAACTGGAATAACAGATGCTGTCCCGTCATGATTTTGGAACCAGTGGGTCTGTAATAACTATGCTGAAGGGTAGGGATAGGATACAGAGGGACCTAGACAAATTAGAGGATTGGGCCGAAAGAAATCTGATAAGGTTCAACAAGGACAAGTGCAGAGTCCTGCACTTAGGACGGAAGAATCCCATGAACTGCTACAGACTAGGGACCGAATGGCTAGGCAGCAGTTCTGCAGAAAAGGACCTAGGGATTACAGTGGATAAGACTCTGGATATGAGTCAGCAGTGTGCCCTTGTTGCCAAGAAGTCTAATGGCATTATGGGCTGTATAAGTAGGGGCATTGCCAGCAGATCGAGGGACGTGACCATTCCCCTGTATTCAACATCGGTGAGGCCTCATCTGGAGTACTGTGTCCAGTTTTGGGCCCCACACTACAAGAAGGATGTGGAACAATTGGAAAGAGTCCAGCGGAGGGCAACAAAAATGATTAGGGGCCTGGAGTGCTTCACTTATGAGGAGAGGCTGAGAGAACTGGGATTGTTTAGTCTTCAGAAGAGAAGACTGAGGGGAGATTTGATAGCTGCTTTCAGTTACCTGAAAGGGGGTTCCAAAGAGGATGGATCTAGACTGTTCTCAGTGGTAGCAGATGACAGAACATGGAATAATGGTCTCAAGGAATGCAGAAAGCAGAACCTGAGGGGGCATGTGACCCTGCGTGTCCCACACCTCATGCATCACCTCTGCTCTAGGTGCTACTACAACACTGCTATTAATAATAATATAATGACAATAATGTATTATTTAGTTTATGGATGTGGCTTCAGTTTGAATTTCTTTCTGTTTAAATAGATTATTTTTAATTCTGTTGTGGTTTTGAATTCACTTTGCAGAGAGCGATACACCTCTGCCCACATGGGAATGTAAGATCCAGAGTGCATGTTAAACTTGAAGGATCTGCTTCTTTCCCACTCACATTGACAGGTTGTTACACAAGTGAAGTGTGATAGATGTTTGTGGAGTTATTCCTAGCTAATACCAGTGTAAGTGAGAGATAAATTGGGCACTGATGGTCCAGTCTGCTGTCCATCAAATTGGTGTAAACTCAGTAATTCCATTAACTTCAGTAGTGTCATTTTGAAACTACAATAATTCAACCAAGGGCAGGATTTGTCTTAAACTTACAGGAATGCAGCATTGAGGAGACTGGATTTTTAAACAGGGACACTGAGCCACATTTCGTCCATGTGCCTCAGTTGATAGCAGTGGTTTTGCACAGGTGTAACTGAATACATTTGATCATTGTTTTCGGGTAAGCAACATGTAGGAAATAATTCTCCATGATAAATGTTGTGACTGTGTTTACCTTTCTGAGGGTGAGGGAGTCTCTCTTTCTTTATGTTAGAAGAAAAATAAGTCTATGAAAAAATAGAGCAGAATAACTGTTATTCAAAAGATACAGAAAAATAGACCAGTGATTATCTTTTTCACCAAGACAACCACTTTGTTAATTACGATGCATCAAAGGCATGAATGAGCCTGCAGCACTCGAGACAAAAAGATAGCAATCAAATCAGGGATGATAGTGCTGTGCTGTCATGTTCAATATTTTAAATCCTAAAGACGACTCTTCAGTGGAATGCTTGTATGACTGGGATGCAAACATAATGTCATTCAGATAAGGCATTAAAGATTAGTTAGACTGAGCTAATTAACAGTGAAGCTTATGGTGCATTTTTATTAGAGATGAGCGAGAGACATGAAGTGTTTGGATAGGATATGAAAGTCCCCAAAGTTTGAGGATTTTCACTTAAGGGGTTCAGTCTATTATATAGGTTGCCACAAGGTTCAGATCTGGAGGCATCCATTTTCCCGATGTTTGGGGATGTTTGCATCTAGGGATATGGTTCATTTCTGTTTATTACCATGTCAAATTTTATACCCTCTGAAGCACTGTTGATTTCAATTGATTAACTCCCAGCACACGAGTTTTAATGCAATGACTTCTATTGTGATTTGGCTATAAAATGGGTGGCCTTGGGGTGAATCCCCCCCCCCCCCATCTTCCATGTATTTTTTATAGCATATGAATAAATATACTGGAGGAAAAGCAAAACTAGGGTAATTACATTTTAATTATGTGTTTAGGATAAACATATTGTAAGAACATGATCTAGCAGCAAAACAACAGGATCCTGACATGTGAGATTCTGTGTAGACAACAAATCATTTGACATATTCAATCTGCTTTGGTTCCTTTTGCTAACTAATCTATGCAGCAGCTCTAGTGAGTTACTGGATTTCAGAAAAATACATTGCAAGCTCCTGATGTGTATGCACTGCTGATAATGTATTGGGAGAAAGGTTATACTTTGCTTAGGGGCAAGCTAAATCCAGCTTTATTGGCATGCTCTTGTAGACACTCTGAAGATCAGTGGTGAATTAAAGTTGCAGTGCTATTAAAGGAACATTGACAATCTTTAGGAAACATCTAAAGTACTAAAGCAGATTCCTTTTACTTGTTGATGGATATAGAACATGTTGTTTTACTATGCACAAAGAACAAACAGATCCTTTCTGTCTGAATAACATATTTTTAGATTAATAGAACAACAGAAGTAACTTTCCCTTGAGAAAACTCATGGTGTGTGTCTTCTTTGACCGTGTGGGTTGGTCTAAGAACATATCAGACAATGGGAAAGAGCTAGCTATTTAAAGATGCAGTTCATCATGGGCATCACAGTTTCAGACACCAAATGAACATGGCAAGGATTTTCTTTCAAAGGAGTCCTGTCAAATGAGTACCATAGTGTTCTGCTGGAAAGGCAGAACAATGAGGCTAAGGCTACTGCTTATGTTGAATTTGATGAACTGATGTTCAGATCTGCTGTGGCAAACTCTTCACTCTGTGTGACATAGTGTGATGCTAAATAATTTTATATAGCATCTTTCCTCTACAAGCAGTCTTTCAGAAATGCTTTATACATTTAAAAGGGCTGAAGGACCTCCTTTCCCTCTCCTATTACAGAGATAAATCAAACCAGGCACTAGTACATTTTGGCCACTGCTTTGGAAATTAAGAGACATTCTGTATCTAGCTGGCATTGACATCTTTACAGTGAATGCCTTTTGATCAAGGTCTGTATTCCTTCAGCATATGCACTCCAGCACACACTGCCATGTTCCTCCACTGTATGTAGACTGCGAGTAAGCGTCGATGGTTCTCATTCATACAGATAAATTCCTGCTTGGGCTCATCCCCATTGCCAACAGATCATTTATTTCCAGCATCCATATCACACTGGGTTGGGTTCAAGTTCTAATGTTCATTTGGCCAGTGTCTTTAGGTATCCCCCTATCCTGCTTATTCTGCTCCAGGCTATTACAGGCTTATTACACTCATCCTGGAGGGCTGTAGCCTGTGACTGGCATTTGCTATGATATATTCATGTCTTCGTGCCACTTTCCATGCAAAGAAGTCTGTCTCTGGCTAAACAGATTATCGGGTTTGTTTGTTATTTTCTTTGCCCATTACTCCCTTGAGTCATTCTGTGCCCTTCTTTCTGATCCTAGAGGGGCAGAGCAGACTATGCCACAACTCTAGCCTGTGCTGGTTGCACGGTCAATATTCTTCACAAATGTGTGTGTGTGTGTGAGATTTTGTATAACTTGTGAGATTTCTGGTGCACATTACTGAGCACTGAGTGTGGCAAGTGTGCTTTCCACTGCAAGTGGGGATACCTAGCCTCCATGAGAATGGCTTCCCAGGGCCATTTCCTCCCCACACAGACAGAGCTAAATTATACCTCCTCTGCCTGCATGCATGTAGGGGCAAGGGGGGCGGGGGAGGTGCAGAAAGCCCATCCTGCCTCAGTACACCACCTACAGACAGCCAGAAGAGCAGGAAGGAGAGGGGACAGCTTGCTGGGGTGAGGAGAATCCCCCAATGCACAATTAGAGCTGGACTGGGGAGCAAGCAGCATTCCCAGGGTTCTACCCCCAGTAGCCAGGAAATATAATTCCTCAAGAGGCTGATGCTCAAGTGCCTCCACAGCATCTCTCAGCCTCGCAAGAAGCATAATAGAGCCGTCTGATGGGCTCTCATATGATAGCATTTTGTCCTGAAGCGATACTCTTCAAAGCACCATTTCTCCCTGTCAAGCCATTCCACATCTAAGGCGAGAAGCTCCTTTACAGAATCACTTCTACTCTCAGGCAAACTTTTTAAAGTATATAATATTGTTAGCAAAACTCGGTAAAGACTCCTCAAATTTTTCATCATGTCCTTTCATGCCATTTGCCACAAGACCTGTGGGAATATAACTTAATGTCTATAAGTGTGGGAGATGCCTGGATTTCACCTTCCTTCAAGGGGGAAAAAAAGCTTTTGTTTGTTTTATTTTTTAAACGAGAATTGAGGAAAGTCAGCCTTATGTTTTACGGGTATGAGGCAGGTACAGCAAGTGGGGGTGAGAGTTAAAAGATTGAAGAATAAATTTCCGTCGATACAATAGCTGCAGCAGCATCCATGTCTGTGTAATAGCAGCTCTGGTGAATAAAATAAGGGGGGGAAAAATCCCAGAAGGGCCAAGATTTTCAAAAGTAACTTGGGATTTTGGGTGCCTCAGTTTTCAGGCACCCAACTGGATCCCCGGAAAGTGCTGAGTGCCCATCTTTTGAAAACTCAACCTCCCTCTGAGATGTCTTAACATGGATACCTCAAAGCTGAGCATCCAAATCGTGAGTCACTTAAAAAAAATCTTGGCCATGTAAACAAAGGAAAAAACAGCTAAACTCAGCAATATAGTGGAAAGC
The DNA here is from genome assembly GCA_032164245.1 of Sternotherus odoratus. Lineage (NCBI taxonomy): Eukaryota > Metazoa > Chordata > Testudines > Kinosternidae > Sternotherus > Sternotherus odoratus. Next base: position 17,116,825 of record JAVMKO010000002.1, on the reverse strand, counting down.
AACAGAGCCGTCAGCTATAGTGGAACAGTCAGAACTCAATCCTGACTTCACTATGTCACAAAATCAAATGGTGCCACATCTACAAGGTGGGCACCAAGAGATTATAGACAGAAAAAACATTTTTTCAGTGAAGGATCAGGTTTTTTCCTGATTGACACATTTGGTTTACAAGTAACAAAGTTTGGATTCTGTATTTTGCTGCCACGACAAACACAAAATTAGAGTCACAAAAATGAGAATGATCAAACTATCCCAGAGGCAATCGATGGAAGTACGTGCAAAATTGTTCAGCACTTTCCCAAAAGGGATTCTAGTAGGTAAGTGTTCACAGTACTTTGAAGCAGAAATAAATTTTTTATTAAAGTTAATGTTTAAAATCAAAATATACACAAGTCAAGAAGGAAGGTACTGTACATCTGGGATCAGGCTTGGGTTATGACGGATTACAAGTATCGGTTACAAGGTTCACGAGATGCATACTATCACATAACCAGCACAGATTCAGATTGGAGTGTGGGAGATTTTAAAGCGTCAGTGGATAAGTGGCGTTGGATATGCCACCCATGGAATGTATTAAGACTCCAAGTCAGTAGTGATGTAGAAAATAAGTACATGGACGGGGTGTGTCTCTCGGTTCGTCAGGGAAGAAAATGGGCTATTTTCCCTGGTTGGAGGTCTCGATTACTCAACTGGTACTGACAGTGGCCCATGATGTGTTCTGTGTGGATGTCTCTGGACCACCTGATGGTATCGAACTAGTACATTCTATGGCAGCCAACATGAGGTTCCAACTGCTGGATAAGACACTTTCCATACTTAGAATTCCAGAGATAATGAAAGTGGAGATGACCTACCATTCCCTTTCAGGGGCAGAAATTTAAGAACTTTGCCAGATGTGTAGGGTTTCACCACAATAAGATTCAAGCCTAAATCAAATGAGCAAGTCAAGTGATTTCCCACAAAAGCCTATTAGGAAAGGTATTCTAGCTGCACATTGGGAAGAACTGGAGACGGGACATATAGACATTTCTATTCCACTATAAAGCTATGTCTCCTAGTATTATCAGACTGTCCCCGGCAAGTATTTTCAACAGCAATATTCAGAGAAAGTTACCTGAATATTCTCCACCACACAGGATGAGAGAAAAGAATGGAAGCAGGATGAGAAAGCAACAGAGACTTCACATCTCAGGAGCAGGGCCGGCGACAGGAATTTTGGGGCCCCGTACGCAGATCGTGCGGGCCCCCCCGCCAGTCTCCCGCCGCCCGCGGGCCCCCCCCCCGCCGGTCTCCCGCCGCCCGCGGGCCCCCCCCCCCCCGGCCGGTCTCCCGCCGCCCGCGGCCCCCCCCCCCCGGCCGGTCTCCCGCCGCCCGCGGGCCCCCCCCCCGGCCGGTCTCCCGCCGCCCGCGGGACCCCCCCCGGCTGGTCTCCCGCCGCCCGCGGGACCCCGCGGCCGGTCTCACGCGGCTCCCCCCGGCTGGTCTCACGCCGCCCCCGGCCCCCCCGGCCAGTCTCCCGCTGCCCGCGGGCCCCAACCCCCGCATACGCTTTGGCCGCGTGGCCGGCCGGGACAAGCAAAGGGGAACGGGGGGAGGCTGCTGGGTGCCGGGGGAGGGAGGCTGGTGAGCGCTGCAGCGGCTGCCCGGAGCCGCGCCTTACTCACAGCCCCGGCGACAAGGGGGTACAGCTGCATACCGGGCCCACCCCGGACTTCAGGGGGCCCCCCTGAAGTCCGGGGCCCGGTACAGCTGTACCCGTTGTACCACCCTGTCGCCGGCCCTGCTCAGGAGACCTGATCTTTGGCAAAGAGAAGAAAAGGAAAATGACTTACCCTATTCAGTGCAAAACTCATGGAAGTAACTGATATTAATGACCAGAGTCTGGTACTCTTACTCATATTAGGAAGCATTTTATTCCACATGTGGCCCAATTGACTTGAGTAGTGCTATTTATAGAGTAGGGGCTGGATCCACAAAGAGACATTGGGACTTGCAGGGCTCCTAACTTCTAGGCATTTTGCCATCCTGTGGAATTCACAGCCCTGAGTTAGGCACATAGGTTCCCTGTACAATACATGGGGATAGTTAGGCACCTTAGGAAGGGATCCACAAAAGGAAGCATGCTCAGTGTGGAGCTGCCTAATCTGGTCAATAGGAAATGCCTAGAAAAGTGATGTGATCTAAGCCCTGCCCTTCATATAGACGTAGGCACCTAACTCTGGGTAGGAGCTAGGCACCTCCATCTGCTTGGGATTCTCATCCAGAACCTTCTCCTGGAGTTAGGAACTTAAGCCCTTGCAAACAATGACACTGGCTGAAGAGGTAGCAGTGGCATCCCCGTTTAACTGTTAGCCTGGTGGTTACAGCACACATCCAGGTGGTGGAAGACCCTAGTTCAGTTCCCCTGCTCTTCTTGAGGTAGAGAAGGGACTTGAACTTGAGTCTCTCCACTTCCAGGAGACTACCCTGTGGGCTATTTAGGTTGCTCTCATTCTCTCCTGTTAAAGCTGTGCATAAATAACTAAATGAGCTTTGGAGTAGGAGGCCTGTGCCTCCTACATCCCAGGTAAGTGCACTAACCAATGGGCTGTAGAGTCATTGAGACTCTCTCTGGCCCAATGCACATTTAAGTATTTATACCAGGGGTCAGCAACCTTCGGCACGGTGCCCATCAGGGTAATCTGCTGGCGGGCCGTGAGACATTTTGTTTACATTGACCTTCCGCAGGTGTGTCTCCCTGTAGCTCCCAGTGGCCGCGGTTCACCATTCCCGGACAATGGGAGCTGTGGGAAGCTCTGGCCAGCATGTCCTTGTGGCCCACACCTTTTCCCACAGCTCCCATTGGCTGGGAACGGCAAACCGCAGCCACTGGGAGCCGCGGGGGGCCGTGCCTGTGGACGGTCAAACAAAATGTCTCGCGGCCCGCCAGCAGATTACCCTGATGGGCTGTGTGCCAAAGATTGCTGACCCCTGATTTATACACCATTAGAGCAGCTTCAACAGTAGAGACTGAGCCAATCTGAACAACCCAGTGGTTAGGGCACTCTCCTGGGAGTGAGAAGATTCCATTTCATGTTCATTCACCACATTAGGCCGAGAAGGGAATTGAACCAGAATCTCCCACCTCCGGGGTGAGAGCTCTAATGACTGGACTGAAAGTTGTAAAGCGGGTACCTCCTCCTCTGGCATTTTCTGAGGGGTAAAATCTGGTAGGAGGCTTCTGAGAGATCTTACTGGATCAATAGATAGGGGATTATCCCGAGTAAGTTGTCAGAATCTGGATCAAAATGATCCATGGTTACACCATGGAACAGAGGCCAAAAAATCACAGGGATTGGGGGGCGGGGGGAATAGAGCAGCATCAAACTGCAAGAAAAAATTCTGCTGTCAAAAAGTCAATTTTCATCACAGAAGAGGCTTGTCTTTTTCAAAATATCATCTGAACTGTCTTTTAAACTCAGAGAGAAAAATGTATCTAAAATGTTTTATTTTGGAATTTGTGTGTGTGATACTCTTAGGGAGTTATTTCAGAAAGTGTTTTGGGACTACTTAACACCTCTCCAATCTTAAAGAAGCAGATGTAACATTACTGGAAGTCACCAGGTGGTGCTATTACAGATAGTGAATTCAAAGGAACAAAGTGGGTTATCCTGAAGTTAAATCTTGGGGAAAATGCTGTTTGACAACTGAGCATATCTCCAGCAAAGTCTGTTCTGCCTGAATATCTCCTTCTGACTAGATTATTTTTAGATGTAACTGCTGCCAACAGGTTATACCTGCTTAAGAGAACAAAATATTAGATGGGGCCAAAACTACAGCAGAGACAACAATTAGACGTGATTCTCATTCTCAAGGCTATGAGTAACTCAGTGGGAATTATTTGTAACCCACATTAGAGTAATAGTGTCCCCCCCCTTTTTGGGGTCCTATTTATTCCAAGTGAGAGCAGGATTTGACCATAAAGGGTAAAAAGAAAGTAGTGAGAAGGGAAAATAATTTCTTCTCTAATTTCCTGAGGAACAGATACTCACTCTCTCAACCACCACAGTCTTCTGTCAGACCCAGCTGTCTTTCAAGTATCCTGACTCACGACACTGGCATGTGACATGTTCAGTCAGCAGTGGCAAACAGATTTTTAGAATAGTTCTTGCTAGCTATAGCCATCCATCCATCAACATTTGGAGGTAAATCACTCACAGATGTTCTCCACAATGGGAGAGGGACCACTGTCACTAATTTTAATCACTCCTCCATATCAAGCTGAATCAATAAGCTCTTACCTCACTCTCACTCTGAATTACTCCCAGAGTATATTTCAATATTCTTTTTCTTTGCTAGTATTTTTAAATTAGATACAGATGATAGCATCTGCTTCAAGCACTTCTAGCCCTAAAGCAGGTATTACTCACTTCAGTTGATTCAATGGAGGGAAAAGAGGAAGATGAACATGAGACCCTGGGCCCCTGAGGTATGTTCATCAATATTGCTAATGGCAACTGGCCTATTCACATAGATTGCTCTGATTGTGTAAAGACAGAATCTATCCATACAATGCAGCAGTCTTGCAAAATTTGGCTCTCCCACTCACGCATCCAAGAAAAAGGTTATTCATCTTAGGTGAGTAAAGTATCATCGTTAGGGTAAAGGTGGGTGAGTAGATTCTGTGCCTGGACTGGTACTTCTGAATGAAAATTTTGTAAGAGTGCCATAAAGTTTAACATCTTGCATAGTACACTCAATGCTTCTATATATCTGTGTCTGCTATAAAGGAAGAGCGAGAGGGTGAGATTGTTTGCAGGGCTCAGACAAATCTGACTGAAAGTGTTGGAAATGTCAGGCTACGGGGTGTATTTTGTTCATATGTGCTAGGAGGAGTAATCTACGCACTACAGAATGAGGTGATCACACAGAATGCTTTTGCACCACACACTGCTATTGAGCATAGTACTTCATCCATTCTCTTGCTTTAAGAGTACATTTGAAGCCCTGACAGTGTGTGGGAAGCTCTGGTTCTGAAGAGTTCTGAGTGCAGCAGAGATTGATTTGAAGATGCAACCTATGGCACTGAATGTAATGAAATGCTGCAACAGTATTGGAAACTGCAAAATCCACTAAGTCCTGTTGTTATGGCAGCCTTTCAGGGTGCAAAAAGCTAAATGATTTGGAGCAATTTGACCAGACGTCCTGATATTATCGGGACCATGCTACTATTAGGGGCCTCGTCTTATATACACAACTATTACACCCCTCCCCAAATAAGTGATCCAATTTTTCACACTTGCTATTTGGTCATCCTCATGATATTTAACCCGAATTCCCCAACAACCATCTTTTCAGGAATACGCACTAGAGTAAACAAAATAGGGAAAAATCCTTCAGTCTTTACTTGGGTTTAAGTAAAACTACCTTTAATAAATCAAGAGCAAACAAAATTTATGCCAACAAGCACATATTTGTAATTTCTCAACATGATGTACTGTTTTGTTTTGATAGCATTAATATAAATCAGTAGGCAACAACTACACCTAAGAATGAGTTTTAGGTGAAATTCAGGCACAGGGGAGAGGTTTTATTTGGTGGTATGCTTAGATTAAATAAAGTTCATAGCTGACAAGCATTTCTTTCAAAGGCTACATGTTTAACTTGACTGACTCTCAGCAGAACTTATGCATCTAAGTTTTTCGGATGTTCTTGAAAATCGCTCCCTGCATGTATGAACATTTAGCTCTTGGATTAAATGCTTATTCACAACTGAGATGCAGTTCTTTGTAGATGCTGAGCATGAATTACATTAAAAGTCACTGGATATATCTACATGGTTGCTCAGCTAAAACTAGCAGTGTAGATATTGTGGCACTGCTAATGGCTCAAGCTAGCTGCCTGAGCTCAGACCCCAGGGATTGGGTGGGCTTGGACTCCGGCAGCTATCCCAAGCCAGTGACAGTATTGCAGTCTAACTGCAATCTAATTGCCTTCTACGCTGAGATAACTGGCTCTGTGGATGAGGGGAAAGCAGTGGATGTGTTGTTCCTTGACTTTAGCAAAGCTTTTAATACGGTCTCCCACAAAATTCTTGCCAGCAAGTTAAAGAAGTATGGGCTGGATGAATGGATATGAAGCTGGCTGGATCATCGGGCTCAACGGGCAGTGATCAATGGCTCCATGCCTAGTTGGCAGCCGGTATTGAGTGGAGTGCCCCAAGGGTGGGTCCTGGGGTTTTATTCAATATCTTTATCAATGATCTGGAGGATGGTGTGGACTGCACCCTCAGCAAGTTTGCAGATGACACTAAACTGGGAGGAGTGGTAGATACACTGGAGGGTAGGGATAGGATACAGAGGGACCTAGACAAATTAGAGGACTGGGCCAAAAGAAATTTGATGAGGTTCAACAAGGAGAAGTTCAGAATCTTGCACTTAGGACAGAAGAATCCCATGCACTGCTACAGCCTAGGGACTGAATGGCTAGGCAGCAGTTCTGCAGAAAAGGACCTAGGGGTTACAGTGGATGAGTAGCTGGATAGGAGTCAACAGTGTGCCCTTGTTGCCAAGAAGACCAATTGCATTTTGGGCTGTATAAGTAGCAGGGCCGGCGACAGGAATTTTGGGGCCCTGTACGGTCTGCCGTACGGGGCCCCCCTCGGTCTCCCGCTGCCCGCGGGGCCCCCCCGCCAGTCTCCCGCCGCCCGCGGGGCCCCCCCTGCCAGTCTCCCGCCGCCTGTGCCCCCCCCCCGGCCGATCTCCCGCCACCCGCGGCCCCCCCGCCCCCGGACAGTCTCCCGCCGCCTGCGCTCCCGCCCCCCTCCTGCCTCCCGCGCCCCCCCGGCCGATCTCCCGCCGCCCAAGGGCCCCCCCTCCGCCGGTCTCCTACCTCCCGCGGGCCCCCCCGGCCGATCTCCCACGACCCCCCCCCCCGGCCGATCTCCCGCCACCCGAGGGCCCCCCCCCGCCGGTCTCCTACTTCCCGCGCCCCCCCCCCCCGGCTGGTCTCCCGCGGCCCCCCCCGGCCGGTCTCCTGCCTCCCGCGGCCCTCCCCCGGCCGGTCTCCTACCTCCCACGCCCCCCCCCGGCCGGTCTCCCGTGGCCCCCGGCCGGTCTCCTACCTCCAGCGTGCCCCAACCCTGGCATGTGCTGCGGCCGCGTGGCCGGCCGGGAGAAGCAAAGGGGGGCGGGGCTGGCTGCCAGGAGAAGCAAAGGGGGGCGGGGCTGGCTGCTGGGTGCCGGGGGAGGGGGCTGGTGAGCGCGCCTCGCTCACAGCCCCGGCAACAACGGTTACAGCTGTACCGGCCCCAGACTTCAGGGCCCCCCCCCGAAGTCCGGGGCCCGGTACAGCTGTAACCGTTGTACCCCCCCTGTCGCCGGCCCTGATAAGTAGGGGCATTGCCAGCAGATTGAGGGACGTGATTGTTCCCCTGTATTCGACATTGGTGAGGCCTCATCTGGAGTACTGTGTCCAGTTTTGGGGCCCACACTACAAGAAGGATGTGGAAAAATTGGAAAGAGTCCAGAGAAGGGCAACAAAAATGATTAGGGGCCTGGAGCACATGATGTATGAGGAGAGGCTGAGATAACTGGGATTGTTTAGTCTACAGAAGAGAAGACTGAGGGGAGATTTGATAGCTGCTTTCAACTACCTGAAAGGGGATTCTAAAGAGGATGGATCTAGACTGTTCTCAGTGGTACCAGATGACAGAACAAGGAGTAATGGTCTCAAGTTGCAGTTGGGAAGGTTTAGATTGGATATTAGGAAAAACTTTTTCACTAGGAGGGTGGTGAAGCACTGGAATGGGTTACCTAGGGAGGTGGTCGAATCACCTTCCTTAGAGGTTTTTAAGGTCAGGCTTGACAAAGCCCTGGCTGGGATGATTTAGTTGGGGATTGATCCTGTTTGAGCAGGGGGTTGGACTAGATGACCTCCAGAGTTCCCTTCCAACCCTAATATTCTATGATGGGAGTTTGTGTGTTCCCACCCCAGGAATCACACCTGCCAGCTGCAGTATAGACACTCAATGAGAGTTGTGCTCTCAAGTCACTTATGTCAAGTATACCTAGCAAGAATATCTGTAATAGCTATATCTAGTGATTCTCATTCATGATACAATATGAGGATGAAAGAGAGAAACCCCAAGAGCAACAAAAGCACCAAACACTGAGAAATCTTTTGATAGTCTCACTCTATCTATACTACAAGCTCAACAAATATAGTTTTTAATATAGATCTGGAAAGTTTATCATAGCACCATACACATGCCCATATGTCATGAACCATGATAGCACATCTCCCACTAATAATACACAGAAAAACACAACTATTCATCTTAGAACTCGAAACATGAACACACATTACTGGAACTAAAAAGGATACAAAAAGGACAAGACAGATGCCTACATATTATTAATGTATGCAGATGCTGCTGCTTACAATTAAAAATCTAATATCCAAACCACCAAATCACTCCACATTATATCAAAAGCTGGAAAAGCATCAGATTATAAAATATATTGAACAAATCAGATGTACTTCCCTTGTCAGAATGCTGTCCAAAATTTTATTAGCCTCTTGGAATTAGAGCCAGAAAAACACAATTTATATACAGCTCAAACTGACTAGTGGCTTGACTGGCATAATCAAAGACAAAATAGAATCAGCAATCTAAAGCCTGCAATGAATTAGTGGTATAAAAATCACTGTTTGACAACTCAAAACATTTTTTGTCTGGGGGGAGGAGGGGGAGTATGGTTAAATGTTGCCAATTCATATTCCAGTAACCTTGGGAAAAATTATTCAGTTGGTCTAATTAAAAGCTGTGATTAAAACTCTGAAAATCTACAGAAAAAAGGACTACAAAATTCAGTCTCACCCAAAGCTGTAGGAAAACCTGGGCTGTCGGGATGTCAGAAAATACTTCCTGTTGTCGACATCTACAGTAGCAGGCTGTGAAATAGTGTCTGTAAGGGAGAGGTGGAAGCCCTATAATTTGAGTCCTTTAAAACTGGACAAAGTAAAAAGCTGGAGAGCATACTTTAGGGAACATTCCTATATTGGCAATGGAAGACTAGGTCTAATAGCGCCTTTCCAGTTTTAAGAAGACCTAGTCCTATATTGCGATCCGCCAGCATAGACCTTTGCGCTTATGCAGAGTTCCACTGTAGTCAGTATTGGGTGAAGGAGTTTACACTTGCAGTTCCAAATGCAAGTCCAGGTCCTGAATCCTTATGTGACATATACATAATGTTGAAATGAAATTGATCACTTGCCCTGGAACCAAATGAACGATGGGACATGGAAAATAAGTGTATTTTGTATATATAATACACTACCACAAATACCCAGTGTTGCTCGGGTCCATTGGAGGGGGGGGAGGGGTGAGAGAGCTGAGCGAGTGGGGGGGCCGTTGGAGAGGGGGATGGGGGAGAGAGCTGAGCGAGTGTGGGGGCCATTGGAGGGGGGAGATTTTAAAAATTTTCAATTCTTACCTGAGGGGGGAAGAGAGCTGAGCGAGTGGAGGGGCTGTTTGAGGGGGGGGGGAGCGGGGAGAGAGCTGAGTGAGTGCGGGGTCCATTGGAGGGGGGTATTATTACATCATAACTATGTCACAGAAGTGTTAACCCGCTGCCCAGCTGATGTTAATGGGCTTTAAAGAATTTCACCCCTAGGGGGTGTAAGAGGTGAGATTTGAAAAATTTTCAATTCTTACCCTGCTTAGGACCCTAAAGCCTATACGGTACCAAATTTCAAGTCTCTAGCACAAACGGTGTGGAAGGAGTAAGAGAACATACATACACACACACACACACACACCATTTGACTTTTATATATATAGAAGATATACATTACCTGGATTTACAAAGTGAACAAAACTATTTGCTAGATATGGGGCAAATTCTGCTCTTCATTCAATCCAGAGTAGCTCCATTGACTTCACTGGAGTTACTCTACAGTTAAACTACTGTCACTGAGCGCAAAATTTGACTTGGAGACTTGATTTTATTTTTAACTAGCGAAAATACCTGGCGTTGCTCGGGTCCATCGGAGGTGGGGAGGCGGCAGAGAGCTAAGCGAGTGCGGGGTCCATTGGAGGGGGGAGGGGGAAGAGAGCAAACCTGACACCCCCACCTCACTTACCCCTCAACCAACTCCGACTCACATTTTCACCCCCCCACCCAAACCCAACACCCCCACGTCACCCCCTACCAACCCCAACACCCCCTGACCAACACCCACATTTCACCCCCCGTAGACCATGCCTGACACACCCACCTCACTTCCCCCTCAACCAAACCCGACACCCCTACCTACCACCACAAACAAACCCGACACCCACACCTCACTTACCCCTCGACCAACCCCAACCCCCCTCATCACCCCTCCAACCAAACCCAACACCCCCACCTTACCCCCCCCACCAACCCCAACACCCCCTGACCAACCCCAACACCCACACTCACCCCTCACTCACCCCGACACCTTCCCACCTCCCCAGACCAAACCCAACACCCCCGGCTCACTTACCCCCCGACCAAACCCGACACCCCACCTCACCCCCCTGACCAAACCTGACACCCTCACCTCACACCCCGACCAAACCCGGCACCCCTACCTCACTTACCCTCCGACCAAACCCAACTCGGGTCTGTTGGAGGTGGGGAGGGGGCAGAGAGCTGAGCGAGTGTGGGGGTCCGTTGGAGGGGGAAGGAGGCAGAGAGCTGAGCGAGTGTGGGGTCCGTTGGAGGGGGGAGGGGGCAGAGAGCTGAGCGAATGCAGGGTCCATTGGAGGGGGTATTATGACATCATAACTATGTCACAGAGAACAGCTGAATGGGCTTTAAAGAATTTCACCCCTGGGGGGCGTCAGTGGTGAGATTTGAAAAAATTTTCGACTCTTACCCTGATTAGGACCCTAAGACCTCTAACTGTACCAAATTTCAAGTCTCTAGCTCAAACGGTGTGGAAGGAGTAAGGGAACGTACATACATGCATGCATACACGCATACATACACCATTTGACTTTTATATATATAGATTTAGATTTGTATTAAAATGTGAAATTTCTTAATGCTATACAGCTTTGTTGCTATACAGTCTGACCCTGGTGGTTTGTTATAATATTTATTGTGAAGATCCATCACCTCTCTCTGATGTCTCCACTGCCACTTATATTATTATTATCTGTTTGTCTTACAGTAACACCTGGAGGTCCCGAATGAGACCAGGGCTCCATTGTGCTACTAGACACTGTACACACACAGTAAAAGATGGTCTCTGCTGTAAAGGGTTTACACTCTCAATATACAAAGGATGGGAGGGGAGAGATGGCCCTGAGACCAACTTAGCCAAAGTCACACAGAAGGTCAGTGACTGTGTCAGGAGGAACCCAGGCCTTCTGAGTTCTAGTCCAGTGCTCTGCACACACTGCCTCTATTGTAAAAAGCATGTCCCCTGGCATAGGTATTTCCCCATCATACTCTGTTGCTGAATGCAAAGGAATTACTTATAGTTGCTTCTTGGCAATTTCCTGACTCTTGATTCCTCCATTCTGCACTGTAGTGGCCTGGCAACTTATTATCATACAGTGGCTCGTGGGACTGGACAGCTGTCTTTGGAAAGAAAAACAGATGTGGGATTTTGAGACTAAAACAATCCTGCTGATATTGATTTCCCAAAGTGATATCAGAAAAATAGGTCAAATTTGAGTCCTTTCTCAGGTTTTGTGGAATTACATCCATGTAGCTATTTCATGCTTTAAGAGAACACCATTGGCCCACAATGTTTATTATTTATAGTATGCCTCATTTAGTAACATGAAAATTAATTGCCAAATTCCCACCCAGCTCACAGGCCTGTGTATTTAATTCTGTTCTTTTTGTATTGACTGTGCTGTGGTATGTAGACCTAAAGAAGCCTGAAAATGGTTAGGTAGTGCATATTACCCAGCGCAGAACGAGTGCATTGTACTTGAGTTGCAGACAATGCAGAAACAGAACTTGCTTGGATTTCCCCAGTTGTAGGTAGATACACACTATTGAGCCTCAGGCACATGAAGGGAAATAGGCAACCTAATTTAATACAGAATTAGATACACTAACTCTCACTGCCTTCAGTATAATGCTATACAAATGTCTACGCAGCATGGAAATCATCTTTATGTGGGGTTTGGGATAGCAAATGAGATCAAGTTTGAAAGGACAGGAGCCACGGGATCAAATTCTATCAGGGTCAACCTGGTCCTTCTAAGCACAGTTGGTATCAAATCACAACTCCATATTCAAACATCCCCAAGTATTGGGGCAGAATGAACCTGAATCTTGAGGCTCTGACCTATCTCTGCTTCCAAGGCGATAACTGTGACATTTTTCATGAGACCGCCAAAAAAACAGTGAGTCTGATCTCACTTAAATGTAAATCAAGATTAACACTCACATCAAAGTAAAAATGCCATAAAATTTATTGGAGAGATCAGAATTAGGCTCGGATGTCCTACCTAATCTGCATGGAACTACACATGACACACCCTAGTCATGCTGGAAGGTAAAAGAATACCATGGGATAAAGGCTGTACTAGAAAAGAACAGAATGGATATTAAAGATGCCATGGCATTTTTGTAAGAATTTGGGTTTTCCTTCCTGTCCTCATCCAGTATTTACCCTCTCACCAGTTATGTGTGTCACTGTTATTGGTCCCCTCCCTCTCACTCCAGTGATGACTGCACTTTAGCTGTGTTGTATGTTAATAGCTTGAATTTTGGATTCCCGCAGGAAAAAGAGTGCTTATCTTTCAAAAGTTATGGAAGGCGAGAGAGATTCCAAAGGGCTGGGAAAGGAAAAATATAGTGCCCATCTATAAAAAGGGAAATGAGGACAACCTGTGGAATTACAGACCAGTCAATTTAACTTCTGTACCTGGAAAGATGATGGAGCAAATAATTAAGCAATCAATTTGCAAACATGTAGAATACAATAAGGTGATAAGTAACAGTCAGTATGATTTTTCAAGGACAAATCATGTCAAATGAAACCTAATAGTTTTCTTTGACAGGGTAACAAGCCTTGTGGATAGGGGGAAGTGGTAGATGTGGTATATCTTGACTTTAGTAAGGCTTTTGATACTGTCTTGCATGATTTTTTCATAAACAAACTTAAATGGAGCTACTATAAGGTGGGCGCATAACTGGTTGGAAAACCACTCCCAGAGAGTAGTTATCAGTGGTTCAGAATCATGCTGGAAGGGCATAATGAGTGGGATCCCACAGGGATCAGTTCTGGGTCTGTTTCTGTTCAATATCTTCATCAATGATTTAGATACTAGCATAAAAATTAAACTTATAAAGTTTGCGGACAATACGAAGCTGGGAGGGATTGCAAGTGCTTTGGAGGATAGGATTAAAGTTAAAAATGGCCTGGACAAACTGGAGAAATGTTCTGAAGTAAACAGGATGAAATTCAATAAGGACAAATGCAGAGTATTGCACTTAGGAAGGAACAATCAGTTGCACACATACAAAATGGAAAATGACTGTCCCGGAAGTTTTGCAGAAAGGAATCTGGGGATTATAGTGGACCACAAGCTAAATATGAATCAACAGTGTAACATAGTTGCAAAAAAAGCAAACATAATTCTGGGATGTATTAGCAGAGTGTTGTAACCAAGACATGAGACGTAGTTCTTCCACACTGCTATGCACTGATTAGGCCTTAACTGGAGTATTGTGTCCAGTTCTGGGAGCCACATTTCAGGAAAGATGTGGACAAACTGGAGAAAGTCCAGAGAACAACAACAATGATTAAAGGTCTAGAAAACATGACCTATGAGGGAAGACTGAAAAAATTGGGTTTGTTTAGTCTGGAAAAGAGAAGACTGAGAGGGGACATGATAACAGTTTTCAAATACATAAAAGTTGTTACAAGGAGGAGGGAGAAAAAGTGTTCTTCTTGACCTCTGAGGACAGGATAAGAAGCAATGGGCTTAAACTGAGCAAGGTAGGTTTGGGTTGGACATTAGGAAAAACTTCTTAACAGTCAGGGTAGTTAAGCACTGAGTAGTTAAATTGCCTAGGGAGTTTGTGGAATCTCCATCATTGGAGATTTTAAGAGCAGGTTAGATAAACATGTGTCGGGGATAGTCTAGATAATACTTAGTCCTGCCATGAGTGCATGGGACTGGACTAGATGACCTTTTGAGGTCCCTTCTAGTCCTGTGAGTCTTTGATAAACATAAAATAATATTAAACTTCTCAAGGTAATGGACCAGACCTTCAGCTGGTGGAACTCAGCTTCAGCTATGCTGAATTATTGTTGTTTAAGAACTGGTCCAGTATTTTTAATTAATACGTAAATATTTCTAACCTCTTTGTCTATTCGTCCCCCCCTTTTTTTTAAATGTGTGGATGTTACACTTTCATTTTTAATTTTGATTTCGCCCAGGATGTTGTCACCAAAATGCTAACCTAGCAGCCAGCCAAATAGCTCTCCTGGTTCCAGGATTTTCTTTCCCATGCAAAGAAATAACTTAAACCAAATTTTTCTGCAAGGTATCATCTGCACTAGCAGCTCATATCCTGTTTGGCCTCTTCCCATCTGACAATCACTTTCAACAAGCGCCTCTTTTGTTTAGTCATAAGATTCAAATTTAATAGCTTTTCTCACAGCTGCTACAAATCCTCTTCCTGATTAGACTGCAGTGAATACTGCAGCACAGCACAGCCAAGATTTTTCTCCCCCTCCTACCCTGGAGGAAATACAAGCCACACACATCTCAAAATTGCCTTCTTGAATACATTGTCCACATAGCATCTGAATACAAGCAACCTCTATTCTCATGGCCCCCGCTCTGTGCTGAGCTTCTCTGCCATACACACCAAGTGTGCGTTATTGCTTTAGACGGTTTGAGTTCTTGCAGGCGATGGCATGTCTTGATTTTTGTGTATTTTCTCTACATATGTTCCTAAAAATGCCATTAGAGTAGGGCTGTCAATTAATCACAGTTAATCAAGCGATTAACTCAAAGCAAATTAACTAAGTTAAAAAATTTTATCATGATTAATCGTAGTGTTAATTGCACTCTTTAGCAATAACAGAATACCAAATTAAATGTATTATAAGTATTTTGGATATTTTCCTACATTTTCAAATATATTGATTTTAATTACAACACAGAATACAAAGCGTACAGTTCTAATTTTATATTATTTTTGATTACAAATATTTTTCCTGTAATAAAGATAAACAAAACAAGTAATATTTTTCAATTTTCCTCATCCAAGTACTGCATTGCAATTTCTTTAATGTGAAATTGCAATTTACAAATGTAGATTTTTTTTTTTACATAAGTAACAAAGAGTCCTGTGGCACCTTAAAGACTAACTATAAAGTTTTGAAGCATAAGCTTTCGTGGGCTAATACCCACTTCGTCGGATGCAAGAAGTCCGACAAAGTGGGTATTAGCCCATGAAAGCTTATGCTTCAAAACTTTATAGTTAGTCTTTAAGGTGCCACAAGACTCTTTGTTACCTCTGCTATTCCAGACTAACACGGCTACCTCTCTGATTCTTTTTTACATAACTGCACTCAAAACCCAAACAATATAAAACTTTAGAGTCCACTATGAGTCCACTCAGTCCTACTTGTTCAGACAATCACTAAGACAAACAAGTTTATTTACATTTATGAGCAATAATGTGGCACCCTACTTACTTACACTTCAACCCCGGCTACAACAGTGCCATGTGAATGCCAGTTCTCCCTTTCAGGTTATACATATGCATAAGGATTCCCATCCCTTTCCCCTTATCCATACTTTCACATCCCACTAATTTAGATGTGCCTCATTTCTTATTGGCCTTGTTTCCTCTTAGTCTCATATGGTCTACATCAATGAACTATCATAGCAATTTAAGATTATTACAGAATCCCCTGAAATGTTACATTCTCCAGTATTAATTGGCACACTGCAGTATATTTTTCAGACTATTGCATAATTTTCAGAACAGAAGCACTGAATACATCTTTTACTGTAATTTTACACTTTACTGCAGAGGTGGGCAAACTACAGTCCATGGGCAACATCCGGTCTGTGGAACTGTCCTGCCTGGCCCCTGACCTCCCGGATGGGGAGGCTACCCCTGGCCCATCTCCTGCTGTCCCCCTCCCCTGCAGCTGCAACACACCGTGCCGCCAGCGCTTTGGCCCACCACTCCTGGGCAGCATGGGCAGCATGGCTGGCTCCAGCCAGGCTGTGAGCTCCTGCTGCTCTGAGCAGCATGATAAGGGGATAGGGATGGGGGGGTTGGATAAGGGGAAGGAGTCTCGGGGGCACTCAGGGGAGGTTGGATAGGGCGTGGGAGTTCTGGGAGGGCTGTCAGGGGGCAGGGGTGTGGATGGGGTTGGGGAAGTTAGGGGTAAGAGAGCAGGATGGGTTGGATGAGGGTGGGGTCCTGACAAGTGGTTGGGGGCAGGGGTCCCAGGAGGGGGCAGTCAGAAGACAAGGAGCAGAGGGGAGTGGGATGCATTGGAAATTCTGAGGGGGGCGGGAAGTGGGAGGGGGGCAGGCTTTTGGGGGAGGCACAGACTTTCCTATCTGGGCCTCTATACAATTTTCCAATGCCAATGTGACCCTCGAGCCAAAAAGTTTGCCATCCCTGCTTTACTGGTACAATGTTGTTTTTCAGTCAACTAGTCATGCCAACCTGCTTCAGGCCTATGGCGTTGTGTGGCTAATGTGACAAAGCTCTATCCTTATCTCCACGGATCCTGCATTTCCTGGCAGATTTCACTAGTCTCAGAGGCTCACTGTGACCCTCCACATAGCCCTTCTCTCTCTAGAGACAAAGTCACAGCCTATTGAGCTATTTTCATCATGAGCCAATGAGGAGAAACTATCCTTCCTTGCACAGTCTCTGTTGTCTCCTAATCTCAGTGATTAGTTAGGGGAGGCAGAAAGGGGGGGAGCCCAGGCCTGCTCTCTACTCCGGGCTCCAGACCAGGGACCCAAATAGTATCAGCTAAGATGGCTGACCTTCTAGCAACAGAAGACAATACAATTCCCTGGGCTACTTACCTACAGCAGTCCCCGCTTCTTCAAACTCCACTTCACCCTTACTTCAGGGCCTCCTTCTTTGCATATGATATGTTGTCTACCACTCAGTCTCACCAACAACACAACTTCCTCCCACAGCACCTGACATCCACACCCACCTGACTAACTGGGAGGTTTTTAACTGGTTTCAGCCAGCCCCTGATTGGCTTCATGTGTCCCAATCAGGCTAGCTATTTCTACTGCTTTCTGGAAGGTTCTTAATTGGCCCCAGTTGTCTTCATTAACCTGAACAACTGCCATTTGGTTCCAATGGTACCAGAAATTTGTTTAGCCTGGGACTAACATATCTGTTTCTTATCACTTTCCTATAGCCATCTGGCCTTGCCGCATCATACTAAGCTAAATATTTTGCAGACTAACTTGTATTTCACCTCTATAGCCTAAATATACTTAATATCTTTTATTTTTGGCTAACGGGGGACAAGGCTGGGAAGAAGAGGGTAAGAGGTGGGAGAGATAAGGAGTGAAACTCAAGTGAAGAGACAGAAAGGGGAGGTTTGGCGCAAACACCCAGTCAGCACTGGGCAGAGAAATGCTCAGATTCCCTCTGAGTAGGTTTGCCAACTTTCTCATTGCACAAAACTGAATACTCTAGCCCTGCCCTTTCCCTAAGGGCCTTCATCTCCCATGCCCTGAGGCCCCACCACCACTCACTACATTCCCCATCCCTTGATGGCTCACTCTCCTCTACCCTCACTCACTTTCACTGGGTTGAGGCAGGGACTTGAGAAGTGGGAGGGGGTATGGGATCTGGGCTGGCACTGCAGGCCCTGGGGTGGGGCTGGGGATGAGGAGTTTGGGGTGCAGGAGCGGGCTCCAGGATGGAGGTGGGGCTGAGGAATTCAGAGTGTGGGAGGGGGTTGAGGCAGGGAGTTGGGATGTGGCAGGGGCTGAGGGCTCTAGGCTGGGGGACAGGGATGAGGGGTTCAGGGTATGGGAGGGTTGTGGGCTAGGCAGAGGCTTCAGGTGCAGGGGGCATGAGGGCTCTGAGCTGGGTGTATGGGCTCTGAGGTGGGGCCGGGGAGGAGGGGGTTGGGATTCAGGAGGGGGTTGCAGGTTGAAGCAGGGGTTTGGACTGCAGGGGGGTGAGGGCTCTGTCTGGAGGTGCAGGCTCTGGGGCGGGTCTGGTGATGAGGGATTAGGGTGAAGGAGGTGACTCCAGGTTTGGGGGGGCTGAAGTCTGAGGAAGGGGATTGGGCACAGGCTTACCTCGCACGGCTCCCAGTCAGTGATGCAGCGCGGGAGGGGGGGGGGGCTAAGGCAGGCTACCTGCTTGTCCTGGCACCACGTTGCATGCGCACTGGAAGCAGCCAGTAAATCGGGTGCTTGCAGATGGGGGAGGAGGAGCCACACACACTGCTCTTACCTGATGGCACCATCCCACCAGCTCCCATTGGCTAATTCCCAACCAATGGAAGTGCAGAGCTGGTGCTGGGGTAGGAGCAGTGCATGGAGCCCTATAGCTCCTCCGCCTAGGAGCCGGACCTTTGGCCGCTTCTGGGGCACAGCACGGTGATCCAGGACAGGTGGCCACTAGCCTGCCTTAGCGCCACATCACTGGTGATCGGACCTTTAACGGTCTGGTTGGTGGTGCTCACCGGAACTGCCAGGTCCCTTTTTGAGCGGATTTTCTGGTCGAAAACCAGATACCTGGACCCTACCTCCTAGACCTCACCTTGTCCAGTCCTGGAAGAACACCTCATACAAATCTCTGGGATCCAGAAAACTCAGTTTGTCTCCAGCGCATCACTCAGGTTACTTTATTAGGCATGTGTAATGGGGCAGCTGCCCCACCCCATGAGAAGTTGGGCTAGAACAGGCCAGAGAGGCTGCACAGGCAGCAGTCGATCAGAAATGGCCTGTGGAGGGCCAATCAGGACAAAGGGAGAGGCAGCCAATCAGGGCCAGCTTGGCTCTATATAAAAACTTCCTAGCTAGCAAGGGAGAAGGACCAACTCCTAATGCGAGGGAGTAGCACCTTGAGCAGAGCAGAGCAGAGCAGAGCAGAGCAGAGCTCTGGCCCAGTTACCTGCCAGGCTGCAGCCCTCACTAGAAGGCTGAGAAGGTGCAAGGGACCAAAAGGGAAGTGGCCCAGGGAACATAGTCTAATAAGGGGAGAGAAGGAGGGCAGAGAGGCTGCCACTAGAGAGTCCTTGGGTTGGGACCCAGAGTAGGCATGTGGGCCTGGGTCCCCCCATCCCCCATTGTACCTCACCTGCCTGTGGAGGAGTGGCTGAGAGGGACTGCAACCGGCCCTTGAGGTAAGGGGATAGACTTTGGGGTTGTGGTCAGCCACTGAGACAGGAGACAGGAGCTGTTACCCAGATCTCTCCCGCCAGAAAGGGGGTGAGACTGGAATAGTGGGCACTGCTAGAGGGCAGTGTACTGAAGCAGATGAGGACTGTCCTGAAGCAGATGCCACCAAGCGGGGAGCAATGTGGGTCCCAAAGGAGCAGAACGGAGCAGACAACGGGCGAGACACCATGCGTGGCGGGTGCTCTGTGGCTGACAAGCTGATTCACAGACTAACCAGCAGGAGGTGCCACAGTGGTGAGTCTTGATACCATTACAGCATGTAACAGCTCTTTTCCCACTCTAGAACCAGACACAGGGAGTTTAGGTACAGGATGATAACACAGTTACAGTTCATGTCATATACTACTCAGTTTATATACATCTTTCAGTGCTACAGACATCTCTACTTTTTGCATGTAAGGACCAGTCACTTTGCAGATTGTGTATAACAAGTTTAGCAATTCAGGGAGTTCCTGCCTGTTTTGTTTACCATAAACATACCCATATTCGTTTAGTTAGTTTCTGCCTCCCTTATGTACTGTAAACATTCACAATAGCTAGTTGTTTCAGGAATTACTTGTTTTGTTCTGGCTTGTTCAAGCTTGTCTCACTCATGTCACATACAAGAAAATCTGCTTAGAACTGTAGAAAGTTCTCTGAATGTCTAAAGGTCCCTGCTTTGGCTGCCTCTGCTTCTGCCAGCTGGAGTTTCTGGTTGACTTGGCTGCTCTCTGCAGTTTTTCTCCAAGATACATGGTTTGGGAAGGGGAGGCACCACTAGGGTTGCCAACTCTCCAGGATTGTCCTGGAGTCTCCAAGAATTAAAGGTTAATCTTGAATTAAAGATTATGTCATGCAATGAAATTTCCAAGAATATGGCCAACCAAAGTTGTCAACTCTAGGCACCACCTGGGTCCCAGTGCCCCCAGACTGTGTTGGCAGAGTCCTCTGCATAGTTCAGGGAGGTGATGGGGGAGGGTGGCCCCAAGGCCACATGCCAGGCTGAGGGCATTTGACTTAACTGCCACCTTTTTTTCAAATCTCACCTGGCCAGATGTCTTGCAGTCCTTGCCTTGACCTGTCTGCCTCCCTGCCCCTCGTCACTGTATGCACTAACATATTTACCATACTGCCCTTTCCTATGATGAATACTACATAATGGTCTGCTTTTGTAAACTCTTTATTTGACGTCATCCGGACTGCTCACATACTTAAAGTGCATACAGAAGATTTTGAAGGATTGGGGTCTGTGGGTTTAGGTCCCTCTTAGGCGGGACTGAAGCCTTGTGCTGGTCTCTCTGAACAGGGGTGAATTTAATGCAAAATGTGTAGTTTTTGTGTACATTGATTGCTTCAAACAGAGATCTGCTGGTAAATATCTGCAACTCCCTAAATATGTCACCTTAAACTGAATTATGGATTTATCCACTGTAGCATATGAGGGAATAGGGAGCAGCCTGTGCCCCAAGGTAGGTTGGAGAACGGCACTAGAACTGAAGAAGATACTGTGGTGAGCACGGTTTGCAGTGTCTCTTTGTGTCCCTGCTGGATGGACATGTAGTCTGTGCTCCCCTTGCAGCTGCTTATTGGTACCATGGGATGAAGGGCCATGACCTTGCCTAGAAATGTTCTGTAAGGCCACCTAACACTGTAGCTGCCTATTCCTGCCCAAGCCAATTATGACATCCTCCTATGCACTGAATAAACAGGATTTTGGGGCCTTATGTCCTCTCGGTCATGTACTCAGAGGATCACATGGTTTAACCTATTCACTGAGCTTGATGCTGCTCCCACTGAAGTTAGTGGAAAAACACTCTTTTTGTGTGGGAACAGGATTGCTTGTTATGCCTCGGTATTACACTGATGTACCTTCAGTAGGTGCTTTTCTAAATTAGCAATACAGGGAGTCCAGCAACAATGTCTGTCATGTTTTAGGGTGTTTAATTACTTTCTGTTTCAATCAAACATTTCTTCTCATTCATCTTTCCTCATAGTCTGCTTGACTATTGAATCGCAGATCATGTGTAATAGCAGCATTGCATAATCTTTGATGCATAGAAGACCATCTTGAAGTTCTTGGGTCCTTGGATAATGCAAACTAGGATGATCAAAAGATTTTTGACTGAACCTGAATATTTCCTGACAACACTATATGAAAAGATGCCAGTGTATTTGCCAGGCATGATATGGGGAAGACAAAGATTAAACCATTAATCAGCCTTTAGGCTGTAGGAAAAAATCATTTTGATCTTGCTGAAACAGTCAAACTACTGCTGTATCAGTTTAGTTATTTCCACATGATGCAGGGGCTGAGAATATAAATTCGTCCCAAACTTTCATCTCTTGAGCTTCCTCCCAAGAGGAAAATGAAGAATGGGCAAGAGGGGAAAAAATGGTAAACATGATTGAACAAAGAACTTCCAGAAAGAAGGATGAAAGTCAAATGATGAAAGCCCATTGATGTTTTCTTTAGTTCCTTCCTTGTGTGAGTCATGAAAATCTCAGTTATCCACTCCCCTACATCCCCAGCATATTGATTTTATGGCTTGGTGGAATTCATATATTCAAACCTTCCTTTAATCCTTAAAGTTTTAAGTGTGCTTTCTTTAACCTTGCCTAAATCAAGCAAGCATTCTTCTGTCTTCATAAAAGCTTACAAATATAATTTACAAGCTGATAGAGAAGATTCTGCCAAGGGAACAGATCATAATTACTTTTTTTTTTATGTCGAACAAACAAGGTATACTGGAGAAGGCAGGAAGTAGGTGAACTGGGTGACAAGGGCAGACAAAAAGCAGAGATAATGACTGATAGATAAATGTTAATGAACTTATTTCTCAACAGGGAGTAACTAAAGTAGGCAGCATAGCACATTGCAAACTCTGATACTGTTGGTGCTTAGGATCAATACTCCATGTGTCTTGTTAGGAAGCAAAATGAATCTGATCAAAATAAGTTTGGGGCTGTGGGTATCATCTTGGACTATTACTTTTCTTTTTGGAAATGTTTCTGTCCAGCTCTCCAATTAGGGCAGGCAAATTTTAAAAGGATCCTTCTTTTAGAACTCAGAAGATGATTTCCAAATGATGTCTACACTCATCTTAATGTTTCTTTGTTCTCACACAAGGCTACATTTTCAGCATGGGGGCTGGCTGGATCACTTCCAGCAACAGTGATGGGAAATGGGCATCTAATTTCCCATCCCACTGCTCAAAATGCCTTGGAGTAACACAGCTTCAGGGGAGGAGAGAGGTAATCTGAGCAAAGGGCTGGAGAGCAAAAACTCCTGATTTCTAATCTCATTGTAGTTTTGTCTCCGATTACTCTGTGTGATCTTGGAGAGTCACTTAGGGATGAATATCAATTCTACTCCCATTTAGGCACTTATATAGGCCCAATTTTCAGAAGCACTCAGCACTCAACAGCTCACATTGTCTCACTTGTGGCGAGAATCTCATGACAGCTCAGTACTCAGTGTGCTGGGTTGTCTGGAACCTTTAGCTTGATTGTGGCTTAGAGCCACACTCCAGGAAAAGTGTGTGAAGGGGATCTGTTGCAATGGGACTGGAGTCTTCATAAAATGCTGCTAGTGAAACAAAAACTAGCCAGGAGGAATTCTGGCCACTGTACTTCCTCCTGGGGCATTCATGTCTCAGTGGCAGCTCTGCTATGCCAAAAGAGGGCATAATATGTTCTCCATTCTGTGACCAGCCAACTCCAGTGGCTTTAGTTGATTGAGTTACATCCATGACCTCACTCCTCTTACCCCCTTCTTTTGGGGAAGACTAGCACTACCACCAGTACAAGTCATATGGAGGCATTGTAGTTGCCAGTTGTCGCTCCTGCACTGTGTGGTCCTGCCTGTGTAAACCCAGACACAACCTGTCTTCCAGCCTTCCTTAGAGATTCTAACAATCCTTATCTATCTTTCAGGATTAGTTACTTGTCCTATAATTCTTTGAGGGTTCTAAATACCATCATCATTAGTCTTTCACCACCCATTTTCCCTATGCAGTATCTTATCCCGAACATCTGACCAGAGCAACTGTGAGTGGAAGTTTGCCAGATTAATCTTGCAGTGCAGCATTTTGTTGCATGTGATTGCATTTAGCGTGTGGAAATGTGTGCTTGCACTGGCTGATAAACTCCGCCCATGTTGTGCCCATCCTTTCCTGGTTAGTAGTGCCATCAGATACAACACAATCAATAATGTGTTCATTTTGAGAGTTAGCAGCTAATTAAAAGCCTAATGAAGAATTAGAATAAAACAACTTACCCATCCACATGCTACGAACAGTATTTCCCATTGGAAACCAGCAGCTCAAGTAGAGTTATGCAAATAACTGATTTTTTTGATTCGTTGGCAGTTCTAAATATTGAAAATGTTTGGTTTTGAATCAATCTGAACAGAAAAATGTTTGTGAACCAAAAAGTAAAAAAAAAAATCACTTTTGGTTGAATAAAATGTTTCATTTGCACTAGAACCAAGTATGTTTGTTTTGATTTGAAGATTTCTTACTTTAAAAAAATAAATAAAACTGAATGAAATCTCAAAATGAAAAACCAAGACATGTCATTCTGAAAGGGTCAAAACAAAATGGTTCCCCCCCCCCCCAAATAGTTTTTAGGGTTTTTTTTTTGACCAAAACAATTTGCTGAAACTGATACAAATTCATAAAATGTTTTGGTCAAATCTGCATTTTGTGGTGGTGTGGGGGGAGGGAGAATTGTGGTGGAAAAAGTTTTAGTGAAAAACTTTTGCCCAGCTCTAAACCAGAGACATTGCCTTAGGTTTGCCCACAGACACTGCAGATGTTTTGGTTATATCTACATACCACTTATGTCAGTGTAACATACGTCAGTCCAGGATGTGAAAAAAATCATAGACTATCAGGGTTGGAAGGGACCTCAGGAGGTCATCTAGTCTAACCCCCTGCTCAAAGCAGGACCAACCTCAACTAAATTATCCCAGCCACGGCTTTGTCAAGCCTGACCTTAAAAACCTCTAAGGAAGGAGATTCCACTACCTCCGTAGGTAACCCAGTCAAGTGCTTCACCATCCTCCTAGTGAAATTTTTCCCCCTAATATCCAACCTAAACCTTCCCCACTGCAACTTGAGACCATTACTCTTTGTTCTGTCATCTGGTACCACTGAGAACAGTCTAGATCCTTCCTCTTTGGAACCCCTTTCAAGTAGTCAAAAGCAGCTATCAAATCCCTCCTCATTCTTCTCTTCTGCAGTCTAAACAATCCCAGTTCCTTCAGCCTCTCCTCATAACTCATATGCTTCATCCCCCTAATCATTTTTGTTGACCTCCTTTGGATTCTTTCTAATTTATCCACATCCTCCTTGTAGTGTGGGGCCCAAAACTGGACATAGAACTACAGATGAGGCCTCACCAATGCTGAATAGAGGGGAATGATCACGTCCCTCGAGCTGCTGGCAATGCACTTATTTACACAGCCTAAAATGCCATTAGCCTTCTTGGCAACAAGAGCACACTCAACTCATATCCAGCTTCTCATCCACTGTAACCCTTAGGTCCTTTTCTTCAGAACTGCTGCCTAGCCATTCAGTTCTTAGTCTGTAGCAGTGCACACACCCCTGAACAATATAAACTCCACTGGAGCTGGAAGATTCCTGTACGAAGCCTTGGGTTAGGCGAAAGGATCTGGAAAGTAGCTCTCCACTCAAGATAGGTGAAAGATCTCTCTGGAAATGCCTGCTGTGTGGGCAAGGGTGGATGTCTGCAGATGAAGAGGCTGCAGGACCTGGCTTATTTGTTTTCTTTTCTGATAAGAACATAAGAACGGCTGTACTGGGTCAGACCAAATGTCCATCCATCCCAGTATCCTGTCTGCTGACAGCGGCCAACGCCAGGTGCCCCAGAGGGGGCAAACATAACAGGGAATGATCAAGTGATCTCTCTCCTGCCATCCATATCCACCTTCTGACAAACAGAGGCCAGGGACACCATTCCTTACCCATCCTGGCTAATAGCCATTAATGGACTTAACCTCCATGAATTTATCTAGTTCTCTTTTAAAACCTGTTATACTCCTAGCCTTCACAACCTACTCAGGCAAGGAGTTCCACAGGTTGACTGTGCACTGTTTGAAGAATAACTTCCTTTTATTTGTTAATTTCATGTGGTGGACCCTAGTTCTTGTATCATGGGAACAAGTAAATAACTTTTCCTTATTCACTTTCTCCATACCACTCACGATTTTATACACCTATAAATTTTATACACCTATTTATATACCTATATCATATTCCTCATTAGTCTCCTCTTTTACAAGCTGAAAATTCCTAGCTTCTTTAATCTCTTCTCATATGGGACCCATTCCAAACCCCTAATCATTTTAGTTGCTCTTCTCTGAACCTTTTCAAATCCAGTATATCTTTTTTGTGATGAAGAGACTACATCTGTACGCAGTATTCAAGATGTGGGTGTACTATGGATCTATATAAGGGCAATAAGATATTCTCTGTCTTATTCTGTACCCATTTTCCAATGATTCCTAACATCTAGTTGGTTTTTTTTGCCTGCCACTGCACATTGCATGGATGTCTTCAGAGAACTATCCACGATGACTCAATATCTCTTTCCTGATTAGTTGTAGCTAAGTTAGCCCCCATAATATTATATGTAAAGTTGGAAAAAAAATAACTCCAATGTGCATTACTTTACATTTATCCACACTAAATTTCATTTGCCATTTTGTTGCCCAATCAATTAGTTTTGTGAGATCTTTTTGAAGTTCTTCAGTCTGCTTTGGTCTTAACTATCTTGAGCAGTTTAGTATGGTTGGCAAACTTTGCCACCTCACTATGTACCCCTTTCTCCAGATCATTTATGAATAAGTTGAATAGGATTGGTCCTAGGACTGACCCTTAGGGAACAGAACTAGTTACCCCTCTCCATTCTAAAAAATTACCATTTATTCCTATCCTTTATTCCCTGTCTTTTAATCAGTTCTCAATCCACGATAGGATCTTCCCTCTTATCACATAACAACTGTGGCAGGGTGCTGGCCAGGAGTGCCTGAGCCAGCCCTGCCGGCCCTTTAAGAGGGAGCAGAAGCCTGCAAACCTCCCTTGCAGAAAGGCTAATCAGCCACCTGGGCTGCAGGGCAATTAGCCTTGAGGGGTTGCACCTGGTGGCAGCCTCCTCAGGGGGATAAAAGGCCTGCGAGAAGGCAAGCCCAGTGTGGTGGGGATGGTATAGTGTGTGGAGTGTGAAGAGCTAGTCAGAGCTGTGTTTGGAGTTGTAAGCTGGACTATATAGAGTCTGTAGAGCTGGGAACTGTACAAAGCTGTATGTATTGGTGGCGGGGTCCTGCACTGTTAATAAAAGAGCACTGTTTGGAGCAGAGAAGGGTTTCCTGCCTGTGTTCCTGCGAGGGGTGAGAAGGCGGTCTGTCACACAACTTAATTTATGCAAGAGCCTTAGGTGAGGGATCTTGTCAAAATCTTTCTGGAAATCTAAGTACACTATGTCCACCAGATCCTCCTTGTCCCCATGTTTGTCCCCTTCAAAGAACTCTAATAGATAAGTAAGACATGATTTCCCTTTACAGAAACCATGTTGACTTTTGCCCAACTATTTATGTTCTATGTGTCTGACAATTTTATTCTTCACTATTGTTTCAACTAATTTGCCCAGTATTGACATTAGACTTACCGGTCTGTAATAGCCAGGATCACCTAAAGAGCCCTTTTTAAATATTGGTGTTACATTAGCTATCCTCCAGTCATTGGGTACAGAAGCTGATTTAAAGGATAATTTACAAACCATAGTTCATAGTTCTGCAATTTCACATTAGAGTTCTTTCAGAACTCTTGGGTGAATGCCATCTGTTGGATTATTTTGATTTTGGAATTGGGGCTTCTGCCCTGCAGGAGGCACACCAGGACTGAAATACCTTCACACACCCCAACCTGCCTGGTCTCACTGAAGCTGTGAGCGCCACAGTGCTTCAGGTGGGGCTGATGCACTGAATCCCTGAGGCTGAAGGCCTGAGTCCCGGTATGCCCACACATTCACTGAAAAGTCTCTGGTGGTCCAGATTTGGACCATGCCTATTGATGACCCAACTTATATCATTGTAAAACTGGTGAAGCTCCATGAATGCAGGAAAATGCTTACACGTTCTGGGTGTAAACAGAACCAGGAGTCTGCATATTCATTGTTAAATGTGTCCATCTGAATCAAACCTGAACCTTTGAACCCTTTGAGTTTCACCCATTTATTTCACTGTCTAGTTTCCCTTGTAGTTGAATTTGTATCACTGAAGATGGTGTCTGGGATGTTGACACTAAGATGGACAAAGTTTCAGTTTGCAATATGGTAGCATTCTACTGCCACTGAAAGAAACTCAATACTTCTTTGAGACTTTTTTTTGTAAGGCACATAATTACATCTTTTGTTCAATATATTCACAATAGAACTTTTTTTTACAGCCTAAACATAAGCTGGGCATATGCTTCAAGAAGACAAGCACCAGCTAGGACAACCTTCCTTTTTTACTTTTTTGCTGGCAAACCCCATAAGTGTCAGTGGTTGCTATTGAACTACTTTTATAGCCTCTTAATAGAGGAAACTAGTGTTTAAGAAGGAAGGTTATGTTCAAAATGAAGCTTGTGTGTGTTGAATATCCTTAAATTAATCTCTGTAAGTAGAATATGTAATGGAGCAGTACCAATTTTTGCACCTTTGTCCTACTGCAGAAACTTGCCGGTTTATATTTCTTTCCCAGTAACATTGTTTTATGTTGGGGGAAAGAAAATATACCAGTGTAATCATAGAATATCAAGGTTGAAAGGGACCTCAGGAGGTCATCTTGTCCAACTCCCTGCTCAAAGCAGGATCAATCCCAAACTAAATCAATGGTGTGTTGTCATTTGAAAGTCCATAAAACATGATTCACCAAAAAGTGGTGTGCTATTTTCTATGTCCTCATACATGTTTCATTATGAGTATTCTGATTATACCCCCAATTGGCCAGTTTTTAAAAGACAATGAACTCTGAAGAGCAGTCAGGTATTGTAAGAGGGGTTATCCCAGCCCTTATGCTCCTGAGTACAAAGACTGGGCCTCTTCTATGCCAGACCAACAAGTCCTTTCCCCCCCATGCCCCCACCTTGGCAGTTGGGGTTCTTGGGGCCACCAATCGCTGCCACCAATCGGGTATACTTCCAAAACCTTGGAGGGGCCCCCGATCTTCCCCTAACCCTGACTTTGTACCCCCTCCCTGGGTTTTAAAGTCAGACACCTGAAGACTGCTTCTATTCACCCTGACCAGCTGAAAGCAGACTTCCCTTAACCCTGTCTCTCTCAACCTGAGAGCCAGACCCTAACTTTGTACCCCTTCCTGGGATTCAAAGTCAGATACCTGGAGGCTGCTTTCTGTCCTTCACCCTCCCTGGCTGAAGGCAGACTTCCCCCACCCCTGTCTCTCTGTACCTGAGAGGCAGACACCTGGAGACTGCTTCCTCCCTCCCCCGTCTAACCTGATGGTAAGGAGAGACAGTCTTCACACTCCAGCTAGGCCCCTAGCTGCCCTGGTTCCTATTCCCTTCCCTTCCCCCTTCCCAGACTGAAAGCAGAGAAAAACCCTAAGGGAAATAAACCAGACAGTTTTATAACTAGAAAATTTAATAAAGAAAAAGGTTAAAGCAGAAATACAGACACTTTACATTTGGGGTTCCCCACTTTGGTCTGAAAAGGAAAGAACACCCCAAATGCACGGCTTAATAAAAGAATCAAATGGTTATACTCACATTAGCTAAGTAGAAGTATCAGAAAAAGGTAGAGCCATCTTTATAGCCAAAGATGGTCTAGAACCCTTGCCAGCTACCTTGGCAAGCTTCCTGCCTCATGTGCAGCCAAGATGGATCTGACTGTTTTGCGCCTTCCTTCTTCATGGGCTCGAGGCTCCTCCCTCCCCCATGGCAGGGAAACTCCTACATTACCTGTCTCAGATAACAAGCCCCACCCAGGCAAGGCACACTGTGTTAGATAACATAGTCCCACCCAGGCAAGGCACCCTTCACACTTATAACAGGTATACATGAAGTATGTGGAATAAGCCGGAAGAACTAGAAAGATTATTGAATAAATAACTATAACATAGTTGGCATTACAGAGACTTGGTGGTATAGGCCACATGACTGGACTATTGGTATAGAAGGGTACAGCTTGCACAGGAAGGATAGGCAGAGAAAAAGGAAGGAGGTGTTGCTTTATATCAAAGATGTACACACTTGGACTATGGTTGAGAGGGAAATAGGAGACAGACTTGTTGAAAGTCACTGGGTAAGGATAAAAGAGG
The DNA here is from genome assembly GCA_032164245.1 of Sternotherus odoratus. Classification (NCBI taxonomy): domain Eukaryota; kingdom Metazoa; phylum Chordata; order Testudines; family Kinosternidae; genus Sternotherus; species Sternotherus odoratus. The sequence goes on along the minus strand of JAVMKO010000002.1, from coordinate 17,087,099 downwards.
TAAAAACAAGGGTGATGTCATGGCAGGGGTCCACTGAATACCATCTAACTGGGAAGAAAAGATGGATAAGGTGTTGTTTTTTTTTTAAACAACAAAATAATTCAAACCACAGGACTTGATGGTGATCATAGAATATTAGGGTTGGAAGGGACCTCTGGAGGTCATCTGGAGGTGATGGGGGAATTCAGCTATACAGACATCTGCTGGGAAAATAACACACTAGGGAACAGATTACCCAACAAGTTATTGGAATGTACTGGAGAATTTTTTTTATTTCAGAAGGAGAAAAAAGCTACTGGGAGAGAGACTGTTATAGATCTAATTTTAACAAATAGAGAGGAACTAGTGAGAATTGCAAAGTGGAAGGCAGTTTGGGTGAAAGATGCTGAAATGATGAGTTCATGATTGTAAGGAATAGTAAGAGAGAAAACAGTAAAGATAATGGATTTCGAGAAGGCAGACTTCAGAAAACTCAGGGAGTTGGTAGGTAAGATCCCATGGGAAGCAAATCTAAGGGGAAAAAGAGATTTGGCAGTTTTTCAAAAAGACATTATTAAAGATACAAGAGCAAACTATCCCACTGCATAGGAAAGATAGAAAGTATGGCAAGAGTCCACCCCAGCTTAACCAGGAGATCTTCTTCAATGATCTGAAACTCAGAAAAGATTCCTACAAAAAGCGAGTCCTACATCAAATTAGGATGAATATAAACAAATAATACAAGTATATAAGGACAAAATTTGAAAGACCAAGGCACAAAATGGGATTAAACTAGAGACATAAAGAATAACAAAACATTTTACAAATACATTAGAAGCAATAGGAAGACCAAGGACAGGGTAGGCCTATTACTCAATGAAGGTGAGTGGGGGGACAAGTGGAAAACAATAACAAACATGGGAGAAGTGCCAAACACCACAAATCCTGCATCTTGCCAAGGGGGTAGACTAAATGATCCTTGCAGTCCCTTCTAAATATATGGCTTTTGTTTCAGTTTTCACCAAAGAACTTAGCAGCAATTGGATGTCTAACATAGCAAATGCCAGTGAAAATGCAGTTGGATCTGAGGTTAAAATAGGGAAATAACAAATTAAAAATTACTTAGAAAAGTTAAGATGTCTTCAGATCACCAGGGCCTAATGAAATACATCCTACAATGCTGAAGGAACTGATTGAAGAGATATCTGATCCATTAGCAATTATATTTGAAAAATCATAGAAGATGGGAGAGATTCCCAATGACTGGAGAAGGGCAAATATAGTGTCCATCTATAAAAAGGGAAATAAGGACAACCCAGGGAATTACAGACAACAAGGAGGGTTGTTTTGTAGCTAATTATTATGGTCACTGGTGCCAAAGAAACCTCCTCTGGGTGTCCAAAACCGTTGAGGCTCTAGTTTTGAGAGAGCTCTTGGCTTGGCCAGCTAGATGATTGTTGTCTTGGGCATTGCAGAGAAGGGAGCAGGGAGAAGATTGGTGGAGTGACCTGTCTGTGTCTTCAGTTTATGCAAATGAAAGGGGATGGTAGCTTTTTAGCAGCTTTGCTCTGAGAGGCAGCCTACAGATGAGGGCCATGGAGGGCAGAGTTGAGAGCTGGGATCTGTTCATGTGGGGCTTCTCGTAATGCTCTTTCTTTCCTCTCTCTGTCTCTCATAAAGGCCAAATTGTAGCAACCACCCATTAGAGGACAATGCACTAGATTGGTCTGTGACTGGCAGGATAGGTGTGGATTCAGACTGTTTTCAGGGTTTTTTCTTTAGTTGGTGATTGGAGAAGGGTGACTGTGAAAGGCTGGTCTCACTAACCATAACAGGGAACTGTAGTTTCTTTTTGAGCATGAGTCTGATGGAAGGTGCTGCTCTATAACGGCTACTCTCTGATGTAGAAGTGTGTTTTGCTTTTCTGCAAGACAAGGGAGCTGGAGTCTATACTGCTTGTGGGTTAGGTGTGCTGAGTCCCCCCCCCTCCAATGAAATACTTTGTTTGCTCTCAGGTACTGTGTGAGTCAGCTGTGTTTTTCAATAGTCCTTAGGAAATGGCTTTCTTTGTATGTCCACTGTGTCACTATTGTTTTTGCTCCAAACTCTGTAGTCAGCAGGTTTAGCATAGAAAGATCGTGTTTATCTTCGTTCATTCTGTTTCAGAACTATTTCTGTTCCTTTGCTAAATCTGACAGATGAGCTCTTTGTGGCGCCCTGTCAAATGTCCTCCCCACTGGAATGAATGGATGATTCTTCACTGCTGACACCACTGGATCCACTGATGCTTGTGAAGTTTTTGTTTGTTCCCACTGGTGTTTCTAAGAGCAGGAGAACAGTGACCAGCATTCCCACGACTCCCATTCTCTGGGGAGCATAGAACACATCACCAACTCTAGGTTACATACTGTTGAACGACTTTCATCCAGGTGAAAGCCATTAGAAATTTTGGCAAGGTTTACCTGGACTCTGGTCCAGGTCAAAGGAAAGCCTCTGGTATATATCCCAGCTTTTAAGTAGTATCCCATGCTTTCTTTTTTTATTTGTTTTTTAAAAAAATCTGGAATTTTTCAGTTTATTTGGTATTGTGTATATGTGCATAATTTCTTCAAAGTATCCTCTTGCTGGCTTAGAGGTAGTCCAACTTTGAAAATAAGTGCTTTGCATCAGTGGATCAGGGGATGCATTCAAAGCTCACCATGCCACTTTGCTGAAGTTGGGAAGTGTGTCTTGATAAGGGTTACAAAAAGCCAGCACACCTAGTTTTGCATTGTCTGGGTGAGGCAAGTTCATATAAGTAGTAAATTCCCTTTTCAGATTTGAAACTTCATCTTTAGTAGCCACTGGTTGAGCTACTCTGACATAATGGGCATAGTCTGCTGTCAAATTCACTTTGAGGAAGGGGATGAAACACCTGGATGACATTCCGAAAAGAATATTCAGCAGTTTCTGATTTAGAACCAACAAACTCAGGATGGATCTAAGTTTCAGAGTAGTAGCCGTGTTAGTTTGTATCCACAAAAAGAACGAGGAGTACTTGTGGCACCTTAGAGACTAACAAATGTATTTGGGCATAAGCTTTCGTGGGCTAGCACCCACTTAATCAGATTCATAGAGTGTAACATACAGTAAAAAGATGGGTGGGTATGTGTGTGTGTGAGTGTGTGTGTGTGTGTATATATATGTATGTATATGTATGAGAGAACATGAAAAGGTAGAGATGGTTGCCATACCAACTTTAAGTGGCTAATCAATTTTACCTTTAGACCTTTTGGTATGATGTCCATCTGTTTGCATTTGGAAAGGAAGATGTCTGTCTATATCTGTACGAGATTTTTTTTCATGAACTTGATGGATGCATTAGCACAGTCCACGCATTATTTACATGACAGGCAGCAAAGTACAAGCTCATCCTCCAATGTGGCACAGCAGTCGTAGGTAATCAGCTGTTGGCTCTGCACTCATCTCGCACCACGTGAAACAAAGCCTTCAACTTGTTTGCACGCTTAAAATGGCCCCGAATCCAGTGATGCAAAATTTCACTTCTTTCATTTCTTCTGTAACAGTAGCTGCTGACAGCGCAATGTTGAGCAGGACAGGTAATATGTAGCAGCTCTGGTTCCTGATTTAGTTTAATCTCCTGTGTAAATTTAGCTGTGTTGGAAGCAGAATCTGTTAGTTGTGGCCACATTTTTCCAAGTTAGTTGGTACATCTCAAACATGTCAGTTATTGCTGTGTCGACAAAACCAGTATCAGCAGAGGGGACGGATGTCAGCCCAGCACAAAACAATGCAGATTTATTCACTTTGAAATAAAAAAACAAAAACAAAAGGCCAAGCATCCGACGGTCAAAAGCATCAGGAGACTAATAAAAAAATCAGACTCGACACCACATTTCCAGTCATTCTTTCTATCATTTTAGCTACTGAAGCATGGTCATTTTCTTTCAGATACTTACGAGTGAAGGTGTCCGCATTAGGAAGAGGTTTTTGCTGCTGGACAGTATTGTCATAAAGTCACTACTAGGCCCCTCTGTAGTTAACAACAGTAGTTGTCCAGCAAAACAAAGAGCACACACAAATTCGTGGCTATATTTTCTTCCATTAAAGCCCTGGTGGAAGCACCTGATACTGACTGTTTATCCCAAAGCTCCCTTTCCTCTTTAAGCTTCTTATGTTGCTTGCTTTTTATTCTGTCAATGTGAGTACTCACCTCAATGCTGAAGTACTTGCCGCACAATGCATCCTCTTCACTTCTGTATTTCCTTGAAAATTTCTATGTGCTGATTTTCTTGCTGATATTCAGGCATAGATTTGTGGTTTTGTTCCATGTTTTCCTTTTGATCTTATCTTTATCTGTGGAGGATTGATTAAATTCAGCGCCACACTAACCAGATGCAAAGAAATAGGCGGGCAGCATCTCCGTCTAAGCCAATCATAGCGTGATATTAACAGTTTGATTTTTCTGATCTCCACTGTGTGTGTTCTGTATTTTACACTGCAAGACTGCTTCTATCTCAGAGCTTCAGGGCACAACAATCACGTAAAGCATTAGTGTTTAACAAAAGTAAGTACCCCAAAATATTGAGTGACTTGATAAATTGGTGTAAATCAGTAAAATATGAACTCCTTTAATTAAAAAAACCTGGTAACTTAGCAGTGAATATTAGTAAAAACTGAAAACACAGAACACTACTTTTTAAGTTAAAGCTTCTCAGGTGGTTCCCCCAAAAGCTGGGAGTTCCTGCTCCCCGGAGAATGGTGAGACTGGTCCTCAGAGTCAAGAAACACCCCTCGTTGGAGAGCCTGACTCCCCACTACTGAGTTCCTCCATCACGGTCACTGGTGCCAAAGAAACATGCTCTGGGTGTCCAAAACTGCATAGATTATAGTTTGCAGAGAGATCTTGGCTTGTCCAGCTAGACTGCTAGAGGATTGTTGTCTTAGGTTCCGCAGAGATGGGAGCTGGGAGAAGATTGGTGGAGTGGCCTGTCTGTGACTTCAGTTTATGCCAATGACAGCGGATGGCTACTTTGAGCATCTTTGCTCTGAGAGGCAGCCTATGGAAGAGGGCCATGGAGAGCCAGGATCTGCTCATGTTTGGCTTCTCATAGTGCTCTCTGTCTCGTGACGACCAAATTGTAGCAACTACCACTTACAGCGCAATGTGCCAGAATGGTCTTTAACCGGCCAGGGTGAGAGGGGTGTTTAGCTGTCCTGATTTTTGGGCCTTTTTCTTATATAGGCTCCTTTTACCTCCAACACTACCCCCTGTCTTGATTTTTCACGCTTGTTGTCTGGTCACCCTAGTAGTTAGTGAGGAGAGAAAGGTGGCTCTGAGAGGCTGCTCTTGCTAGCATTGATGAGGTGCTTTAGTGTTTCCTTCACAGCATGGTAGAAAGTACTGTTCTGTAGTAACTGTTTTCTGCTGCAGACGGGTATCTTGCTCTTCCTTGATTCCTAGGAAGAGCAGGAGAAAAAAAAACAGTTTTCTGTGTGTGGAGAAAGTGTTTGGGTATGGTTGCTGGGAGCTGTGCTGCTTTTGAGTTTGATATGCCGAGCCTCTAGTGGTGAGATGTTTGTTTTTAGCTCCCATATTATTGGGCTTTGTTTTTTCATTAGGCTTTGCGTGCTTACTGTGTTATCATTACATCTTTGCATTCAATTTCTGCAGTCAGAAGATTTACCATAAAAAGATTGTCTTTTCATTTGCTTGTTTTACTTCATCTTCATGTCTGACAGTACCTGTCCCCATGACACCTATTGATTTTTCTCCACACTGGGATGAATTTATGGTGCTTCTCTGCTAACACCAACAGAGTCACTGATGCTTGGGAAGATTTTTGTCTGTTTTCTCCTGGCATATCAGAGATCAGGAAGACAGCAGCCAGCATTCCCATCACTCTCTCTCTCTGAGGAGGCTAGAACACGTCACCAACTCTATATTACATACTGCCGAGCGACTTCCATGGAGGCAAATAGCGATTAGACATTTTGATGGGGTTTATTTTGACTCTGGTCTGGTTCAAAGGCAAGCCTATGGCTATATATCAGTGCTTTTTAGGTGCAGCTCCCCAGGGTGGGAGGGTTTCCATGCCTCATCACACATCTGCCCATCATGTCCATCTACTTGGGCTGGGTGAGGGCAGAGGGATGTTCTCCTAAAACCTGAACATGTAACATGAATGCCCAAGCTGTTGCTCACCGAGTTGGTCCAGTAGCTGTCTCCAAATGGTATACAGTGCTGATTTTTCCAAACACTGACCTTAATGTGGGTCATTCCCCAGCGATTCTGAATTAAAGGAAAATGGCCAGCACTTGGCAGGAGCAGGCTGAGGTATTAGTTAATTAAATTCCTTGTAGTTTTTCCTTTCATGGTAATGCTAAATCCAGGGATAAGTTGCTTGGCAACAGCTCTGGCTACTACTATTCTTCCAAACCCTTGTTTTTAGGCTTGAGATTAAACGTACTTGAGTATGTAAATCACCAGCTGAGGCCTGGCGGATTTTATAAATTTTAGAAAAGTGCCAAACATTAATTGATAGCACAATGCACTTTCACTTACGTTTGAATAATAAAGCAATGTGATCACTGTTCAGAGCTCAGCCCTCAGCCAGCTCCATCTATTATTCATGGTTTCAAAATGTAATAAAGATACATACTTAATATCTGTTTTCCAATTAAAGTTTATGGCTGTAGGTTGATGATGGCTGTATTTTTTGGCAGTTCTCTTTAATTTTCTTCAAATGCTTCCCTGGGAATTCCAGAGGCGGTTTCAAACATAAAGACAATAAGTGACACTTATTTTTAAAAAGTGACATTGGATTTTGTGGCTGAAATGGTATATATGACCATATGTGGAAATTGTCACCTATGAAGGCTAAAGGGAGGCACTTAAATAGATATCTGGGCACCTGAGCCAAAATAGTTTGGCTTTCCAGTGGTGCTAAGCAGCCACAATTCCCACTGATGCTGATGGGAACTGGATGCACCTTAGATAAGTAGCTTAATTTTTCAGCATCTTGGGCTCACAACAATTTGAGTGGGAATTGTGGGTCCTCCATACTGCTGAAAATCAAGTTATTTTTATTTATTACCCGCAGGGCCTAAAAGGCCCACTTATGGGCCAGATGCATAAACATGGATTTACGTGCCTAACTTTAGCCAAGAATTGACAATTCTGGCTGTATAAATAAAATGAATTTCCCCCCATAAAATAGATTTGTTAGGATACAACAGGTGTCCCACTTGAGTTTATGTGGAGGCTACCACTTACAACCAGACTAACATCCCTCTGCTTCACACTTTTAATGATTGGGCTGTGGACCACAAAATGAGACCAGTCTGATTATGTCTTGGGGAGAATTATGTGGCTGAGACCATTGGGTCTCTAATCGGCCCCAACATTTGATGTCTGAGCGGGTAATCTCTTCCTGTTAACAAGGGCATCAAACTGAACAGTGAGGCTTAGTATAGAGGTTAGGTGCTTGGGTTGTCAATAAGGGATGCCCGTTATTTAAATAAAAAATTGCTGATTCCATACTAAATCACTGTGGGATGGGAAGGGATGTAAACCTCAGGTTTCAGGGCATAAACCAACCTCTGAGTCAGTGGTTCTCAACATTTTCCATCCTAGGAAGCCCATCTTAGCCACCCTCCCATTTAGCAATATGGCGGGAAGGGAGTGTGGATGAAACCTCCATCTGTTTGTGACACCCCCCCCCCCCCCGGCTAGGAAAAAATCATTCCCTTTGAGGAGTGTACAAAGCATCGGCTTTTATGTTTGTTTATTCATGTCAAGAGTCTGATTTCAATGAGTCAGCTTCACATTCCATCTTCTGCACGGCACCATCATATTATTTAAGGTCTCTGCTGCAGCTTTAGGTTGCTCCTTCACTAAGTTTTAAACCTCTGCTGTCCAGTGGCTCTGTGTTGTAACATGGGAGATCTAGTGTGTAGTTCTTGTCTCTGCATACAGATGCCTAAAGTATTCAAAGTCGGTATGAAAGCTTCTGCGGTAAGGCTGAAAGATATGTTACCAGAATAAATGGTACAGCCATACAGGGAATGAGATGCATCTGACTGACAGATGATCTGTTTTATATATATATGAAAAAAATGCTCAGCAATCATAGATTATTTGTCTGCAATTTTTCCATCATTTCTCACAAGTAATTGTTAGCATTATTTGACATCCATCTTCCAATTTGCTGCAGTGATGGACTCCAGCCTGCCAAGCAGAAGGATGAAATCCTGCTTATCTCTGTTTTCTTATCTTCCCTCTGAATAAAACCCTGCTACATACAAGTGTCTTGGACAGAGAACTACTTGTTATACCAAGGCACTTCCTGGTCTTTCAGCATTCAGTTTCTTCAATGTACCCCAACATTCAAGTTATGTTGTGTTTTGTCCAGCAATGGAGATGAAGGCAACACACCATGACTTGCTTACTGGATCATGCCTCATATTTAAATTGGTTTTTTTTTCCCCAATGTGTGCTATATTTAGTTCCTATTTATCAAAACTGAGTTTCAGTTAACCTATAAAATCATGGGGTTTTCTGGCTGGGTGACCCTGAAAAGATTCTGAGGTACCTATCTGGACTTATTTATCCAACTCATTTTGTTTTGGAGATTGGGATGGATGACTGTTGCATTCAGCTAGTATTAGATACAGCTATAGTTCGTAAATTCATTATACACTTAAGAACAGTGGAAGGGGCTTAGGAAATAAGGCAGGATGTCCTCAGATACAGCAATGAAATCATAAATACATAGTCAAGTAAATAGAAGGAAGAAAGAATGAAATAAATGTAAATATCTTACCTTCTATGGTATATTTGAATAAAGAATCCAGTTTAATTTTGCTCACTGCTTGACTACAACTGTCAAAATTGTAACAAGATTTCCTAATCTCACCAAAAGCCTGATCTTTCCAGCACTTCCTGGCTCTGACTAGGTTAGACACAGCCTCACAAAAAGGTCTCCCTATTAAAACCATGAAGTGCAGAGGCATAGGAAATAAATAAATAAAATGAACCAAAGTGATCTGAACCACAAAAAACAAGCAGGTATTTGGTTGTGTTCATTTCTGGAGAATGGTTGACTGATTTTAACTCTGTCCAAACTGGCTGATCCATGCACAGTGTGGTTATGTGCAGAGAGCTGACTAACCAGAACAAGTGACTACCTGTGGTGGGTTGCACTCGCCTCTTGAGCACCCCTTTGCCATCCAGTCTTGGTGCTCCATTCTCTTTGGCTACCAGGACCTCCTGCAGGTTGTCAGATGGCCTCTGCAGGGGTCTGTGACTCAGACAAACAATTGGGTCACATACTCCAAAAGCCATTCCAGGGTATAACAAACTCAAAGAAAAAAAATTAGAAACAGTCCCTTGCCTGTCAGGGCCAATTATAAACAAGATAGACTTTCCCCCTTTCTGGGTTAAATCTCTCTGTTGACAAATAGATTTATGTCATTGTTGCCACCATATAATTATCCCTTAACAACAAAAACAAGACTTGCCTTAATTCTGCAAAAACAGATTATCAGTAGTGAGCGAAATTGCTTTAAAAAAATTAACCCACAAATCGACTCAAAACTATTTCTCATTTCTAGGTTCTGACGTTTTTCACCATTATATATGTATGAATTTCCACAGATCCCTGATGGATAGCTACTGTTGATGCCCTATTGCCCCTTTCCTTCTTCAGATTCTCAGATATTCATGGATTTCATGGGATCTGTGGATTCAGAGATCAGAACTCCAGCCTCTTGTCTGGTAGGGCAAACTCCACTGTGTGCACTTGTGTACATGGTTACACGAGTTTCAGGGCAACAATGAATTGGTCCCATTTTGTTTTTTTCCCCCTTATATTTCCTAAATATTTATTCTGCTTTGCCCCAAAACATCCTAGGAAAATTTTACCTTTAGATCAAGCCTGCCAGACTGCAGGTAGATTAATTTAGTTTTGACAAAGCTGGGGAGAGGAACCAAAATGAGTTTATAATTGGTAGCTTGTTTCAACCTTATCAGTGGAAGAGATTAGCGCCTCTCTATTATGCAATGAACACATAATTGCTATATGCTATAGATAGAAATAAAATATATACACCATAGTTCAGATGATTAAATATTTTATTTATTGCATGCATCTTTATGAGTTGATTGTAATTTTTTTTTCTAAATAGTGAAAGTTAAAAATATTTGACACTCTCACACACTAACTACACAGAGATAACAGCAAGTAGATTCCTTTCTGGAGGACTGGAATAAATCTTGCTCTCAGGATTTAAAAACACTTAACTCTATTTTAGTTGTCACAATGTGTAAAGTCTTATACCAGACAGTCGGAGCACTTGCGAAACTTAACGGATCCAATCTGCATGTTTTGCACTGACCGAACTGTGCAGTGTACTTATATCCCTTTTGGTCCAGATGATCTTAGCTCTCTCACGTGGTGTTGCTTAACTAGCGTGTACAAAACCTACCAGTACTGCAAACTTTTGAACCTCATTTTCAATGGTTCCATCATTAGAGTATGTTTTGCTCATTCATTGTTACTTGTCACCACCAGTGACAAGTATCAATGAATGAGCAAAACATACTCTGATTCTGTCTGTTCATTAAAAACCTTTTCTTGCCATCTGCGTTAAACATGCCCCAATAATCTTCAAAAAACTTAAAAGATGCTCCCATGCCCTGGAAAGCTTCAAAATTGTACTTAGGGTCTTGTAGTCTGTGTGCTGGTAAAACTCCCACTGAGATTGATGGGAGTGTTAGTTACATGCAGACTGTGAGATAAGCCCCTATGTTGCCAAGACCAAAAAATGCTCTCACACACCAGCTGCATATTGATCAAATGGCTCTTTGTTTCCTTAAGCTGAAAAGCAAGTTAGACTTCCCTATGGTTTCTGAATTCCTTGTGCAGGCAAAATCTCCATTGTAGTCAATGGAGGCATTGCCTGTCTGGCGATTTCAGGATCAGGTCCCTTATTCCTCCAGCATACTACAGCCAAACTTGGGACATGTGTATTATCATTTTTATTACACTAGCTTTAAGTGCCACCTGATACCAGGCTCGACATAAACAGATGCCATCCTTGCCCCCATGCTGAGCAATAACTGAAGGGTTGGGAGGAGGGAGGGACAATCAAAATAGATACATAAATAGAAACGCTATTTTGTGTTACATCAATATGTACATAATCGACAGATGCCCCTCAGCCTCCTATCAATCATAAGTTGGCTAATTTCCTGTATGCACTGAGGCAGAAGTGTGCCTTGAGAAAGGGAGAGGGGACAGTAGCTTTATAGATCTGTTCAGGAATGGTAGGACAGTGTTGGGAGAACATAAAAATGTCTGTGGGAAGGAGGAGCAGATAAGCTGCTATCACTGGAGAGCAAGGCAGGTGGCGGAAGGGATGTGTTGAATAAGGAAGGGCAGAGTCTGGAAAGGCTCTAAACATGTCATAGCAAACTCCTGTTCTACTAATTGCTACATCTTACAGATTAGCGAGGGAATTCCTGGAGCTCCACTTCTGGGCTCTTAGGGGACTGGCAGCTCTGTTGAACCCTGGCCTGGTGGGGTTTATAGAAGCAGCTCCAGCTTAGCCATCCACCTGGGAGCCATAGCTTCCCTAGAACCTATAAACTCAGCCCCATTATGCGGCTCCACCCCTGAAGTCTGACTAGCAGGGTCCCAGAGCAGCTGATTAGCCCACTGACCCTCCATAAGCCAGTAGTAGGAACAGGAAGCTCTGAACAGTTCGTTGTCAGGTGCTCCTCTGGGTTCACTTCCTAGCCTCTAACTTGTAGTTGCTAACATCCAGTTTTTCTGCTGACTGGCTCTGGTCTCCAGTTTGTTTCCGGCTTCTGACCTCCTGGTATCCTGATGCACCTGAATCTAGAGCTGGCTGCCCAGGACCTGGCTATGGTAGCTCCTCCTACTCGATGCCTCGCCTCTTGGGAGCTGGAGGGTTGTGTTAGCAGCTGAGCACACAGGCAGGCTGGCGACATGTCTTTTCTGTGCTCTCAATCTCTCTTCATCACCACCTGGAGGGATTACTAAGGGGTTGTGAGGGATGTGTGGGCAGGTGAGTTTGGGTTACACTGAACTCAAAATTCTAAGGTGAAGTTCTCTTGGCTTCAGGTCCAGGCCAAGACTCCCTGAGTAATCAGCAATGGGGGTAGCATGGGCCAGTGCATAAGGCAAAGGGCTAAGAATGAGGAGAGCTGAGTTCTAATCATGGTTCTGCCACTGACCTGTTGTGTGAACTTGCCCAACTCTCTCTCTTCTTTGCCTGTGTTTCTTCTCAATCCAATTTCTTTTTTGTCTATTTAGATTGTAAGCTTTTGGGATCTCTCTGTCACTTAGTGTTTATATGTCCCTGAGACCCCAAATTCACCAATCTCCCCTGGGATTTCTAGGTTCTACTATGATACTAATATTTATTAGTAATTAAGATTTGAATTTATAATATGACAAAATCCCACACCATGCTAGTTTTATTGTATTATGAATCTTATCACAACTCTTATTAGCTGTTGAAGGTTGTGCCATAAATCAATGGAAAGGTGATTGCCCCTAGACTTTCAATAAGGTCTCAGGTTTGATCTGCAGCCTCTATTTCACAAGGTATTAATGATCTCCATATTTTCAGATGTTCAATTGCTTTATACAAATCAAAAATGCAGTGAGAGGCTTATTCTGCCTTCACCCATTCTGGACTTTTTGTTGCAGGTCAGGAGTAGGGGGAATGTTCGTGAATGTGTTGTTATTCTTGAAGATTTCATCAATGAGTTAAGCAGAAAAACCTTTTCATCATTCACCAACAGCCATTAGCGAAACACATAATTTGTTTCTGTGTCATGTCTGACATTTAACCCTATAAAATTTAATATTTATATTAAATGTAACCATTTGGTTCTTTCTGTTTACTTTTATAAAGTAACCTTTTGTGTATGTGTGTGTGGGGGGGGAGGGAAACCTATATTAATTACAATAAAGTAAAATTAAAACCAAAGGTATATTCGTGTAACCCTTCTGCCCATCGGAGTTGGCAGCAACAAGGGCCGGGTTCAGTATCCAGGGGTTCCATTCTAATGACACAATACAAAAATGGCTCAAGCCACCACCCAGTGACCTGGGACAACCATATACCACCCTTCTGGGTGCCTCTAAGAGGCAATACTTCCCCTCTCGCAAGCACAGAGTCTGAGTGTACCAAAACCCTTTTAATAACAGAGAGAAACAATGTGGCATTATATTTTGGAAACATCACAACCAGGATTCATAAACCAAACCATGAACCAGAATCTCCCCTCCCACACACACACACACAAGCAAATGGGCTGTCCTTCACCTTTGGTTCTTGAGTCCCACAAGCCCCAAAGTCACCCAAAGTCCCAAAAGTCCAACAGCCCAAAAGTCTCTGGAGGGTTCAAAAGTTCATTAGCAGAGTTTTGCCTCCAGCTTGGGTGGAAATGGGGGGGAGGGACAGGTTAAGGGGCATCTTATGTGGTCAGAGGTTCTCCATTGGGTTCTGCTGCAGTCCTCACCATGAGCCGTTCCGTCAGCTGCCCAGGAACTGCTCTGCTTCACCAGCTGCTCTGCTCTGTCAGCTTCTGCACATTGCCAGCCACTCCGCTAGCAGTCACCCGAACTGCTCCGCTCCATCTTCTGCTGCTGCACATCGCCAGCCACTCCGCTAGCGGTCACCCAAACTGCTCCGTTCTGTCCGCTGCTGCTGCTGCGCATCGCCAGCCATTCTGCTAGCGGTCACTCAAACTGCTCTGCTCCATCCGCTGCTGCTGCTGCTGCACATCACCAGTCACTCTGCTAGCAGTCACCCAAACTTCCCAACTCCGTCCGCTGCTGCACCACATCACCAGCTACTCCACTAGCGGTCACCCAAACGGCTCCACTCCATCTGCTGCTGCTGCGCATCACCAGCCACTTCCGCTAGTAGTCAGTCAAACTGGTCCACTCCATCAGCTGCTCAGCAATACAATTTCAGTGCCCCCTACTCAACACAGTGCTCAGTGATCTCAGCTCTTACATGATTTCAGCTTATAGTGTGTGTGTGTGAGGGGGGCATAGTGCAGATGCCCTAGCAGGCCCAAAGTGAGTTCATCTTAGCAGACTGAACCTAGACTCCTAATGCAATAAAATATTAGCTCTGACATTCTACAGTGGAGAGACAGTGTGCCAAGGGGCTTTTGTGGGGCCCTCAGACAAGGCCCTAACCAAAAAGTATAAAAACCTATCCCCCCCCCCCTCTCTCTCTCTCTCTCCCTTCCTCCCTCCCTCCCCCCTGGACTCTGAAACTGTTGCTGGCAGCTGGCCTTCCATGCTACATTGTAGCTCTCTTAATATATCTGTTCTTAAGATTACCTCTCAATATACCGATTCTTAGAAGCACTTAGAATGAGTGGGCTCTGACCAGCTAGCGCAGGGGTGGGCAAACCTTTTGGCCTGAGGGTCACATCGGAGTTCAAAATTGTGTGGAGGGCCGGGTAGGGAAGGCGGTGCCCTCCCAAACAGCCTGGCCCCGCCCCCTATCAACTCCCACTCACTTCTGGCCCCCTGACTACCCCCTCTCAGAACCCCCAACCCATCTCCCTATCTGGAGATCCCTTACTCTAATGGCCCCCCAGAGCCCCACCCCCTATCTAAGCCCCCCCTGCTCCCTGTCCTCTGACTGCCCCCTCCAGAGACCCCCTGCCCTTAGCCACCGCCCCAAGACCCCACCTCAAGCCCCCCTGCTCCTTCGCCCCTGACCACCCCCTCCACAGGTCTCCTTTTCCTTACTCACCCCCCCAGGACCCTATCCACTTATCCAAGCTTCCTTTTCCCTGACACCTATCTATACCTCCACCCCCAACAGGCCCCCTGGGACTCCCATGTGCCATCCAACCTCCTCCCTCCCCCCCCCCACCTTCTGCCCCTTTAGGTAACCTGCCTGGCCCCGGTCCTCTTACCTCGCCGCTGCCTAGAATAGCGTGTCTGGCCCAAAGCCAGACACACGGCTGCGCTGATCTCCCAGAGCGCGCAACGTGTCTGGCCGGGAGCTGGACACGCTGTCGCGCAGCCCCGCCCAACAGCGCTGCTCACGCGGCCCTCTGGGGCCGCGGGGGAGGGAGACAGGGCAAGAGGGGCTGGAGCAGTTTCCCTACCGTGTCCTGCCGAGGCCACGCGGGAGGGGGCCAACGGGGGAACAACTTCCCCAGTGCAGCAGCTGAGGCCGCGGGGGAGGGGCAAGAGCAGCCTCCCCAGCCAGACCTCGGGGGCCGGTTTGGAGGAGCCCGCGGGCCGGATCTGGCCCGCGGGCCGTACTTTGCCCACTTCTGAGCTAGCGGCTCAGCTAACTGACCTCTCTGTTACCCCCTGCTGCATGGTGTCCCCTTCAGGTTCCCTGCTTTTAATCCTCACACCTATCCCTGTTTTTTCTTTTGTTGTCCCCCATATTTATTTGAGTCCTGGGCTCAGTGGCTCCTCCCCACAGGCTGGGGGAGGGGCCTTAAGCCATTGGTGGGCTTGTGCCCGCCCACCTCCTGAAACCCAACAGGACCCTTTACTGCACATGCTCAATAGCCACCAATCTTACACATGCTCATTTACCACCGCGCTGTGGTTCTGCTGGTCCACACACACACATACTTGGCTTTTTTCTAAGGCTGCCATTTTAGAAATCCTAAATTCTCACTGAGTATGCTCAGGGTCTTCAGTGTCCAGCTCAGGGTGGAATCATTTTTACCTATTCAGAATACAGATCAGAAATACAAAGTAGAGACTGGAGAATTGTCTCTGATAATAGGAGGCCCGTGTGCAAAGATTGTGAGAAGAAGGGGCAGGAAGCTTTTCCTCAGTTCTTGCATGTGCATAGTCACAGTCCTTGTATTTCCCTGAGTTCAAGGATTCCAAATCTACCACTAGTAGGTCACTGTAGCTGACCCCATGTTGGTGGGCTCAACATGTATTCATAGGTCAAGGATGACACAGCAGCCACACTCTCTGTGGACATGATAATTTCTGAAGCTCTGTGCTGGTGGGATGGCTGTATGCCACCTGCCATGCCTTGAACATAAGAATGGCCATACAGGGTCAGGCCTGGTCCATCTAGCCCAGTATCCTGTCTTCTGACAGTGGCTGGTGCTAGATGCTTTGGGGTCAATGAACAGAACAGGGCGATTATTGAGTGATGTATCCCCTGTTATCCATTCTCAGCCCAAATTAGCCCTAAAAGCATGCCAAGAAAAACTTGGGTTCAAGAATTTAGCATGCAGAGTTGGGGAGAAGGTTGGTAGTGAGCTGATCATGTGAAGAATTGTAATTTTCCACTGTAAATGTGTTGTTTGCTTCTCAACTTTATCAACTTAGGAAGCAGGTTTAAAGGTTTTCCTCATCAGTTACTTTTAAGTTCTTAATAGAAGGCTCAAAATCTCTAAATATAAAGCATTATTTTGTAAGTAAAACTCTATTCTCTTTCTCCTAGATTTAAGATTTTTATAGCATTTGGTATGTAACTTTCATTAATAACAGCTAATCTCAGCAAGCAATTCTGCATATCAAATGGGAACTTTAATTTTACGTTCACTTCCCAACTGTTAATTTAGTAAAGTTCCAACTCAGATTATGCCAAATCCTATGCAATTAGAGATCTAAATTCCCCAGGTTGAATAAATACTAATCCAGTCTTTGAGTCTCATGAAGGGATCAGCTTTTAATTCCCCAAAGTAAAGTCAGGATGCAGTACAAGCCAGGCTTCAATTCCCAGCTCCAAAAAAAGTATCTCAGTTCCCTTAAGCCATGTCTATATGGGGATTTGCCCCAATTCCAACTATTAGTGGCCAGTTGATGGTATAGCTCAGCATTGCCAACCCAAGGCATTCAGGAGTAAGGACCAAAAGATCATAATATTTTAAATACTGGGTTCTTTTTAACTTGTCTTCTTGGTTTCTGAACCTCTGGGTTAAATTTACTTCACCTTTTTTAAGGTAACTGAACAGGGGCAAAAGGAGTAGCTAACCCGGCATGAGCCCCAGATGGTGCGGGTGGGCTGGCAGGAGGATGCTGATCCCCAGCCCCTCCCCTTTTGCTTGAGGCCCTGCCCCTTCCATGGGGCGTGGGGGGGAAGCTGCCCCCCATACTGGTAGGAGACAAACTTTACTTTTACCCCTGGAGTACATGGAGGAGAATCCAAACTGCTACATGTGCATAAGGAGTGCAGCATGCAGTGTGCAGTTCAGATGGCTAACGTGGCTCATTGACACAAAAAGGAGAGGAGTCGTGGCTCTACCTACCTCTGCTTTTTAGGAGAGTCTTGGAAGCAATCCCGAAATCTTCTGGATGCTGGGGCTGTAGTTCTTGCCATCCTTGCTCCTTATGTGCCCATACAGAGGGTTAGCCAGAATGTAGGCCTTTGCTTTTGTATCTTTCTTCTTCCCTTCTCTTTCTCCCATCCCCTTCCCCCGTCTTCCTTTCTGTCTCCGGTAAATATTCAATTTTATATGCAAGTCTGAATACAATCAAAGGCTGAAATCTGAATTAAGAGCTATCCTGAGGTTCTTCTTCCTGATGCAGCTACTTGAAATATGAGGCTTATTAGCGCCAGTCTCTGAGTGATTTCTCTTCCCCACCTGATTGTCAGAATGCAGCTCTACTAACCACTTCTAAGCAGGTTACAGAAAGTGCTTTGATGAAACAACATCAAAACAGCTAAGAGAATTAACACAGCAAGTAGTTATCTAAAATCTCTTGTTAAAACTTCATGCATGCTTAAAATATGTCCTGGTTAGTTTTTCTTATTACCCATCAGCCTCCAGACTTTTCAAAGTCTGATTTAATTTCTGGAAATTAAATACAAGAGCAAATTAATGCACAGTGTTTAACATGTATACCTACATATATAGCTGTGAGCTTAATGGATAATAATGAATGCAGCACTCTTATAACAACTAACACAGTAACGACAGAGTCCTGTGGCACCTTAAAGACTAACTAAGTTAGTCTTTAAGTTTAGAATCAGAGAGGTAGCCGTGTTAGTCTGGAATAGCAGAGGTAACAAAGAGTCCTGTGGCACCTTAAAGACTAACTATAAAGTTTTGAAGCATAAGCTTTCATGGGCTAATACCCACCTCGTCGGATGCAAGCAGTCTTTAAGTTTAGTTAGTCTTTAAGGTGCCACAGGACTCTTTGTCACTTCTGCAATTCCAGAATAACACGGCTACTTCTCTGATTCTTAACACAGTAATGTTATCAGCATTTCTGAGAACCTATAACAATGGTTTTGATACATTTTGACAAAACAAGGAGTAATGGTTTCAAGTTGCAGTGGGGGAGGTTTAGGTTGGATATTAGGAAAAACTTTTTCACTAGGAGGTTGGTGAAGCACTGGAATGGGTTACCTAGGGAGGTGATGGAATCGCCTTCCTTAGAGGATTTTAAGGTCAGGTTTGACAAAGCCTGGCTGGGATGACTTAGTTGGGGATTGGTCCTGCTTTGAGCAAGGGGTTGGACTAGATGACCTCCAGAGGTCCCTTCCAACCCTGATATTCTATGATTTTATGTGATTCTTATTGTAGAAAAAATATGGTCAAAGCTGCATTCAATGCTGCAGTGCTAATAGTTTGTCCTTAAGAATTTTACACAAGCCTGTAAAACCATTTTATTAATCTTGCTATGTAACATCCTGTTGAAATTGATGGCATTATTTTCCATGAGATTTTGATCTTCATTAAAAAATATTACTACAAGGTTAACTACACAGAGTGTAAAACTTTTTAAAATGTTGTTTACCTTCCCAGAGACAAACAATACTGCGGCTTAGAATATTGTTAGCTAGTTAGCTTGAATATGCAAATTGATGGTTGCTGCCTGATTATCTCTTAAGAAGAAAAAATAGTTGTGTGTGGCTTCTTCCTGTCTCCCCGCAGACTAATAGCTTCATCTCATTGTTTAGAATAGTAAATCCAAATTCTACAACCAGTTGCTATGGTCTAACTGAGCAGAGAGTTTGGGATTTAGTGTATTAAAACTGTTACACTTAAAATAGTGGGGACAGATTCACTGGTGCAAGTCGGAAGTAATTCCAGTGAAGTCAATGGAGGTACTTCCAAGTTTACACCAGAGTAAGTGAAAGCAGAATCTGGCCCATGAACAAGAGAATGGATATTCATATTTGCATATTTTATCAAGTGTATTGACTCACAATTAACCTCAGCTTCACCTCTATGCTTTTTCATAAAGCCCTGGCTATTTTATCATCATCTCGTAACTCTGACAGCTGGGGTTTTAAGAAAAAACACCCAGTATCACGAGACTTGCCATATAATTGTAAAAGTTGGTAACACTGCTCAGAGAATCGTAATCTGACTGCCAGTCTTTCCCCAGCTCTGCAGAGGGAGTAAACTGGACTGGGCCTATACCCAGCACAATGTATGTCACGAGACAGCGAGCATAGCTATGACAAAGTTCCAGTCAGTCCCGAAACCCTCTCCTCATCTGTGCTTGAAGAAAGTAGTGACTGTGCAGTCTAAAGCTTGTCTCTCCCCATTCCCCAAGGCTGCTACCTGAGGTGTAGGTAGCCCACACCCAAAGGAATAAGGGGTCACCTTATACCATAGAATCATAGAATATCAGGGTTAGAAGGGACCCCCTGCTCAAAGAAGGACCAATTCCCCAACTAAATCATCCCAGCCAGGACTTTGTCAAGCCTGACCTGAAAAACCTCTAAAGAAGGAGATTCCACCACCTCCCTATGTAACCCGTTCCAGTGCTTCACCACCCTCCTAGGGAAAAAGTGTTTCCTAATATCTAACCTAAACCTCCCCAACTGCAACTCCCTTGCTCCTTTACATGGTGCCTGTATAGGGCTAGTGACAATGTAGTCCTTCAGCTTAAAAGGCAGGAGCCTGTATTATTTGGAACAGATAGACTTGATTTCATAGACATATGCATTCTAAGGCCAGAAGTGACCACTGTGCTCTTATATTCTGACTTCCTGTATAACACAGGCTGTAGAACTTTGACAAAATAATTTCTGTTTGACCTGAAGCTTATCATTTAGAACAACATCCAATCTTGATTTCAAAATTGCTAGAGATGGTTCATACTGTTTCACTGCATGGCTTATCAGTTCTTGTCCTACCTGACTTCTAACTGACCATTCTCATTTTGGCAGTATGAAGTAGTTCTTCTCTCTTCCTCATTAGCCAGCATTCTGACTCATAAATTATGCCTGGCTCAATCATGATTTTATACACGTTGTTCTTTAGTTTACTTGGCATATTCTTATCACCAAGAATTCCTGTTATCTGTTCATGCAATTTCTAACATCTACAATCACATTCCGACCATAGCTGAACACTAAACAGAGTTATTTACTTGCACAGACTTGAACTCTATTTCTTCTAGAATCCATAAGCATGAATGATCATACAACTGATGGCATGTTCTACTACTGTATAAAAGTGTCTTTATGTGTGCAAGCTCCCATCCATTGATGTGGCTGCTCCTAATTTACACCATGTAAACTTAGATTCGGGCCTATAATACTTCCACGAAAATACTGAATAAGTAAAACAATACTAAGTTCTTCCCTACATTTTGCCACTGCTGGCTGTCCATTTTTCAATTTTATATGCTCTAGGGCTTTTCAGGATCAATAAACATGAACCAAATTTTTATTTTTATTGCAAGTCCTGTGCTGATTTAGAGTTAAATTCAGCAATGGGCTCCACATTAAGATAAAGACCTGATTTCAGATTTATTATCTCTTAAAGCCCAAGAAAGGAGTTCTCTTTTTAATTTACAGTACTTGTGATTTAGACGGGTATTAGCGCAGGGTTTTCCTGAAAGCCATAAGGCTAGGAAAACAGAGTCCAGTTGGTTGGCTAAGGATGACAAATACAACTCCCTACAAGTTGTGGGCATTTTTGTCATCGTAATCCTGGCCAGGATAAACCCAAAACCCTAATGACTGTGCTTCAGAACAAAGAGGGAGGCTGGACGGATAGAAGTTTTGGGGGAAAGCTGGATCGTAGTGTAGCTTCAGCTGATGCAGGTATCCACTGATCAGATAGTTGCCATATCAGCGTCTATAGTATACCCTATTGTCATGGATAGTACTGTCATAATCATGGAAATATACAGGTGTTGGGTTTTTCATTATTTGTGTGAGAACATAAAATAAAATGTGAACTCATCTCTAACTTCAAATGTCAGTCTGCATTTAAATCCTAAGCAAACCAAATCTAGATGAGTTAGATGTCTTCAAGTTACTGGGGCCTGATGAAATACATCCTAGAATACTCAAAGAACTGACTAAGGAGATATCTGAACCATTAGCAATTATCCTTGAAAAGTTATGGAAGGCGGGAGAGATTCCAGAAGACTGGAAAAGGGCAATTATAGTACCAATCTATAAAAGGGAAATAAGGACAACCCAGAGAGATCGGTCAGCTTAGTTTCTATACCCAGAAAAATAATGGATCAAATAATTAAGCAATCAGTTTGCAAGCATATAGACGATAATAAGGTGATAAGTAACAGTCATCATGGGTTTGTCAAGAACAAATCATGTCAAACCAACCTGATAGCTTTCTTTAAGAGGGTAACAAGCCTTGTGCATGGGGGAAGCAATAGACGCGGTATATCTTGACTTTAGTAAGGCTTTTGATATTATCTCACATGACCGTCTCATAAACAACTAGGGAAATGCAATCTAGATGGAGCTACTATAAAGTGGGTGCAAAAATGATTGGAAAACTTCCCAGAGAGCGGTTACTAGAGTGGTTCACAGTCATGCTGGAAGGACATAACAAGCAGGGTTCTGCAGGGATCAGTTCTGGGTCCAGTTCTGTTCAATATCTTCATCAATGATTTAGATAATGACATAGGTACATTTATAAAATTTGTGGATGATGCCAAGCTGGGAGGGGTTGCAAGTATTTTGGAGGATAGGATTATCATTCAAAATAATCTGGACAGATGGAGGAGAAATGGACTGAAGTAAAAAGGATGAAATTCAATAAGGACAAATGCATAGTATTCCACTTAGGAAGGAACAATCAGTTGAACACATACGATATGGGAAATGACTGCCTAAGGAGTACTGAAGACAGGGATGGTGGTCACAATGGACCACAAGCTAAATATGAGTCAACAGCATAAGACTGTTGCAAAAAAAAAAAAAAAGCAAACATCATTCTGGGGTGTATTAGCACAAGTGTTGTAAGCAAGATACGGCAAGTAATTCTTCCACCCTACTATGCGTTGATTATGTCTCAACTGGAGTATTGTGTCCAGTTTTGGGAACCACTTTTCAGGAAAGATGTGGACAAATTGGAGAAAGTCCAGAGAAGAGCAACAAAAATGATTAAAGGTCTAGAAAACATGACCTATGAGGGAAGATTGAAAAAATTCAGTTGGTATAGTCTGGATAAAAGGAAGACTGAGAGGGAACATGACAGTTTTCAAGTACATAAAAGGTTTTTACAAGGAGGAGGGAGAAGAATTATTCTTAACCTCTGAGGACAGGACAAGAAGCATTGAGCTTAAATTGCATCAAGGGAGGTTTAGGTTGGACATAAAGACAAACTTCCTGTCAGGGTGGTTAAGCACTGGCATAAATTGCCCAGGGAGGTTGTGAAATCTCCATCATTGGAGATTTCTTAAAAGCAGGTTAGACAAACACCTGTCAGGGTTGGTCTAGATCAGGGGTCGGCAACCTTCCAAAGAAGAAGAGCCAGGGAAGGCAGCCTGCTGAGCTGTGCTGCGCCACCGAGTGGGAGCCTCCCAGCCAGAACTTCCATGTCACACGCTCTCAAAGAATGGCTGCCCGCAAGGAGGCAGCCAAAGAACCGCATACGGCTCCAGAGCCGCAGGTTGCCAACCCCGAGCCTAGATAAATTTTGACAGAACAAGGAGTGATGGTCTCAAGTTGCAGTGGGGAAGGTTTAGGTTCAATATTAGGGAAAAAAATTTCACTAGGAGAGTGGTGAAGCACTGGGATGGGTTACCTAGAGAGGTGATGGAATCTCCTTCCTTAGAGGATTTTAAGGTCAGGCTTGACAAAGCCCTGGCTGGGAAGACTTAGTTGGGGATTGGTCCTGCTTTGAGCCGGGGGTTGGACTAGTTGACCTCCCAAGGTCCCTTCCAGTTCTATGATTCTATGACTCCATGAAATAAGACTTTTTACCACATTTCCTAAGTTGATGTGTTCCAGCTCCAGTTTGTAATAAAAATAAAAGCACAGTACTGTGAGACAGATCCTCTGCTGATGTAAATCAGCACCAGTGGAACAATGCCAATTTATACCCGCTAACTATTTGACCCTGTAATAAAGCATGTATCAGACAAGGTAATGCAATTCTAGTGCAGTGCTTTCAAACTGAATTTCTTAAGGCAGCTTTTCTACTCATTTTTGTGCTTAGTTTTTTGAAGATGCATTTTCATCCTTTTAGGATGGCCATATGTTTGTGTGTCGTATTGCCAGAGAGACCCATATTTTGGGTATTGTAGCGAGAGTTGACATGGATCTGAGCCCATCAGTTATTGGCAGTCGTATTACATATTTTTTGCAGTCTGTCTAAAGAATTTCACTGGAAAAACTTCATTCCCCTGGCAATGTGCTACCATGGTGATATTCATCATCACCATATAGAACAGTAGACTCACAGCAATCATCAGATGTGGAACTTCAGACCAAAGAGGCAAGAAGTAGATTCCAATAATGGCTCAAAAACCAGAGCTCACTTTTAAGCTATATAGATAGACAGCTATAGAGATAGCTATAGATAGATATAGATATATATTTCCTGGCCTGCATAAACCTCATTTTGTGTACAAATCCTGACTTGCATGTGAATATATGTATCTGAGCATGCAAATCAGAGTTTATACAAATGCACTGGAATCGGTGTGTCCAACATGAGACTGTGAAAATCATGTGCACATTTTAGCACGCACCCTTGCAAATATAGCCATTTTGGTTTGGGGCTGCCCTATCGTCTCCTGAGGGTGAACAGATCACATGAGACTGAAGGGAATAAACTCCATAGAAGAATGGGAATTGCTTAGGGTAGTTCAAGGAGGTATAACTAGGACCAATGTAATAACATTTAAAGATGGAATATTTAGCCTTGCTATTTTTTCAGAACTCCTCTATTCTGACATTGTCCTCCAAGGAAAGCTGGAAGTCCCATTGCTTGAATCACTTAAAACACTTATGTCACAGTGGGGCTTCCATCACTTCCCTGGAAGCCTATAGCATAGTCCAATAGATCTTGTTTACTATTGAGAAGACTGGAAAAAGCATCATAATCTCTAGGGAATAAGATCACATTGTCAGGGGAAGGAAGTAAATAGAAACAATTGGGAAAATACCTGTGACTGAGGCAGAATTCATGGCTTTTTAATTTCTTCCTAATGTATCCCACATTAAAGCTCTGTATAGTGCTTTATTGGGCCCCTTTCTTGCTCTCTCTCATTTTATGGTTATTTGATTCTAGCTCATTTTTATGTTCATTTATTGGATTGGATCATATGATTTATTGGATTGGACAGCTGACTACAAGACTGTCGGCAGCAGAATATCACATTACTGAAATGAAAGAAAATTCAACTGTCGTACATGTTGGTGCTATTTATTGAGCTAAGCAGAATCATCCCATGATATGTTCAACCCTTCTCTTTCCCAGGAGCTTGACACTTGTTTTTGTCTCACAGACACAGGGCTATTATAAGGAGTGGGTAAGTTACTAAAATATTGCCTCACCCTACATCAAGTGAACATCCTAGACCAGTTAAGGAGTCATAAGGCTGAGTGTAAGGCATTTTAGCTGAGTCTAAATTACACTTCAGCTCAAATTGTGGCCTAAAATATTGGGGAAGGGAAATACTGTAGTGATCCCTAAGGAGGGAGGGGGGCAAACAAATTAGTTAGAATGGCATAAAGATATCCTCTTTGTATTTATCTATAGACAATGATAGACCCTTGAATCTTGTGTCAAAACTTTCCTGTTAAATCTTAGCCGAGAAGTTTTCCAGATGCAAATCTGAGCTGAAAAAGCAAGTGTAGAATTTAAGATAAGATGACACATTTTCTGGAAAAATCTCTGTTTTAAAAAAAACAACAAACAAAAAAATAAAACTCAGTAGCCTGATGGCAATCATAGACTTTTATGCCCCCACAACAAACTTAATCTTGCTTAAGGGCTCCAATTGGCATCTGAAAGAGAAACACTGTAAAACTTAAACTAAGTCCCTTAAATTTCATTATTTTCACTGATACATCCAATAAGCAACATTGTCATTTACCCTGAGAACTGAACAGTGGTGTTCACTTGGCTAAATAATGGCTTGCCGTGTGTAGATCAGCTAGGGAGGCAAGAAGGAGCTGACCCAGGGAAATAACTTTTTACCATATTGATAGGATAGTAAAGTACATGGGGAATCAGTGACCACCTTGGTGGGTGGAAATTTACTTACAGGGGTGTAAGAGCTTAGAACTAGGAGTAATGAGATTAAATTAAACAGGGTTTTTCCTAACACTAAAGTCTTGCACTGCAGAATAATTTCCTAAGGGAAGTGGTTGGAACCCTACTGTTTGAGTCACTTAGAAAATATACCGTAGGGAACAATCCTGGAGTGCTAGGGAGATGGCCTAATAAGTCTTTTTCATCTCTGTTGTCTCTGATTGCCTGCATTAATATTTTCTGCAGCTCCAGTGAAAACAAGAGACGTTCCTTTAGTGACATTCCAGTTCTAGAAACTGAGAGGATGAGCTTTTAATTTCTTAATGACTTTATCTAAGTGAAGAACAATGACCTTTCCTTTAAGGCAAAGAACAAGAGACACATTTATTAACTGAAAAGACAAGAAGATGCCAGTGTGTCAGCTTAAATCTGAGTGGAAAGATCAAACATTGAATTCTAAATCTGTGACAGGAAGTCCCTTCTGACACCTGCAAGGATAATGTATGTTTAATAAGGGAAGAACAATTTCCTTCTTGTAAGTGCTTGGAATTTCTAATTCATTTGGTTCAATAGTTACTAAAACTTTGGCTGTGTAGCTTGCTTCAGCATTTTTTTATAGTATCTCTTTATTTTTCAAGAGGACAATTTGGCAGTTGTTCTATTCTTGTATGTAGGCATGGCAGAATTCAGTTTTTTCTATAGTTTTGATGGATAATATAGTTTGTTAAGCATTTTTATTTTGTAAGTTTAAATTTTCACAGTTGCAAGAAATTATGGAAGGGGTCAGACAATAATCATTTAATGGCAGATATTGAGAATCAAAAAGTTAGCTTTTTATAACTGTTAAAACAAAGTGTCGTCACAGGTCAATATATATAAACTACATATTCTTAAATCAAATTAAATCCTCCGGCAGCATTTTTTTACTTTGCCTAGCTGCAAATTTCTGTTATTATCACTAGAAATATTTTTTCGTGTGTGTGTGTGTTTATGGTGAAATTGATGTTCATCAACACTTACCAACAAATATCTAATGCTTCCAAATGTACATGTATGCGTTGTCTGATCAAGGCTCATTTACAATTCTCTGGAAATGTAAAGGGGGGGCTGATAAGGGAGTAAGTTACAATTATACACACGTTAAGGCCTATGAGCCTTACACCGCTAGAGTAATGTAGATGGGCTTAAGCATAAATAAGAATCTGGTCCTCTGTATTTTACAATAACCTAAATCTAAGGGTTGGATTCTGCTTCCACTGAAGTCATTAGAACAATTATTGGTTTCAATAAGACTAGGATCAAGCCTTAAATCAGGAAATATATCTATAGAATATTTCATTATATGTGGAAATAACAATTTAAAGTCGACTAGTGCCTACGTGTTAAAGCAGGGGATGGGGAGTAAGGACTTCTGGGTTGTATTGCCAGTTAAAATACTGGACCAATTTGACCATGGCAAGTCAAATAACCTTGGTGTGCGCCTTGTAAATAAGCTTTTCATGGAAGACACTTGTGGGGGTGGGAAGTGTGTGACACAGACATTTGCGTCGCCCAGAGCTGGAGAGCAGTCAGCTTTGCAGCCACTCAGTAGCAATTACTACAACCTCAGGCTGTAGCACTGGCTGTAGCCCACTTGGCCAGACCAGTACAAGCTGCTGTAATGGCGCTGAACCAGTGAGTGGATACAAAGCACCAGTGTGAGTGGAGAAGTCTAATTAGTAGCATTTTATATTCACTTGACATGGGTGTAAATGGCCGCCACCGATGGTGCAAGGCTCTGAAGAATCCATCCTAGTGCCTCAATATCTAGTACAGTGTAGTGCCAATAAAGTGTTCCTTCAATGCTCTTTGTTTCAAGGTTTTCAGGACAGTGCATTAAAGACACAGTATTGATATGCATTTTCTGGTAGCTTTGGCCATTTTCTAGTCATATAGAGAATAGCAGCTGACCAAACGCTACCTTAACTGAAGGTCAATGACTCAGAAAGAAGAGCCAAACATGAGCTTTTCAAAATTGTTGTGGTGTTTCCCATAAACAAAGAGCAAAATGTGTTTTCAGTGTCAATGACTGACTTTTAGTTCAGGTTTAGGACAACAACCGAGAGAGAGAATTAAGGGCCCTAGATTCCTCATTGTGACTCAGGGAATCCCACTGTTAAACATGGTGTAAGCAAATGGAGAAGCACAGCCAAAAACACCAGGAAAGAGTCACCAAACTGTCCTGTAACATTCTGCATCTGAACTTAAAACAGAAAATAGCAGCTGTGTTGTGGCTGCCCCTCTACTGTCAAAGGAGCACTGCACAGAAGACAAAATGAAAGTTTGCATTGGGGTAGGCACTGGGGGAAAAGGTAGCTTTTCACACTCCCTATTCTGACTTGTTGTAAATTATGGCAGCACACTCCCCAATGCTGCTCTAAGGAGGACATTTTGTTAATCCAGTAACATGCTGAGACTACTGCCTGCAGCTGGAATACCAATTGTTATGCTTATTGCTGAAAGTAGCTAAAAGGAGGCTTTTCTGAAATCTTAGAATGGGGTCGGCTTCCTGCAGCTCCCATTGGCCAGGAATGGGGAACCGTGTTCACTGGGGGCTGCAGGGGGCCGTGCCTGTGGACAGTCAATGTAAACAAAACATCTGTCCACCAATGGATTACTCTGATGGGCCGTGTGCCAAAGTTTGCCAACCCCTGCCACAGCACAAATAATAGGCCAGAAGAGGCGGGCAGAAGTGAATGACTGTGAGGAGTAGATGTGACCCTCTGCCCTCCTGACATGAGTTGTTTTTCCGAAGCATGCGGTTTTGCAAAGTTTGGCAATCGTTAACTATTGCTGTGTGAGATACAGCTGGTTAACTGATGGAAAACTCCACGTTCCAGGCTGGAAAACGCAACACTTAATTTAGTTTCTGCTCAGCAGTTTTTGTTTTTGATGAACAAGCTAGGTAATAACAAATTGGGTATAAAAAGAAGAAATCTGAGCTCGGTGGACACTTGGACACCTCTGAAGTTCCCCTGTGGATGGAAGGCTGGTCACTGGACAGCTCTCTCTCCTTCCTGATTCAGAAACTACGTGTTGGTAGTTGGCCTTTTTATGCTGTACTCTGTCTCTCCTCTAATATACCTTTCTATTCTTAGAAGCAATTACCTCATCCACACATGCTCGGTGTCAACCTTCCTTCAGAGCTGTGACTGACAGCTCTGACTTTTAGAACAAGTTATACTGATATGAATGGGCTGTGACTAGTCAGATAGCTGACCTCTCTCTTACCCCTTACTGCACATGCCTAGTAGCCATGAATCTTGCACGAATCTTGCACATGCTCACTGTTGTTGTTTACCTCAGAGTTCTGACCGGCTGATCCACACACACATACATGGCTCTTTTCTAGGGCATCATCTTGGAAATTCTGGGCTTTCTGCCAATTGACTGAACTTTTTACCTATCTCTAGGGCCCTACCAAATGCACAGTCCATTTGGGGCAATTTCACAGTCATGATTTCAGATATTTAAGTCTGAAATTTTAAGGTTTGGTAACTGTAGGGGTCCTAACCCAAAAGGAGTTGTGCGTGTGTGTGCGCAGGGGGTGGGGGTGTCACAAGGTTATTGTAGAGGGAGTTGCGGTAGTGCCACCTTTACTTTTGTGCTGCTGCTGGCAGCAGTGCTGCCTTCAGAGTTGGGCAGCTGGAAAGTGGTGACTGCAGGTGGGGAGCCCAGGTCTGAAGGCAGAGCCACCAGCAGCAGCAATGCAGAAATAAGGGTGACAATACCATACCATGCCACCACTACTTCTGCGCTGCTGCCTTCAGAGCTGGGCCCTCGGTCAGCAGTCACCACTCTCCGGCCACTCAGCTCTGAAGACAACAGCGCAGAAGTGAGGGTGGCATGGGATGGTATTGCCACCCTTACTTCTGGACTGTTGCTGGAAGGATGCTGCCCTCAGAGTTGAGTGCCTGGTCAGCAGCCGCCACTCTCTGGCCACCAAACTCTGAAGGCAGTGCAGACATTAGGGTGGCAATACATCGACCCCCCCTACAATAACCTTGTGACCCTCCCATGATCCCCTTTTAGGTCGGGACTCCCAGTTGGAGAAGTGCTCGTCTCCCCCATGAAACCCCTATAGTGAAGGGTAAAAGAACACAAAAGACCAGATTTCACGGGGGGAGACCAGATTTCATGGTCCATCATGCATTTTTCAAATCCGTACATTTGGTAGGGCCCTACTTATCTCAGTACTGAGCATGCTAAAAATCAGCATTTTAGAGGGGAGCAGTTACTATTTGTTCAGAATAGAGATCAGGCACACACAATGGAGGCTGGAGAATTTACCCAGTAACGCTCCCTCCTCCACCAAACCATGGGCTGGGATTCCTTAGTGAGGCAGTTTTTCTACTCACGAGCCTGCTCCTTTCTTTGAAAGCAGCAGGACACATCATATACATTTAGTGTACTACCTAGTCCCCAAACTCACAAAATAGGAGATTAGCATGCATGTATGGATCAAAGATGCCTAATCTGATTTAGAGCCTAAAAGCTTTAGGAGACCCCAAGATAAAGGAGATGGGCTTCTGTTTTAATGCTCATTTCTGTTCTCCTCCCAGGGCCAATGGAACTGTAGAGACTGAGGCTATGTCTACACTACAGTGGTAAATTGACCTAAGTTACGCAACTCCAGCTACATAAATAATGAAGCTGGAGTCTATGTAGGTTAAATTGACTTATTGTGGTAACTACACCACACTGGGTTGACAGGAGACACTCTCACATTGACTTACTTTACTCCTCTCAACCCTGATAGCGCTTTGCCATTGATTAACTGGTCTTCACTAGTCCCACTAAATCAACCCCCAGTGCATTGACCACCAGAGCGTCAATCGCCCAGTAGTCTAGACATAGCTGGAATCTAAAATAGTGACCTACTGTTACAATGTATCCATGATACCTAAGTAGGGTTGCCAACATTCCAGGATTGGCCTGGAGTCTCCAGGAATTAACGATTAATCTTTAATTAAAGATTCTGTCATATGATTAAATCGCCAGGAATACGTCCAACCAAACTTGGCAACCCTATCTCTAAGGACATTATAGAGTAGCAGAGTAGCTTAGTGGTTACACTGTAAGAACAGGATCCTAGAAAGCTGGATTCTATTTTCAGTTTTCATATTAACTTTCTGTGTGACTCTTGTCTATTAGATTACAAGGTTTAGGGGACAGGGATGTCTCTTGCCATGCGTATGTACAGTGCCTAGTACAAAGAGGTCCATGTCTCAATATATTTAGCTTAATAAATTGAAGCTTAAGGGATGACTTGATTGCAGACAATAAGTATGTACATGGGGAACAAATATTTGATAATGGGCTCTTCAGGTTAGCAGATAAAGGTATAATATAAACTAATAACTGGAAGTTGAAGCTAGAGAAATTTAGATGAAAATAAGGCATCATTTTAATAGTGAAAGTCATTAGCCATTGTACCAATGTACAAGGGGCTGTGTGGGATTCTTCATAACTGATGGTTTTTAAATCAAGTTTGGATGTTTTTCTAAGTGATCTGGTCTAGAAATTATTTTGGGGACGTTCCATGGCTTACACTATATAGAAGGGCAGAATAGAACAGAACAGAACAGAATAGAATAAATGGTCCCTTCTGTCTTTGGATCTGACTCATTCGGGATCTCTAGGCAATACCGCAATACAAATAATATACTTAAAAAAAGCAATTGTGTGGGTCGAAAAGCAATCATGGCGTTCAATGTGCTTAGAAAAGCTTCATCCTCACTAAGCTGGTAATATTTTTATATTATATTATCAGAAAGCATCTTAGGACACCTTTGACATGAAGTGTGCTCAGCAAGCATAATATTGTTAGGGCTTTCTTGCATGCTATGTAAACCAATAAAAAGAAAATATTTCATTCTGTTTAAAATGTATATTGCTTTTATTTTAAAGCAGCTCGAGATTGAATGCCCCTACAATGCTGTAAAAAGCAGTTAATAGGAAGCCCCATGATTTACTTGCTTTTAATTTCATTCTTGTTTTATGCTGTGCTGGACAGTGTCTTATTTATGAGACATTCATGAACTTGTCATCAGAGGTACATTAAATGATTAACTAACTGCCCACGACCTATTCAGAAAAACTTGCCGATCAAGAGATTAGTTACATATGATCAAAAATTTATTTTGGATCTTCAGGAATTATGGGCCTTTTGCTTCAATAAACAAATTAATAAACACACATAAAAATTACAACCCTGCAGAGACTCATCTGAGCACCACTGTAATTTAGGAGTATATTTTCTGAAATAAAAGAGGGGTGATCCCTGACATTAAGGCGTGATCTTGCTACAAATGAAGGCAGTTGTCTTTGTGATTCTAGTCAATTTCCTTTGGCTTGGACAGGGCAGGATTAAAATTCTGAATCCCCCCCCCCCACAAAATATTTAGTTTTTTGATGAAAAATGATTTTTTAACCATTTCTATTCAATTGGAAAGGCATTTTCCTTCAAAGGAAACTAGAAAATGTTCTGTCATCTGTACATTGGCCCCTGATGTGTGCCCATTTCACTACAAAACCATCATCACATATAGCACAGTGAGCAAAGGAGCCGTCATGAATAAATTCCGCCCTGGACGTTCATGCCTGGGGCTTCCGTTAGCCTCCATGAGGAACTGTGTGGTGTAGCTGCTGCTGTGTAAGGTGTGCAAGGTGGTGACCTAGGTCAAAAGATGTTCTTCTCTGCTGGAAAACTATCTGTGATGTCAAGTAAGAATTCAATAAAGTAATTGCCAAATGCAAGCTTTTCTGGTTTTAATTAAAAGAACACCGCAAGAGCAGCGTGGGGGCGTCCAAATCTGACAATGACTATATGGAAGGGATGATATGCAGTGCCCTGGTCGATGCTACGAACTTAGGTTGGCATAACTAAGTCACTTAGGGCCACTGTACACCCCTGAGTGATGCAGTTATACTGACTGAACTCCCACGGTAGACAGTACTATGTCGACAGGAGGGCTTCTCCCATCAACATAGCTACCGCCTCCTGGGGAGCTGGATTAAATAGGCTGATGGGAGAAGCTCTCCCGTCGGTGAAGGTAGCGTCTTCACTCTGCGCTACCACTGTACGGATATCAGTGCTGTAAGCCTAGATCAGTGTATTCAAGTGTTTCATATTTAAGACACAAACCCTCATGCCCCATAGCCTAATGTGAGAGCTCTTCTGCTACTCTCCTACCCTGAAACCTGGTTCTAATGATGCCCTGATACTACTGAGGCTGCTGGGACTAATGACAGAACAGGTGAGGAATACTAGGCAACTGTCCCATTCCATGGGTGTTCCTCCTCTCCCCCCTCCCATTCTGGCACAATGGGCCCAGTTTGCCAAAAGATTTTCTTGTCTCTCACCTCACAGAGCAAGTGGCCTGAAATGGCTTTTCAACTCCCTGCCCATTCCACACCCAGCTGTGTACTTGCAGTTCCATGCTGCAAAAGTCCTTCGGGCAGAAATTTCATTTCCCCTCCCACCAGACTAATCATGTTGTGCTCTGCTAATAACTATGTGTGTTGTTCCCCTGGTGTTGTCTGGACCGGTGATCTGCTAGGACACTCCAGTCCTGGACTCTGGCAGCCAGCCTTACCCTGCTCTACTGTGAAAACCCCCACTCCTGGGCTGTTCACATACAACCTCTAGCATGTAACCCGCTCCCAGCTACATGAGTGAGCACTTTTGGCCAGCCGCTGCTTGGACTGTGCAACCGAATGACACGAACCAATATCTTCAGTCCCAGACACAACCCTAGGAACCTTCATCTTGCAGTGTCCAGTTATGCCCGCTGGACGCTGCAGGCTTATATGAGTTTGTCAATTTAAAAAAATAATTGATATGCACCAGGCATGTTATCCCAGGGGGAGTCTCTGACACACTTCAAACCAAAAACGCTGCTCCAGGTAGAATAGACAAACAGATTTATTAACTACAAAAGATAGATTTTAAGTGATTATAAGTCAAAGCACAAGAAGTCATATTTGGTCAAATGAAATAAAAGCAAAACACATTCTAGGATGATCTTAACAATTCCAGTGCCCTTACAAATGTAAATGCTTCTCATCAGAGCCTGGCTGGTTGCCCTTCAGCTAGGCTCTCCCTGTTGATCAGCACTTCAGTCACTTGGAGATGGTGTCTGTAGATTGAGGTGGAAGAGAGAGAGCATGGCAAACGTCTCTCCCTTTTATCATGTTCTTTCTTCCCTCTTGGCTTTGCCTCCCCCACCTCCTTAGAGTCAGGTGAGCATGACCTCATCGTAGTCCCAAACTGACCAAGGAAAGTGGGGTGACTCACTCGAGAGTCCAACAGATCCTTTGTTGCCACCTAGGCCAGTGTCCTTTGTTCCTGTGAGGCTGGGCTGGGTTTGTCCCACACATGCCCTGATGAGGTGTGAACTGCCCCTCTGCTCCTGGAGAGTTTTGCCTGGGCTTGTTTTAAGCCATAAGGACATATTTTCAGCCTCATACTTATATACGTGAAATTACAACCTATAACATTACTACAATAACAATGCTCAGTAAATCATGAGCCTTCCAAAGACATCCAACATGACAAACTGTGCATTTGATACCACACAATCATATTATAAGGATGAATTTTGGGGAGGGAAGGGTGTTCCCCAGAGGCACAGAGCATCACCTAAGTACTGTGTCCCAATTCGGAAGGAAGCCACAGCGCTTAGAATCAGGGTGTAGTAAAGGGAACTTTGAAAATGCCCCTTAGTCTTGCACTGGGGCTGTTTGAGCACAGGACCCTTCGCTGAAAGAATTTCAGTATCAGTACAGCCTCCTAGTGGAAATGCCCTGCAGAATCTGAGATGCAGGCACTGTTGTCCCCTGCATGCATCCTTCATTTGAAAGAGGGAGGTGCTAGGATGTCCAATTAACAGTGCATAGAATTAGGAACCTGGCAAATGTACAGCATTTTCCTTCGATTTGTTTTCCTTTCTCATTTTTCTGGCTGGGACAGTGAGCCATGATTCCCAAAGGCAAACCCCACTGCTTTGAATATTTAACCTAAAACATTAAAGTAATCTTTGTCTTTTGCCCCTCTAGACCTCAAGCATTAGAATGTTTTGTTGGTGCTCAGCTAATTAGCTCTCTAAGAGATGTTAATAGTTAAGCTAATAATTACTACACCTCCAGAACTGACCTTGAGGTAACTCTAATGCAGACACATTAAAGATGAATATTATTATTCCTGGAAAAATATCTTGTCACAATAAAGTGATTAGCATATTCATAACTACTCCTGTGCTATTTCAGACAACATGGGCAGTCAGTAACTGCCAGCAGCACTAGAAGGCTGCTGAGTTGAAGCATCAGGACAGTGTGACTTGCTCGATAATATACCATCTTTCACCTGTGAGTTTGCAGTTCAAATTCAACTTGAGATCTTAAATGAATGAATCATACTAGGTATTATTTAGCTCCATCCCTCGGTATGTCTCTCTCCTGGGTCATGGTGGTGCTTTAGTCAGTGAGGACAAAGGAAATACAAGCACATGCTCTAAAGAGCTGTTTTTCTTTTTTTAATATTTTGCAGGCAGTCAGATCAACGCTTTGTCCTCTACTGCCAGAATATTGTTTTGTCAATAGGGTAAAGTGTCCCTGAGAGGTGGGGAGAGGGGAAAAAAAAGGGAAATCCCTTAAAAGTACAGGAATAGAAAAACAAAATCTGCAAGCTACTGGATATCCAGAAGCTGCCTGATCAAATCCCACAGCACACAGACATACGGAAAACATTAATTGTCATTGTTTTCTGCATTTGTTGTCTGATTGTCTGTTGTCTTAATGGATGACATCTTACTTCTGTTCCAGTCTATGCATCCGATGAAGTGGGCTATAGCCCATGAAACCTTATGCTGAAATAAACTGGTTAGTCTCTAAGGTGCCACAAATCTTCCTCATCTTATTTATGGATACAGACTAACATGGCTGCTAATCTTAATCCTCATGGGGTTTCCCACATAGGAGATAAGTAAGTATTAGAACTATCTCGCTCTCACAGATGGGGAAATTGAGGCACAGAGGTGTTGACTGGCTTGCCCAAATTCACACTGTAATATATTTTGTGTGTGTGTGAGGGAAAGAGAAAGAGAGAGATCATGTTACCATTATCCCAAAGGAGACCACATGGGTTCTACCATTGCAGCCCAATAGGGGAGAGGAAGTTACTCACCTTGTGCAGTAACAATGGTTCTTCGAGATGTGTGTCCCTATGGGTGCTCCACCACCCACCATCCTCCCCTCTACTTCAAAGTTCTCTATAGGGCTCTGTGGTAGAGAAGGAAATGAAGGGGTTCGTCCGGCAGTGCTAGATAGCTTCAAGGCAGACCACGGGGGAGGGAGAGCACCTGTGAGGGCTCAACTGGACATTGCTATCAAAAGTCTCCAATTAGAGGTGCTGGGGCACACAGATACCTAAAGTGGAGCACCCATAGGGAGACTACCTGAAGAAAGTCTCCTTTAGATCAAATGGTGGAAACTTGTGTTTCTGGAACCGCAGTACCCTTGTTCTTGTCACAGCTCCTGTGTGTGAATGCATGAGAGTCATTTATCTAGTAATCATGTCTTCAGCATAGGGATTCATCACAGTGTGACCTTGGGCAAGTCACTGAAGGCCCCACTTTCAGAGGTGCTGAGTAGAGCAGGTCAGGGATTTTTCAACTAACCTTTTCTTGTTGGAAAATACGGAGTCATGGGAACCAAAACTTTCTGGGGAAACATATCACCTTCAACGGGTCCAGGATGGAATATCTGGTCCAAACGAGACAGAGAGAAACCCCCGAATAGTCAATAGTCCATGCTTAGGGCACTCACCTGAAATGCCAGAGAACTGGGTTAAAGTCCCTGCTTTGAATCAAGCGGAGCAGGAGATTTGACCCTAAGTCTCCCACATTCCAGCTGAGTTCCCAAACCAGTGGGCTAGTAGCTATTCTGGAGTGGCTCACACTGACTCTGATTTTTCATGATAAACTTCGAAAGGTCTCAGGTTCATCCTGTTGTGCAGTGAAAACAAACGCCGAAACCTCACCGATTATTGTGACATTGAATTCTCGTCTTCTAGCCAGCCCTGGTGCTGAGCTTCTCCACTTCCCATTGATGCCCACTGAAGTCAATAAGACTACTTGGGCATGACATTAATAATGGATTAAGTGGCTCTGTGGGGCTCAAGCCAGAGAGTCTAGCACTTGCAGGGAAGAGCCCATAATAGCCCTTTTAGCAACACATACCCTATTTGTTTCTTGCTAATTCATATGATTTTAAAGTGGTAAACTAGCATGGGACAGTACAAAGTGATACTAAATAATCAGCTGAAAATTATCGCTATGGGTAGGTACCAGGAGACTGACAAACTAAGCATTTTCTTCTCAGACTAGCAAATATGCCAGCTTGCTGGTTATTCACTTTATTTGATCTGGCATATCTGTAGCATGAGTCATTCTCTGCAGCCTTAGGAAAATTTGTTCTCTATAAGCATCTTAGAATCAGGAATGTCTCAGTGTTAGGGGACAAAAGGGAATTCCTTCTGAATATGTTTCATCAAAACAGAGTGGTTGATTTTCTTAAGGCTTCAAGCTTGCTATAAAAAGGGGAAATGGCACACTTGTATTAGTACAAAGAAAGGGGGCTTAGTTTGCAGGCTGAGACACAGAGATAGTGGAATCATGTTTCACAGAAAAGGTAACACTGTACTAAATATGCCAGGCAGTAAATGATTTTGTGTACAGATAATAAGGGCCTGGGCCTGCTCCCATTGAAATTGATGGAAATTCTGCTGTTGCCCTTAAGAGCAGAATTAAACCTTAGATGATTTCATTGTTCATATTACAATAACAGCTAGGAAATCCAGTCAAGGATTAGGGACCCTTTGTGTTCCGGGCTTGACAGCCCACCCCAAAACGCTTGCAATGTGTGACAGGCAGAATGCTACAACTGGATGAAATAGACAAACAGATGAGGTGGGTTAGGGGAGAAACCAACCTGGTGCAGGAGAAAAGTAGAAATGTCAACTGACTATTAACCTCACATGTGCTTACAGACTTACAAAGCTTTGGTGGTTATATTTTAATTTCAAAGGTTTGTCTTGTTCAAGCTGAAGTCAACAAAAATAAATGAATTTATACTAGGTTTACACTGGTGTAACTGAGAGCAACACCTGCCCCCTAGACTATATCATTTTTTTATCATAGCAGTTCAGTTTCCCCATGACAGTTAGGGTTGTGCCAAGTTTTCCGAAGCTTCTTTTCAGTCCTTTGTGTCTGCACAATTTCTGTCTTACAAAGTCTCCCCCCGTGATAAGCTGTGGGGAGGGAGGAATTGATTCTGATATTTTGGACTAAATTTCCTGCTCCCAAGTTTCTCTTTTGCATGTTTGTAATGTGAAGTTTAAATTCTAAGTAGATATCCAGACATTTGTGAAATACATTGAGTTTTGTGTGCGCTACAAAAATTGTGCTCTGCTAGAATGAATCCATCTTTCATTTTCACTAGAAATCTACCCACATAGAGAAAGGAAGGGGGAGTTCCTCGAAGTATTGATCAGCTTTTCAGAGCTCCTCCCTTCAGCCTTGATTCTTTTTGACACCTCCCCTTTCCTGATTGGCACACAACAGCATGGAGCGGTCCACCTAAGCCGGCCTGGTAAGAGATTCAGATTGTTTCCCATCCGCTGACCTTCTCACCCTGGGATAATTCCTCTTGGTTAGGGCTGAGGGACAGTGCTGGGGAACTGGTGCTGGTCCCATTCACATAGTACCCGTCCTGTGGATAAACAAAGTTTCCTTCTCCCGGGCTGTTAGTGTTTATGAAAGATGCTAGATTAAGAAGCAAATCCTAGTCTCTCTTGAGGCTTTTGAGGTCACCAGGGACAATAGAACCAGTGCCGTCCTGGGGGAGGGGAGCAGAGGAGGCAGGCGTAGGCTGGGGCTGAAGAGCCGGCTGTTATGTGGGTTCTCTGTCTGACCGTTCCCTCCCATGGAAGTAGGGGGGCACTGAACTGCAGATTGGCTTCCCACTGCTGCTGGTGGTAGGTGCTCACCCAATACACAACCTGGCTTGCTGGGACAAGTACCGAGGAGAGGATTTTGGTTTCGCTGCATAGGCACCTAAAACCAGTAATTTTGGTCTCCTGAAGGTAAAATGCGAACTCCTATTCCCTTCTGTCCTGTTCTCGGTCAGCGCTCTTTTCCTTTGCCGTCTGATTGCTATTCTGAATTTGTACACTAAAATCTGTCATCTCCTTGGACCAGTTTTCCTTTGAACTGTGTTGACCCCGGTTGTTGAGCGTTGTTGAAATGTGTGTGTGCTCAAGAAAGCGAATGAGCAGATTTTTCTTTTCATTCCATATGTTGCCAGACTAGCAGGCCATATATTTTTCAAGCTGTACGGATAGACTCTGCTCATGAATTCTCAGTGCCAGGTCTTCCCTCTGCAGTGCAGTTGGGTAAAGGAGCAGGATTCCAGTTTCTGTCTTATCTAGATATTTAATTATAATACATGGGTTTTGTGTAGTGCTTTTCCTCATTTAGATCTTAAAGTACTTTACAAAGGAGGTCAATATCATTATCACATTTTACAGATAGGGCACAGGCTTGCACTAGCAGACAGGTGCCAAAGTTGGGATGAGAACCTACGTCTGCTGAGTGCTACTCAATTGAGCTATCCACTAGAGACAGTATGTGTGAAATTCCTTGGGAACACAGGACTGGTACAAGGGTCTCTGTACCACTTAATAGGGGCAATGAGGACTTCTCTTGGCTGAATGGCAGCACAAAAGTACCTGTGCACAACAGAATTGGATTCCACACTAGTCCCCACAGTGAAGCTCTTCTGCGGGTGTGGGGAGCAGCCAGTGGAGGAGCTGCAGACTTGTATTTATGAAGATCCAGCAATCCTAGAGTTCTGAAAAATAGGCATGGAGGAAATTTGGCTTTTGTGCAGCAGACTGAGCACAGAGCAGTGTAGGACAGCCTTACGCACGTGTCTGTGTATATGTATATATGTGTATGCATGTGTGTTTCTTCCCTTCAAGCACCTGCTCCACTCACATAGAGCCTGATTTACTAAGGATTTATTTTGTGGATGGAATAAATTTCATCCTATAAATGAATTATTTTTGTTTCGTGCTCTTTGCACATCATTGCAGCATTTCAAAGGTTGCCTCAGCATGCTGCTCATTATTGAATCATTGAAAACATATAGAGAAAAGTATGTGGGCTGTGAAACATTTTGTTTTTGTAATGCTTGACTTCAATCTGTGCAGTATTTAATTTCCAGTCTAGGGTAGTTCATTTGAGGCATATAGGTTGTAATAATGTTTGACATGGGTGTCAGCTCTGTTAGTGTAGCTAGAATAAATCCTGTTTCACTTTTCCATTCTTCTTTGCCAGTCCAAAACTATAGAAGGATTTCTGTCAAAAATGAAGACAAGGAGTTTTTGTCTTTGAGAAAGGACAAACTAGAATGTCAATTAATCTATTCTAAGGTCAAAACCACAAGAATAAATGCAATCTTATAACATTGACAGCTGTGTTATCTTTCTGGTAACAGAAAATAATTCGTAGAGAATATTATTTTGTTCTTTTTACACAATATAGCTACGTGCAGGAAATTATATTAGTAGTGGGATTATTTTTTGCAATGTTGTAATTTTTCTTTCTTGTGCTCATATGTCAAATTATATTGTCGGGGAGGGAAGAAGCTGCAAATAAATACTAAAACAACTAGAAAAAAGCTCAGTTAATGGAAATTTGGTTTTTAATGTTAATTACTGCTAATATTACAAATCATCAGAAACATATTAAGATAGGGATATATGTTTCAGTACATGCAAGTGATTATTCTTATGCTTGGGACTGAGTCAGAGGATGCTATAAATTATGTTGTTCCAGGAATACCAATAGAGAGGAGGTCAGGAAGCTGGAGTATGGTCTGTTCTGGAGTTTTCCCTCACAATGTTTTCAAAAGAAAATCACAGAATCATAGAATATCAGGGTTGGAAGAGACCTCTGGAGGTCATCTAGTCCAATCCCCAGCTCAAGGCAGGACCAACCCCAACTAAATCATCCCGGCCAGGGCTTTGTCAAGACAGGCCTTAAAACCTCTATGTTTGGAGAGTCTAACACCTCCCTAGGGAACCCATTCCAGTGCTTCATCACTGTCTTAGTGAAATAATTTTTCCTAATATCCAGCCTAGACCTCCCCACTGCAACTTGAGACCATTAGCCCTTGTTCTGTCATCTGGTACCACTGAGAACAGCCGCGCTCCATCCTCTTTGGAATCGCCCCTTCAGGTAGTTGAAGGCTGCTATCAAATCCTCTCCTCACTTTTCTCTTCTGCAGACAAAATAAGTGCAGTTCCCTCAGCCTCTCCTCATAAATCATGTGCACAGCCATCTAATAATTTTCGTTGACCTCCGCTGTACGCTCTCCAATTTGTCCACATCCCTTCTGTAGTGGGGGGAAGGGGAACCAAAACTGGATACAATACTCCAGTTGTGGCTTCACCAGTGCCAAATAGAGGGGAATAATCACTTCTCTTCATCTGCTGGCAATTCTCCTACTAATGCCTCCCAATATGGGGTTAGCTTTCTTGTAACAAGGGCACAGCACTGAATCAT
Organism: Sternotherus odoratus; assembly: GCA_032164245.1. Lineage (NCBI taxonomy): Eukaryota > Metazoa > Chordata > Testudines > Kinosternidae > Sternotherus > Sternotherus odoratus. The sequence continues at coordinate 17,045,975 of JAVMKO010000002.1, read as the reverse complement.
ATCCAGCCTCTCATCCACTATAATCCCCAGGTCCTTTTCTGTAGAACTGGCACTTAGCCAGTGGGTCCCCAGCCTTTAGCAGTGCCTGTTCTTTCGTTCTAAGTGCAGGACTCTCTGCACTTGTCCTTGTTGAACCTCATCCGATTTCTGTGAAGCCCGAGGCAAAAGAAGCATTGAGTACTTCAGCTTTTTCCACATCATCTGTCACTAAAATGCATCCCACATGAAGTAAGGGTCCCACAGTTTCCCTCACCTTTTTCTTGTTGCTAACATACCCGTAGAAACCCTTCTTGTTACCCTTCACTTCCCTTGCTAGCTGCAACTCCAGTTGTGCTTGGCCTCCCTGATTATACCCCTGAAAGCTTGAGCAATATTTTTATACTCTTCCCTAGTCATCTGTCTAAGTTTCCACTTGTTGTAAACTTCCTTTTTGTGTTTAAGCTCACTGAAGATTTCTCTGTTAAGCCAAGCTGCTTGCTTGCCATATTTGCTATTTTTTCTGCACGTTGGGATGATTTGTTCCTACCCCTCAATAAGGCTTCTTTAAAATATGGCCAGCTCTCCTGGACTCCTTTCCCCCTAATATTAGCCTCCCTGGGGATCCTGTCCATCAGTTACTTGAGGGACTCAGTCTGCTTTTCTGAAGTCCAGGGTCTTTATTCTGCTTCTCTCCTTTCTTCCTTTTGTCAGGATCCTGAACTCAACCACGTCATGGTCACTGCTGTCCAGGTTGCCACCCACTTCTACTTTCCCTATCAATTCTTCCATGTTTGTGAGCAGTAAGTCAAGAGGAGAATGGCCCCTAGTTGGTTCCTGCAGCACTTGCACCAGGAAGTTGTCCCTGACATTCTCCAAAAACCTCCTAGATTGAATGTGCATTGCTGTATTGCTCTTTCAGATGATGTAGGGTGATTGAAGCACCCCAGGGCCTGTGATCTGGAAACTTCTGTTAGTTGTCTGAAGTGAACCCCGTCTACCTCATCCTCCTGGTCTGGTCGTCTGTAGCAGACGCCCCCCATGACATCACCCTTCTTGCTTTTGCCTCTAAACTTAAACCAAAGACTCTCATCAGGCTTTTCTCCAATTTCATACTGGAGCTCTGAGCAATCATACCACTCTTTTACATACAGTGCAACTCCTCCACCTTTTCTCCCCCGCCTGTCCTTCCTGGACAGTTTATATGCATCCATGACAGGGCTCCAGTCATGTGAGTTACCCTACCAAGTCTCCGTTATTCCAATCACATCATAGTTCCTTGACTCTGCCAGGACTTCCAAATCTTCCTGTTTGTTTCCCAGGCTTCGTGTGTTTGTGTACAGGGACCTTCTAAGAGCCTCTTCAGATGTTGTATTTACTGCTCACAGAAGCCTGAAAGGCAAAAACTCTGTGGGGGGAACCTCCTCTCTCCCCCCTCCCCCCCCAATGCCCAACCCAGGCAAGCTCCCTCTGTTTACTTCTCCTGTTTCCTTCTCCTCTATTCACAAAATGTGGCTTCACACTATGACATTTTGACTCCTCATATTGATTTGAGATGAGAACTAATGTCAAAATAGTGGCATTTTCCCAAATTCCTTTTTACATTGCACAATTGGCCACATTTTCAACAGGCCACAACTAATCGGCCTCTGACGTTTGTGGGCCTGTCTGTGCACATAAAAAGGTAAATAGGGACAACTATGTATTTGCAGACAGGGCTGGTGGCCCAATATGGCCCTAATCCAACTCCCACTTAAGTCAATGGGAAATATCTATTGGCTTTAATGGGGTCGGACTGGGCCCCATGTGAAATAGAGATGGTTGCAAGATGGTGAAACATTTTTATAAAAATGGTTGAAAGTTCTGCATGAGAAAATGTCACCTTTAAATTTGGAAATAATTTCCAACTCTAATGTGAACAGAGGAACCGTCACTTTTGGTGGGTGTATTAATGGATGCACTGAAGAGCCTGGCACTGTGTGTTACATTTGATGTCATAGGGGTAGGAAAGGCATTCAGACGCCCCCCAAAAAGTGAAAACAAATCATATATTCTTGTGAGTAAGAGTAAATGCCAAGAATTCAGCCACTGTACTTAAGTGAATGCTGACCTTGGCCAGCTGCAAGTTGCAAAATCTTTTTTTATACCTTCTAATGCTGGAGAGCTTATTGTCTATTCTTCAGAAGAAGGCAATCTTTTCTTGATTTTAAAGCAACTGTTACACAGACAGTTGTCCAATGGAGCCACTCTATTCATATAAACAACCAGTAATAACAAATATACAAAGCCAAACTTAGAAACAATATCATGCTATAGGAAAAAAATAGGAATGGAACTTTTAAAAGAGCTCAGAATTGGAATAGCCATTGATTTCAGTGAGAAGAGAGTTAGACCACCAGTGAGAGCTTCTGAAAATACCACCCTAAAAACACAAGATACTTTGCACAGTGGACATCTCTTCATTCTCATTATCCTTGAACCTGATGCTTAGTTAGAGACAGATGATCTTAAATTACCCATTATTCCCATACATTACAGAGACCTCTTTACTTTGGAAATGATACAAGTACTATAACATGCAGGTGAAATATGAGCAATTGATAGATGCCAATAGAAGAATCTCTAATGAACTGTAAGATTTGATGGTTTCATAGGGGCCAATATGCCTGGGTTCAGTTCTCAACTCTGGTACTGACTTGCTACATGGTCTTTGACAGGCCACTTGGTTTCTGATCTAGTTTGCCCAGCTATTAAATAGTATCACAACCATTGCTGACTTCAACCCAGTGTTGTGGCTTGTGAAGTTAAGTTAGTTAACAAATGGGAGGTGCACAAACTGGGAAGAACTGCACTGAGAATGCCCAAATTATTGATGCCTAAAACAAATCTCAGATTACAAACCCAAAACAAATAGTATTTTAGGTAAAATATATCTGCCTTAGGCTTTTTTATTCATAGTGCTGCCCATTACCCTATTGTCTGAACACCTTCCATGTAAAATCAATTGGCAAGACCAGAAGTCCTTAGTGGACTGAATGCAATCTGTCAGGGCACAGTTTATAATCACTAGTAGTCTAGCAGGAATTCATGCGTTAACATTGGTATTCATAGGCCGTATCCAATACCCTATTGCCCTGCTAGGAAAGACCACTTTTCAGTGACACATAGAATAACCACCATTTTCTGACAATCAAGGAAGAATTCATGCCTGAATGTTCAAAAAGAGCACTGTAAATGTGGTTGTGCTCTGAGAAATAATGGCAAAGCTGTCACTATTTCTTGTCTCCCAGTGAATTCCAAATCAAATGAGCTCTCTCTACCAATAAAGATGCAGGGTCAAATTCCAGGCTGACATAGTTCCATTGACTTCGGTTTTTTTAGCATCCAGCCCTGCAAACTCAACCTGGATTGCCAGACTCGACCCAAGTTCTTTCCTTTCCATCCATCCATCACCTGCTGTAATGGTTCTGCAGGCCAAATTATGCTGTCAGCGACTCCTGTGCAGCCCCATTGACTTCTGTGGAATTGCACAGCTGGAACTGATTGGAATTTAGTGAGCAATCTTGTGGAAGGTGCACAAGAAGGAACAGAATCCTTTTGTCTCTTTATGCCGTTTTGACTCTTAATGGTAAAAAAGCACAAAAAACTTATATTTATCACCTAAAGCCAGCAGATGTGACTTTGGATGCAGCTTAGGAGCAGAAGTGTTGAGTAAGAAGGTGGCATTTTTACAGTCCCTTTTCAGAGTAGAACTGCACTTTAATATTTCAAATGCAAGGGCTATAGAAATGAAAATTATGTTTTTTTAAAAATTATTACTAGAGTGGGTAAGCACGGTACTTAAGAAGTTTTCGGTAAACAAATTCTCAGAGACTGACATCCTCACTGCTCCAGAGAATCCTGAACAGATAGTGTTTCTAATGTCATGAATTCAAAAATTATGAGTCAGCCCCCCCCCAAAATCACGAGATTGGTTTTAAGTCATGTTTTGTTTTTTCCAAAAAAATGTTGAGCTCTGTTTTCTGAACCCTTTAGGGTGCACTGAGTTCACATATTCAAGATTTTTCTCTGCAACCATGAGAGCTAGAAAGTTAGTATTTTTAAAAATAAATAAATTGGAGGTTCTCCTGTAATCACTTGCAGCTGGGGATTAAGGAAAATGCCAAATATCGTGAGACTTGTAATAAAATTGTGCGAGGCGGCCACACTGAATGTGTCATGCACTATTTAGTTTATGGAGGCCTGAAGCATTGAACCAGGTCATTGTACACGTCCTGTTCATTTCACTGCACCATGCATAAGGATCTGGCATAGCAGTGGGAGTTCAAACGTACTCTTCACATGTCAGCCCTACAGGTTAGCTTTTCTTCTCACTTTGTTTTCTCTGCTTCATCAAATGTAGCTTAACGTGTTTATAACTATGAAGAAGTCAGTGTCATTCCTTTCATATCTGATGGTGTTTTCCCAGCCTAAGAAATTCTTACTGGTATCACAGGTAGTGAGAGCAATTACGCCATCTGTTGCCTTTTTACACTAGCCGACCTTCAAACTGTACCTGAAGAGCAGATGGCTTTTTGTGTCACTTCCTGTATGTGCACTTCATGAAAGTACTTTGGAAAACACTTCTCTCTTTTTCTTTGACATAGAAGGCCAGAGGACAATGCTTCTGAGCTAGTCAAAGAGGTATGGAATCCATTTTGTTTGCCTCTGCCTGGGATATAGATTCTTCTACACATTGATCTGTTTCATGTTTCCTTACGTTGGGCAACTCCTTTCGTTGGGGCACAGTTGCTCACCCAAATGTCCCTATTCATGTCAGTGGGACTACGTGGGTGAGTAACTGGCCAGCACTATGAATAAATGGTTCGCAATCTGAACCACAGCCATTTTCAGAACCTAATCATGTGCCTTTTGTGATTGCTCCTCCATTAATTTTGAGTTGCCTAGTCTTTTCACGGAAACCATAATAGATAAGTGTGTGTGATGTAGAAAGTTCTGTTACTGCACTGGCTTGAGATCTGTACTTAAATTTATTTAATTAATATACAAAAAGGTAGCCATGCTACAAAGGTAGGTCAAGAGCTTCTGTTCCCTCTGCCTCATTACACAAGAACAAGAGGCGGTTCAATGGAATTAAAGGGCGGCAAATTCAAAACTGATAAAAGGATTTTTTTCCCCACACGGCCTGCAATTAGATGGCAGAATTCATGGCCACGGGATATTGTTCAAACGAAAAATGTAGCAAGATTAAAAAAGACTGGATATTTATATGGATAACGAACATTTCCAGACTTGTTATAATTAATGGCAACTAATTGTGGAAGGGATAGTAAACCTTATGAGATGAGGAGGGGACCTGATGTTGGTAGCAGATTACTCCACATCTCCCTAGTCTACTATGTTGTTTCTTCTACCTTCCTCTGAAACATTTCATGTTGGCCAGTGTCAGAGACAGCATACTGGACTAGATGGAGCTGAGGTCTGATCCAGATGGTGTTTCCTTTGTTCCTCATCTGGCCTGAATAAATAACTATAAATATTTGTGTGTTATTAAAAAATGCATGCTTCCAGTCTCAGAAATGTATTCCTTATTCTCACAGTGAGCTGCAAGCAGGCTTCTGCTCATTGAACAAGTGCTAGAGTGGCAGAAAAACCAAACAGGGATGGTGAAAATGGACTATATATCGCATAAGAGAAAAATGAGTAGGTTACCTAAATGACACCACCAACTGCCTAATTATGCAATGAAATTATCATCTACCCTTCACTGGTTTACTGCATTCAGATTTTAAAGAGTGTCCCTATAAATCTAGGTCTAATGCCATGGTATGGCAGCTTCCCAGATAATTCAAAAGCCTATCTCTTGAAAGACATTGTGACTGTCATTCTTACTTGACAAATTATATGTTTAACACTCAATGGCAGAGTCGTGTGATGTGCACCATGAGGGGGGAGAATTCTCAAACTTTAGAAGGGTCACTGCGGGGATTTGATGTTGATTTCCAAAAAATTCCTAAATTCAGCGACACCACAGGTTTGAATCATGGCAGTAAGAAGAACGAGGAGTACTGGTGGCACCTTAGAGACTGACACATTTATTTGGGCATAAGCTTTTGTGGTCTAGAACCCACTGCATCTGATGAAGTGGGATCTAGACCATGAAAGCTTATGCCCAAATAAATTTGTTAGTCTCTAAGGTGCCACAAGTACTCCTCATTTTTTGTGCAGATACAGACTAACACGACTACCCCTCTGAAGCCTGTAATCATGGCAGTGTTAGCTAATTCCTTCATCCTCACAGCGTAAATAAAATGAGTATCATATACCTCAGCTGGTGTAAATCAGTTCCTTTGACTTCACAAGAGCTATACTGATTTACATCAGCCGAAGATCTGGCCATAATAGCAGGAAAATCTAGAGAATTCCTTTAAAAATCCATTCCCTTAATTACCAGCATGGTGGTATGGGCATTATAAATGTATTAGATAAGGGTTCCGCAACCTTGGCATGTGACACCTCTGGGTAAGCACCCTTAGAGGGCCCCGCTGGTTTGTTTACTTACCAGTTCGCTGATCGCGGCTCCCACTGGATCGCGGCTCCCACTGTCCCAGTCCAATGGGGGCTGTGGGAAGAGGCGGCCAACACTGTGCTGCTTCCCGCGCCCCCCATTGGACCGGGACGGCGAACCTCGGCCAGTGGGAGCTGCAATCGGCAAACCGGTAAGTAAACAAATCAGTGGGGCCCGCTAAGGGTGCTTACCCTGAGGTGCCACATGCCAAGGTTGCCGAACCCTGATCTAATACATTTATAATGCCCATACCACCATGCTGGTAATTAAGGGAATGGATTGGCTCTAGGGTCCTTGGTCACAATTTTTTCCCCTCGTACAGAATGGCTGCTGCTTTCCACTTCCGAGGTGGCTGCATTTCAGTGATGAAGTGATTCTTATATCCCTTTGGGATTCCTTGAGGCAAAAGGCACTGCATAAATGTAGGGCAGCACAGGATTTCCTTGGACTTGGGGGACATGGATTATCGTTCAGGAGTGTTTAAGGGATAAAGCTTTATCATCTGCAAAAAAAGAAAAGAAAAATAATTAACTTATTTAAAAGTAAGCCTTCATTTGGAAGTCAGGTGTAAATCTTCAACACTCTACATGGGGATTCACTTGCTAGACTCCCGTCTGATATATATTTGTGTGAGCCATGTGCTCTAGTCCTTAAACTGTGCTGAGAACAGCTACTATTCTCCTTGAATTTCAATACCCTCCAATGATTAAACAACTTTGATTTTGTTTTGTTTTTTGGAGTTTGAGTAAATCATGATGAGATCCTGGGAATTTGGCAAGTGTGTTTAGTTAGGGTATTCCATACTGAGCAGTGCACACCACCTGCATATTAAGTGAATGGAAACATTTTTCTGTTTCTCCAACCTCAGCGTGTGCTAGTGCACTAATTACCACATGTGGGCAATCTGTAACTCCCAGGACAGATGGGAATCTAGCACAGTAGCAAATTCACGCATTATTTGCTGTTAATACTGAATTTCTCCAGGACAACTAGCATGAATCCTGCATACTGATCAATGCAAAAAGATGAGGCTGACTAGATAATGCTGGTAGCTCCTTATCCTCTGAGGTTGTTTGAAATTAACTAGTTGGCTTTTCTGGATACAATCTTCTAAATCCTCTTTGAACTTACCACACAATAACTGTTTCTCAGTCTATAAGGAAGATAGAAAGATGGCTAGATTGTCGGGCTCAATGGGTAGTGATTAACGGTTCGATGTCTAGTTCGCAGCCAGTATCAAGCTAAGTGCCGTAAGGGTCGGTTCTAGGGATGATTTTGTTCAACATCTTTATTAATGATATATGGAGGATGGTGTGGAATGCACCCTCAGCAAGTTTGCAGATGACACTAAACTGGGAGGAGTGGTAGATACACTGAAGGGTAGGGCTAGGGTCCAGAATGACCTAGACAAATTGGAGTATTGAGCCAAAATAAATCTGATGAGGTTCAACAAGGACAAGTTCAGAGGCCTTCATTTAGGAAGAAAGAATCCCACACACCGCTATAGGCAGGGGACCACCTGGCTAAGCAGCAGTTCTTCAGAAAAGGACCTGGGGATTACAGTGAATGAGAAGCTGGATTTGAGTCAGCAGGGTGTCCTTGTTGCCAAGAAGGCCAATGGCATATTGGGCTGCATTAGTAGGAGAATTGCCAGCAAATTGAAGGAAGTGATTCTTTCCCTCTATTTGGCACTGGTGAGGCCTCGCCTGGAGTATTCCGTCCAGTTTTGGTTCCCCCACTACACAAGGGATGTGGACAAATTGGGGATAGTCCAGAAGAGGGCAATGAAAATGATTCACTGGCTGGGGCACATGACTTACGAGAAACGGCTGAGGAAGCTGGGCTTATTTAGACTGCAGAAGAGAAGAATGAAGGGGTATTTGATAGAAACCTTCAACTACCTGAAGGGTGGTTCCAAAGAGGATGGAGCTAGGCTGTTCTCAGTGGTGGCAGATGACAGAACAAGAGTCAATGATCTCAAGTTGCACAGGTGGAGGTCTGGGTTGGATATTTGGAAACACAATTTCACTAGGAGGGTGGTGAATCACTGGAATGGGTTATCTAAAGAGGTTGTGGAATCTCCATCCATAAAAACAATCTCAAAAATCTCCTTTTGATATTGATAGCCCACTCCACCACCTTCCTTCCTAAAATAGCATCTGTAAGGTTTTAGTATCCCCTTTGATCCTAGGTTTGGGATTACGAAGAATAAATCTTGCCAGCCTCAGCCTCATTTAATAATGTTCCCATTGTTTCCTCAAAGAACTCTTGGCATTCTCTGGACTGTTCCTTATGTTGCTTTCTTTTGTTTTCTGTTTGTTTCCCACCAACTGCCACTTGAGGCTGAACTCTATTCAGTCAGACAGATTCATATCAAACAGGTACACCGAGCTGCATATTTATAAAAAATAATAATACACACAACTCCTTCATTCTCCAGTGTATGGGAACTGTTTCAGGGTGCATAATGATATTTTTCACCTGTAAAACATCATTCATCTTTTGATCTCCAAGAACAATGAAAATTCACAGTACTTGTGTGAGGTGCAAAGGGGTATAGGTCCAAACATTTTTTAAAAGCATCCACGAACTTTGATTGTTTCCATCTCTAGGTGCTGATCTGAGACAATCAGTACAGACCGAAATGGTCTGGGCCTGCCTATATGAGAAACCATCTCTCTTCTTGTGTCTGGTTGCAGATGTACGGTTTTCAGCCAGAATGCCTAGTCAAACAGGGACCCTGGCACTCCCAGCCAGCGGCCTCTCTTCTTCCCTCATCCCAATTCCCTGCCCCAGCCTGGTGAAAATGATCGAGTGAGGGTGGGGGAGAGTGAGCGACAGAGAGAGGTGGGATGAAGTGAGTGGGGGCGGGGCCTCAGTGAAGGGGCGGGGCAAGTGTGTTCAGTTTTGTGCAATTAGAAAGTTGGCAGTTCTATCCCTGTGTAATGCTGCTGCAGCTGTGATCAGTGGTGATGCTTTTTATTTCAACAAAAGGGGGAGAGGTTTTCTTCATTAGGGTCCTTCAGCTTCCATCATTAGTCTGAAATATTGCAGGACCTGCTGCAAAGTTCATCTTTTTCCCCGGGCATCTCAACCAAGTAAGGCATGATTTAATGCTATTTAACATTTTTATCAATGACCAGGAAGAAAACATAAAATCATCACTGATAAAGTTTGCATCCGACATAAAAAAAATGGGGAGTGATAAATAACAAGGAAGACAGGTCACTGATTCAGAGTTATCTGGATCACTTGGTAAACTGGGCATGCACAAACAATATGTTTTAATATGGATAAATATAAATGTGTACATCTAGTAACAAAAAAGGTAGGCCATATGTGCAGGATCGGGAACTCTATTTTGGGAAGCAGTGAGAATGGCAAAGATTTTGGGTGGATAATCAGCTGAATATGAGCGCCCAATGTGACATTGTGTCCCAAAGAGCTATTGCAATCCTGGGGTGCATAAACAGAGGAATTTGGAGTAGAAGTAGATTATTTTACCTCTATTTGGCATTGGTGAGACCACTGGTGGAATATTGTATCCCATTCTGGTTTTTCCTAATTCAAGAAGGATGTTGATAAATTGAAGGGGATTCAGAGAAGAGTCACAAGAATGATCAAATGATTCGAAAAAAAGTCTCATAGTGATATGCTCAACGCATATAATCTTTTAAACAAAGAGAAGGGTAAGAGATGACTTGATTATATTCTTTAAGTACCTACATGGGGAACAAATATTGGACAGTGGACTCTTGAATATGTCAGAGAAGGACAATGTTACACCTAATAGCTGGAAGTAGAAGCTTCATACTAGAAATAAGGTGTACATTTTTAACAGTGTGGGTAATTAACTATTGGAACAATTGATCAAGGGTTGAAGTGGATTCTCTTTCAATGACAATTTTTAAAACCAAGATTAGATGTTTTTCTAAAAGATCTCCTCTAGGAATTATTTTGGGGAGGTTCTATGGCCTGTATTATATGGGAGAATAGATGGCCACTTCTGGACTTGGAGTTTATGTATCTATGATGAGATAAGTTGTCTATGGAAGGACAAGTTTGGTGGAGAAAGTCCCAAGTATTGGGTGGTGTTGAGGGTGGATTTTTTTTGAGGGGTTACTGCTCATTTTGTTTGCTGTTGGTTGTATCTTAACTTTAAATAAAGCCAAAGGTGCACAGAGTAGCAGATGGGTGCCTATTTAAGGGATTACAAGTAGAAAGAAACACAATAAAAATACTAAAATTCTTGGATCTGATTTTTCTTCAGAGGCTTTGAGCACCAATGGCTCTGGCTGAAGTCAGCGGGAGCTGCAAGAGCTCAGCATTTCTGAAACCAAGGCTCCAGAGATACTAAGCCAGGGTCCCAAAGACTGCGGCATACGGGAATAGTGATCACTTGAGAATTTTGGCTCAAGATATTTGCATAAAGTAGCAGAATGAGCAGAACAGAGCCAGAAATAGAGACCAGGAAACCTGATCCCCGACATCCTGTTGTAACACCCGAACAGTGCTCTCCACTCTTATTTATGCTGATCATTTAGGAATTATTGTTACAATATAGAGATGGAAATCCTGACCCCAATGATGTCAGTGGCAAAAATTCCCTTTGACTTCACCCTTGATATCTATTGCACAGTTACAGAAATATTGATAGGCCCTTCATTACAGCCCTTCTTTATGGTGGCGATAGATGTGTATGTGTTTATTTTTTTAAGAGAAAGCAATTTATAACTTGGTTTATTTGAAACATATTCTCATTGTCTGAGCAGTATTGTACTCATGCTTTACATGTGCCAATAGAAAGACATCAGCAGAGTATTTCATTTTCTTGTGATTTGTACTGAATACTGATGTGCGAGAAGCAAAGTGTGAACAAAGAGAGGTAAAATTACACAGATAGAGACACATAAGAGTAAGGGAGCACAAAAGAGAAAGCACAAGCAGAAAAGAAAGAAGGATTACAGGAGATAGGGTAAGGATAGCTGAAATTCCCCACACATTCCAAGCATGACCTACTAGCTAACACTGGGGAGAGAAGGCACAAGGTCACCCTTTAGTTTGTATGCACTAGAGAAGCACAGTGTAGGATTATATTTTCTAGTGCAGATGGACATACAATAAGATCAAGGGCCATGTTCTTCTCTCTTACTTGGTTGCATCAGAAATAACTCCACTGATGTCAACAGAGTTACACTGGTGTAAATTCTGTTTAATTTAGTGGAGAGCCAGACCCCTTGTGTTTCATTTTTATGAATTAAATGATACCAAGTGGAAAAATCTCTGTGATAGGGTATAGGATTTAAAAGCAGAAATGAAAGGAAGTCAGCTCTTCAAATATTTCTGAGTAAATAGGTGGGAGTGAATCAATCTATCGGGAGGTCAGAAACTTGAAGGCATTGAACAGCCCAGCCTCTTAGAGACTCTAATAAAGCTGGCCTTTCAGTGAGGAGGATAAATATGTATTCAGAAAGCCTTGAATTAACTGACCTTCTCTTCAAATTTGAGCTAATTTGTTTCGTGAAAGCCCTTCGGCACTCTCTCAATAATTATTTTTTCCACACGGTTGAATTCTGAATGAATATTCATCCTTCTGAACAGAAGAGAGTGACACAAAAACTCCCTGCAATGGATGGAGCTGAAAACGAGTCTTCCCGAAGGGTGAAGTAGCTCTTCAAGGAAATTTCCAGCCATGGGTTTTTTGCATTGTTCTTTTCTCACTTTTTTTCATGGGGCTCTCCCATATTTTCTGCCCCGAGGGAGGCAGGGGGAAGTCTTCAATAGCAGAACAATGTGTGGCCACTGATCCACCATGACCAGAATTTCTCTTTTCTGCATGAGAGTCCCTTTTTTAAGCACTGTCTCAATGTGCGCTCACAATTACATGTGAACCTCAGTGCTTGTGCAAGGCATTATATTCACTTCCTGGAGATCAATGTCCTCTCTTTCTTTATGGAACAGGTTCAATAAAGACAGCAATAATACAAGCTTTCCCCTCTATATGCCTTAAACCGTAGCTTGAAGGACCACATCTAGATAGTTCATGCTTACTTTTGGCTGGTCAGTTGTTGGCCTTTTTATGGCACAGAGAGATGAAAGTCCAGATCTACAAAGGTATTTAGTCTCTAATTTACATTGAAATCAATGGACTGTGGATCTGAGCTGAAGCGACTTGCCTGAATTTAGTGACAAAGGCAGGAACACAATAAAGGTCTCCTACCTCTGTTTCCAGTGCCCTATCCACTAAACTATGCTGCCTCTCCTTGGGACCCAATTCATGTCAGTTTTGCAGCTCAAACACTCGGAAAGGAACTGAGATACCAACTCTTTTAATTTACACAAAGCATCTCCCAAACAAAAAATTCTACCTTAAGCAATATCATTAAGACTGTAAAGTCAAGCACCCAAAAGTTAGAAAAAAGTAGAGTTAGGGTTGTGTGGACAACCTGAATTATTTACCTTTGTGCATATGCATTATGAAACATGATCATATATTATTGTTGCCACGTCTCCCTTACCTTCTGTTTCCTCATTCCTTTTACATAGGAATTACTTTTCTTTGGGAAAGGATACATTGCATAAACTTCTATCAAACATACTTTTTAAATACAATGTAAAATGATTGAGCTATACGCTACAAACCATTCCAATCTGTGCATTAGCCAGCTATTGTTGCGTTACTCGGGCCGGTGAATGCACAATGCTGATAACATGTGAGGCAGAAACAAAAGATTATCCAGTGGTTAGGCCACTGACCTAAGACTTAGGAGAGTTGGTTCATTTTCCTGCTGTGTCACAAACTCTCTGTGTGATCTTGGGCAAGTCACTTCATCTCTCTATACCTCAGTTCCCCATCTGTACAATGGGGATAAAGTACTTCCCTACCTCACTGAGGTGTTGTGAGCATAAATACATTAAAGATGGCGTGGTGCCCAAATGCTATGGTGATGGAATGTGTGCCAATGGGCTAGTAATGTACACCCCTGGAGTGAATTATTGCTATAATAAGCAATTCCTTGTATAAAGAATGACGAGTACTTGTGGAACCTTAGAGACTAACACATTTATTTGGGCATAAGCTTTTGTGGGACAAAACCCACTTCATCAGATGTATAGAGCAGAACATACTGTAGGAAGCTATATATACAGAGAACATGAAAAGATGGGGGTTGCCATACCAACTCTAAGAGGCTAATTAATTAAGGTGAGCTATTATCAGCAGGAGAAAAAAAAATGTTTTGTAGTGATAATCAGGATGGCCCATTTCAAACAGTTGACAAGAAGGTGTGAGGTAACAGTAGGGGAAAATTAACATGGGAACCACTCTGAATTCCGTGTATATGATACTGCTAAATACTTGGGGATTAAATAGGGTACTCTGGTGTAAAAAGGGTTGTCAGTACTCACATATACCCATTCCAATTACAGACATCACTGTTATCCAAAGGTTTTTTTATTTATTTTTTACACATAAAGTGCTTTCCTTTGTGCTGGGAAGTTGTTGAAACCAACACTATTCACACAATTGCTCAGTTACAAGCTTCTGAGAAATGAGAGTCAAAATCTTGTAGAAGATGTTTGAAAAAAGCAGTTCCACGCAAGTAACACTTTTCGGTCTTTTCAAGCTTTTGTGGAATATTTCCACTGGTTGGCAACCAACACAATGGTTTAGCAAGAAGCCCTACTTTTAGTCAGTACCTTTTCCTGTAGATATCACTCGTAAACAATCAAAGGCTTCTTGTTTAATTGTAGAGTTATTGTCTGCTAAGAAAAAAAACCTCAGCTATTTTATTAACTATGGTGGCAGCCAAACAACTATAATTGATTCTTATTCACAATGTACAATTTACAAGCTAAACACTGCAGGGGTGGGCAAACTTTGTTGTTTTGTCTAATTATGAACCCACACAAAAAGTGAGTATCCAAAAGGTTGACTTGAACATGAGCATGATTGGGTTCATATTGCCTTTAGGAGAGAACTTGAGAAAAGGGGGAAGTGAGGAGAAAAAATAGGGGGTTACATAGTTATTTATCTAAAGCAAAGTGTATTTTAAGATATGTTAAAAGCATATGTTGAAATCGGGTACTGAGTACCAGTTAAACAGTACAAAATCATAGGGGCTAGTTCTACTGTGTTACCCTGGTGTAAATTAAGAGTAATTCTGTCAGGGTAACCTCCCCACTCTGAACTCTGAGGTACAGATGTGGGGACCCACATGAAAGACCCCCTATGCTTATTTCTACCAGCTTAGGTTAACATTTACCCAAGGCACAAATCCTTCCTTGTCCTTGGGTGGTATTGCTGCCACCACCAAGTGATTTAAACACAGATTCAGGGAAAGGACCACTTGGAATTCCTATCTCCCCCAAAATATTCCCTGAAGCCTCTTCACCCCCTTTCCTGGGGAGGCTTGAGTATAATATCCTCATCAACAGGTGAGCACAGACCCAAAACCCCTGGGTTTTTAGGCCACTGAGAATCAATCAGGTTCTTAGAAGAAGAATTTTATTTAAAAAAAGTAAAAGAATCACCTCTGTAAACTCAGGATGGAAGGTAAATTTAGGGGGTAATAAAAAGATTTAAAACACAGAGAATTCCCTTCTAAGCTTAGCTTCAAAGTTACAGAAAACAGGAATCAACCTCCCTCTAGCATAGGGAAAATTCACAAGCTAAAACCAAAAGATAATCTAATGGCTTTTCTTGATTTACTTATAATTTTTTTAATCCTAGAGGTTTATTCCAAGAAGGGTTTTAGGAGGTGGTTTTTCCTACTCTGGTCCCTCTGTGTCTCCAAGAGAACACACAGAGAGACACAAACAAAACCATCCCCCACCCCCCACAGATTTGAAAGTATCTTCTTTCCTTATTGGTCCTTTTGGTCAAGTGCCAAACAGGTTATTTGAGCTTCTAAACCCCTTACAGGTAAGGGATTTTATGCCTCTGGCCAGGAGGGATTTTATATTACTGCATACATAAAGGTTGTTACCCTTCCCTTTATATTTATGACAAACTCCAAATGAGTTGAACTGGTGTATAACCAGCATGAATATATTATTAAATTACCTACTACGGGCTTGAACCTGTGAGGGGGTGAGTGCCCCCTGATAGCAGTGTGATGGATTTCCCAGGGGAACTCAGCACCAGACTGAGCTCAAAGTGCTCCAAAGAGTGTTAGGTGCTTGATCAACAAACTAAAAACAAAACAAAAAGACACATTCCCTCCCCCAAGGAAGTTTACAATCTAAGACTCCGGTCCCACAATTGGTAACATGCCCCCGCCAGCATGATCTTGCACGCCGGCCAGTGCGGGCAGCACTCTCCTTTAAACAGTGTTCTCCATCCCTTGCAGCATGATACCAGAAAAAAACACGTCCATTTTAGATCAATACCGCATAGGGGACAAACTATGAAAAAACAGGATCGTCTGGCTTAAAACCGGACAAGTGGCCTGCCTAACCAAGACCTACATGTAAGACGAGAGACAATACAATGTGACAATGGAGATTCCTATAACTGCATTGCCAGCCATATGTATAGCAATGATTTAAAATGAGCCTACCAAAACAGGCGATAGTTTCAAAATTAAAGCAGTAAATAATGGCCATGTTACTAAAGCAGCAATAGTATGAAGGAAACATGTGCAGTTTGATTCTCAAAGGCATTCCAAGCAGCAGCTGTGCAGTCTTTGACAGCTGGGGAATGGCTCCAGATGACAAACACCGTTGCTACTAATATTGTATCAGTCTGCAATGCAGTGAAAATGTCCTTTAAATAGAACATGCCATTTAGAGCCACACCAAGAATGCTGGCTGGAGCACACATTGCTCTACTGGAAGCTATTATTCATGAGGCCATGCTGTCCTTTGAAGCTGATTGTTCCATTTGTGGTATTTATAGCTCAATCAAATATTCTTATTGATTTGAGGATTTAGTATTTTCTTTAGTAAAGGCCTAATGAGGAAGGGTGTCTGGTTGACTCTCCAGAGAATGTGGCTGCCTGTATGCTGATTAACGCCAACGCTGTCGGAATGTTGTCCCAAGATTCTGCTGCCCGACACTGGAGCATTCTGTGTCATGCCTTTCAATATCAGATCATGGCCTAATTAGCTGGTTTTAATTGTATGAATATTACTGGCAGTGAGCCTATCAGATGCAAGAAAAGATAGAACAGATTTTCTTTCTAATTGTTGTAAGAAAATATGTCATGGACAATCGTTTAAATTTAATTAGGTTTTAACTCATCTGAGTTTTTAGAAAGGAGATACAAGCTTGTGCTTCCTGTCTAAAATCAATCTCAAAATGATAGGGGTTACTTTGTTGGGGGAAGATAATCTCATGTTCCAACTGAGGGGTTTCTTGCACCGTCTTCTTACACATCAAAAGTAAATTTTTCAAAAGTGCCTGTGAGACTTAGGAGCCTAAGTCCCACTCTGAAAAGCAACATAGGCACTTAGGAGTGAAAGTCACATTGATTGTTTTTTTTCAGATCCCACAGCCCAGATCCTTTCCATGGGAGTTAGGTGCCTACATACCTTTGAAGATCTGGGCTTAAGTCATTTATGAAATTGGGATGTAGGCTTTTAAGTCACTGAGATGGTTTTGAAAATGTGACCCCTGATGCTGGCCACTGCCTGAGACAGGATACTGGACTAGATGATCCAGAGGGTCTGATCCAGTTTGTCAGTTTCCATGTTTCTATGTAATTGTCATAAGCCTCTGAGCAGCAGAGGGATTGATGTATCAAATGTGCTGAAATATGCACATTACCAACCATGCTCAATCTACAGGAGGTCAGAGTAGATGATCACAGTGGTCCCTTCTGGTCTTGGGATCTTGGATTGTGAGTGGAAGATTCTGTTGTTTTCTTATGGGATGGGCTGGCAAGGTTGAATTTATAAACTCAAATTGGGTTTGGTTTTTTTTTACCTTCTAAGCTGTAAGAAGCTGTCATCCTTACTCATGCTATGTATACCTTGACCCACTGATTGGTGACAGAATACAGACCCCATTTTACCACCATGCAAAAAGCTTGTAGTGAATGAAATGAGCAGGAGTAACTTGTGGTCTTGCAGCAGGAGAAAAAGTCACATAGAGCTGTAGAACACCACTCCTCCAGTAGGAGGGAAATGTGTCTGAAGTCTGAGGGCCTGATCCTTACACCAGTGTAACAGAATGAACGCCACTGACCTCCATGAAGTTACAGCAGCATAACGGAGTAGTGAATGAGGTCCATGGTAATTGGATCTTCCCATATGATAAGGGTGGAAAAGAATAAGCTTTAGACAGAGCTATTGGATTTAGTGCCTTTATAAAAATGATGCTGTTTTCTGTATCTAAACCATATAACCTAACTAGCTGTTTTCACCAAAGATGAATCCGTGCTTTCACAAATGAGCAGATCTCTGTCCTATTTGGAGACAAGAAAGTGGACAATGGTTACAAAGCCTCTGTGCATACAGAGCATGTGTTTATGCTGGCATGGATTGTTCTTCTTAGTGCTACATATTTAATTTGTTTTTTGAAAATGTACTGATCATTTATAGCCTGGGGAGCGATCCTGTTGCAGAATGCAGCACATTAATTCACTCAAGTGGATATACTTCTTAAGTGGATGAATCTTTGTAGAAATCAAACTAAATACCTGAAATGATGGATTTCACCACTAGAGGGTGTTTTGAAGAGAGGTCCCGCCTTAGAATGGATTTCTCTGGATGAATGATGGTTTAACCCAGTAGTTCATTCTTATAGCATAAGGTATTGAACATTAAGTATTTTGGCTGCAGAGTTGATGTCTTTTTTATCATCAGTGGTTTTGGCTGGAGTGAAGATTAATAAGATCCAGTGAAAATTAAAAATTGGAGGCTGCAGTGCAGAAATTTATGTAAGCCAGAATTTAAGAGCTTCCGTGGAGTTCTGCTGACCTCCGTGGCCTGATAGTGATGGGCCCAACCCCTGGGCTAGGTCTGACTTCTGCTCAGTGCAGCTCAAGGATGGGCAAAGAGAGCTATGAGTCTTAGGGCTGTTCTAATTTGCACCTGTCTGCAGGACCAGCGCAAGATATTTTGCTGCCCTACGTTGTAATTATTTTTCCGCCTGAGGTGGCAAGCGCAGGAGGGAGCACCGGCGGTTGAAAAGCAGTGTCCTATTGTCCGCTGAATTGCCGCCAACAGTGATTGATTTTGCATTGATTTCGGCGGCGATTCGGCGGACAACCCGTTGAGTTGTCGCCGAATTGCTGCCACCCTCCAAATTCTGCCACCCTAGGTCGCCTAATGGGTGGCATCGGCCCTGCCTGTCTGCCTATAGCAAGGAGCAACTGGCATAGCAACCAGCAATTGCTAGCGCTTGTGAATGGCTTGGCCAGACCCTTTGCTCTGGAAGCAGGAAGTGGTATAGGAATTACACAGTTAAACCAGCCTTTTGCCACTTGGGATTCTCCCAGCATTCTCCACCAGCTGAGCAGGGCAAAGATCTGCTGTGGATTCATCTGTTCCATCGATCTGTGTATTTTTATTTCTGTAACTACATCTGCTTCAAGCTGCCAAGAGCCCATCTGCTTCAATGCTATAAACCTAAGGAAATGCATTTATTGTAAGGTCACATGGGTGAATATAAGCCAAACCCATGATATAAGGTTTGAGCATAATAACAAAGGGCCAAAGAGCAGCAAGCTTGCACGGCTGTGTAGGGAGTAACGAGGCACAAGGCTATGCTCCTGTGTGGACTATTCATGTGGTAGGTAGCAGTGCAGGGAGAGATGTAGTCTCCATGGTGCTGTTACATTCCCTCCGCACTGTGACTGTGGGTGGGGTGAGGAAGGAACAGCAGCTAGGCAGAGCGACTGTGGCACTCAAAAATGGGTGTACTGCACCACTTATAGAGCTGACGCTGGTTATTTCTCCCTCCAAGCAAGCGGAAATGTGGCAGAGTCTGAGTCACAATGTGCCTCTCCAGTTCTGCTCCCCTGGTTGCAAAACAGTGCAGAGCACTTGTTGCAAAGCCACAATGAAGCAAAGTCAGTCAGGCTCCTAAATCTGCATGTAGGCACCTGCGTATGAGGCTTGATTTCCAAAATTGCTGAGCTCTGTTTGTTAATTTCTGCTCCCGCTCGCTCTGTCAGGTTTAATGGGGCCTGAAAATAAGACACTGCCAAACTCGATACAGGCATAATTAGCCTTTGGCTACTTCACCTCTAAATTGAAATATATGAACAAAATACCAATGCAGCTAGAGCATTCTTAACACAAATAGCTTGAGGTGCCGTAACTTATAACAGAAGGGAAGCTGCCATATAGATACATACATCTCTAACATCTTTAAAAAAAATAACCCTCTGCATTTTGAAGTGTATTACTGGGCAATAGAGAAAAGGCTTTAATCAATCCTCAGACTACCACTCCAAACAACAAGCGATCGGTGTTTTACATCCCTTAAGAATTTCTCTCATGCTAATTATCTATTATCGTATGTAGTGTTCGCAATAAAAAACTAAACCAAAACAAAGTCTAAAAGTGCCTAGTGATAAACTACTCAATTTAACAACAAAAATTAATGTTCCTGATTCTTCTTTTCTTTTTTTGAAGTATTTGCTTAGAAGTGCTTGTGCTGTTATATCATTAGCACAAGCATAATGATATAATGGGCAAGATGAGTACTGTAACAAGTCACCGGGACCAGATGGCATTCACCCAAGAGTTCTGAAAGAACTCAAATGTGAAATTGCGGCACTATTAACGAGGGTTTGTAACCTATCCTTTAAATCGGCTACTGTGCCCAGTGACTGGAAGATAGCTAATGTAACGCCAATATTTAAAAAGGGCTCTAGAGGTGATCCTGGCAATTACAGACCAGTCAGTCTAACGTCCGTACCGGGAAAATTAGTTGAAACAATAGTAAAGAATAAAATTGTCAGACACATAGAAGAGCATAAATTGTTGGGCAAAAGTCAACATGGTTTCTGCAAAGGGAAATCGTGTCTTACTAATCTATTAGAGTTCTTTGAAGGGGTCAGCAAACATGTGGACAAGGGGGATCCGGTGGACATAGTGTACTTAGATTTCCAGAAAGCCTTTGACAAGGTCCCTCACCAAAGGCTCTTACGTAAATTAAGCTGCCATGGGATAAGAGGGAAGATCTTATCATGGATTGAAAACTGGTTAAAAGACAGGGAACAAAGGGTAGGAATAAATGGAACTTTTTCAGAATGGAGAGGGGTAACTAGTGGTGTTCCCCAAGGGTCAGTCCTGGGACCGATCCTTTTCAACTTATTTATAAATGATTTGGAGGAAGGGGTAAACAGTGATGTGGCAAAGTTTGCAGATGATACTAAACTGCTCAAAGTAGTAAGGACCAAAGCAGACTGTGAAGAACTTCAAAAAGATCTCACTAAACTAAGTGATTGGGCAACAAAATGGCAAATGAAATTTAATGTGGATAAATGTAAAGTAATGCACATTGGAAAAAATAACCCCAACTATACATACAATATGATGGGGGCTAATTTAGCTACAACCAATCAGGAAAAAGACCTGGGAGTCATTGTGGATAGTTCTCTGAAGACATCCACGCAGTGTGCAGCGGCAGTCAAAAAAGCAAACAGGATGTTAGGAATCATTAAAAAAGGGATAGAGAATAAGTCGGAGAATATCTTATTGCCCTTATACAAATCCATGGTGCGCCCACATCTTGAATACTGCGTACAAATGTGGTCTCCTCATCTCAAAAAGGATATACTGGCACTAGAAAAGGTTCAGAGAAGGGCAACTAAAATGATTAGGGGTTTGGAACGGGTCCCATATGAAGAGAGATTAAAGAGGCTAGGACTTTTTAGCTTGGAAAAGAGGAGACTAAGGGAGGATATGATAGAGGTATATAAAATTATGAGTGGTGTGGAGGAAGTAAATAAGGAAAAGTTATTTACTTGTTCCCAAAATAGAAGAACTAGGGGCCACTCAATGAAATTGGCGTGCAGCAGGTTTAAAACAAATAAAAGGAAGTTCTTCTTCACACAGCGCACAGTCAACCTGTGGAACTCCTTACCTGAGGAGGCTGTGAAGGCTAGGACTATAACAGGGTTTAAAAGAGAGCTGGATAAATTCATGGAGGCTAAGTCCATAAATGGCTATTAGCCGGGATGGGTAATGAATGGTGTCCCTAGCCTCTGTCTGTCAGAGGGGGGTGATGGATGGCAGGAGAGAGATCGCTCGATCATACCTGTTAGGTTCACTCACTCCGGGGCACCTGGCATTGGCCACTGTCGGTAGACAGGATGCTGCACTAGATGGACCTTTGGTCTGACCCAGTATGGCCGTTCTTATGTTCTTATGTTCTTATGTAATAGATTACTTACAGGACTGACTTTTTCACTTAAAAATGCGTAAAAATGTGTAGGACCTTCTCTTAAAAAAATAGTGTGTTGCCAAGGGTGACATGGTATAATAAGGTTAATGAGTAAAGAAATAACAGAAATCTATTTTCATTGTTCCTCACAGAACCAAATCGCAGTATAGGGGAAACAGATGCTTTGGAACCCAGCCGAGCTGCTGATCAGTAGAAGCTGATTATCTATTAATGAGAGGTTTTTAGTGGTGTACCCTGGTGTAAAAACCACTAGACTCTATTCAACGAGCCATCAGTTGCAAATTTCTTGTATATGAATCACTTGATAGGTGTAAAAAATTCAAAACAGATTTTTCCCAGTGCCCTGTGGGTTGTCATGCACTAGTGCTCTCTTATCTGTTTATGTTAATGAAACAGGATTCTTCAGTAAGTAAATATGTGTAGTATTTAATTAAAGTCACTGCTGGGCTCAGTGTGAGAATGTAGCCTGTATTTTTTTTCTTGGTATTATTCTACTGTAATTCTTTTTATTTTTTCACACACTTTTCCCTTCTAGCAGCCTCACTCCCTTGTCAGAGGGAAGGTGATTCTCATTTTGGCTTGGTCTGTACTAGAAAGCTGTACCGGTTAAAGTTCTGATAGCAGAAAGCCACCAGCATAACCCGTTAAGGCCCCATCCAGCATCAGTAAAACCCCCAAATGCCTTTATTTTGTGCTGGCAGTATAAAAGGTGGCCCAGTGACTAGAGGAATGGAGTGGGAGTCAGAAAACCTTGATTCTACACCCAACTCCACTGCAGGTTTTCAGGGTGACCTTGGGCAAATCACTTCCTCACACTGTGCCTCAGTTTCTCCAACCCAATGGGGATAATTATACTGACCTCCTATGCAAAGCATTTTGAGGTCTGACGATAGCTTTGACTATGTAAAAGCTCAGTATTATTGTCGGAGAAGGTGTACATTTTATTTTTTGCCCCTTTATACAAGCAGAGAAGTATAGAGAGCCTTAATGTGAATAAGAATCAAATCCTCGAATGGCCAGGAACTTCAGCCACATATCTTAGGTAGACCTGATGACTTTGTCACTATCAAACACAAAAATAGGGGGGTTGCCTTTATTTTGTTAATCCTGATAGCTTATCATCTACTTTATTTATTTATTCATTTAGCAGAGTCATTATTTTCTTTCCAGAACTAAAGTGAAGCAGTTGTTAACGAGCACTGTGGCACTTCGCAGTACATCTCGATAACCATCATAGCTTTCCTTACTTAAGGGTTACCGCAAATAGTTTACATTTATCAGCCATTGTGCAGCCCTTCCTGAGGCCTGTGTTCACAATTTACTACCATTGTGTATCAATAATATCTGCACTTTCAGTATTTTATTAGCTACTGTTTACCCCTTTTTCCAGATCATTTATGATTATGTTGAATTGTACTGACCCCAGCACAGACCCAGTGTTTCTATATCATGACAACTTTGGGAATTTTTCACAAGACTTGGGAAATTTTTAGCGCTAGTGAGTCCTTCTCTATACTGGGAAATTTCCCAAAATTGGGGAATTTTGAGTAAAATGTTTCACCTTGGGAAATTGCAGGGCAAATTGGGAAACTGCAGGGCACATGCTATTAAAAATCCCCAAATTTTGGGAAATTTCCCAGGAGATAGAAGCACTGCATAGACCCCCGGGGACACCACTATTTATCTCTCTCCATTGTGAAAACTGACAGTTTATTCCTACTCTTTGTTTCCTATCTTTTAACCAGTTACTGATCCATGAGAGGACCTTCTCTTTTATCCCATGACAGCTTACTTTGCTTAAGAGCCTTTGGTGAGGGACCTTGTCAAAGGCTTCCTGAAAGTCCAAGTCCAAGTATACTATAGTCACTGGATGACCCTTATCTACATACTTGTTGATCCCCTCAAAGAAATCTAGTAGATTGATGAAACATAATTTCCCTTTAAAAAAACATGTTGACTCTTCCCCAAGAAAGATAAGAACATAAGAACGGCCATGCTGGGTCATACCAAAGGTCCATCTAGCCCAGTATCCTGTCTTCCAACAGTGGCCAACGCCAGATGCCCCAGAGGGATTGAACAGAGCAGGTACTCATCAAATGATCCATCCCCTGTTGCCCAGACCCAGCTCCTGGCAAACAGAGGCTAGGGACACTATCCCTAATAGCCTTTGATGGACTGATGCTCCATGAATTTATCTAGTTATTTTTTGAACCCTATTATAGTCTTGGCCTTCACAATATTCTGTTTAACTAACTTCTTCATTTTTGTGTAGTTTTCCTTTCTGAAATTAAGTACTACTGTGGTGTCTGCTTAGGTGTTTCCCCCACAGGGATGTTACATTTTATTATGTTATGGTCACCAATACCAAGTGGCTCAGTTATATTCACCTCTTAGATCAGACCCTGAGCTCCACTTAGGACAAAATCAGGAATTGCCTGGGCTCTTGTGGGTTCCAGGACTAGCTCCTTCAAGAAGCAATCATTTGAGATGTCAAGAAACTTTATCTCTGCATTCCATCCTGAGGTGACATGTACCCAGTCAATATGGAGTATTTTTGTGGGTCATACTGTGCTTTTGTGGGTCATACCCGAGAATACCAAATTTAAGACAAACTGCTGAGAAATAGGGCAGACACACCTCAAAACTGGAGGTTATTCTACCATGAGATATACCAAACCCGCAACAAAAGTAAACTTCTGTCTCACCACAGTGGCTAGCAAGTAGTCAGGAAAGCAGTTTCCTTAGATATTTCAGTCCTTATAGCCAGGGGCAGCTGTACGTTTTTTGCCGCCCCAAGTGTGGCAGTCAGGCGACCTTCGGCGGTCCGCCTGTGGGAGGTCTGCTGGTTCCACCCCGATTTGGCAACATTTCTGCAGGAGGTCTGCCGGTCCTTCAACTTCAGCATACCTGCTGCCGAATCCGTGGGACCTCCTGCAGGTATGCCGCCAAAGACAGCCTGACAGCCGCCCCCTGTGGCTTGCCACCGCAGGCATGCGCTTACTGCACTGGTGCCTGAAGACGCCCTGGCTTGTAGCACCATCAAAAACACTGGCTTTAAAGAGGAGTGGTTCTTTACAACCAGTCTCATCAAATAAAAGGTTCTTCTGATCCCAAAGGACCTGCTACACAGCCAGGTCAATCTATAACTCAGATCTTACCCAAAAATCTCACCCATGCTAATCCTTTAGTATCTAAAAGAAAAGTGAGAGTTAAAATTGGTTAAAGGGATCAAATACACACAATAAATGCAAAGTTCTTGGTTCGGGCTTGTGGCAAGTGATAGAAAAAATTGCTGGATTAAATCAAGTCTCTGTCTGCTTCTAATCATTATACTAATGGGAGCATTCTAACCTCAGTCCCTTGGTTAGAACATCCCATTAGTATAAGTCCATTGTCCAGAGGTTTGCGCAGGAATGAGGCAAAATGGAGGTGTTTCCAGGGCCTTTTATAGCTTCTGCCATCTGGTGGGAAACCTGTTGCACAGCTAATGGAAAATTACAGGTGACAACATGGGGTTTGTAGTCAGATGGACAAGTCTCATGTCCATGCATAATTTTGCTTAGTCACAGCAGTGGCCATTACTTCAGATGGAACATCCAGAGGAAAGTCCATTCAGTGTAGATAGGCATCTCCCATGGTTCATTGTAAGTTAAGTGTCACTTGATGAGCTACTTAATTTGAATAGTCCCTTCAAGATGTGCTGGTTAACTACCTTGTGGGCGTTTTCCTAGGAGCAAACATTTGAAATACAGGAAATGAGCCAGTAATCATAACTTCAAATACAACAATGATACATGAATGCCAATAGCATAATCATATCCAGCAAGTCATAACCTTTCCATAGACATCTTACATGCCACCTTTTGTACCAGATTTGTTGCTAATATATAACAGTGGTTGCAACAATGATCTATATGGTCCTATTTTAATCAGATAACGTCACATGGGGATAGTTGAAATTCCCTATTATTACTGAGTTTTTTTTATTTTTATAGCCGCTCTAATCTCCCTGAGCATTTCACAGTCATTATCATCATCCTGGTCAGGTGATCAGAAGTATACCCTTCTGCTATATTCAGAATGAGGGGGATAACTGGCTTGGCAGCAGCACTGGGAGTTGTAATGGATCACAGTTTTGAGTTGCAATAACAAGAGGCATAGCATGCAAATCGTGGGAGGTGATAGTATCACTCCACTTGGCACTGGGTAGGCCTCAGCTGGAGTACTGTGTCTAGTTAAATGACATAGCAAAACTAGAAAGGATCCAAAGATGAGCGAAAAAGAGTACCAAAGGGTGAAATGCATGCTCTGTGTGCAAAGGCTCAAGGAGGTGGGTATGTTTAATTTGGAAAAGGGGAGATTAATGAGGGGGAGAAGATAGCAGACTTGAAAGACTGCCATAAAAAAGATGGAGAAAAATTCCCCTCTTTCCACAGAGAATAGTTCAAGGGGAAATGGGTTCAAACTACAACATAGCAGATTTTGATTAAATCTTAGGTTGTTCTTGCTTTTCTTAGCGTTATTCTCGCACTATAGGTAAAGCTTCCTAAATCTAAGAACAGTAGGACAATAGAACACACTGCCTAAAGAAGTTGTGGGAGCTCCTTCACTAGAGGTTTTCAAAAGGAGGCTGGATAGCCATCTGTCTTGGATGGTTTAGACACAACAAATCCTGTATCTTGGTAAGGGGTTAAACTAGATAACTCTTGTGATCCATTCTAATCCTACTATTCTAATCCAACTATGTCAGTCCCAGGATATTAGAAAAAAGAGGTGGGACCAACTTAAGTTGGTCCAATAAAAGACCCACCTTGAGTCTCTAATAAACTTGGTTTAAAAATTCATTAAGTTGTTTTTTTTCCTAAGAGATTACATTTTAGATTCATTTTATTTGCCCTCTGGCTTGTAAGACTTTAGGGTTCATATTTCCATACTTTTCTCCACAACTAAGAAAGCAAAAACAACTCATTATTTTAAATGAAAGATGAGAAACTTGTATACTCAAACTCCAAGACCTAGAGCTTTAAGGAAACACCAAAGAGCATGAGGCGAGCGATAAAATAATGTGCTGGCAGCACTGCAAACTTCCTCTTTTTGGATGTAAGAGGAAATCTCCTGGGGTGAATCCTGGCCCCATTGAAGTTCATGGAAAAACTCCTATCACCTCCACTTGGTCCAAGATTTGCCCCCAGCCACACATGAAGGCAAATGATCACTCAAAAAAATGGAGTGATCACTCAAAAAAATGGAGTGATCACTCAAAAAAATGGAATGAAAGAAGTTAGTCAAACAACCATTAGGGTGATTTTTTTTGTCTAAACTTTTCAGCAAAAATTACAAAAAAAAGTCAAATTGCAATTTTTTTTATGATGAGTGCAAAGAGACAAGTTTTATTTAATAGTAAAACAAACAATGATTTGTTGCAAATGGATGACCCAGTTGTGTTGCTAACTCATTCTTCTGCAGAGCGGAAGATCTAACCCTGCAATAGAGATAGAAGAGTGTCACAAGCAGTTGACCTTTTAAGAGGAGGAGGGTCTTAACTTGTCCCCCCCATGTAACTCAATCAGGCCTCGGATAGATAAGGGAGAGTCCCAGGTAGTGAGATATGGGGTGTTGTGGAAATTACATGGACTTTTAAATTCTGTCCCTGCAAAACATCTAACAAACCAAGATCACGGTAGCATCTATGCGAACCCACAAATACAGCATTAAACCTCAAAGTGTCTATGGTCTATAGTCCACAGATCAGTCCAAATTCTGCCTTTGTACACTTCCAGTGAAGTCACATGCATACATCCAAGAGCTCAATTTGTCCCTTGCTGGATTATTTTGCTTTTGTGTTTTTTTTATTTGATATATAAAGGTAAAACCAGCAGGCAATGCACATCTTAAATCTTGATGCTCTCTTCTGCAAACAATGAAAAGGCTGTTTTCCAGGCACGGTAATTCATAAAACAGAGAGAGACATGAGAACCCTTTAGATCAGCACAGAAGGAAATGTTAAATATTCCTTCACAGGGCTAGCAGTCCCCAAAGATCTTAGTAGTCTTACTGTGCAGGGACTGAAGGATTGAACCCATATTAGGACTGATACAGGCAAAAGAAATTCAGAATATTATTATTTGCTTCATGGCAGCACTTAGAGGGAATAACTGAGATCAGGGCTAAGGAGCGCAAACACAGTAAGAGACAGACCCTGCCCCGAAAGGATTATAATCTAAAGAGATGAAGGTTGGAGAAGGAAAGTATTATTATCCCTAACATAAAGACAGGGAACTGAAGTACAGACAGGCTAAGTGACTTGCCTAAGGTAGCAAAGGAAACCAATGGCACAGTCAGGACTTTACTCTAGATCTGCTGAGTCCCAGTCCAATGTCATAACCACAAGATCAACCTTCCGCTCTGGAACTAGCAAAAATAAGGCGACCCCCATGCTCTGGCCCTGAAAAAGGACCCAGTCCGGTGAGGTGCTGAGATCTTCTTGGAAGGCTCCCAGCACTATACAGGATCAGTCCTGAGGGCAGGCAGAAGAGGCAGCATGAGAGGATGAAACATCAAAGACCAGATTGCTTTACTTTTCTCTAACAGGAAGATAATACAATTACTTATGATCTTTAAGCTTAGTGACTGTTGTGAAACTTTAAAAGGAGAATCCAAGGTGATGACTGCTGCATCACTTCATATTTTTTAAGGGAGTTTGCGCCTTAATTCACAATCCTCTCTGATCAGTCCTCCAGACTTTCTATAAGAGAGGTAGTGTGATGATCTTATTTTTTCCTTCTCTTCTTCACTGTTTTCTTATCCACTATAGATGCTACAGTCTTTTAAGAGCTTAATGAGAAGAATGACCTCTTTCAGAATGACTGCATTACAGGATATGCTTGAGGAGGCTGCTTCAAAACCAAGGGGATGTTTCTGTCTATTGCTCAGACTGTGCCACTTTGTTTCCTAAAGACATAAGTGAGTAAAGATGCACTAGCTATGAAATCCACAATGTAGATGGTGGGGAGGTGGGGGGGAGGGGAAGGGAAGGGTAGAACAAATAGGGACACACAGACAAGTTAAGATCCTTCTCCATATAATGAGAAACTGCTTCTTAAGTTCCTTTGTATGTTATACAGAACATATACCGACAAAAATGTTCTGTATAATCTTTAATATACACTGGCATAACTCCATTGACTTTGTTGGTGTTATTCCTGATTGACCCCAGTGGAAACAAGAAAAAAACCAAGCCCAGTATATATTCCAATGCCAGAAGGGACAATTGTGAACACTTAGCCTCACCTCCTGTATAACACAACCCATAGAACATCGCCAAATTAATTCCTAGAGCAAATCTTTTAGAAACACATCCAGTCTTGATTTAAATATTGTCAAAGATGGAAAATCCATCACAACCCTGGGTAAATTGTTCCAGTGGTTAAATACCCTCCCTGTTAAACATTTACACCTTATTTCCAGTCTCGGATTATCTAGCTTCAACTTCTAACTGAAGAGCCCATTATTAAATATTTGTTCCCCGCGTTGGTACTTGTAGGCTGTAATCAAGTCTCCTCTTGACCAGCTCTTTGTTAAACTAAATAGATCGAGCTCTTTGAGTCTGTCACTATAAGGCATGTTTTCTAATCCTTTACTCATTCTCATGGCTCTTCCCTGAACCCTCTCCAACTTATCAACATCCTCCTTGAATTGTGGAGGTCATTGAAGTGTGGCACAATATTCCAGCAGTGGTCACACCAGTGTCCAATGCAGAGGTAAAATACCCTCTCTTCTCCTACTCAAGATTCCCCTGTTTGTGCATCGCAGGACCACATTGGCTCTTTTGGCCATAGCATTGTGCTTGAAGCTCATTTTCAACTGATTATCCACCATGATCCCCAAATCTCTTTTGGAGATTCTAGTTCCCAGGATAGAGTCCCCCCAGTGGACTAGCCTCAATTGTTAGTCACTATCAAGCTCCTGTATGTTCCCTGCTTAATTTTACTTCTGGTGTGTGATAGAAAGGGTTCCTTTCTTTTAACTCCATTATGATAAATATGGTACAAAACTGAGGCAAAGCATTACTTACTATGCCCATGGTTTTCAGCTGCGTTTCTCTCGATTAATGAATATGATTACTATACTTAGATAAAGTAGAAACAGCCCTGTCACAGTGGAATCCACTGGAGCTTTGTTTATACCTTTCTTTTCCTTCAGGATTTGTTTTAAACCTTGCTCTCTCCTTTTTTTCCAGTCCCACTATCCATGCTGTACATATTTGGTGCCTGATGTGGGCCCCTCCAAAAACTATCCACTAAGGGCAAATGATGGCTGAGGCCGTGTTGATATAGGAGAGTGGAAAGTAAAGATCCTCTCCCCACTCCACCATGCAGGAACCAGCTATAATCTCGCTGTGAAGTACTTAAGTGGAAGAGCTGGAGCTTGTAAGACTTCATCTGTAGAATCCTGGGCCAGGTCCCCAACTCCTGCTCCCCTGTACAGAGGCGAGCCCTGACAGGGTTAGGCTGGGTGAGCTGGTATAATTTGCTAAAAAGGTAAGGAAGGGCCATTGTATAGCATGCTTCCCTTGGAGCCTATTATCCATGCATAATATCCTCCAGCACACAACTCGCTCCTTGTGTTCTCTTGTTGTTCTAGAACTATCATTCAGCCCAAACAATATGGGCCAAAATCCAATAGGAAATCTAGAATTCTAGTCCCTGTGTGGAGTGGTCAGTGGCCACATTAGGATGCTTCTATTAAGAATTCTTTCCTCATGCTACTTGATAAACATGTGATAATATAGTTCTCTTGGCCAGAGCAGAGCCTCAAGTGTCCAAGATGACCAGATGAATGCTCTAACCTTGAGCTATTACATGATCTTTGCTTAGTCTCTTGTGTCTCTGATGCTCACACCTTGGTGTAATAATAATTAATAATAGTATGACCCACAAAAATACTCCATATTGACTGGGTACATGACCCACAAAAATACTCCATATTGACTGGGTACATGTCACCTCAGGATGGAATGTAGAGATAAAGAGATAATATAGGATAATATATAATATATAGGATAATATAGGAAAAGTTGTTATCTGGGAGGAGATGGCTTGGAAACCCTATGTGAGAAGAGAATTCATGTAATCTCTTCTTCTTCTCCTCTTTTTCTTTTCTTTTCTTTTCTTTTTAAACTAAAGTCGAGTGAAGGGTAATTTTGCACAATGACTTCTATAACTAAGCATAATGTGATACCCCAGAAAACCTGCAGGGCTAGATTCTGTCATCCCAAGATATTTTTTCACAGAAGGCTCCCTTATTGCAAACCCAAATACAACCTGCATGTTGTCTTTCATTATTAGGGTTAAATATGCATGATTACACTATGGTCCTAACCACCATAGCATTCTACCTACCTACTGAGTACCTACAGCTCGTACTGAAGAAGGAGAACCGTTGGTGGAGGAGGTGCAGCTAGCATTCATGTGTGTAAGGAGTCTGATGTAAATCACTTCTGAATTTATCCCAGTCTGTGTCAGACCCAGTGGTTTGGGGAGCTGCACTTAGACAGCAAAATTTGAGAAGACTTCATATGTCAGTACATAAATGTACAGTTAAATCCTACATCTGCAATTCACTCGTTGAGAAATTCCACTCTAAAATCTCTGGAAGCGGGAATGATTTCCATTTTTGTAGTATCCTGTTATAAAATCACAGTGACATTGCCTTTTCTGCCCTGTTCCCTATGTGCTAGAGGGTGATTCACAAGCAGCTGAAAAACGTAGTCAAAGAGGCGGAATAAAAAACGTTATTTAATGCTGTTGTGAAACAGCAAGGTACAGAACTACAGCTGCAAATGAACCTGTTCTTTGCAATAGTTAAAGTTCTGGCACAAAGACAGATACAGTGAGAACAAGAGCGAGTTGCACAGTTATGCCAATATAATACAGAAAGATGAATGCAATTACCAGTGGTTGAAACTGGGATTTGGAGCTCAGCTTTCACATGTGGCCCAAAGCTCAGCTGAATACTCCAGTTAGAATTTTAGAAACATAAAATGGGCATTTATGTGTAATGGTTGATTTGAGTGTGGGGTTAGAACATTTCATTAAGAGCTGCTTGAAGATTGGACTCCTTAAGTAATTACTACTAGGACTAACTCATGTTTTATATTGTGTGTGTATTCAATGAATAAATGGCACCGTGTTTTTGTTTACATGAGTGCAGAATTTTCACGGTTGTAAGCCATGTTCAAAAGAGTCGTCCCCCAATGTGGTATCAATACAGAAAGAACAGAAGTATAATTATTGCTAGTCAACATGGTTTTATGGAAAATAGGTCTCATCAAACAAACCTAATTTCATTCTTCGAGATTAGAAACGTTTTGGTTGATGAAGCTAACTGTGTAGGCGGAGTATTTTTTGCCTTTTGGAAGGCATTTGACATAGTATTGTATGACACTGATTTAAAAACTAGCATGATACAGAATCAATAAAGTGGATGTTAAATGGATTAAGAACAAGCTAACAGACAGATCCCAAAGTAGTCGTCAATGGGGAATCATCACTGGATGAGGTCAATTCTGTTAGGTTCTGCAGGGAATGGGACTAGGCCTGATGCCA
The DNA here is from genome assembly GCA_032164245.1 of Sternotherus odoratus. NCBI lineage: Eukaryota > Metazoa > Chordata > Testudines > Kinosternidae > Sternotherus > Sternotherus odoratus. Next base: position 17,013,463 of record JAVMKO010000002.1, on the reverse strand, counting down.
TTCAACAGTTTCATTATTTGGAAGTAAATATAAAACCATGGCTGATAATATTTGCAGATAACACACAGACTGAGAGAAAGGTAAATAATGATGAGGACCAGCAGCTATACAAAGGGATCAGGATCACTTGTCAAGCTGGGTCCACTCAAATCAAATGTGTTTTAATACAGTCAAATGCAAGGTGATACATCTAGTGACAAAGAGAGCAAGCTGTCCCTCCAGAGCAGAGAGCTGTATCCTGAAAAGCAGTGACCTGGGAGTTTGTTCCAGTGTTAAAACAACCTCACTTTTAAAAGTTTGTACCTCATTTCTAATGAATTTGTACATGTTCAGCTTCTAGCCATTGTTATGACTTCCTCTGCTAGATGAAAGAGCTCTTTAATGCCTGGTATTTTCTCCCTGTGAAGGTACTTATACACTAATCACATAACCTCAACAGACTGAATTCTACATGTCTCAGAGAATGGCTCTTTTCTGTACCCTCTGGTTTTAAAACATCCTTTTAAAAATGCAGACACCAGAACCGCAGGGCCACAGAGGTGTTTGGGGGCCCGGGGCAAAATCTGAAATCGAGGCCTCCTACCTTTCCACCAAAAAAATAAAATAAAAATTGGAGACAAAGTTTAAGGGGAAGGGAAGGGACTGGGGATTAGAAAGGGCCCAGGCCTGGGGGGTCTTATCTATCCCCATTGGGACAGGGGGGCTCTGTTCTGCATGCAACCAGGAGCACATGCCATCAATATAACAATATCTATAGGTTTGCTGGAGTGAATCCATTAGTACTGTTTTATATTCAGTATCCCACAAAGCCTAGAGCACTGTGGAATTCTGCATTCATATGAATTAATGCCTAAATTATGACAGTGTCATTTGTTATCGCCTGTGTTACATGTCTGTAGGGTTTAAATGTTTCACTCACCTTTTCCTGTATTAGTAATGACACTTAGAATCAAAAGTATTCCACTAAATTGTAGTCACTGCCACCATCAAATGACTTAAGAAACACTAGTATATACTATCATTAGCCTGGAGATGGGGTTAACTAAGGTCACTGGGCAGGGTATAATGCTTGGTGGGCTGTTAGGCAGATTACAGCACAAAGGTGATGCCCGTGACAGGTCTGAGGATTCTGACAATGAATTCAGAGTTCCTGTCAGGGAGTGTGAGGATTATGTCTTAAAATGAGATGAATAGGAATCAATGAGTATGCAAAATCCATGAATGCCAAGGACTTAGGGCCTATGGGCACATTTCAAAGAGGTTGTTTGCATGTTCATTTTTTCCTCATCCTAGAGAATCTAAGCTTTAATTTTAATGAAATTGTTAGCTCTTCCACCAACCATGATAGCCTCTGTAAGACAAACTGTTGTCTTGGAGAACCTGCAGAGACACTAAAATAATGCTAAGAAGTGTGAAGTCCTCCATTCTGCCCCCTTCATGCTAATAGGAAGTTGAGAAGTTCAATCATGTCTACTTAAATACCATCTCTGTAATCACTTTACTTCTGATGGCCCTATTAGAACACGTTCAGTTAACACCTGGATATATGTCATGTCCTGGAGTTCGACTGAGATGAAAGTAGTTTGCCTAGCAATAAGGCTGCAACTTTAGAATGTGCAAGCAGTTAAATACTAAAAAAATCCATCAGATAGAGATGGCTTATGTGTACTTATGTGGCTCCCTAAGGCTGAGGACCTAAATTTTTAATGCACTTGCCTTCACAACACCCTTGTGAGGTAGGGAAGAGTCATTACTCCCATTTTACAGATGGAGAAGCCAGACACCGAGAAGCTAAGGGCTTTTCTATATGGCACCATGGACTGTCCATTCTAACTGCCCTGTTTAGACTGCTAGTAGAAGCTAAAAAGTACCTAGTGCACAGAAACATAGCCCTGTGTGAAACAGGACTACATTGATGCAAACTAGATACCTTTTCATTTGTTCCAGCAGAGTCTATACAGGCCAGTTAGAATTCTACCTGCTAGAGCACTCTGTAATTCATACCCTCAATAGACTAGTCTACAGTGCCATATAGACAAGTCCTCAGGACCTGTAACAAAACTGGGCACTGAACTTGAGTCTTTCAAGTCCCAGGCTAGAACCTTAACCAGTAGATCATCCTGCCTCTATTCTTTCATGAAATAATGCTATTTAGTATTGGATATCTTCAAAATGCTTTGCAAATATAAACTGGATTGCATAATATCCTTGCAAGATAGAGATGAGTAATTTGTTGTTCACATTTTAGATGTGAGTAAACTGAGAACGGAGGAATTGAAATTTATCCAAAGCTACATGTCAAGACTAGAACTCGGGATTTCCAGGTTCCTTGCTATAACTACTAGACACATTGGCTCTGATTATACTGCCTGTAGTTTATCACCCTGCTGGTGCAGTATAGTCCTTAGAGCCCTCTTCTAATGGGCGTTAACTTGGATTGAAAGTTGTGAGAGTTTTGGGGGTGTGTGAGACTACCCTAATTCACAGGCCCACAAGTGGTGGGTGAGAAGAGGGTTGGCCAGAAATTAATAAAATTAATCTTCTTACAGATTTCCTGAAACTAAGGCTAAAATTGTAAAATGTAGATGCCTAAAGGTACCTTTATAGACCGAATTTAAAGGAGGTCTTGCTTTCAGAGTTGCTGAGCACAATGCCAGCATAGATAATAAAACTCTGTTTGCCATGGCCAAAGGTAGAATTTGTATTTTTACAGAGAATCTTGACTTTTTATATTTTGTGAAAAAATAAAAACATATATTAACGATTAACTAAATTTTACTGGAAGTCACTTATTCAGTGTGTGCAATCTTCCCCCCCTATGGTTGATTTTTGAATGCTCTTTGAATTTACATAGCTAGACATACTTCAATAAACGGCTTCCAGTGTATAGAGGTTACTCAACGGCATATTGGGGGTTGTATTCTAATGCATCTCAAATTTCACTTCAGCCTCCAGATGGAAGTAATTAAAGTTATAAAAATATGCCAAAAACTTTAAAAAATCACCCCTAAAGACTGTGTCACTGAGTTTGGCAAGAACAAATTTCATGTTGATGGTAATGTGATGTTCCGTACTATATGCAGCAAGGCTGTTGATTATGTTAGAAGGCAGACAATTGTAGAACACATGGGAAGCACTATATATAAAAGAAATGAAAACAAGAGGCTGTAACAGCAGGGCCATCAATAACAGTAAAAAAAAAACCAGTGCACTGTGAATGGATCATTTCAGCGTTTTACAACCAGCATTTCTAAAATTCAAGGGACTTTTATTTAGCTGTCTAACTTAGATGCTCATCTATGGATGGGTACTTAAGATAGAAAATTTATGTCCTAACTTTATATAGGATTGAAACTGATTATCAGGAGAGAAAATTATTTCCTATTAATTGAATTTTAGTGCAGAGTTCACAGACTAAAAAACAAAACAAACAACAATACAGGTTTCCAAGAAACACTAGCATCCCAGCAGCGAAATCACTTGGCTTATGTAAATGATAGATTCAAACAGTCTTCTGCAGGAAGTTTTAGGCAAGGGTTATATGCATAAAACTCATGAAATAAGGGTAAAATGTGACTTGGAGTTTGATTTAGTTTATTCCTGGACTTGGGAGGTAGTAAAAGGAGCTGTTCCTGTGAGAGCAAGTATATTGAACTGGATTCTTCTAGAGGCAACAGGGTCATTTGTCTAAAACTTCCTGCAGAAGACTGGTTGAGTCTTTATCATTTACGCAAGCTAAGTGATTTTTGTGTTGGGCTGCTAGCACTTCTTGTCTTAAGGGAAAAGCAATTCAGAAGAAGGGATTCAAAATGTATGTATAAAGATGAGAGTTGAAGTAAATAGTTGTGCTTAAGTGGGACAGAAATGGTACATAGCCCTTTCTGCTGGCCCTTTGTACTGGGATGAATACCAGCCATCGTGAACTTGACTGTGTTGGAGACACCTGCCTGTCTGTGTCCCCAAAGATGGGATTCTTCTTGTAAGCTGAGTGAAGCATGTGTGACAACCATGCATATTTATCTGAACTTGCCAGTCTGATTTCAGTGGTGACAAAATGAGATGGTCCAGGCCAATGACCATGTTCGATACAAACTTTGTCAGAGTTTCATTATAATGCACAAAAGAGACATGCCTTCACAGCCTGTAGGCATCTAGCAGGGGTTGGCAAACTATGGCATGCATGCCAATTTCCCCTGGCATGCGGCGGAGAGCTCAGCCTGCCGCTGCTTTGGGGTTTCCCCAGCTGGCCCTTTGCCAGCCGAGGTCCCTCCGCCTGTCCTACTCAGCTCCTGCTGTCAGCCTGGATTCCCAGCACCCAGGCTAGCAGCAGGAGCTGACTCGGGCAGGGGCGGGACCCCAGCTCGCAAAGGGCCATTGGGAAATCCCAGAGCAGCGGCGCTCAGCCCGCCACGCTTTGGGGTTTCCCCTGCAGGCTTCTGCTACCGGGATCCCACCGCCTGCTGAGCGCTTAGCCCGCCACTGCACTGGGGTTTCCCCTCTTGGTCCCTTGGGAGCCGGGATCTCAGCCCGCTGCCAGCTTTGGTTCCCTACACCCAGGCTAGCAGCGGGAGCTGACTGGGGCAGCCCGTGGGGGGGATGCTGGAGTGGGGGGGAGTGGTGTGAGATTTTAAAATTTTTCGATTCTTACCTGAGGGGGAAGAGAGCTGAGTGAGTGCGGGGTCCGTTGGAGGGGGAAGGGGGGAGAGAGCTGAGCGAGTGGGGGGGCCGCTGGAGGGTGGGAGGGGGGAGAGAGCAAACCTGACACCCCCACCTCACCCCCCCGACCAAACCCAACACCCCCATCTCACTTACCCCTCGACTAACCCCGACTCACATTTTCACCCCCCACCCAAACCCAACATCCCCACGTCACCCCCTACCAACCCCAACACCTCCTGACCAACACCCACACCTCACCCCCCGTAGACCAAACCTGACACACCCACCTCACTTCCCCCCCACAACCAAACCCGACACCCCTACCTACCACCGCAAACAAACCCGACACCCACACCTCACTTACCCCTCGACCAACCCCGACCCTCCACCTTACCCCCCACCAAACCCAACACCCCCTGACCAACCCCAACACCCACACCTCACCCCTCACCCACCCAGACACCTTCCCACCCCCCCAGACCAAACCCAACACCCCCGACTCACTTACCCCCTGACCAAACCCGACACCCCCACCTCACCCCCCGACCAAACCTGACACCCCTACCTCACTTACCCTCCGACCAAACCCAACTCGGGTCTGTCGGAGGTGGGGAGGGGGCAGAGAGCTGAGCGAGTGCGGGGTCCATTGGAGGGGGGAGGGGGCAGAGAGCTGAGCGAGTGCAGGGTCCGTTGGAGGGGGGAGGGGCAGAGAGCTGAGCGAGTGCGGGTGTCACGTTACTGAAATAATTTGGGGCCCTATAAATCATTGCTGCAACCAGGGTCCTATAGTGGCACCAAATCTTATGTACAGGGGGTCATAATGGGTGCCTACAACCAGGTTATAAATGGCTGATTATGAATATGCCAGTGATATGTGTGTATCAATTTTGTAGTTAGAGCTATAATATTGGCTCTGGACTGTCTGTCTTTCCAAATATTGTGCTCTGCTGGGGAAGAAGATTCCTGAATACGGGGCGTCAGCTTGGCTTGGGCTGCCTGATGGCCCATTAAGGGACTATCAGCAACACAATGGACTCTGGGAGCTTGGAATGCTCCAATCCAGACAAAAAGTCTACGAGAGAAAGCCTGGGTATAATGGCTGCTGCCTGCAAATATGAGTCATGCATGGTCATGTGATCTGCCCATGTGGCTCCAGAACTCCATGGGGCTGGACTTTTCACAGCAGGAAGAGAAAAAACTATAAAGGAAGCTGCTACACCCCTCCATTTTTCGTCTTCTACCTTCGGCCTGCAGCCTGTCTTGCTTCCAGCCCTGAATGGACTTTGCTACACGGGTGAACTCTGAACTAAGGTGCTGACCCATCCCTAAATGGGATGCTTTCTAAAGACTTTGATTTGAACCTGCAGTTTATTCTACCTTTGCTGCAAGCCCGAACCAAGAGATGTGCCATTACTGCTTGTAATTGATTTCTTTTAACCATTCTTAACCCTCACCTATACCTTTTTCCTTGTATAATAAACCTTTAGATTTTAGGTTCTAAAGGATTGGCAACAGCGTGATTTGTGGGAAGATCTGATTTGTATATTGACCTGGGTCTGGGGCCTGATTCTTTGGAATTGGGGAGAACCGTTTTCTTTATTTGGGGTATTGGTTTTCATAACCATTGGTCCCCAGGACAGGTGGCTGCTGGTGGTGATACTGGGAAGCTGGAGTGTCTAAGGGAATTGCTTGTGTGACTTGTGGTTAGCCAGTGGAGCGAAACCAAAGTCTGTTCTGTTTGGCTGGTTTGGTTTGCCTTAGTGTGGAAAAACCCCAGCTTTGGGCTGTAGTTGCCCCTTTGGAAGCAATCTGTCCTGATCTGACACTCACAGTTAGATCCCACCAGGAACAGCACCGTCACAGCGGGGTCCGTTGGAGGGGGTATTATGACATCATAACTATGTCACAGAGAACAGCAGCTGCCCAGCTGATGTGATTGGCCTTTAAATAATTTCATCCCTGGGGGGCGTCAGAGGTGAGATTTGAAAAATTTTCGACTCTTACCCTGATTAGGACCCTAAGACCTATAACTGTACCAAATTTCGAGTCTCTAGCTCAAACGGTGTGGAAGGAGTAATTGCACGTACATAAACACATACACCATTTGACTTTTATATAGATAGATAGATATATATAGAGATTTACACCAGTGAAAAGTAAATATCAGGCAACTATACTATACATAGGGCAATAGGAAACCAGGCCCAAAGAGCAGAGAAGGATCAACTGTGGAGGGAGAATAATTGTTGGGGTCAAAGAACAGAGGATGAAGAGGAGTCAATGTTTGAAATTATGATTCACCTCCCCTGTTAATCCCCCCCCCTCCAAAAAATCTTTCTTAAAAAGTACAGTACTTGGGTTTTATATTTTCATACAAGAAAATATGAAACAAGTCCTGGGTGTACAAAATCTATAACTAATAATTTTACAGTTGATTGGAGAGCTCCGATTTAGATGGTTCCCAGAGATATAATTGTAACATTATCCAAGGTACGATCTTGGCTGTTGAACAGTTCTATCCCCTCAATTCTCCATCCTGGGGTGCCTTAAACACTGCTTTGCAACCATTCCTGGTCTGCTTACACACAGCTTCCAGCATGTAAATTATTTCCAGCTATATTATCTGAGTGTTATAGCCAGCCACTCCTGAATCACACTGCAAAGCAACACCAGCGAGTTTCCAGTCCCAGACTTGCCTCTCAGAAATTTGACTTGCTCTGCCTACCTTCTCCTGAACAATGCAAATTCCTATAAGGTCTGTCATTTATTACTAGAAAATCTTGTTATCTCAAATGGAGTTTCCCAGGTATTTCAATCCAAACACTGGTCTAGATAAAAATAATAAAACAGGTTTATTGATTACAGAAAGATAGATTTTAACTGATTACAAGTTATGAGGCATAAAAGTCAGAATGGTTGCAAAGAAATAAAAGGTAAAACCAAACTAAACCTAGCTTAACAAGCAAAGTGAATTCAAAGCAAAGGTGTCTCTCAGCACATGTTCTAGCGATCTTACTGGCTGAATTCCTTCCTGCCAGGATCCCGCCTGAGTCCAGTGATGTTTCATTTGTCCTGGAGGTGTTATCACTGCAATGAGTAGAGATGAATGGAGAGAGATTTTTTTTGAGCATCTCCTCCCCATTCTTTATACCTTTCCTCTTTTTTGAGCATCATCTCCAGCTGGGGCTCAAGTGACAGAAAATCTGTGAGGATGGGAACCTCCAGCTGTTTTCTTGCCAAGATGTAAATATCTCACTCACACCCTTTTTCCTGCCAAAGAATGTCCACTTAAAGAAATCAAATGGACCATCACCTGGTTAACTCCTTCCTGAGGTGTCAGTGTGCCTTTTGTCACAAAGGAACTAGTTTGTGGCTGTTCTCTAAAGGTGGAGCATGTCTCAGTAAAGTCATACAGTAAAACTTTACATACAATGTTGATGCACATATTTTACCAGGACAATAATGATCGGCAAATCAGGAGTTTTCAGATGATACCTTTTATAAGGCATAATCGATACAAAATGTATCATAGCCTTGAAAAGGAGGTACAGTACACATAGGGATACAGACTGTCACAACAATATAGTTACCATACTTAATAACTTCATTAAATATAACATTTCAATCCCCAGGGAAGATGACCTTCCTTTTAAAACACACAGAGAAGGAAGGCTTGGACATATTAATAAGTATCTCCACGGATTTATAATATTACTAAAACAATCAGTAAATATTACCGTAGCCAGAAATCTCTCTTCCAGAAGTGCTAAGAATAGGATTTCCATTAAATCTAAATTTTTAATCATGCTTAGCATGTTTCACCTTTATCCAAGCAACTATCCTATCTTCTCTCCTGGTTTACTCTGAAATTTAAGGCACAGTTTGCTAGCTGTTTCACCACCTGTTGAACTGTAATAATGCATATTACACTTCAGCTCACAGACGGGTTAGAATTTTGCTAAACAAATCATTTGTGCTGCTCTGGTCGCTTTCACATTAGTAATTCAACAGCAATTTGCCCTCTTACTAGCTAGATGAAATTTTTGTCACCAGATACAATCCTCCTTGTTTGGGCTCATAAATAATAGGTTATGGGAGTGTAATATATACATATTTTACTAGCCAGAGAGCTTATATTATTTTTTGTAAGCTGTAGAATTAAACTGGTATGGAAGAAGTTGTCTGTTATGAATAAATTCTGTGAGTATTTAGAATATTTTTATAGTTCGATGCTCTCATTAGAATGCTCAGGAAAATATGGGGGAGGTGGTGGGGGAAAAAAAACCCAGGAATTTAAATTCTTGACATTGCAGATTAACCCCCTGCCCCCAGTAATGTGAATATGCAGAATGTCACACATTACTCCCGGGCTTTATTTTAATTCTTTGACTGTCTCCAGTATCACAGCCTTGTGGGCAAACCTTGAACAGCTGTAGAATAGCTAAATTCTCATTGAAACGCTGGTGGTTGGTGAGTCACAGCAATAAGCAATATCAGAAAGAAGAGAACCTAAAATATAATTATTCATTTTGTCCCCACCCTTCCCTCCTGCCTTCAACTCCAAGTGCTTTCTTAAAAATATATACCCCCTGGTGTGAAGATCAGTCGTCTGTGTCCTGTAGTTTAAATTCTGTAGGTTCCTAGAAATTAAATGATATTTAAAAAAACAAAAACCCTCCAAATTTGTTGACAGCATAGGTAACCACCTCTTGCTACTTTACCTGAGAGGCTCTTAGTAATTTTTAATAAGATTACTGCTGTTCCTGGTCTTTAGGACTACAGTGCCATAGGTAAAGAAAATGCCATTTTGGCTTCAAAGGAATGTAAGGAATGAACAAACAAACAAGTGAAATGGTCTTTTTTATGAAATAACTATAAGATTTAATCAAGATAACGTTGGAGAGTCATTTGCAAAACCATTTTTTTCTGCTTTTAGGGAAACGATGAATGAATTTTTGTGTGTGCCAATGCACTGAATATCAAACATAATGAGAAAATTTGGATTCCATCATCAATAACTCTCCATTTTCCAAACTGACACTTTGCTACGACATTGCTGGACAACTTTTGACTCTGGATAGGCAGCACTGCAAAGCAGAAATGATCTCTTTTGTTTTAATTACTACCCAACGACGATCATCTGTCATAGATAATAACTGTGAGAAGGGGACTCCTTATGATGCGAGTGAATGGCTTAGATATTCATGTTAAAATGTCTTGAATTTATATAATGTTTTGCATCCAAAGAGATCCCCAAATGTTTTGCAGACTGGGGCTCTTAATTTTAAATTGCGTCATTGGCTGAAATTGCTAGAGGCTCCATTCTGTATCCCTATGCACACAACCTCCATTGCCTTCACTAAGAGTTCTGTGTGCTTATAGATGCAGCTCATAGATACATAGATTACAAAAGAGAGAAGTGTCATTATTCCCACGTTATGCCAAACAAAGTACTCCGAGATCTACTGATGCAAAGCAGTATATAACAGCTGGTATTATTTATGCAAATCTCAAAGCCTTCTCTTTGTTTCCAAACCAATTTTCTTATATTTAAATGTTCAGATTTAATCACAAAACTGAACAGTGCCAAGCAACATAATGTAGCAGATACCAGTCTAAGAGTAAGGCAATCTGGGCTCAGTTCCCTGCTCTGCCACTAACTTACTGTGTAACATTGACCAAGTCACTGTACCCCTCTATGCCTGTTTCCCCACCCACCCATTGTCTGTCATAGCTGTTTAGATCAAAGGTCTCAAACACCTGGCCCACAGACCACATGCGGCTTGAGGTGTATTTCCTGCGGCCCGCCAAGCACCTTGTGCCCCCCCCCCCCGGAGTTATTTCCTGCAGCCTGTCATGCTCCCCTCCCCCCAGCACGCCATGTCCCCACTCCTCTGCTTACCTCCAGGCACTTCCCACCATCAAACAGCTGTTTGGCAGCACTTAGCACTTTCCAGGAGGGATGGGGGAAGAGTGGGGAGCTGTGCACTCAGGGGATGAGGCAGAGAAAAGGCAGGACAGGGGTGGAGATTTGGGGAAAGGATTGGAATGAGGGAGGGAAAAGGATGGGGTCTCATGGAAGAGGTGGAGTGGGAGGTTGGGGGTGGGATGTCAGGGTACTAATCCTCATGTGGCCTTCCTGGTGATTTGAGTTTGAGATCCCTGGTTTAGACTGTTAGCATTTTTAGGGAATGTACTCTGGGTACTGTATGTACATTTCCTAGTACAGTGGGGCCTTAGTCTTGGCTGGAGTCTCTGGGAGCATTTTTATACTATTCACAATAATAAAGATAGGAAAAAATATTCCAGTCCAGAAAATTTAGAAGCCAGTATCTTTCGAAATAGTAATGCATTCCATAGCTTTAATAGCATTCTAGGTTGACATCATTCTAGCCTCATGTCATAACCCAACCAACCTTCTCTGTAACTCTGATGCATCCTGTATTCTGAAAGGTCCATCATCGACAAGCAAAATCAATTACAATCTAACACACACATTAGTTCTTGGCACATTCCTTACTGGAGAACTGAATTTGGGCTGATCATACACAGGAGATGGGGCACATGGTGGCTGGGAGGTTCTAGTGAATCTTTGGCCCATCACAGAGTGTTGGAAAGAGCCTCTGATTTGCTTCAAGCATCCCAGGTGTCCACAGTATCTCACTGGAAAACCGTAACGTTCATTGCATCATGTCCACTGCAGTCAGTGCCTGCAAGGGATCTCCAGACCAGAGATGCTCATGATTAGTATGCTCTAGTGATGTCCAAATGCGACTTTATTTATGACTCTACACAATGTGCCTTTCTCTGTCTCCTAGTCCTTCTGTTTTGGAGTTATTGGATTTGGTAGGTTTTGGGGGGGGGGTCCTGCATTCTGCTCCCACCTCCCTTACATTTACTGTGTAATAAGGCACATCTGCTTCTGTTTGCTATGCAGTTCATGTCAGCTGTGTTGTGCTGTGCATTTTTTTTCTGGCTACTGCCCAGACTCAAACACAAAGGGGAGACAAACAGTGCCTGATACATAGTGAGCCAATTACCATTCTGTCTGGGGCACTCAACAGGCAGCTCTGCTACATTACTCTGAGTGTTATATAATGCTGAAAAATGCCGCCTAATCATTCTCTGGGATAGAAGAAATTGCTAGTACAATGGGCAAGAGCTTTCCAACGAACACCAGAATACTCTGAAATCATGTTCTTCATTACCAATTTTCCCAGTTCTTGCCAGAGAGCGTTAAACTACAATTCACTATTATAATTATTCAATGCCCTTCAGCTGGTTCTCGGTGGTATTAACTTGGAAGCTATCCAAATCAGGAATGTAAGAACTTTACATCTGGGTAAGTTCCTGTTTCATAGTCAACAGTCGTCAACTTCAAGTCATAAGGGCCATATTTCTCTGCTGAACTTCTTCCCCGAGCAATGATTATTCCAATTCCCTCAAAATTCATTGAAAATGTGGCTAATAGGCAATGCTCCTGCTTTCTGCTGACTCCCATCAGAGCTTGCAAGCTCATGTGATCAGGTCCGATAAGGACTTGGATGGGTATGCGCTGACCGTAGCCTGCTACACTACTGAATGTGCCTTCCCGGACAGCATTAAGCATAAGTGGGTCTAATATAAGGTAATGGTCATATTATTCTATCTGTCTACATGCACACGCACAAGAAATAAATGGACTATTATTTGCTGAAAATGGTGGTGAGGCTTCATTGTTTATCAGGAAAACATTTCTCTCTGAGCAATTTTTTTTTGGGGGGGGGGAGGGAGAGGAGGAAAAATACTGTTCAGTGCACTATTTGCCCATACCAGAGATAGTGACAATTGGCTTTGATTTATGCTTTAGCAAATTGAGCTCCCATGCTCAAATGTTCTATACTTGCAGCAATAACAATAAAAAAACAATAGGCAGCTGGCAAAATGAGCCTGGGCACACTTTAAATTAAGGGTGCATTATTTATAAAAAATTAAATGATTAATAGCTGTTCTAAGCATGTTACTGATAGGAATATATTTTTATAGATTATAGTCACGTCAGTAGAAGGGGTTATAGATGGTCATAAGCCATGATTATAGGTCACCTGTTGGATTCTGCAGCAGTCTATGATAACTGATTTACCATTTATTGAAACATCTCTTAATCATTAAGTATTTTTCAATATACCCTTAATATTATGTCTGACCATAAATTATAAAATTCCACATCACATTTAGAATATGTCCTTCCTGCACACTTCTTGTGGTGGTGTACAGGGTATGTGTGAGGGTGCAGTGAAAAACAGGCTGCGTCCACACTGCGGCATGTAGTTACACGTGTCAGTGAAAGGCTCTGACAGATGGCAGGCAGTGGGGAAAGACTTGGCAGCCAGGAGCTGCTGGAACCTTTCCCCTCTATCTTCTCCCTGCGGGAAGCTTTCCCCTTTGCAGGGTAAGACTCCTGCAATAGGGCTGGCAGCTCCCCATGGTGGGGAAAGACTCCAGCAACTCAGAGGCAGTGGGACACCACACTACTAACAATAGCGGTAAAGATGGGGGAATAGCGATCCCCGTAGGGTACATACCCACAGGGTTCAGATGTGTCTTTGCTAGTCCAAGTAGTACCTGATCATGTACACAGCTGTTTATACCTGTGCTGGGGAGGGAGGGGGGCTAGCCATGTATGTACTCTGCATGCTGCCAAAAGGAGTGCACAGTGTAGACATCAGATATTTTGCAGAGCTCTATTCATAGCCTTCTATTTTGTGTGTGTGTGTGTGTGTGTGTGCGTGTTTATTTTACTCCAGAGCTCTATGAGATGTTACTAGGGTCTCCACTGTACTAATGGCAACAGGAAAAAAAAAAACCATGCTAAATCACAGATCTAAAACCAATAGAGGTATACCACAGAGACGCAATGGATTACAGCTGGGTAGCAACATAAACTAGGATTAGAAGGTTTAACGCAAAGTTTTTCCTTAAAATCAGAATGTGTGAGTACACGGAATAAAGGCTAGTTTATCACACGGGATATTATTTCCTGTTAGGTACTTGCATAGTCTTCACAACATCAGTCCAAACCTATTGATAGCATCTAGTCTGTTTTAGAGCTTCCGTTATGGCAATTGGAAGAAAAAGCGTTGGTAGCTTCTGAAGAAAATGTGATTTGTGCAGCTCACAAGGTTCCCATTCACGGATTGTGTAGCAAATGGGCCGCCACTGACACTTTGAATCCTCAGATGAAAACAAAGTGCTCCTTTAATGTGATGTGTCATTTTGCATAGTGTTATGGCAGGTCCATTGCTCTTACTAATGTGCTTCTAGGACTAATCCAGGTGCATTGCTTCAGATGCAGGAGATTACCTAGTCAGCTGTTTCATGATACTTAAAATACTTGATCTGTCTGCTGCTTAAACCATGTTTATAGTTTATGTATCCAATATGCATCCTGTTCCTGAAGTTATGAGGTAAAGAAACATATCAAGGGAATGCTTTAGATCTAGAGTAATCTGTCTCTTCCCCATCCTGATGAGAAAGCAGTCCAAGCTCTTGACAGGTAACTACATTACAGTGATATTGCCCATCAACAGTGACAATTTTGTGTCAGTCTCCTGATTCAGAAAGAAGCTCAATTCTACAACGTAGTGTCTATCCTCATGCCTCCCCAAATCTCAAAGCCCCTGATGAAAGTTCCAATCTTCAAGACTGCTTCTCTGGTTCATAGTTGGACAAAGACTGAACCCAGTTTAGTAACTCTTGACTGTGTGGTGGTTTTTGTTTCATTTCCTCTAGGCTTGAAGGAAATACTTTTCATGAAAACACTTTAAAAAGATCATGAGAAAAGTCATAGCTAAGTCTAAAGTCTAATGTGGTAAGCAAGGTGGCTAGGAGCAAAGCAACGATCAGTAAAGGTGGAGAACAGGGGGAGTTTATGCTGAAGTGGAAAATTCTTAGTTCCATAGTAGATCTCCAAGAGGAGAGAAAACTCTTGTTAGTCATTTTTCTCCATTCTGCCTTTCCAATTCCCATATCAAGTCCTTATTGCCAGGTTCTACCACCTAATATGCATACACAGTTTCCATTGGAGTGACAATGCCTTTACATGTCCTAGAGTAGAATTAGGTTCTTGAGTTGGATGCACAGAACTCTAATTATCCCATTCCTATCCTGTCAACTCTTAGCAACTTTTGCATTGCCAAAATTTTGTCTCATTTCACCATCATACATGCTTCATACTTCCCATACCTATATCCATTTAATCAGAGACAAACAAGAATAATTAATACTACTTGTTTTCCTCTCTGTAATAAATTTGTTCACTTGCAATGTACTGTTCAGCCACTATATGTCTCTGTGTGTTGTGCAACATTCTCAACAGAGTGTGGGCCCTGGTAAATAAGGCAAATGAAGCTGGGACTCAAGCTGTGTGGAAGCTGGTTTTTTGGTGTCTGTAGCTGTCTGTTTTCCATGATAAATTCCCCCTGTTTATCAAGATATGTGATTCCATATGGCTTTCTACCTGAATTCAGCTTTGAGGACATGGTTGATAGCACATGATTTCTACAATATAGTCTGAAATGCAGAGGAAATTTCTTAATCAATAAATCAAAAATTAGTGATGGAAAAGGGATTTTTATATTAACTAGTCCATCTTTCTGTCAGAAGAATTCTTCCCTATACAACGTATTTACCAGTGCTCTGCCATACACTCTTTTAAATGACCCAGGTGTTGGGACTTCTATCCTTTACTTTGGGGGCAATTATATGCAATTTGGTCTGGATGTTCAACCCAAATTTCCCTCTTCTTAATGCACAGTACTTGAACTGGACCAGTTTCAGAACTGCTTTATAGCCTATTCTGCAAATGTGTGTCCACTATTCAGTTGGCAGCTGACTTCAAATGCAATTTGAATTTGCTATTTTTGGTTCAGTAAATCTGTGGGGCTGTTTCTTCTGCAGTGAGATGTGCTAAATAATTAAATCTTAAAATGCTTCCCAGATGTGTTTCAATAACAAAACGTATCTGTTACATCTTGTAGAAAATTTCCCTAACAGATGTCCCTTTTTTGCTTGTTTGTTTAAGTGGGGGTAAGGACATTTTAATCCTATACTGGCTAAGACTGATAAAGCTAATCTTCATTATAAACTTGTCATCTTCTAAATGCATAGTCAGGCAGTGTTTTCAGTATTCACTAGTGATCCTTTATTGATTTAGTAAGGATCAGCAGTGTTCTAAATCCTCAGGATTGACAGGAGATCACAGTGGAGGGTATTGGACTGCAATAGAGAGTCTTGTCACTGTTACACATTTCTGTATACTTCCTGGGGGGGACACTGATGCTCTGTAGTTAGGTTGTTAAACTGGAGCTAAAGAGTTCTGGTGGGCAGCTTCATTGGTGCCCCAGCAATTGGGAAACAGTGAGGGAAAATAATAACTGGCTAATACTGA
The DNA here is from genome assembly GCA_032164245.1 of Sternotherus odoratus. Lineage (NCBI taxonomy): Eukaryota > Metazoa > Chordata > Testudines > Kinosternidae > Sternotherus > Sternotherus odoratus. Next base: position 16,997,376 of record JAVMKO010000002.1, on the reverse strand, counting down.
GGCTGTAGTTAAGGTGCTGGCCTGGGGCTTGGGAGAGGTGGTTCCAGGTTCTGCCACAGGCTTCATGTGTGACTGTGAGCATGTCATAATAATCCCCAATCCTGCAATTTACTTTGTACAAGTAGACCCGTGCCACCAACTCAAGTCCCATTAGAGTCAATGCGGTTCCATATGGGGGCATATTTCTGCCTCCCCAGAGTCTCTGTAGGATCAGTTGATCTTACTAAGTCTAAGTTCCCCATCTGTAAAAATGGAGCTATATTGTTTCCTGGCTATTTAAATAGTGAGCTATTTAGGGAAGAGTCTCTTATAGTGTGTATGTACAGCACAGAGCACAATGGGACCCAGATCTCAACTGTTAGCATAAGAATAATCAAATAAGTTGAGTTGAGAAAAGCTGTATTCAATTGGGATCTTTGTATCCTGTGTGGACTGATATCGAATAATAATCAGTCTACTGTAAAAAAATATATAGGATGGTACCAACTATTTTTAATCTTGCCCAGAGTTTGTTGGTGGCCAGCCACTGGTTTTTTCAAACCTATGTTACAGTCTACTTAAGAACCAAAGTAAATAGGATGAGCATCGAGAAATGTTGCTGGCCTATTGCTTTTCACTTCTTGTAGGCAGACTGTAGGCTATCCACTTCTCCCAAACTCTAGGGGTGTTTGTGGATATCTACACATGCATGGACGTTAGCTCTTGTGACATAGTCAACCAGGAGTCAGAGGTGTGGGTTCCAGAATTCAATGCCAATTCAGCGTAAACTTTAATTCTGCAATAGCTTTTGATAAATGTGGTGGTGTTTTTGTGCTTGTAGTATTATGGGATTTGCTTCAGAATTCCCAATAACTACAAAGCAGCAACTGAATCGTTCAGTGATAAATACTAATAGAAAACATTCTTTCCTGTCTCACTGATATAGATTTCTTTTAATCTATTTAGACTGTAAATTCCTTGAACCAGGGAATGTCTCTTGCTATCTGTTTGTACAGCCTTTAGCACAATGCAGGCTAGAGGCTTAGTTAGGGCTTCTGGGTATATGTGTAATATTCCCTAATGTAACTCCATTGACCTTATGGGAGGAAACGGCTCAACCCTAAAATACATCCCATATCTCACAGCCAGTGAACACATATATAATTCCCAGGCCAAATATTTGACTGTTTTTATTATAATAATAGCAAACATGGCATGATATGCAACTAGCATTTTAACACTGCAGGACATATATCTTTCATGGCCCTATTGACATCAAGATGACATGCATTAGCAATATAGAAGTCCCTGTGATATTAATTTCCAGAGAGGAGATTCCACCCCTCCTCCCCCGCACAAATACCATGAAGTTAGAATCAGCCTAAGGGAAAATGTTAGCAAATTAAAATTCCTAGAAGAGCATGGAAGCTGCTTAAGATGCCATATTAGAGTCCAAGAAGGTATGCAGTACCATCAAATGGAAAAGTTAAAAACAGTGTGGTTGAATGGAAAGGTTAGAAGAATTTATTAAAATGGAAATCCACCCCTAGTGTGAGTGGAACAGAATCCCTACTCAAGTGAGATATAGAATGGGTGAAGGGGGAATCTAATGGACAAATAGCCAAAAAGAAATGAGAAATTCTTTAAGTACATTAGAAGTAAGAAGAAGCTATGAGAGTCAGTGTATTATGTACATCACCAGGCTGTGATGGAGAAATCACAGAGAATATGGGGATTGCAGAGTTGTTTAGCACTAGTTGTCTGACTGTGACCAGACAGAAAGTGTGAAAAATCAGGATGGGGGTGGGACGGTAATAGGCACCTATATAAGAAAAAGACCCAAGAATTGGGACTGTCCCTATAAAATTGGGACATCAGTTCAGCCTATTTAGCACTCTTTAGCACTTCAAGAGAGCGGAAGATACCTCAACAAAGGGTACTCTTTACAGGAGAGTCACAGTCAGAAGTATTTTCTGAATGGTGGTGATGGAGTACTGAGGAAATGAAGCTGCAACAAAGCATCTGGACCAGACAGGAGTAATCCAAGAATTCTAGAGGAACTAAAGACTATTGTAGGGTAGCTAAGCTGCTACCAATAACAAGCATTATAAGAACAGCTGGTGGGAGTGAATGTCCCACGGGACTGGTAAGGAAGGTTCCATACCCCATTATCTTCACACAAGAGATGCAGTGCAGGAAACCTGGCCTGCAGAGGAATAATGGCTTAGGATAGGGAGAAGGGACAGAACCAGGCTAGTGCCGATTTATATTTAGAGAATGGTGCTTTTATGTTTTAAAGTTTCATTTAAAAAAGAATAGATTTAATTAACACCTACACGTTCAAGAATAGGGGCTCTGACTTGAATAATCTAGATCTAATATAGGTACTCAGGTATGAAATCCTGCTTGACAACTCTATCTTCCTCCAGCTCCTCTCCCTTTGACTTCAGCTAATCAGCCCTCTTCACTTTGCCATATGCTTCTTACAGCCCTCCTCCTAAAACCCCAGGCTTATTTTCCCTAAACCTTATTAAAACAAGAATCCCCTTTTGCCCTTTCATGCTGTAGAATGAGAAAAGGATATTGCTACTCTATCCAAGCAAAGAAAATAGGGGAAAGGACAAGAAAATTTTAACCAAGATAAAGGGATACTGCAGTTTGTGCTGCAGTACCACATATCTACCACCATGAGGTGCCATGTGATGCCAGAAAGCTAAAGCTCTCTTGGCCTCACTCACAGGATTTAAAATAGAGTCTCCATCAGTAAGCAAGTTCAGATAGCTTCCCCAGTCCCTGGCTCAGGAAGAAGATTGGATCCAGAACATCCTCTCTCTGTTGATACTTGCCTAAGATTAAAAATCTCTCCCCCCCCCTTCTATTATTATTTGCAGAGCAGACCAAGTGTGCTATTTTTATAGACAAATAATTTGACAAGATCTGTCCTTAGAAGAGCTTGCTGTGTAAGACATGGATTCTTTAATCACATGGCTGATTTTAGTGTTGTGTCCAAGGCCCCTCCCCCCACCTATCGACTAAGGGGCAGAACAGGATAAAATGTGTATACTGAAGTAGAAAATGAAGGATTGCTAATGAGAAGACAAAAAACTTCAATGGCTATACTTTAATTATCTGTTAATTATGGATGTTGAATGAATATAGCTAAGGTAACACTTAGGTGAAGCTTTGCCTGGCACGAGAGTGATTTTGTCAGTTCTTTGATATAAATTGATGATTTGTTTAAAATGGCATTATTGCTGACAAATAAGTAATGTGTTGTGTGGAAGATGTAAATAGATGTACACAAATATGTAAAGATAACTTTAAAAAAACCCTTTCTGGGAAAACCCAATGCGTGGGTGTCACAGGGTCCACACTCACCCCTGTGGCGCCTCCCGCTGGTCGTCTGGGGAATCAGCTCCTTCAGCGTCCAGAGCGCCCTCCGCAGGTTGATGCCCCGCTCCTGTCGGGCCCCGTGTCCTCCCGGACGCCGGTGCCCTCAGACTGTGGGTGCTGCACCCCTGCAGTACCCCTTTGGTGTGAGGGTCTCCCCTCCCTGGGGGAACCCTCTACCCCCTATCCCCACCTCGCCTCAGAGTGTGCCACTGTCAGTCACCACTTGCCCCCGCTCACTGGGGCGGACTGCAGTATCATGGCTTCTCATCACAGGCAAGGAGGGTTGGCCTGCTGTCGCTATCTCCAGCCCTGGGCTGCCCCCTGCAACCCTGGGCCGGTCCTTGTGTCAGGCCCGGAGGCCTGGGGCTCTCGGCTAGAGCCTGCCCAGCTCCCTCTGCCCTGCCCCAGCTCTGCCCTAACCCAGGTACCTGGCTTGAGCTCCTGCAGTCAGGCCTGTCTCCCTCTGAATGCAGAGGAGACTGTTTTCCCTCTAGGCCCCTGCCTCCCAGCCTTTATACAGGCCTGTGTTTGGGGTGTCGCCACCCAGCTGGGCCTAATGCCCAATCAGGCCTGAAAAGCCTGCTGGCTCCCAGCCTTAACCCCCTCCTTGGTAACAAAGAGTCCTGTGGCACCTTAAAGACTAACTTTAATGTTTTGAAGCATGAGCTTTTGTGGGCTAATACCCACTTCATCGGATGCTCGCAGTGGAAGCGTCCAGGGGCAGGTATAGATAAGTAGGCAAGAACCAGGTAGGAGGTAACAAGGTTAGTCCAATCAGGCTAGACCAGCTTGTTAACTCAAATCAGGGAGGGTGGGGTATTCTTCTAGCAGCTGAATTGGAGGTGTGAACTCGGAGAGAGGAGAAACTGTTTTTGTAATTAGCAAGCCATTCAAGATCCTTGTTCAATCCTAGATTGATTGTATCAAACTTGCAAATGAACTGCAGCTCTGCAGTTTCTCTTTGCATCTGGTCTTGAAGTTTTTTTGCTGCAGTATGGTGACTTTTAAATCTGTAATTGTGTGTCCAGGCAGATTGAAGTGTTCTCCTACAGGTTTTTGTATATTGCCATTCCTGATATCTGATTTGTGTCCATTTATCCTTTTTCGTAGGGACTGTCCAGTTTGGCCAATGTACATAGCAGAGGGACATTGCTGGCACATGATGGTATATATTACATTGGTAGATGTGCAGGTGAATGATCCAGTGATGGTGTGGCTGATCTGGTTAGGTCCTGTGATGGGGTTGCTGGTGTAGATATGTGGGCAGAGTTGGCATCGAGGTTTGTTGCATGGATTGGTTCCTGAGTTGGAGTTATGATGGCGCGGTGTGCTGTTGCTGGTGAGAATCTGCTTAAGGTTGGCAGGTTGTCTGTGTGCCTGGACTGGCCTTCCTCCCAAGGCCTGTGAAAGTGAGGGATTATTGTCCAGGATGGGTTGTAGATCACTGATGATGCGTTGGAGAGGTTTTAACTGAGGACTGTAGGTGATGGCCAGTGGTGTTCTTTCTTGGGCTTGTCTTGCAGCAGCAGGTACCCAGAAGCCAGACACAAATCAGATATCAGGAATGGCAATATACAAAAACCTGTAGGAGAACTTGCTGCCTTTCAATTTAATCAATGTCCCATTGTACTTATGTAATAGGACCCATTTATTTTCTCTATATTGTCTTTAAGCAAAGCTTATTAGTTCCATGACGTGCCCTCTGATTCATTTCTAAACTAAGCAGGTCTAATTTTTCCCTTCATAAAGAAGTCTCTCTCCATTCTTTTGATCTTTTGTGTTGTCCATTTCAGAAGCACTTTTCTTTCCAATATATCATTAGCTTAGATCAGGGATGGGCAAACTTTTTGGCCCGAGGGCCACATCGGGGTTCGAAATTGTATGGAGAGCCAGGTAGGGAAGGCTGCGCCTCCCCAAACAGCCTGGCCCCGCCCCCTATATGGCCCCCTCCCACTTCCCATCCCCTGACTGCCCCCTCAGAACTCTTGACCCATCCAACCCCCCCCGCTCCTTGTTCTCTGACCACCCCCGCCAGAGACCCCCCCACCCTAACTGCCCCCTCAGAACTCCCCTTGCTCCATGTCCTGACTATTCTGACCCGTATTCACGACTCCACCCCCTGACAGGCCCCTGGGACTCCCACACCCCATCCAATCCCTCCTGCTCCCTGACCACCCCCTCCAGAGATCCCCCCGCCCATAACCACCACCCTCTATCCAACCTTCCCTGCTCCCTGTCCACTGACTTTCCCCGCCCCTTATCCAATCCCCGGCCTTGGCCCCCTTACCATGGGGCTCCTAGCAGCGTGTTTGGCTCTGCAGGAGCCAAATTGTCTCTCCCCGCAGGAGCGCACAGCCCCTCCCCCCCAAGAGCGCTGTGTGCACAGTGGTGTGGCTCTGGGGGGAGGGGCTGGGGGCAGCCTCCCGGCCGAGGGACCAACCAGGACAGCTCCTCGGGCCAGATGTGGCCCATGAGCCGTAGTTTGCCCACCTCTGCTCTTGATGGTAAATTCATACTTGTGTAAACAGTAAAATTTTCAAGGACAGAGCAGAATGTCCAAACAGTTTTCTTTTCTAAAAACAGATCCAAGCGTGCTTTATTACTGGGTTCGGAGCAGGTGGTACAAATTCTTTGCACAGCTGTAGTCTGCAGAGACACTCCTAAATACAGATTTTTAATTGTGAAATGAATTATCCTTCCTTTTCTCTGTTCACGAATCTGTCCTGATATCTGCACATGTGTTTGTACAGATTCATCAAATAGTTTGGCTGCAAATTTTGTCTTCAAATGGTTGTTCATGGGTATGGGGAGTTGGCCTATTTGGAAGTGGTCACTAAGTCACATAGGGTTGTTTCGCTTCCCTGATTGATAGAATAACAAATAAAAAGTAGAAAATGGTAAATGCACCTGTAAAATATTTGTGTGTGAGGTGAAAGTACTCATGCAAAAAAAAAAAATCCAACCCCTCGTTGGTGCATGATGAGTTCATCAGCCACTTAGGATTGTTCACAAACAGTTTCTGCCATGTTTAGCCAACTCTGCTCCTTAATCTTTTGATCCAAAGCCAATGGGGAGTCATTTTCATTGACTTCAGGGAGCTTTTGATCATGCCCTAACTGCATACATAATAATAAAAGGTTGAACCTACATGCTTCAGAACATACATTCCATATCTAAGAAAGCAGTCATAAGCCTTACGGAATGTTGGCTGAACTTTGGGCGGAACATTGATATGAACAACTTTAGAGGTGGATGGTCTCTCTGGAATATGTAGCCCTTCACAAAGGTTAAATTTAAGCATCAGTTGTCCAGGAGCCAAGTTTAAAACTATTTAATGAATGCTGAGCAAGCTTTTTACCTGTGCTATGCCTCAAGAAAACTGGAATCAGATTGAAGTAATTTCTATAATGGAAGAAAGATGGTGCTTTTATAAAATATGACAGATAATGATGTCCTATTTGGGGGAAACAGAGATCCTGTAACTAAATTACTTGACTTTGCACAAGAAATTGCAGGTTTACATTATGAATTAATAAACATGCAATTGCACTGGTTACCTTTCACTGAATTAAATTAAAGAAGTGGTCGGGGGAGGAAATTATTGAGAAATACTTTCTCTCCATCAGACTCCTAGGAAAAACAGCAATGTGAGGTGGAATATGTTGTTCCATATTTCTGGTTTCTACATCCTTTGTGTATGTGTATGTGTGTGTGTATTAATAATTGAAATGATTTTGAATGGATAACGCCAAAATATCAGCATTAGACAAAGTTGGCAAAGAATTTATCAACCGCAGAATAAATAGCTGTCTTTAGTACAAAGGGACCTTTCCACATTCTGCAATAATGTACTAGGACTGTCTGAGTGTGTTGGTTTGGTATCCAAGAATAATCTTCTGTTCTTCTCTCCACATTTTTGTTTGTTTATCTCAATTTATTTTAATGCCATTGATTGATTCGAAACTAAAGCTGGTCAGGAATTCTCCAGCAAAACATGTTTTACTGGGAAGTTGTCTCAGGATGGAATTTCTGGCCAGAGAGAGACCCGAATAGCAGACAGCCTGATTCAGCCAGGCACTTCCTTGGGATATGGGAGATCTAACTTCCACTGTTTTGCTCTGGATGGGACCTGAACCCAAGTTTCCCCCACACACAAAGTGATTGCTCCTAACAACTGGGTTACATGGTTGGTGTTGATTTCTAGCCTGAAGAACATTAAATGAGTTATACAAAGTGGACCAGCTCCAGTGGGAGAAATGAACTCACTGGTTGAGTTAGAGCAGAGCAGTGACTTCAACCTCCCCGAGTCTGCCCGAAGCCATGCCCCTCCCCCACCAGCCCGCTGCCCTTGCTCCTCTGCCCCAACCCCAGGCTGCCTGAGTGGCCCCAGCCCCGGAGCGCCAGACGGGAGGGTGATGCAGCCCCCAGCCCCGAAGTGTCAGGTGGGCAGCGTGGCCCCAACTCCAGAGCACTGGGCAGCATGAGCACCAGCCCCAGCTTCCCCTAGTCCCAACCTGGCTCTGTGGAAAGAGCTTTAGTGGAAACAGTAGGAGGCTGTGAGTGGAGCATGGGTGGGACCATGCAGGGCTGTTTGGGGAGGCCTGTGACACACGCTCCCATGTCTGTAGGCAACGTGAGTCGATCGATATCCATAGTTTTGATGCAGCTGGGGAATTATCAGCCACATCAGATTAGTCTTTAGATTTTCATTCTGGGCTCCATTTGTTGTCCAAGTGACCACAGTCTCACAGAAGGAAAACAATCTTCCGGCTGGGGCTTTCTACTCAGTCCCAACTCCTAGGGCTTAGCAGCTGCAGCCTTCCTTCCTTGGGAAGCACTGCAGGAGACTCTCCCTTCCTGCAGTCCCCTCTCAGCTGAGACATTGTGTTTTTTTATAATCATTCCCTTTCCAGCTGGGTCTAGTAATTGACCAGGGCTGCAGACCTCTGGCCCTAGTCATTGGAAGTTGTCACTGACCTGAATATAAATCTAGCATATTTCTTTTGGGTTTTTCCCCCCTCCCAGAGTTTTACAGTATTTGTAGAAAGTGTCAGACTACATAGTCCTGGAGACTGAAGACCTCAGTATGCCCACAGAACATTAATGGACAACAGGAGTGGAACCAATTTGAATGGTGGCTACAGTGGTGTTTTTTGTGTTTCAGCTTAGATACCAATGTGAAGAGTGCCTTATAAATACCTTAAATAGGTAGATATGGATTTCTCTCCCCTAGTAATTGGTTTGAAACCATCTTTCACACAGGTCACTAAACCGCGATCAGATAATGTCTGTTATCAGTCAAAGGGTTGGAATGAAACCATTACCCTGGAGGTGAAAGGCTCCATTTTCCCTGAGGCAAGGACATGATTTAGCTTAGAATCTGCTTCTTAGCAGTCTATACCACAGGTTTGAAGAAACAGATGGGAGGAGAGGCCACCGAGGTTCTGTAAGCATGCTAAAAGTCAATGTTATCAATTTTTCTGCCATATTCCCCATTAACAATTCAGTCTGTTCTGGCTGGAATCACAAGGGATAGATAAAAAGGGTAATTAGTTGGGGATTGGTTCTGCTTTGAGCAGGGGGTTGGACTAGATGACCTCCTGAGGTCCCTTCCAACCCTGATAGTCTGTGATTCTATGATAATGCACACTGGCTCTAGTCATCTCTGTGGGACCAATTCCTGGAGTCTTACTCAGTATTTGCCCTCTTTAAAGCAGTCTTTTTCCAGTGTGGTGGGGGTAGGGGAGGAAGACATGTCGCCCTTTGTTATTAGTTGCTAGGTTGGTAGCGAGCCGTGTGGTGCTATCACATGCTTTGAGTATCCTGGAAGTAGATGGCACATCACTGACCTTTGACTGAGCAACAGTGGCAGCCACACGAGCACCAGACATGGACACGTCCCTCCAAATCCCGTTCAACTCACAAACCAGAAGAGTCTGCGGTGGATGGAACCCCCCAGGAGTTGCTGTAGCCAACTTCCTCTTATTGAGATTTTTCCCCCCTGATGTTGGATGCTTTTCAGAGGGAGCTATAGTCTAGTAGCTGATGGCAACAGGCAGAGGAAAGGTGGGGAGAGGGAGAGAAGAAAACACGTAGGCAATGTCAGAGCAAGGTTGAGTTGTTGGCAGCACGTTTGAAGTCGCTAAAGCAGCTACCTGATAACTATATTCAAATGAAAATGCACAGTGGAAAGGCTATTTAAAAAGAAATCTTTTTTCTTTCCTGGTAAGGAGATATCTATGCTGACAGGGTGGGATTGCTGTAGCTACAGTAATTGTAAATGATGTATGAAAGTGAAGTGGAATATCAAGCCCCATGTAGCTGGGTGTTTCTACACTTGTAGCTGTACAGCTGCTATGTGCAGTAAGGTTCAATACTGAGTCCAATTGCCGAGGCAGGCAGGAGAGAGACACTCAGGCATTTCCAACATTTATTTGTGTGTCCTCTCGGCTCCATTAACTCCTTCACGGCCTTAAAAATATTTAACATAGAGCTAGGAAATGTTCTGTCTTATTTTCTATCCCTTTCCTAAAGGTTCCTAACATTCTGTTCACTTTTTTGACTGCTGCTGCACACTGAGTGGATGTTTTAAGAGAACTATCCACAATGACTCCAAGATCTCTTTCTTGAGTGGTAACAGCCCATTTAGACCCCATCATTTTGTATAGATAGTTGGGATTATGTTTTCCAACGTGTATTTACTTTGAATTTAGCAAATAATGCAGCCCCTGTGTAAATTACATGGTTGAAAGAAAAAGTATTGTACCGTGTCCTGAGACATGGATTTGCATTGAATAGGCATAGGTGAAAATAACACCCAGGTTCTTACCCCATCTTCCTTCTGAGCTTGCCATTTGTGATGCACAGGAAGAGAACTTGGTCATAATGAAGCCAAAACCTTTTAACTAGCATGTCTTCTGTTTTTCCCAGATTGAGAACACAGCATCTTTGATGCATCCCAATGGCAATATCATCCAAGCATCGCTCTGGAGATGAGAATGAACTAGAATGTGCCACGGGGCAAGAAGTGAAGAATTGTATTATCACCACCCTGAAGCTACTGTACTGCACATTTAGGTTCAAGAATAGCAGCTGTGTTAGTCTGTATCCGTAAAGAAAGCAAGAAATACTTGTAGCACCTTAGAGACTAACTAGTTTATTTCAGCATAAGCTTTCGTGAGCTATAGCTCACTTCGTCGGATGCATAGAATGGAACAGAAGTAAAATGCACACAGAAAGAAAAAGAAAAGAAAAAAAATTGTATATTAGCATACCAATTCTAAGAGGGCTGTTAAATGTAGATGGTCCATTATCACTAGGAGAAAAATACACCTTTTGAAATGGAGATCTGTTGACAATAACTCAGGAAATGCAATTAATTACTGTAATGAGAGAACCAATCTGAACTTCTGTTAAGCCCCTGGTTAATAGTGTCCAATTTGAAAATTAATTCCAGTTCCTCAGTTTCTCATTGGAGTCTGTTTTGGAAGTTTTTCTGTTTCAAAACTGAAACCATCAAATCTTTAATGGAATGGCCAGGAAGATTGATGTGTTCTCCTTCTGGTTTTTGAATGTTATGATTCCTGATGCCAGATTTGTGTCCATTTATTCTTTTGCGTAGAGAATGGCTGGTTTGGCCAATGTACATAGCAGAGGGGCATTGCTGGCACGTAATGGCATATATCACATTGGTCGATGTGCAGGTGAATGAGCCTCTGATGGTATGGCTGATGTGATTAGGGCCTATGATGGTGTCAGTTGAATGGATATGAGGACAGAGTTGGCATCAGGCTTTGTTACAAGGATAGGTACCTGGGTTAGTGTTTTTGTTGTGTGGTGTGTGGTTGCTGGTGAGTATTTGTTTCAGGTTGGGGGGCTGTCTGTAAGTGAGAACTGGTCTGTCTCCCAAGATCTGTGAGAGTGTGGGATCATCTTTCAGGATAGGTTGCACATTTAGGAGTATTGTCATGGGGCCTCATGGTAGATGAGACAAATATAGAGGGATGCTGTCTTTGAAATATCTTGGTGATAATACATTATTCATCAACCTGAAAGGCGCACTCAGAATGCACCAGCATTCCCCTAAACAGTGAAGTGATAGCTCTGGATCAATTTAAGTAATCTCAGACTAGATCATCTGGTTCCATGTAAGCAAAAGGACCAAATGACTCTGATCTGAAACATAAGGTAATCACTCCCAACCTGGTCTTGAGCCCAAAGGAAGAGTTGTTTGTTGTTCAGTGGTCACTGAGGCCCAGAACCTCAAAGGTTTCTAAATATCTTTGAGGCTCTGGGTCTCAGTGCTTAAGGTTCTTTATTCTGTGTCTTGCTCCCACCCCATGTATAAAATAATGAAAGCATTGCAGCTCCCTGCCCAGACTCTGTCTAAGCAGCTCAGACTTTAAAGGCACAGTCCTCAATATCACATCTTGCCTTCCAAGCAAAAACTTAACAGCAACACTTTAAAAAAATGTGCCCCTTGCTCCACAGAGTTTATAGCCTAAATTTAGACTAAAGAAAGAGACCAGCAGGAGGGATGTTGGTTGTCAGTGTGTTCTAAGAGTGCTAGGGAATCATGGTGAGATGTTCTGAGATATAAAAGGTGACCACTGAATCACTGGAAAAGTTTAGTTCTTCTTGTGCCAAAAGAAGAAATAAGTTATTTCTTTTAAGCATTTTATAATCCCTGCAGCTAGGTGTAAAGGTGAGTAAATCCATCTATATCTGTATTATTATTAGATGAAGAAAAAATGGTGAGATTACAGATTTTCAGATTGAGTTTAAAACGCTAAGGCCCAGATCCTCAAAAATAGTTACCTAACTCCCCTTGATTTCAGGGGGAGTTAGGTGCCTAAATACCTTTGATGATCTGGGCCTTAATGAGCATTTGGATAAGATATAGTAGACATAATGATGTGTACTAATGAGTTACATGAAGCTATGTTACATGAAGTCAGGAATCAAATAGCTGAAAAATTAAATACTTTTAGGAAGAGTTTTGTCACTTAGAAAAGTAGCAAGTATCTAGAAAAGAGTAAATATAGTTTCATCAATGAAAAGGGGAGATTCTGGGAAAGAGTCTGAAAGGCAGACCTGATAAATCTGAAAACTATACGATGACATATTTTTGGTGATTATATTTATGGATAGCTTAAGAATATATTCGGAAAAGTAAATATAATAAGTGTGAGTCAGCATAGGTTTGTGAAGGGGTAACCATGACAAACAATTTTGATTATATTTTTAAATGGACTAACGATTGGCCTACACAGAGGGGAACCCTGCAGTCATTTTATATCTGGATTTTCAGAAAGATTTCAACAATGTTTCAAGTGATGGATTACTACATAAGACCTGTAAGTATGGCTTAGATGATAAGTGTCAGGATGGCTAAGGAATTTATTATTAGACAATTGAGGAATGTAAGGGTTTTTTTAATGGTAGTTTGGGCCTTCTGAAATCAGTGAGAGTCTTTCCATTGGCTTCAATGGAGGCCATGGATCAACATTCACATTGCATTCCCAGTCAGTACCCAGCCCAAGCCTGGGAAGCTATGAGCCAACCAGCGGACCAAATTTGGTGATAAAACCTGGTCACATGCCACCCTCAGGCACGTTGCGCATATGCTAATAACCAGACTGGGCTTTGGATCAGGCCCTTAGTGAAAAGTGGAGATTTGCAAGGATCTGTACTGGAACCAGTGTGCTTTAATACTCTTATTAATCATTTAGTGCTATAGCATGTGAGATCATTACAGTATCTAGACGTGTGGAAAGATGTGTGCCGCAGCTTCTTTACAGGATACCCTTGCGGGATTAGGTGATTGGGCTCTGAAGTGGAATACATAGTTTAATGAGCCAGATCCTCAAATGGTATAAATTGGTGTAGCTCTGTGAGGGGGTGCTTGCCCTGAAGGAGTTAATGTAGATTGAGAAAGGGGCTAATTACCCTGACAAGCCACAGCTGAGGAAAATCAGGTGGCTAAGTAATCCTCTGACTGAGAGGGGGAGCCCAGCTGAGGAGGAAGGAGCTGGGCTGCATATATAAAGAAAGGAAATTGAAAGCAAAGAGGCTGCTGGGAAATAGGCCACAGTCACTCTCTGGGAGAAAGGAGGAGTAGATGGCGGTGGCGGCAGAGACACGTAGCCTTCGGTTGAGCCCTGGGAGGAGGAAATAGTGAAGCTGGGACACCCAGAGAGACAGAGATGGTAAGGTAAGGGCTCAGGGAAAGGTGGTAAGCTCCAGGAGGGAACATACCTTGACCCCTGGCAAGAGGGTCCCTGGGCCGAAATCAGGAGTATAGGACTGTCCCGGATTCCCTTGTCAGCCACTGAGGGAGTGGTACTATGCGACGGTGAAGAAGACTGCCCAGGATTGCTGAAGGAAGACTTTGGTACTCTGGAAGGGGGAAACACACAGGGTGACCTGGCCGGAAGGCAGGAACAGGGAAAGCTCCCTGAAAATATGGGGCCACTGGCACCCGAACCGTCCATTGCCCCTGTTCTCTCAGAGGCCCTGCCTTCATGCCATCCCTTCCCCCAAGGTCTCATTCCTGTGCCCCCTCTTTCTCCCAAGACCTCTCCCTCTCCCCTCTGTCACTCACCGTTATGGCCAGTAAAAAGTGATGTGCCATGGCCCTCTGGCTCCACCATGTTACTTCGCCCCTGCCAGAGGGCCAAGTCACAAAGAGGAGGCTTCAGTTTGTGGAGTGAGAGAGAGGCTGCAGACCGAGAAAGGGAGGTGGAGAGATGGCATGCAACTGTGGGAGGGGGTGTTGACCCTGCAATTCTATTCCCCAGAATGGACAGGAGGAGGCACCTGAGTCCAGCACCCAGTCACAAGCTCCTGGGGCATCCATGGAGTGACACTGATTTATATCAGCCGGGGATCTAGTCTCCTATGTTTAAAAGTGTAGTTGGAAGATCTAATCCCTGAAGTAATCATAGTTTGAACAGCAGCGAATTTGCTAATATGGAAGGTCAGAAAATATGAGCCAATTGACACATGTGCTGCACGGATAAGGCCTTCAGAGCAAAGTTTTCTAAAGTCCCAATCTCCTCTTCTGCATAAAACTTAAACCCACAAAATGTGCACCTGCCGTTGCGTTGCAGCTGCCAAAATGGAGGCCGAACCCTCAGTCCTTCTAAAAACATATTCCCCAGTATTTAAGTGTCTGGGCCAATGTGTAGTAGCTGCAAAGGATGAGAATAGCAGCTAGCTTTTACACAGCACTTTTAATCTGCAGATAGTGAAGCACTTTAAAAGGAGGTCTCCATTTACAGGTGGGGAAACCAAAGCACAGAGGTGAAGTGACTTGCCCAAGGACAACCAGCAGGCTAGTGGCAGAGCCAAAGAGAGAACCCAGCTCTCCTGAGTCTCAGTTCAGTGTTCTAACCAACGGCATGCTCCACTAGAGAATACTATAAGAATAATGAACTACCACTTGGAATTTGAGCACATTTGGCATTGTGACAGACTGGCAATCTGTATGTAAGCAGTGTCAGGGAATTGCAGGAATTGCAATGACTTTGCACTGTCAGTATGGGTGACATCCAGTGGTGAGTTGCAGAAATTGCAGTAGCTTTTGGAAAATAACACCTGATTTGCTTAGACACACCCACCGCACCTGGCCTGCCCTCTAACAGCCAAAATGATCACTTTGGCTACTGTGGAACCCCCAGTTTCTGTAGTATTGGGGCAAGAATGATAGAGTGCTGATTAACATGTTTATGTGAATGAGGGGTTGGGACATTGATTTGGCCTTTGGCATGCTGGAGGGACTCGCCTTCAGCTAGGTAGCACTCGGTAAACAAGGGACAGGGGTTCCAAAACTCAGTAAATTGAGAGAGGCTGTAGACAGGCTCAAGACCTTGTGGTCAGGGCCTTGTCTGAGGGCCGCACAGGCCTATTGCACCTGGCCTCTCTCCCCTGTGGAATGTCAGAGCTGACTTTTGCTTCCTTTAGGAGTCTAACTTCAGCCCATGGAGCTGAAGTTGTTTTGGGTCTGGTGGTGCCTCTGCACTAAGGCCCCCTGCTATGAGCTGAAATCACTCAAGAGCTGAAATCACTTAAGAGCTAGAAATCACTGAGCTTTATCTTAAGTGGGGGGCCCTAAGCAGAGCGGTTCCTGTGCCAGCTGACCCGTTCCTGAGACAGCTGGCCGAGCAGTCCCGGTGCCGGCTGACCCGTTCCTGAGACAGCTGGCCGAGCAGTCCCGGTGCCGGCTGACCCGTTCCTGAGACAGCTGGCCGAGCAGCCCCGGTGCCGGCTGACCCGTTCCTGAGACAGCTGGCCGAGCAGCCCCGGTGCCGGCTGACCCGTTCCTGAGACAGCTGGCCGAGCAGTTCCTGAGCAGTTCCTGAGACAGCGAGCAGAGTCGAGCCGCGGGCAGAGCAGTTCCTGAGTCGGCTAGCAGGGCGGCTAGCGGAGCCACCAGCACCCCACGGAGAGACTGGGCTGTCGGCCTCGGACCTCATGAAGGTACCCTCCACTCTGCTCTCCACTTCCACCCAGCCTGGGAGGTAAGACTCGGCAGAGTGACTTTCCACCAGGGACTCCAGAGACTTTGGGGCTGTTGAACTTTTGGACTTTGGGTGACTTTTGGGGTTGCTGGACTCCAGGGACTTTGGGCTATTGGACTTGTGGGACTTTGGGTGACGTTTGGGTTGCTGGACTCCTGAACCCACAGGAGAGGACACAGCCCAAACTTGCTGGGGAGGGGCAATTTGCTCACGGGTTGGTGTATGAACCCTAGGTGTGGTGTTTTTCCCAGTTTAGTGATGTCATTTACCTCATGTTAATAAAGATCTTCTGTTACACCGATCTGTGCTTGCAAGAGGGGAAGTATTGCCTCATTGAGGCGCCCAGGGGTGTGTTAGGATTTTCCCAGGTCACTGGGTGGGGGCTCGAGCCAGTTTGCATTGTATTGTTGAGAGGGAACCCCTATTTACTGAACCCGGCCCTTGTTGCTGCCAATTCTGAAGGGCAGAAGGGTTACATTTTGGGGGCTCGTCCGGGACTACTGGGTCAGTACCCCCTTGCAAGCCCATTTTGAGTGATCCATTAAATTGGGAAAACCCACAATCTAGTTCTTGTTATTTGATCTGTTACATTTGGAAAGGATTACCGGTTGAATAATGTCTCTACACTTGCTAGAGGATTGGTGCAAAGGGATGAATATTAACCCTAGGAATTGTCTCCTGGTGACAGGGGTGACAGAGGAATTTGATGAGGGCTCAATAGAACCTGTCCTAAGGACATCCACTGAGTACCTCCATAAGTGCAAAATGCGTGGGCGCTTGTTTGTGAGGGAGGAGGGGGCTTTTGCTGTACTGTGTGAACTGCCCTCGGCGGTGGACCCTTTACAGGTTCCAGGTACAATAGCAGTGGCCGGGGGTGAGTGGAAGGTAATAACCCCTGGGAGCCAGTCCTCACCAGCCCCTGCACCAGATGTAGAGTTTTTAAAGAAAATGTCAGCCTTCTTGGGGAAAGAGGGAAAGACTTTGGCTGACATGCCAGGTCTGTTGGGTCTTGACCCAGGAGTTCCACGCCGGGAGACTTATCCTTCACCTGATGACTGGGTGAAGACTTTAGGGAAAGCATTAGAGAAGGTTGTGCCACTCCACCCTGAGTCAAGCCCCTATCGTAAACTGAGGTTGTTTTCTGGGGGTCCCACCCCAATACCTGGGGAGGAAGCATTTGAACCCTGGCTGGAACATACCACTGAAATGCTGCAAGAGTGGGCGGTGCCTGAAGCTGAAAAGAGAAGGCGACTGGTAGAGTGCCTCAGGGGGCCGGCCTTAGATGTGATTCGCACCCTGAAGCTCCGTGACCACGGGGTCAAGGTAAAGGACTGCCTAGAGGCCCTTGATCACGCCTTTGGGAGAACTGAGAGCTCAGAGGATGTTTATTGCAAGTTCCTCAATGCCAAGCAGCAAAAGGGAGAGAAAGTCTCCGCCTATACCCAAAGGTTGGAGAAATTATTACAGAGAGCCATCATGAGGGGAGCCATAGCAGTCGAGCAAATGGACAGGACTAGATTGGCGCAGATTGTGAGAGGAATTCAATACCAGAACCCAATCCTCCTCCACCTTCGATTAAGGGAACGGCAAGACAATCCACCGAGTTACTCTCAGCTGATAAAAGAGGTCCGAGAGGAAGAAGAGAGGCAGGCAGCTGGCGAGGTTTGGGAAGTTCAGCCACACCAGGTGACTGGAAACACATCCATACAAACACCCAAGGCACTGATGGTGAGTCCACAAGAGGAACTTACCCAACGGGTGCAGGTCCTGACACAGAGAGTGGCTGAACTAGAGAATACCTTTGATTCAGAAAAGATTTCAAGGTACAGGGAACCACCCTCTAACATGGTCCAGCAGACTACATTTAGAACCTCTGTCCCACCCAGGCGACAAGGGAAGGGACAATCCTTCTGCTACCGGTGTGGCCAGGATGGGCACATGGCTGCGAGGTGTCCGAACGCGGAGAATCCCACGCTAGTATATCAAAAGCTGAGGACCACCTGGGGAAGGTCGGGAAACGGCCCCAGGGCCTGGGAAGGGAGCCGCCCAGGCCAAGAGGGTGTGGAGGCTCCCCTGGAAAGAACCATGCGGCCCGGATCCCACCAGGATTAATAGGACCTCGAGCGGAGGTCACTGTGAAAATCGAAGGGACCGAATGTAGAGCAGTGCTTGACACAGGATCCCAAGTGACTATCATATTCCAATCTTTCTACCAGCAGATGCTTAGGCATCTGCCTATATGGCCCCTGACAGGGGTTGGCCTGTGTGGCCTCAGCATGGATGAATACCCCTACCGGGGGTATGTCATAATACACCTGGAGTTCCCAGAAGAGATTGCTGGGGTGAGGCAGGAGGTGGACACTGCTGCTCTAATATGCCCTGACCCTAAAGGGGTCTCGGATGTATCAGTGCTAATAGGGACCAACTCCAGTCTCTTTAAGGTGCTTGCAGATTACTGCAGACAGCGGGCGGGGGACCAATACCTGAACACCTTGATGATACACACGCATTGTGCCGCAGCCTACAGGAAAATTGAGGACACCAGAAAAGTGATGCCTGATTTGCCCCTGGGAGCATTGAAGTATACGGGCCCAGGCCCTTTAGTGGTGCCTGCAATGACTGAAAAGGAGGTGCTTGTCATGAGTACCTGCCTAAAAGGCAGCAAGGGAGCACTAGCGGTGGTAGAGCAGCCAGCTGAAGGAGGCCTCCCTGAAGGAGTGCTGGTTCTCAGTGGAGTCATAACCCTACCTGCTGAAGCCCAGGAAGAGGTGACTATACTGATTGCTAATGAAACAAGTCGTAATGTTGTTGTGAAGCAAGGACAAAAGATAGCAGACCTCTTTGAGCCTGAGTCGATTGTGACACCCCGATGTGAAACTCAGAGTCTGGCAATAGACCCCGAAAAGTTTGACTTTGGAGATTCACCATTGTCCGAGGAGTGGAAAGATCGTTTGAGGAAGAAACTTTGTGAAAGATCCAAAGTGTTCTCACTGCATGAGTGGGATGTGGGACGTGCCAAAGGAGTAGAGCACCACATCAGGCTGACTCTCGACCCTTTAGGGAGAGATCGAGGAGGATTGCCCTCTCGGAGATGGAAGATGTGCGACATCATCTTCAAGAGCTAGCTGCAAATGGCATCATTACAGAGTCCCGCAGCCCATATGCCTCACCCATTGTGATAGCCCGTAAAAAGAATGGAAAAGTCCGGATGTGCATTGACTACCGCACCCTAAACAGCCGTACTGTGGTTGACCAGTACACTATGCCTAGAGTCCAAGATGCCCTGGATTGTTTGCTGGGAAGCCAGTGGTTCTCTGTGTTGGATCTCCGGAGTGGATACTACCAGATCCCCCTGGGAGAGGAAGATAAGGAGAAGACAGCCTTCATCTGCCCATTAGGGTTTTATCAGTTTGAACGCATGCCCCAGGGGATTTCAGGGGCGCCTGCCACATTTCAACGTCTTATGGAGAAAGTAGTGGGAGACATGAATTTACTACAAGTTTTGGTTTATTTGGATGACCTGATTGTGTTTGGAAGAACATTGGAGGAGCATGAAGAAAGATTACTTAAAGTGCTCGATAGGTTGGAGGACTATGGTTTGAAGCTCTCAATAGACAAATGCCAGTTCTGCCGAACCTCAGTGAAGTATGTGGGGCACATCGTGTCCCAAGAGGGCGTGAGCACTGATCCCGATAAAATAGAAGCACTCACTACCTGGCCTCATCCAAGTAACTACAGAGAACTCAAGACCTTCCTTGGATTTAGTGGCTACTACCGCAGATTTGTTAAGAACTATGCTACGATTGTAAAGCCTCTGAACGATCTTACCCGGGGATACCAGTCCGGAAAAAACAAATCTAAAACCAAGAACAAGGGGAAGCCCACAAAGCCTCCTGTGCAGAGACACTATGGCCCATTTGCACCGTTTGGGCCCCGGTGGGATGAGAGATGTGAGAGGGCATTTCAAGAAATCATTGCTTGCCTAACGCATGCTCCAGTCTTGGTCTTTGCTGACCC
Organism: Sternotherus odoratus; assembly: GCA_032164245.1. Lineage (NCBI taxonomy): Eukaryota > Metazoa > Chordata > Testudines > Kinosternidae > Sternotherus > Sternotherus odoratus. Next base: position 16,977,466 of record JAVMKO010000002.1, on the reverse strand, counting down.
CAGCAAACCGTTTATCCTGCATACTGATGCCAGTTTGGAGGGTCTGGGAGCAGTACTGTACCAGGAAGTGGAAGGTAAACGTAAACCTGTAGCCTTTGCCAGCCGAGGACTGTCTGACAGTGAAACTCGCTATCCCATCCACAAGCTGGAGTTCTTGGCCTTGAAATGGGCCATCACCGAGAAATTTCGAGACTATCTGTATGGTGCTCAGTTCCAGGTGTGGACAGACAACAACCCATTGACTTATGTGTTGACAAGTGCTAAGCTAGATGCTACAGGGCAGAGATGGGTGGCCGCCTTGGCTAGCTATGAGTTCAGCATTCAATACCGCTCAGGGAGAAGCAATGTAGATGCAGACGCATTGTCCAGGCGTCCGCAGGCACCAGAAGTTGCTGTGATACCCACGGATGGAGTGAGAGCTATTTGCAGTGTGAGTCGCCGAGGGCCAGAGACCCATGAGAGCTGTCATGGATGTGTTGCAGAAGCGTTGGGCCTGCCCCCGGAATGCGTGCCCTCCGCTGCAGTGAACTATACTGCATTGAACCAAACTCCCTTGCCCATGCTCAATGTGGCTGACTGGCAAGAAGCCCAGCTGCAAGATACTGACATTCGTGATACACTACTTGCCAAAAGGGAGGGGCGAAGCCCGGCTGCAGTGGTCACACCTACCCTGGAGTGTAAACTACTGTTGAGAGAGTGGACCAAACTAAAACTGATTCAAGGAGTACTACACCGAGTGACTATGGACCCTTTACAGAAACAGCGAGCACAGCTAGTGTTGCCAAAAGAGTACCGAGCCCTGACCATGAGGGCACTGCATGATGACTTTGGACATTTAGGGATGGAGAGGACCCTGGAACTTATTCGTAGCAGGTTCTATTGGCCCCGGATGGCTGAAGATGTTCGCAGGAAATGTGAGACATGCGCTCGATGTGTCCAAAGGAAAACTCTGCCCACAAGGGCTGCATATCTCAAGAACATCACCAGCAGCAAACCATTAGAACTGGTATGCATTGATTTCTTGTCTCTCGAAGTAGACAGGAAGAATGTCGGAAACATCCTAGTAGTGACTGACCATTTTACACGGTATGCACAGGCATATCCCACCCGAGATCAGAGAGCCACCACTGTCGCTCGAGTACTGTGGGAGAAATATTTCTCAGTCTATGGATTCCCGGCCCGGATACACTCAGATCAGGGGCGAGACTTTGAGAGTCACCTTCTGAAGGAGGTACTGAAAATAGCGGGAATTAAAAAGTCTAGGACAACACCTTACCATCCGCAGGGTGATCCCCAGCCAGAGAGGTTCAACCGAACCCTGTTAGATATGCTGGGGACTTTGCGACCAGAGCAGAAGGCAAACTGGAGCCAGCATGTGGCATTTCTGGTGCATGCCTACAACGCCACCAGGAATGATGCTACGGGAGTCACCCCATATCTCTTGATGTTTGGGCGCGAACCCAGATTACCCATAGACCTGTGCTTTGGTGTATCAGAGGATGGAGATAGCTATGAAACCCATCAGCAATATGTAGCCCGGCTAAGAGAAAAGCTGCAGGATGCTTATCGCCTAGCTACATCTGCCGCTAGGAAGAATGCAGACCGCAACAAACATCGATATGATGCGAGGGTGCGTTTACAGGAGCTCCAGTCAGGGGACAGAGTCCTGCTGCGAAATCTGGGTATTGCTGGCAAACACAAGATAGCTGACAGATGGAAGGCAATACCCTACCTAGTGATGGAAAAACTGGGAGATCTGCCGGTCTACAAGATCAAACCTGAAGAGGGTCCAGGGCAAATAAAGACAGTGCATAGAAACCTATTGCTCCCTGTGGGGGAATTGGTAGGCACCCCTTATGAGATGGGCCAGGACAGAGCAGCCGGGCAGAATAGAAGTGCTAGGCCAAAGCCGCCATCCAACAGGGCCTGCGGGCATTCTGAAGATAACCTACCCCTAGCCAGCATGTCGGAGAGTGAGGCCGAGGAGGAAGACACGACCAGGGCGTATCCCAGAATGGAAACAAGACTTCAGTCTCCATCAGCTGAGCTAATAGAGAGCTCTCCCTCCTCAGCCCTAAACCCTGTGGCGGAGGTATTTCGGCCAGTTACAGGCACCCCTGAGCCGCTGGTGGGACCCCCCTGTGATGACGCACACAGTTTACTGGACAATGGAGACATCGAGGGGGAGGGGGCCCTAGGCACAATAGACTTTCCACTACCGGAACCAGAGATGCAGAGGCCTGGGCCAGTAGCCGAGGGATCCTCAAAGGAAACCTCCCCATCCGTCACTCAAGAAGATGTTCCCCCCACTCCTGCAACAGAGACTCTCAATAGAAGGGACAGGGTAATAAGACCCGTACAACGGCTAACCTATGATGCACCCGGGGTGGTTAGTGAGGAGCCCATAGACTTAGCACACAGGCTTGTGGAAGCTAAAGTGGGCTTTCTGAGGCCCTTTGGAGGAAACCAATGAGTCGGTATGATAGGGAGTGGGGTTTGTCGGGACGACAAATTTTGACTGGGGGGAGGATGTAAGCAGTGTCAGGGAATTGCAGGAATTGCAATGACTTTGCACTGTCAGTATGGGTGACATCCAGTGGTGAGTTGCAGAAATTGCAGTAGCTTTTGGAAAATAACACCTGATTTGCTTAGACACACCCACCGCACCTGGCCTGCCCTCTAACAGCCAAAATGATCACTTTGGCTACTGTGGGACCCCCAGTTTCTGTAGTATTGGGGCAAGAATGATAGAGTGCTGATTAACATGTTTATGTGAATGAGGGGTTGGGACATTGATTTGGCCTTTGGCATGCTGGAGGGACTCGCCTTCAGCTAGGTAGCACTCGGTAAACAAGGGACAGGGGTTCCAAAACTCACTGAATTGAGAGAGGCTGTAGACAGGCTCAAGACCTTGTGGTCAGGGCCCTGTCTGAGGGCCGCACAGGCCTATTGCACCTGGCCTCTCTCCCCTGTGGAATGTCAGAGCTGACTTTTGCTTCCTTTAGGAGTCTAACTTCAGCCCACGGAGCTGAAGTTGTTTTGGGTCTGGTGGTGCCTCTGCACTAAGGCCCCCTGCTATGAGCTGAAATCACTCAAGAGCTGAAATCACTTAAGAGCTGGAAATCACTGAGCTTTATCTTAAGTGGGGGGCCCTAAGCAGAGCGGTTCCTGTGCCAGCTGACCCGTTCCTGAGACAGCTGGCCGAGCAGTCCCGGTGCCGGCTGACCCGTTCCTGAGACAGCTGGCCGAGCAGCCCCGGTGCCGGCTGACCCGTTCCTGAGACAGCTGGCTGAGCAGCCCCGGTGCTGGCTGACCCGTTCCTGAGACAGCTGGCCGAGCAGCCCCGGTGCCGGCTGACCCGTTCCTGAGACAGCTGGCCGAGCAGTTCCTGAGCAGTTCCTGAGACAGCGAGCAGAGTCGAGCCGCGGGCAGAGCAGTTCCTGAGTCGGCTAGCAGGGCGGCTAGCGGAGCCACCAGCACCCCACGGAGAGACTGGGCTGTCGGCCTCGGACCTCATGAAGGTACCCTCCACTCTGCTCTCCACTTCCACCCAGCCTGGGAGGTAAGACTCGGCAGAGTGACTTTCCACCAGGGACTCCAGAGACTTTGGGGCTGTTGAACTTTTGGACTTTGGGTGACTTTTGGGGTTGCTGGACTCCAGGGACTTTGGGCTATTGGACTTGTGGGACTTTGGGTGACGTTTGGGTTGCTGGACTCCTGAACCCACAGGAGAGGACACAGCCCAAACTTGCTGGGGAGGGGCAATTTGCTCACGGGTTGGTGTATGAACCCTAGGTGTGGTGTTTTTCCCAGTTTAGTGATGTCATTTACCTCATGTTAATAAAGATCTTCTGTTACACCAATCTGTGCTTGCAAGAGGGGAAGTATTGCCTCATTGAGGCGCCCAGGGGTGTGTTAGGATTTTCCCAGGTCACTGGGTGGGGGCTCGAGCCAGTTTGCATTGTATTGTTGAGAGGGAACCCCTATTTACTGAACCCGGCCCTTGTTGCTGCCAATTCTGAAGGGCAGAAGGGTTACATGTATATATAAAAGTCAAATGGTGTATGCGTGTATGTATGCATGTATGTACGTTCCCTTACTCCTTCCACACCGTTTGAGCTAGAGACTTTAAATTTGGTACAGTTATAGGTCTTAGAGTCCAAATCAGGGTAAGAGTCGAAAATTTTTGAAATCTCTCCTCTGACGCCCCCCAGGGGTGAAATTACTTAAAGGCCAATCACATCAGCTGGGCAGCTGCTGTTCTCTGTGACATAGTTATGATGTCATAATACCCCCCTCCAACGGACCCTGCACTCGCTCAGCTCTCTGCCCCCTCCCCCCTCCAATGGACTCCTCACTCGCTCAGCTCTCTGCCCCCTCCCCACCTCCGACGGACCCGAGTTGGGTTTGGTCAGAAGGTAAGTGAGGTAGGGGTGTCGGGTTTGGTCGGAGGGTGAGGTGGGGGTGTCGGGTTTGGTTGGGGGGTAAGTGAGCCGGGGTGTTGGGTTTGGTCTGGGGGGGTGGGAAGGTGTCGGGGTGGGTGAGGGGTGAGGTGTGGGTGTTGGGGTTGGTCAGGGGGTGTTGGGTTTGGTGGGGGGGGTAAGGTGGGGCTGTTGGGTTTGGTTGGGGGGGTGAGGAGGAGAGTCGGGGTTGGTCGAGTGGTAAGTGAGGTGTGGGTGTCAGGTTTGTTTGTTGTGGTAGGTAGGGGTGTCGGGTTTGGTTGGGGGGAAGGTGAGGTGGGTGTGTCGGTTTGGTCTATGGGGGGTGAGGTGTGGGTGTTGGTCAGGGGATGTTGGGGTTGGTAGGGGGGTGACGTGGGGGTGTTGGGTTTGGGTGGGGGGGTGAAAATGTGAGTCGGGGTTGGTCGAGGGGTAAGTGAGGTGGGGGTGTCAGGTTTACTCTCTGCCCCCTCCCCCCTCCAACGGACCCTGCACTCGCTCAGCTCTCTGCCCCCTCCCCACCTCCAACGGACCCGAGCAACGGCGGGTATTTCTGCTAGTATCCTATGGAATTATGATAGTTTGGACTGAATTAAGTTAAACCTTATTGAATTAGGGGTAATACCTTTGGGCTACATTGTATACATAATTGCATTTTTAAGGAACTGTTGTGGCATTGTATGTTCTTTAGTAGGGAGGAGAGATGCTAATGTATTTCTTGCATCATCAACCTTTGAAGCCATCATCCCTGGAGAGAGAGATGCATATATTAGTTCAAACTGGATTCTCCAGAGACCTGCACAGAGAGAACTGACTTTTGGATTAAAAGCCTGGGTTTAAACGCTTCCGGGCCTGATCCAGCAAATGGACAGGATTCCTGGTCTAAGGAGGGCCCTAATCCTTAGGGTAGGGTTGAACGGACTGTGCCTTTGAGAATCCAGAGGGTGGACTCTAGTGAGTTTATTAGCATATATAAAGGTTCTTTTATTGGTTTTAATGTTTTCTCTGTGATGCTTTTCACCTTAAGAATAAAGGAGGCTAGTTTAGAAAGAGCTGTGGTAAGGTAACTTACACCTGTAGCAATCAGTCTGTGATCAGTACCCGAAGAGAAAGTAAGTAGGTCTGTTTAGGCAGACTGTCTTTGCTGGGAAATACACAGCAAAGGCAGGGAACTGTGTAGCCTGGACCTTCTCTGGTTAGAAGGGAATAACGGTAGGGCTATACTACCTGCAGGATTGCCAGGCAGTGTTCAATGTATTGGCAATCGATTTATCATGTCTCGTCTAGACACGATAAATCAATCCCCAAAAGTGCACCCGTCGACTCCAGAACTCCAGCTCCACAAGAGGAGTAAGTGGAATCGACAGGGGAGCTGCCACGGTCGACCTGCCGCTGTGGGAATGGCCAGGTAAGCCGAACTTAGGGCTGGTCGGCGGGTAGCGATCGATCGCCTGCGGCTCCCTCGTCGACTCCGGAACTCCAGCTTGCCGGGAGGCGCAAGCTGGAGTTGACGGGGGAGCGCGCCGCCAACTGCCACCGCCGTGAGGATGGACAATAAGTCGGCTGCAGATACGCAAACTTCAGCTATGTGATTCACATAGCTGAAGTTGCATATCTGCAGTTGATCCCCCTACCCCACCCCGTAGTGGGCACCAGCCCTAAGGTACCTCGACTTCAGCTACGTGAATAGTGTAGCTGAAGTTGTGTAACTTAGTTTGAAACACGCCCCCCCTTCTCCCCCGCTAGTGTAGCCCAGGCCTGAGATGCCAGTTTCCGCTCAATTGAGGCAACAGCTGAGAAGTAGAAGCTGAGAATGGGTGTCCTTGTAGAACTACAAAGGGGAAATACAGGTGACAGACCCTATTCTGTACAATAAATAGAACTTACAAAATGGGAGTGATTTAGGCCTGAGTGATGACAATCGAGGATGTGACTGAACTATTTAAACTGGCCAAGAGTTTAACTCCGGGATCAGCAACCCTTAGCATGGGGCCCATCAGGGAAATCCGCTGGCGGGTTGGGATGGTTTTTTTACCTGCAGCGTCTGCAGGTTTGGCTGATTGTAGCTCCAACCGGCCGCAGTTCACCGTTCCAGGCCAATGGGGGCTGAGGGAAGCGGCGGCCAGCACATCCCTCAGCCCACGCCGCTTTCCGCAGCGCCCATTTACCTGGAACAGCGAATCACCGCCATTGGGAGCTGCGATTGGCTGAGCCTACAGACGCTGCAGGTAAACAAATCGTCCCAGCCCGCCTGTGGATTTCCCTGATGAGCTGTGTGCCAAAGGTTGCCAATCCCTGAGTTAAAATATATTTTTTTACTGCGATTGTAGCAGTGCTCTGAATGTAGTAGACACTGTACGGACAGGAAAAAATACTTCTGCTGTGCTGAAGTTCCATTTGGGAAAGGGTACAAATTACAAGGAAAATGATCAGGGCATGGGCTGTCACAACCATGGTATTTATCCGGGCACTTTTGTCATGTGTAACACAGTAACACAATATAGCTTTTTGTCCCTCTCTCGTGGCAATGCCACATATAACCCCTGGTGAGTCTGCTGCCGCCCTTGAACTAACAGACTGAGTCTTTTTATCTCAGACAGCAGGTGCTCAGAGGTTTTAGATTCAGAGGGTCAATCCTCTCCCAGATGTAGGGGACTCGACTTGTTGACCAAGATGGCCCCATCCACTTCTATATTCATACGCTGTCAGTACAGGCATTGCTAAATATATACATCTGTAAGAGACTTCCTTCCCCACTCTAAACTCTAGGGTAAAGATGTGTGGATCCCACATGAAAGACAAATTAACTCCAAGCTCTTTTCCCAGCCTAGGTTAAATCTTTTCCCTCAAAACCCAAACTTCTCCAGTTGAGGTTTGGAAATTGCTGCCACCATTAACGTGAGTACCCCAGAACTATGGGGTGGGGCACATTAAAACCCCGATAGTAACACCCCCTCCCCCTTGCTACCTGGGAGAGATTGAGAACACAGACTCCGATCCAAAGCTAGGATCCCTCCAATAGAATTAACAGACGATTCTTATAACAAAAAAAGGTTTAATAGAGAAAAGAGAAAAGCATACAACTTACACAGACTTCACAGATACTCAGTTCCTAGCCTTAACCCCTCCCTTGGGATTTCTCTCCCTGATGAGGTTAAAGACACCATAGATTGATTACAAGCTTATACAATTAACAATTTCACTTACTGCCAGGCTGACTTAGAAACTTATCAAGGGATGAGCAGAAAGATGATTCATTACCCCAGAGCTGGGGAGGAGATGGAGACAGGCCGAGTGCCCAGGAAAAAGTGAAAGTAACTCCTTTTTCTCCAGGAATTTGCATCCCTGAAACCTCATTCCCTCTTCTGCTTCAGGTTAACCCTTCACAGGTAAAACAGTAATTCTAAGGCACTTCATACTTATGACAACATCCTAATAAATTAATCAAATGCATGGCAACCTTCTTACCCAGCCCCATTTTATTTAACCCATGTATAATTTTTTAACAGAGAATGACTAGGGGAATCTGGTAAAACCCAATCAGATTTGTGTCGGAGGGAGCAGTGGCTGTGTTGGCCGGGGAGGGGGGAATATGTGGGTTTTTCATTCTAAAACCTATAGAAATACTTGTTTAAGTTAGCAAAAAAAAAATACAGGTGGAGAAATGGGAAAAACTAACAGAAATAGTTTTCTCAACCTTCCCTCTAATGTGCCACATGTTTACAAACTAGTTTGAGCTCTCTCTTAGGTAGGCACCATCTTTTTGTTCTGTCTTTGTACAGCATCGAGCACAATGGGATCCTGGTCCATGACTGGGGCTCCTACATACTCTTGCAATACAGACACTGAATAATAATACATCAGATTTGCTGTTTGAAGCATTCAGTTGATTAAAACTGTTTGCTCTACGTGCAGTGACTTTCCGTGGGCAATGTCATTGCCTGAAAGCAATGGTGCGCCGAATGAGCCACAAATAGTGCAGCCACCAGCAAAAACATGGTGCTGCTGAGTATGTGAACACTAAATAATAAGCTGGGAATGACAACAGAATAGGCCTTGGCCAGTGGCAGGTCTCCCATAATGTGTTCCTCTACAATGGGGAAGGCGGCATATGCTTACATTTCTCCTTTAAAATAAACCCCTCCGTCCCTCGAAATCTTACCTCCAAGAAACTGAGAATCATCTTGTATTTCCTTATTACAACCACTCAGAGGAACCTAATATTAAACATCAATAGCAAGCAAGAATACAGATTTTTTAAAATTGTCGTTAGAGACATTGAGTCAAATGTCTGTAGAATTATCTACAAGACTCTGATGCTGGAATCCCTGTAGACATGAACTTTAGAAGAAACCCCTGCCAAATTGCAGCAATGATGAAAGTTTTAAATGATATTCAGTTTTCACAGGCTAGGAATAAATATAGCTTTACACTGTACATTGACCTTGCAAAGGCATCTGATAGAACAGCTTGTAGTCAACTGTAGGGATTTACTTGCTTGAAATCAGAGTGCAGCAAACTAGATTTATTTGTGTACACGAGGCAATGTTACAGCATATACTCTCTGCTCTAGTTTTTAAACAGATTGAAAGGAAATATGGTCAGAATTCAAATGTTTATTTCCATGCATATTAAAAGCCCAGAATAAAACCCTGAATTTTTATTGACCACTTCTATAGATAGTGTTATTCTCCATCTAAATGTATAAAATTATATATTGTGTCTTCAGTCATCATGAATATAATTACATTACTCTGGAGCAAGGGATGAATGTGAACACAAAACCAATGTTTTCTAATCGTCACTTTTTTAACAATCTATTTTTCTCAGCTTGATAAATACAAATACTTACACTTGATAGTAATTTAAAAATTTTAAATTCATTGGCAATCAACTGATAAGACACATATCAAATATAGGATTTCACTATTTAAACAGGCATTTCCAGAAGAACAAAGAGGATTCTGAGAATGACTTTCATTTTGAAGCGCCTCGATTGTGAGAGATTGTACCAGCCACAACTTTTGGTTCTACTGTGTCCTCCATAGCTTTACATATCCAGTGCCACACCCCTATTTATCAAAGGTATGTTCTGTAGATAACCTCCTTCAGACAGAAGAATTATACTGTATGTGTGGCACTCACAACTCAAATGCGATGTTGATTTACAACTTTGCACTCTTTAAGTGCAAGATTTCAAGGATAAAGAAAGAACTAATATTGTCTGAGAGCATGAGAATAAACTACTCTTGCTACTTTGAGACATGATGAGGGAGGACAGAATGGAGACTTGTAAAATGCAGTGACAATACCCTGCTGGAGAGTGCTGTTTGGTAATGTTAAGATAGGCAACCAAGAAGACCATCCCTGACTAAGAGAATTTGTGAGAGGGATAACAACTGGATGAGACAGCGAATGAGGATGAGGGGGGTGGGTGACACAATACCTAAAAAATAAAAATGTAACAAAGGGGGACAGGAAACAGAGTCTCTAGAGAAGGAAAGGGTTAAGGTTAACTAATAAATGCCAGAACACTAATAGTACAACAACTTCCCCAACTTCCACCATTCACAATTGTGCCAGCTTCCTCCCTGGCACCTTCCCAAAGGTGCCAGAGGGAATGGCTAGGGTGAGTCTAGAGATGAGTGCAAATGTTGGCCAACTTAAAGAAAATGAAAGGGGCCCACGTAGTGTTTTCACCCCCTGGGTGGCGGAGGGCCCTTTCCAGGTATGAAGTTTAATGGGGTCTTGCCTGGCTCTAAGTAGCCAGTGCCAGGTTTGTTCCCTGCCTCTCCGGACACTGGGCTGGAGCAGTCTGACCACACACCAGATCCCCCCAGCAGTTCACAGTCTCCCTTTGTGGGCACTGGGAGCTAAGAAGAGACTCCCTGAGCCATTCTCCTTCTCTCTCACTTTCAAACAACTCCCTGACAAAAGTAACCCTGCTCCCTCTGTCTTGGAGTCAGACTATCCCCTCCTACCAAAGGGGCTGAGAAGCTCACACGCATCACTGGCTCAGGAAACCATCTGTATAAACCACCCCATCAGAAGTCTCCCTATTTGTCTTTTGAAGGTGTTTTTCAGTCTATTCTGTCCCTGCCCTGGACACTCAACAAGCTCAGAAAATCCATAAGGTATGTCCCCTAGAGCCTCTGCCCAGCGTTCCAGGAGCTGTCATCGAATTAAGCACAAGAAAATTTTTGTCTTGCTGGAGGCAGGCAGATAACAAAGTGACCTACAGTACTGGGCACCCCGAGAAAGCATCATAGGTTGTACACTAGACTCTAATGTCTTTGGTAAAGTTGGTAACTATCATCTAAAACTGATTTTTCCAACTGTAGATAACTGTTACACATCACCATCCTCCATTCAGCAAAGGCAGGAAGTGAAGAAGTATATCCTGTCTCGTTCAAACTACAGCAGCAGTGTTAGATCATGTTGTTATTATTTGTTTATGGTGAAACCCATAATCTATTGGGCCCTTGCCAGAGGTTCAAGAAGGAATGATCCTTGCTAGACAATCATGCAGTTTAAAAGCAGACACACTACGATGGCCTGTATATCCCATACAAGCAAGAAATGGGTTACTGTGGGCCTAGGAAGCCAATTAAAATACCAGGTTCCACCTGAAGGAGTAGTCAGGCTTATCTGATGATGAAACCCAGCTGGGGAGGGGGCTGAGAGAGGACTATAATCAAAGGAAGTTAAGTAAAGAAGGAGGTTGTCATGCAATCTTTCATGAGGGTAATGGCTTAATAGGACTAGTATGGGAATCTCAGTCTTCAGTTGGAATGTGTACAGTTGGTACATGGGCAAGAACTAAAAGAAAATATAGTGGAAATGAGAACTAAACCAGATAGCATATGTATCCAGGAAATATGGTTTGTTGAAAAGCTTGCTGTTAAAATTCCACTATACATTGCCTTTAGGCAAGACCAAAAATTAGATAGAGGTGTTTGTACTTTTATAAGGGAAAGATTAAACTACATAGAAGTAGAGAACAAAGTGCTGTTGAGATTTCCATGTGGAAGAGAACTTCTCTAAGGTTTCATTATATCTATAACCTGTGTGGGAAATCAGAAAGCTTGGAACTACAAGAAACAGTGAAGAATGCTAAAGAACATATAATATATGTAGTGACCTAAACCATCATAATAAGTTGTGGGGAAGTAGGACAACTGATATTAATGGTGCATGTCTAGTAATGCTTATAGATTAAAACAACCTAGGGATTTTAAATTATGGTACCCCAGATAGATTTAATGCAGCAGATGAAAGGTTTTCTTGCTTAGACTGAGGAATTATAATAGAAGATATTGCAAGCAAATGCAACTGGGAAATATACAAGGAAGAAGGAATAGGGTGCGATCATTTCTCTATAGTTATTACTTTTCAAGGACAAAGTAAGGTTGAAGGTAATGGAAAATTACCCACCTGGAATTTTAAGAAAGCTAACTGGGAGCTATTTACTAGTAAATGTATTGAATTTGTGAATGTTTCCTGTGTGAGTGATAACAGAGTATCAATGATGATGTAATAAAGGGGATAATAGCAGCAGCTACTGTAGTCATTCCTAAGATATTGAAGTACCCTGTCAGGGTTCGTGCCCCTCAGGCGGGGCAGTGAGGCCTAGTGGCCGGAATCCCTGACCAGCCCCCTCGGCTGGGGCAGTGTGGCCCAATGGCCAGAGTCAATACCAGCCCCCTCGGCTGGGGCAGTGTGGCCCAATGGCCAGAGTCAGTACCAGCCCCCTCGGCTGGGGCAGTGTGGCCCAATGGCCAGAGTCAGTACCAGCCCCCTCGGCTGGGGCAGTGTGGCCCAATGGCCAGAGTCAGTACCAGCCCCCTCGGCTGGGGCAGTGTGGCCCTGCGGCCCTGTGCCTGACCCCCACTCAGCGGGGAGATCCCACCGCAACACGCTGAGTGTCCTCGGGTGGGCAATACCACTCCCTCACTATCCTGGGGTCAGTTCCTACCTGATCCAGCGACGGGGTCCCCTGGCTGGGTGCTGATCCCCCGTATGTGGCTGGGTCCGTCGCCCCCTCAGTCAGGTAGTGACCTAGGGCTCCTGGCGGGCTGTGGTCGGCTGCAGACTCTGCGGCAGGGTCCGGCCACGGCTCCCGTTCCGGCTCCTGGTGTGGCTGGGGCTGGTCCTCCGTGGGAGCTCTCCAGGCACGTCCTGCTCCTACGGCAGTCAGCCCAGACTGAGCTGTGCTCCCTTCCTTTATACTGCCTGAGCACTTGGAGCATGCCCAGTGCAGCGGGGGCGGGACTTCCGCTGCCAGAACTTCCGGCCAGGGGCAGCCCTGGCCCGTGCGGGGCCAGTCCGCCCCGTCACATACCCCAAAACCATAACTCACTTCTGTGGTGGAATGAGTAATGCAAAATGACAGTTAAAGAAAGGGGGTAAAACATATAAGGAAGCAAAATATATAATGAATAGTGTTATGCTTTATGTCAGGAATGTCTACACTTGCTGCAAGATCCAAGAGGAAGTGAGCAACAGATCTACTGAGAGCTCTGGGTGAGGAAAAAGGGGGAAAAGAACAGTAATAATGTTATGTTGATAATCTATTATAGATTACCAAATCAGAGAGAGGACCAATAGTAGATCAGAGCCCCATTGTACTAGATATTGTACAAATGCTGAACAAAGAGATGATCCCTGCCTTGAAGTTTTTTATAATCTAACCACAACCGCTGTCCTTATTGCCAGACACAAAGCCCAATAGAGATGCTATGGATTGAAAGATTGTGGAGACTGAACAACACACAACATGGTCTCTCTCTGTCAGGGTTGAGGCAGAGTGACATAGGGAAGCTAGTATAGCCACTGCTTTTGCTGCACACATCTATTCTGTGGCTTCATCTTCAGGCCTGTCAGTTCTAGCATGCAGATTAAACAAGAGCTGGGAAAAACACCCCATTACAAAATAACCTCATTTTGAGAGTATGTGAGTATTGTATGACACAACTGACACAAGATAGTAAATTGAAAACTATACGGTTGACATTCCATTGTCCTTGGAGATTTGCAACACACACGTAGACACACTGATCGCACTCTGCTGTGAGTGCTCCGGAGTTGTTGACATATCAGTAGGAGGTTAGCAGGAAGTGTCATTCTTTTGTTTCACTGCTTTTTTAAAATTCAGTTTGTATCACCACTCTTATGCTTGTGTGGAAAGACAGAAACTATTTTCCCTGATGGTTAGAAAAACACACAGTAAACCTTCTTGCTGTGTCAATTGTGTCTGTACCTCTTTAAAATAAATGGCCTTATTCTGCCACCCCAAATCATATTGACTATATTAATAATTATTTATACTTTGGTAGTGCCGAGGAGCCTAGGTCATAGACCAGCACCCCATTGGGTGAGACACTGCTTGATTTGAATCCTGTCTAGTTAGAACTCAGATTGCAATTTTACTTTATTTCTTAGGTAACCAACTTTGATCTGTCTGCTTATTACTTATTACATATAATCACTTAAAATCTATCTTTCTGTAGTTAATAAATCTGTTTTATATTTTACCTAAAGAGTGCATTTTAGTTGAAGTGCTTAGGAAATCTGCTCAGGTTGCAAGGACTGGTGCATGTCCATTTTCCTTTGTAGAAGTGGTGGACTAGGTAAGAAACTTACACTGGTCAGGCTGATGAACACGGCAAGGCCATATAGTACTGGGGTCCTAGGCTGGGGAGCTGGGGGAATTGGTGGGAGCCTCTCTATTGTTGGTTCATGAGTGGCTGGCAAAAGAGATTTACATCTTGTCACAAGACAATAGTGTGAGAGGGAGCCCTGGTTGTAAACCAGAGAGCTCAGTGGTATACCAGTTCCATGCACCCTGGATGAACTTGTCACAAATTTGACTCATTAACTTCACCAGGATTTCGAGGGTGAAAAGTATACTGCTGTATGGTAAGGGTTGCAAAACCACAACCAAACTCATTATTTCTTAGGGAATATCAACAACAAAAATAATCCTAACCTTATTTAGTGTTTTCGAGTGGATATATCCTCATGCTAAAATGATCTTTGTTAGGCTATTATTTTTAAAATACGTAGCTAGAGCAGAAAAAACCCCACATGATTTACATGAAGTAATTCCAGCCACTTGACTGTATGTAATTGCAAAATCTGGTTTCTGGATTGGTATTGTGCAGCTGATAAACCCGTTCTTGTCTAACGTGTAATTGTGCAATTATGGAGCATCCTATTCATGGTTTTAAAAGGATGCAGAAATTGTAGGATAATTTAACATGCATGTTGATTACTTTACAGTTCAGCATCATAGTTATTTAAGGAGCTCATCTAGGTTGTGTTCACTTAGGTAGATTTAAGCCTCACAGAGCATGCACCATTGGCCCAGAGGCTGGAGGATGGCCAGACTTGATGTAGGAGAATGTACATCCTCCATCAGCCCGACAGAGATTCCAGTAAAAAATATTTCCTCTCACCAAACTAGATACACATGTACAACTTTCAAGTGTACGCCTAACTGGAAAACTCTTCCCTTTCCACTCTGGCCATTACTATTTCTTTGTGGAGTGAAGCACTTTGCAACTTCCCGTGAAACCCCGCCTAGTCCTTTCCTACAATTTTAAAATAAAGCCATAACAGTGGACTCTTATTATCTGAACAAAAACAAACACTGCCTGTTTTCCTTCCAGCTCAGGGTTTGAAAGGATATAAGCTTGTTGTGGTCCTGCCATCAGAGGAACAGGCTCCCAGCAAAATCATAATCTATTCTGTTTAAAGGAGTTCAAGGAGCTTGGAATCACACATACGGACCCTTCCGGAATAAATGAGGCAATGTTAACAAAACCCACCATCAGTTCTGTGCATTGTACTGATGCAAAACAAAGAGAGAAAGAAAAGCAACCCACACTTCCCTCATAACAATATCCTGTACAAATACTGTTTGATGGAACGGGCCCTTTTACCTACCCACCCCTTCTCTTTCAAACCCCAAGACATTTACTTTGATCTCTCCCAATCAATTTTCCTGGTGCACACAGCGATCCTTTAAAGTTAACTAAATGGTCTTTCTTTCTCCTTGTCCTATGGTTGGCCTTAAGCTTATGGAACCACAGCAAGCAGGATCACATCACTCTGAGCCCCTTATACTGTTCCTGCTGACACCTATGCACTAACCCCCCTATACATGACACCTTCCTGCTTCATTCTACTGTCTGCGTCTAAACTGCCACTTCAAAGACTTAATGTCGCTTCAAGGGATGCTGCCTTTAAAGATCTTTTCACGTCAGGGAGAGGATTTTTACGTCCTATCACATCCAACTTTTGAAGTTTCTTGTTAATAGGGGTCGCCTTTGAAGGGTTGCAAATTGCTGAAAAGGTTCTTCTCTGAGTTCTTCGTGTGACTGGAGTGTCTCTCTGAAGATCTCTTTTGCGTTCCTCCAGAGGAGTTTTTATCTTTAGGAGCATCCCTGAAGAGCTTCTTATTGTTTGGGCCTGGGCTCCCATGAAGAGTTTTAATGCCCTCTGACAAGTCACTGCTTATGGGTGAAATCCTGATTCAGTGACTAGACATTATTGAGTTCAAGGGAAAGTCTCACCTGAGTGAACTGAGCAGAATATGGCAAATGTAGGCTTGAGTACAAGAGAACAGATTATTTTGGTCATCACTAAACCTAATTGCTGGAAGAAACAACCAACCAACCTCTTTAAAAATAAAGTCAGACATCCTGCCAGGCAGTACTTGGCATTTTAAATTAGTGATGGGCAAATATTTTTGTATGAAATCAGAACCCAACTCTTCACTTTAATCTTGAGCCTTTTTGTTTGTTTATTTGAAAAAAGTTTGATACATTGTTTGCTTCCCCTATTCGTTTATTTTAGCCTCTCCCCCTCCCCCCCCCCGTGCTGCACTTCCTTACGCACGCTGGGCAGTACCACATGCACTTCTAAAGACCTTACTGCAAAGAGGAAGTACCAAAAATCTCATGGGAAAGCCTCTTCTCAGGAGGTTTGCATACCTAGAAGGAGCAAAGCTTACCTGTGCCAAACCTGTGAGCTTTTTGAGGTTTGCTCATCACTACGTCAATGGGAGTTTTGCCAGAGTGATGATTGCAAGAAATGTTTTAGGTTCTTCTTAGGTATTTCCCAGTGCCTAGTTTTGTTAGTGTACAAATTTTAAATGAGTTTTATTTTTTGCACATAGAAAATTCCTATTGCCTTGCCTTAATGTTGTAAGCAATACAGGGAATGCAAGCCCAGGCCCTAAAATTCATTCAGTATATATGACCTTTCAATACTAAACAATGTGTAACAAGCACATCCATTTTCCCACTCGCTATCTTGTAAAGTACTGTGCTTTCAAAATCCTGATTTTTCAAGTCTGTTTCTTTATGTAAATTTTTAAAGGGTACTTATTTGATTTGGGGTTATGGTCTCCGCATCTATGTGATTTCTGGAAGGGAGTTTACTTCTGAAAGCAGGGAGCCATTACAGACACACCAACAATATAATCACACCAATTGCTGACACTCTTAAAAATGATGTGAAAATGCCTGTGAATCTCAGAGACAAAAATAATATAATTTAGAGTTTAAGTAAAGGAGTGGATTGGGCAATTATTTACAGACAACCCAGAAACAACAATTACTGTCACAGGGAGAGCTGGATCTTCCCAATTACTGTCACTAGGAGAGCCAGATTCAAGTTTGAGTTATGACCTGCGCCTATTGTAACCTTTGAGTTGGCTAGAATTTACTTCATTGTGCTTCTCCAGTGGCTAAAAAACCCAACTCCTATAGAAAAGCACTTGGAGACCCAGAATTCAGTCACCAAGGATGGTCAGCAAGGATTGCACAGGGTCAGCCTCACCACAATAGGTCCAAAAGAACAAAGGGAATTCACTTATTTTTAAAGTATGAACTTTATAAAATCTTATGATAAAGAAACATTAATAATAATAAGTTTTACAACATAATATGGCTGCTTTATCAGCCACATACATTAGCTTCCCAGCTATACATAAACATAAGAAAACAAATTAAATCTTAACAGGTCAGTCCCCACAGAAACACAGTAACAAGAAACTAAGAGTTCCCCAAAGCTTAGGTTGAGTTCATTTCAGTCTCGGTTAGAGTCTTTGATCATCAAATCTATAGAGTGGGCTGAGTCAAAAGCAACTTTTTCCCTCTACTTGCTAGCAGAAATCTTCAACTGGGATCCATGCAGATGCTTCCTTCTCTGCTGAAATCATTCAGTTAGCTAGTCTGCTAATCCATTAACCAACCACTCAGGTAAGTGTATAGATCGGGGTTACCAAATTTACTGACGCTCCGAGCCACATATGTCAGAAATGGCAATTGTCAGAAATTCGAGAGCTGCGTGCACCTACGGGAGCTCGGAGCTTCAGCCCCACTCCTGCTGAAGCCCCTCCCCACTGGGATGCGTGAGGGAGATACATAGGGTCACATACCCCTCAACTCCCAGATTTTTACCAGGGTTTGCTGGCCCTGCTCAGTCCCGTGGTGGCTCCAGGGCCCCCTCCCTAGTACACAGCAACTGCTGGAGCCAGCAAGCTGGGAGCTGAGGCCCTGGGCAGGGGCTTTTGCTGCTTCCTTTCCCCACAGAGCAAAAGCAGAAGCTCCTCCCTGCAGTTCCCAGCTGTTTGCCCCTCCCCCTCCATGCGGAGCTAACACCTGGGAGATACAGGGAGGGGATGCTGATGGTAAGAGTGGTGTGTATGCTGGGGGGGGAGGGGAGTGACTCATAGCCCCACCACAGGGTGGAATCCACATGTTCCCGCCCTCCAGTGTGGTAGACGGACGATGGTGGGGTGGGGGACTAAGGGAGCTGCACTTTCACTGTAAAAGAGCTGTATGTAGCTCAGGAGCTGTGGTTTGGCCGCCCCAATATAGATGTTTTAAAACCCTGTGACAAGAACAATACAAACTGAGACTAGCAACATAAATAACTCTTTTTCCTCAACACATTTAAATAAGAGAAAATTGGTGACTCAGACTAGTTGAGACAATTGAACTAAAACAGTTTGGCTAAAATCAAACAACGTTCAAAGTATACAATTAAAATAAATTATTTTCCCCTCCCAATTTTCCCTTCCTATAATTTACATTGCCTGGCATTCCGTGTTGGAGAGTTAATAATATCACCAAGGGTACGTCTACAGTACAAAATTCGGTTGAATTTGTAGAAGTCGATTTTTCAGAAGAGATTTTATACAGTCGACTGTGTGTGTCCCCATTAAGCACGTTAAGTCGGCAGAATGCATCCACAGTACTGTGGCTAGCATCAACTCTTGGAGCGGTTGTGGGTAGCTATCCCACAGTCCCCACAGTCTCCGTTTTTCTCTTCTGTTTTTTTGAACGGAGTTCTGCCTGCACAGATTCTTCTCCCCATCCTGCGATCAGATCCACTACTTCTCATTCAGTCCCTGAGGGCGCTCTTTTTCGATTCTGGGACTGCAGGAAGTGAAATTCAAATGTTCGTGGGGCTTTTCCTGACTACCTGGATAGTGCATCTGAGTTGAAAGTCCTGTCCAGAGCGGTCACAATGGAGCATTCTGGAATACCTCCTGGAAGATAATACCATTGAATTTCATCCACAGTACCTCAAATTCGAACCAAGTCGATTTTACCACTACATGAGTACAGAAATCGATTTTAAGAGCCGTTTAAGTCAACAAAACGGGGTTGGTTGTGTGGCTGGATTTAGTGTTAATTCAACATAAAATGGCTAAATTCGACATAATTGTGTACTGTAGACCAGGCCTAACATGCTTCAAAATGCTTCGAAGTTGGGAAAACAGCCTGTTTTCTGCTCCTGGGCTCAGCTTCTCCCAACACACATACTGCACATGGCCTTTTGCAGAGCAGCTGCCCTGTCTACTTCCCCTTGTGTACTCTGAGTCCAGCAAGAGGGAACCTATTGAGCATACCCAAAACTACCACACCTAATTCCATAAACTTCTGGTTCTGAGTGTGGAGCGCTAATTGTGCATCTGTCTAGCAACAATGACCCAGATGCAACTCATTCCTACCCATCCTCCCAATAGATCTCTTAAAGAGGTCTCTTCCTATTAGGCATGTTGTTTACACTAGCTTCCACTTGGGCCCTGGGAATTCTGGACCCTGGAGTTTCAAATAACGGAGGTGTACTGTGAAGTGTGAGCAAGATATAAAAAAGTCTTCCTATTCTCAGTAGGAAGGAAAGCAGCAACTGGTGGTTGAGTTGGGTCTCCAAGGTAAGACAAAGAGTGAGGGCTTCCCTATGAAGACAGAGAGAGCTAGGAATGGAGCTTGCAAGAGGCTTGGCTGAACAATGTCTGTGAATGAGGATAAGAAGAAATGGGTAGAAGTAAGAGGTAGCCCTGCAAATTGCAAAACAAAGCAGTTTGATGCTGAGAACAGATAGCTTCTTCAGAGAGCAGTCCAATGCTGGAGCTCTACGCAATGATGCTTCCTACTGGTGGTGTGGAAAAAGCTTGTAACTAAAGGGAAGAGCTGAGAGGAAAGGTGTGGTCCCAGGAGGGAGAACAACTTGATCTTGATGTAAAGGGAAAAGGAGATGGCTGCTGCCAAGGGCAAGGACTTATAGGTTGGAGGGGGACGTGACCAGAAGGAGGGCAAAAGATTTGCCTTGAGTAGCTGTTCATTGTGCTTTACTTTGGACTTCCTTGGCCTCAAGGGAAGAACTCCTGATCTGGCTCTCTGACCAAGTCACCTACAAGCCTGAGGAAGGCCCTCTTTCTCAGGGAAGCTGAGGTATGGACATTGTGATACCAAACTTGGTAAGCTGAGCCTGTTAACACTTTCTACCATTTTTTTCACCTATCCACAAAGTTTTTTCTGTCTGCTTAAATTTACAGGCAACAACCTCCATCCCCTTCATTATGAAGGATATATCTACCAGGTTTGTTTACAATCTGTTTGCCTTTTATCATATTCAAAGCAGTTATGAGAACAGGGGATTAACAAATCTGACAAATATGCCTCTATTACTGTCAATTTCATATGTCCTGCCTCTCACTTGGTAGGTTATTAGGCTACATCCTTATGTGACTTCAAACATGCTCTTCTGTTGCCGTATGACTAGTTTCCAAATATCAACCCACAGTTTGCAATTGATGGTAACATGGTTGCTACCACTGGGAATACTCATGCTCATGTAACATCTGACAGTCTTATACTGGAGGGTAATTCTGAATTCTACTGGAAATTGAGTGCTGCCTGTAATTGATCAGTTCTCAAACTCCTGGATACATTTTTCCTTATAAATATACATAATTTTTCATCAGTACTGTCCATTTTATCAAAATTATAAATCAATGAGAATACCATTCTTCTATTCTTTAACTTATACCAAAATCAACACTCCTCTGATTGAAAATGGTCCAGATGCTTGCTGTATGCAATACATGGTGGCGTTTTCAATGTGTACTAAGAGATTATTATGATTAATATAAACATGACTTAGAATGATTGAACTCGTAGCCATACAATGCACACTCAGCAAGAGACCCTAATGGCTCCTTTCCTACTGAATGCTCCTTACATGACATTATTACTGAATCTAAAAAACATTACAGAATCACCTCTAAGGTAGGATCCAGTTGATATTTCTACTTCAAACTATCTAGCTTTAAAAAAAGCAACAATGCTTTCCTCATAGCTTTTATCTCAGGCAGTAAAAACCTGCTTGTCTAAGGGACCGGTTAATCTTGGACCAAAACGCAGCTTAATTTACATAAATGAATAGCAGAAAATGATCCTGGCTGAAGTAACCATATATTAATTAGGCAACCATTGTAAGAGGCAATAAGCTTCCCTGCTCTCCCTAACAATTCCACTAGGTAACCAATAATTTCACAGTAGGATTCTAGATCTTTTTCAGTAAGTTGTTAGAGTTTATCCCACTATATACAACTCACCACATCATCCCCTTAAAAACTCATGTACTAAAGTGTTCAACCAGTCTTTGACCCTGAAGATATCTTGAATCCTAGAAGTTGTGGTCTAGCCTAGAATTCACCAACAGAACTTTTAATAACACAACAGAAGAAATGGGCTTCACACACCAGAGATTGTCCACATCCCTGGTTTACTCTGGATGCAGGCACTGCTGGCATGCTGTAACGGGACCAGTGATTATGGCTGGTTGCTCCTTGTTCTGGTGCAACTGATTCTCTGCCTCTATTTTATTGCACACAATACTGTAACAACTCCGGATCCATCCAGCAACGTTGTGACTGTTGCTATGATACATGTCTTGGCCTCCTGGAACTTGACAGCTGGATGCTGTGCTCCAGAAAACATGAGCCCCTTGACCTAAAGCCAAAGCATCCATTCCTCTGTCTACAGCAGCAGGGATGCAAATATTTCACCCAAATATTCCTTCACATTTTCCATGGAAGTTGCTCTTGACTCTTTGTGACTGCTGCCTATAATGACACCTTTACTTACATTGAGTAGTATTTTGCTCTGAGAGTAATTCCTCTGAAGATATTTAAATTGGAATAATTAACCCTCTAATTAGTTAAATGGAAGCAGGGCACACCTGTCAAAGTTATTGTTTCAGGCTCAGGCAAACATCATTACCTGTGTTTATACTTAGTTCTAATTGTGAAGGTTTTGTCAGCAGTCAGACAGGCTAAAAACTTCTATTTTTAAAGAATTAAAACTTTAGATTCTGAAACACAAAATGGCACCTACCACAAAAGAATTCATAAATCGCAGGAGGCCAACTCAAATCAATTTTGGCCATGACCACATGTCTGTGCTGGGGTTAGAACTTGAGTTTCTGATGCCAAGTCCTGGCTCATTGTAGTAAACGGTCTTATTAAGTTATCGTATATTTTGGTTATCAAGCCCCTACGCTCATTTGGTAGCAGTGGGCAAGTGTAAAGCAAGAACTGATGATAGTGGGTGACTGACTAATGGGTTATAAGCTCAGTTCAGATAACTGGCCAGAACTTCAAATGCTTCCCCAATTTTTTGATCATTGTAAAGCTCCCACATTTCAATTAAAAAACAACAGAAATCTTTTTTCAGTGGTAACTGGATATTATTAAAGATCCTATTTTTAGGAAAGTTATATTGTGAAAATTATGTATCAATTTATTTTACATCATTGCATTCCATTATGAGTCAAATGTACAGTGTGTTTTTAAACATGCTATATAGTAAAATGCTATTCTTTACCAGTGTCATGCAGTAATTTTCTGAATTGGGGGCAATTTATAAGTTCATTGAGCTTTCCAGATAATTATAAAAATTTGAGCAATAGAAGTACTGTCCCCTAGACTCAGCATATTCCTGTAGAGGCCACAGTATATTGTTAGATTTATTGCTCTAGCAACTGTAGTAACACAGGATAAATTGTATTAGTCAACTATTTACTTAGCAGAAGCTCTTTCTTACCACCTTTCAGTTCCATTTTTTAAAGGAAACATTAAAACAACTGTGGTTCACAAATGCTATGCTTAATTGGTAGAGAATAATGCTATATAATAAGTCCTGAATTGGCAATTTACTTAATCACGCAATTAGTTAGGCATGTGCTTACCTATCAAAGGTATTTATATAGCTCTATTACCATAATATCTGAGTGCCTCACAATCATTATGACAAAGCCCTGGCTGGGATGATTTAGTTGGGGATTGGTCCTGCTTTGAGCAGGGGGTTGGACTAGATAACCTCCAGAGGTCCCTTCCAACCCTAATATTCTAAGATTCTATGATTATTTCCTCAAAATCTCCCTCCTCTTGCGGTAGGGTAGTGTTATTGTCCCCATTTTAAAGATGGACAAGTCACTTAGTTAGTCTATGCCTCAGTTCTCCAAAGGGGACCCTGGCAAAGCAAGGAATTGAACACCAGTCTCTTGAGTATTAAGGGAAGCATACTAAGAACTGGATAATCCTTCCTCTTTGATACATTGGCTGCAATAGAACTACACACATTGGTAAAGTGAGCCATGTGTGTGACAGAGGATCTGGGGTTCTCAGCTGTTTATACATCATGGCAAATTGATAAATCCATGCTCCCTCTACAATCACTCAAATAAAAAGTGGATGCAGATGACATGAGGGTGTGATCTAATTCCTACATCCCAGATGAAAGGTTGTGCAAATCAAAAGCCAATCACCTTGGCTGGTGGGAAGGGTCTATGAAGGTGGCGATCAAAATGACCTAGGGAATGCCCTGCAAAGGGGAAAGTGAGGGGACCTCCTGGAGTAATGTGGGGACAGTATTCTTTGTACGAGGATAAAGGCTGTGGTATTTGCAGTAGATGATTTGCCTGATCAGATACTACTCTGGGGACATGTCCATGTATCCACTATCGTACCAGGATGAGAACTCTAACAACTGGGTCTTGATAAGCAAATTGGGTGAGGGCTAGGGACTTCTTGGGACACACAGGGGAGAGGCTGTTGGGGCACATCAGAGAGAGAAACTAGCTTCTAGGTGTAAGTGACTAAGGGAAGCCTATTTTATCAGGCTTTGCAAAGTATTAATATGGGGCATGTTATGCTAAATCATATCTTTTGTTACCATTTTTGCTTTCTACTTTCATTTTGGTTTTAAAACTTTTGTTGTAGCGGGCAGCTTCACACGGTCCTCTCTGAATGAGAGGTGGATTCCTCCACTTGTGCAGACAGGTGTTAAAAAGTAAGGAGTTCTAGAACTTAACCATCTCACTCATGGTCAGAAGGGCATGGACACAGGTGTCTTGTCCCATTAAGGTGTTCTACAAAGGAGAAGCCAAAAAGACCAAAGAAGAGAAATGAGTTGGGAGGATGTGATAGCCAGCATGCTAAATTTTTGCCAGATCAATTAATTTTACAGTCTATTCACTGCCCCAAACTGCTTTATGTGAAGATAAATCTGATCTCTGAAGATACGTCCCTGATCTAAAGAGCTCATAGACTAACATAGACAAAAAGCAGTAAAAGATGGGGCATAGAGATGTACCATAAAGCAAACTGAGGTAATGTAAGGGAAAAGGGGGTGGGTGGGTTAGTTCCATGATTTCTGCAGTTCTAGGTATGTGCTAATGAGTTGGGATTTTCATAATTCTCCTCATTTCTACAGCACCTTCAATCAATTATCTGAAGGTGCTTTACAAACCTTGCTGAACTGAGCTTCACAATCCTCCTGAGAAGCAGACATATATTTTATCTGCAATTTTACAAATGAGGAAATCAGATCATTAAGTAGCTTTTCATGATCAAGTAGAAAGACTATGGCAGAGCTGGGAATAAAGCACATGTCTTTAACTGCAAAGCCATCCTTCCTCCCCATAATTGATAGCAGATGGACTAATGGACCTAAGGTCTTTTCCATTTCTAATGTCTATGATTAACATGTCAACTTGTTTTTTAAATCAGTGCTCCATAGCCCATGTTCTTGGTTGCACAGAGCTTTGCCTTCCAGATAATATGTATGCAGCTAAATATAACCAACTTAAAAGCTCATTGTCCTCCCACCAGGCATGACTCAAGGGCTTTTTCCTCTGTGATGGGCATAGACAAAAGTCACATAATGTAGATATATTTTTACCTCTATGCAAATAATGCACTGAACATGCAAAGAAGACCCATTGGTCAGGAAACGGTACAACTGCTACTAAGGTCATAGTTAACAGAAAACCCATTATGTGTTTGTCTGTTTGTGGTGGAAATATTACAAACATAACATGAGAAGGAAAGTCTTTACTGACCCAGAAATCCCCGGGTGACTCCCTAACAACCAATCAGGCCTTTGGTCCCGCAGGAAAAGTATCTTGTGCAAGTGAATTTCAGACTAGTGCAATTCATGTGCACAGCAAAATATTGGATATAAAGGAAAATTGGCAATATATAAGTTTGGGAAAGTCACTTTTTTGTTGTTTTGGTATGTGGAACATTCAGTGTTACAACCAGAGCCCCTGTAGCTTTCTGTTGGTGCTGCATTATTGTGGTACTTCAAGCTGCGTGCCTGGTTTATGTAATTCCTATTCCACACTCTTTTTTTCTTCCTTTGGGGGAGGGGGAAGTAGTAAGTGAAAGGCACAAGTTTCCATTTTGTGCTGGATTCACATCTTGCCTTTCTCTCCAGTCATCAGGGCAACAATAGGGAGCTGAGGAATGCAAGGTGGGCTGTCAGTTGTAGAACTGCTGATCGCGATGGGTCATAGGTGAGCATTTCTGCTGGAATGCCAAGTACTGTCCTGAGCCACATTCAGAGTCCTGAAGCACTGAGCATTGGCCAATGCTTCTATGAAGTCATTTTTGCAAAATGCACACTGCCATGATTAATAATAGTAGAGTCATAGAATTGTGGGGCTGGACTGGACCTCCAAAGGTCATCTAGTCCAGCCCCCTGTGCTGAGGCAAGACCCGGTAAAACTAGACTATCCCTGACAGATGTTTGCCTAACCTATTCTTTAAAATCTATCCAAGGATGGGGATTCCACAACCTCTCTAGGAAGCCTATTCCAGAGTTTAACTATCCTTATTGTTAGAAAGTTTTTCCGACTTTCTAACCTAAATATCCCTTGTTGTAGATTAATCCCATTACTTCTTCTCCTACCTTCAGTGGCCATGAAGAACAGTTGATCACTCTCCTCTTTATAACAACCCTTACCATGTTTTAACATTGCAGATTCCCCCCTCAGTGTTCTTTTCTCAAAACTGAACATGCTCAGTTTTTTTAACCTTTCCTCATAGGTCAGCCTTCCTAAACTTTTTATTGTTTTTGTTGCTCTCCTCTGGATTCTTTCTAACGTATCTACATCTTTCTTTGAATGTGGCATTCAGAATTGAATCATAGAATCTCAGAAGATTAGGGTTGGAAGAGACCTCAGAAGGTCATCAAGTCCAACCCCATGCTCAAAGCGCGACCAACACCAACTAAATCATCCCAGCCAGAGCTTTGTCAAGCCGGGACTGAAAAACCTCTAAGGATGGAGATTACACCACCTCCCTAGGTAACCCATTCCAATGCCATACCACTCTCCTAGTGAAATAATTTTTCCTAATATCCAACCTAGACCTCCCCCACTGCAATTTGAGACCATTGCTCCTTGTTCTGTCATCTGCTACCACTGAGAAGAGCCTAGCTCCATCCTTTGGAACCCCCTTTCAGGTAGTTGAAGGCGGCTATCACATCCTCACTCACTCTTCTCTTCCACAGGTTAAATAAGCCCAGTTTCCTCAGCCTCTCCTCGTAAGTCATGTGCCCCAGCCCCCTAATCATTTTTGTTGCCCTCCGCTGGACTCTCTCAAATTTGTCCTCATCCTTTCTGTAGTGGTGGGCCCAAAACTGGACACAATAGTCCAGATGTAGCCTCACTACTGCAGGATAGAGGGGAATAATCAATTCCCTTGATCTGCTGGCAATGCTCCTACTAATGCAGCCCAATATGCTGTTAGCCTTCTTGGCAACAAGGGCACACTGTTGACTTATATCCAGCTTCTTGTCCACTGTAATCCCCGGATCCTTTTCTGCAAAAGTATTGCTTAGCCACTCAGTCCCCAGCCTGTAGTGGAGCATGGGATTCTTCCGTCCTAACTGCAGGACTCTGCACTTGTCCTTGTTGAACCTCATCAGATTTATTTTAGCCCAATCCTCCAATCTGTCTAAGTCACTCTGAACCCTATCCCTACACTCCAGGGTATCTACCACTCCTCCCAGCTTAGTGAAAACTTGCTGAGGGTGCAATTCATCCCATCATCCAGATAATTAATAAAGATGTTGAACAAAAAGAATCCCAGGACAGATCCCTGGGACATTCCAATTGATACTGGCTGCCAACTAGACATTAAGCCATCGATAGCTATCCATGGAGCCCAACAATCTAGCCAAATTTCTATCCCCCTTATAGCCCATTCATCCAATCTATACTTCTTTAACTTGCTGGCAAGAATACTGTGGGAGACCGTATCAAAAGCTTTGTTAAAGTCAAGATATATTACGGTCACAGTTCTCCAGCCGAAGCCTCACCAATGCCGAGTAGAGTAAGACAATTACCTCCCATGTCTTACATACAACAATCCTGTTAACATGTTCAAGAATATTAGTCTTTTTTTGCAACTGCACCACATTCTTGACTCATTAAATTTGTAATTCACTATATCACCAAGATCCTTTTCTGCAGTACTCCTGCCTAGCCAGTTATTCCTCAATTTGTATCTATGCATTTGGTTTTTTTTCCTTTCTAAGTATAGTACTCTGTGCTAGTCTATATTGTATTTCATCTTCTTGATTTCATACCAATTCTCCAATTTTTCAAGGTCCTTTTGAATTAGAATCCTTTTGAATAGCACCGGATTCAGGACAAACTCCTCAGGACCCTACTAGATAAGTCCCCCAAATTTGTCATTGAACCATTGATAACTACTCTTTGAGAGGTAACAAAGTCCTGTGGCACCTTAAAGACTAACTATAAAGTTTTGAAGCATAAGCTTTCGTGGGCTAGTATTAGCTCACGAAAGCTTATGCTTCAAAACTTTATAGTTAGTCTTTAAGGTGCCACAGGACTTTGTTACCTCTGCTATTCCAGACTAACACGGCTACCTCTCTTACTCTTTGAGAATGTTCTTTCAACCAGTTGTGTACCCACAATATAATAATTTCATCTAGACCACATTTTCTTAATTTTCTCATGAGTATGCCATGTGGGACTGTGTCAGAAGCCTTCCTAAAATCAAGATATATCACATCTACAGTTTCCCCACTATCCAGTAAGCCAATAACTCTGCCAGAGAAGGAAATTAGGTTGGTTTGGCATGATTTGTCCTTGATAAATCAGTGCTGGCTATTCCTTATAACTCTCTTATCCTCTCTGTGCTTACAAATTGATTGTTTAATAATTTGTTCCAGTAGTTTTTCAAGTATCAAAGTTAGGTTGACTTGTCTATAATTCCCTGGGTCCTCTATGTTTCCTTTTTTAAAGATAGGTTCTGTGTTTGCCCTTCACCAGTCATTGGGGCCCTCACCCATCCTCTGAGTTTTCAGAGATAATAACTAATAATTCTGAGATTGCTTCAACTAGTTCCTTTAGTATCCTAGGATGAATTTCATCAGGCCCTGCTGACTTTAATGGATCTAATTTATTTACACGTTCTTTAACCTGCTCTTTCCCTATTCTGGCTTCTGTTCATTCTCCCTTGTTGTTACTATTAATTGTGTTAAGTATCTGGTTACAATTAACCCTTTTAGTGATGACTGAAGCAATATAGGCATTAAAAACCTGTCTTCTTGACATTGGCCGTTGTTAGCTCTGTTTCCCAGCTAAGTATAGAATCATAGAATATAAGGGTTGGAAGGGACCTCTGGAGGTCATCTAGTCCAATCAGGGCCGGTGACAGGGGGGTACTACGGGTACAGCTGTACCAGGCCCCCCGACTTTAGGGGGCCCCCGGTACACAGCTGTACCCGTTGTCGTCCCCCCTTGTCGCCGGACCTGGAGAGCGGGGAAGGGGTGGGGAGGTGGTGCGGTTCTCCCCCGGACAAGTGCGCCTGGCCCCGGCAGGAGCTGTGAGCCCAGCCGGCGGCAGCAGCGCTGTCCGGGGGGGGGGGGGGGGGAGAGAAAGGGCGGCTCACGCCACTCTCGCTCCCGCTGCCACCAGCTATCAGCTGGCGGGGGGGGGGGGGAGCGCCAGCTGGGCTGGGCTGGGGGGGGGGCTATCAGAATAGGGGGCCCCCAAATTTCTGTCGCCAGCCCTGAGTCCAATCCCCTGCTCAAAGCAGGATCAATCCCCAACTAAATCATCCCAGATCCCCAGCTAAATCATCCGAGAGGACCTACACTTTCCTTCATCTTTCTCTTGCTCATAATGTATTTATAGAACCTTTTCTTATTGCTTTATGTCCCTTTCTAGTTGCAACACTTTGTGTCTTAACCTTTCTGATTTTGTCCCTACATGCTTGTGTTATTCTTTTGTACTTCTCCTTATCAATTTGTCCAAAGCATCTTGATGAATTTGGCAAACATGAGTGCTTTCACCCTCACAACATTTTGTGCATTGTAAAATAATACAGAAATGTAGTTGCCACTGTTTTTGAGACAAATGATCATGGAGGTATTGTTAGCAAAGTTCCGTGTATAAACTCATCAATAATGCCATAACATAGACTCAAAAGCCCAGACCCCCAAAGATATTTATCCGCCTAACATCCAGTGAAATCAGTGGCAGTTAGGACCCGAAATACGTTTGAAGATCTGGGGCAAAATGGCTAAAATGTATATACACATCTCAGTCCTGCAGTCTTTACTTGAGCAATATTCCCACTGACTTCAGTGGGGGTTCTAGTAATAAATATCCTACAGGAATAGCCGTCAGTCTGTCCAAATAGTTCTTGATTCATAAGGAGAACTTGCTGTGTGGGCAAACCCTATAAAGGTGTATTGGTATCGCCCCAAGACAATTCACATTGTTGCCGAACATGGGGAAATATTTCATTGTCTCACTGATTATGACCTTGTGTAGGAAATGCAGAGGTCTGATTTACTGATAAATAAGTACTATTCCTTTGTGTTCTGAGAGAGGGGATTAAACAATGTACCACGGGAGAGAAGTGACACGTCAAAACGTGCTGTTTCGGCTGAATCGGACAGTGCTGCTCAGAGCTGAGCTACTTGTCTCTCCTTCCCCAGCTGCAGCAGCTGTCACTTAAGAAAAGATGCTGCCTGCTGGGTCTAAAGTTAATTTATGCTCTTGCAGGAAAAGAGGAGGAACATGAACTTCAATGTGCTAAAAATGGAGGCACAGCTTCAAAAAGTAACCTAAAAATAAAGATTTTTGGGTTTGAGCCACCAACCAACCCTTAAGGTAGAATCACTTATCCTCTCTCTTCAGTGGAACCATCCCCATCCTAGTACAAAAAATATTTCTATCCATGCCCATTCTAGTACAAAAATGTAGGTGTACAAGGATACAGCAGAAAGACTATTTAGTCTTAAGAAACTACCCATCAAGGCAGTAAAATTGCATTCTCTAGTGAAGTTGGACATTACTAGGTAAATTGGATCCTTAGAATCCTTGGAGACATTTTGGGTCGCCATTTAAGGAGGTTGTCTAATTCAAGTGTATGTAGTGTGTAATATTAAGTGTGTAATTCAAGTGTATGTAGTGTGTAATATTAAGTGTGTAATTCAAGTGTATGTAGTGTATAATATTAAGTGTGTACTTGGGCAAGCTAGGTTCAATTCTTGCTTCTGTTACGGACTTGTATGTGATCTTGAGCAAGTCACTTAATTTCTCTGTGCCATGGTTCCCATTTGTAAAATGGGGACAACACAGAAGTACTGTGACAATAAATCCATAAATACTAGTGAGCTGCTCAGATACTATGATGATTGAGGGTAAAAGTACCTAGATTAATAAGAGTTGGGTTTGCCAGGAGAGACAGCACTTATTAACTACTTGAGGATTCAACACAGTTTGACTCTGCTAAGATTTCTGGAATGCTCTAGCTCACCCTGGGCAGGCTCACACTTATATCAGCACAGTCATGCCCATGTTAACAGTAGATAATCTTATTTGTACAGCCTGACAATCTGCTGGGGTTCCCAGAATTGTGAGCTACTGTGTTACCCCTCTCAGTTTCATCAAGTGTCTCTTCCGGTCTCTTCCAGTCCAAACCTGGACTTACAGGTCAGAAACAGAGAACCTCAACTCCCGAGTTCCCCAGAGATGTCTTCCTAATGTGCCCAGCTCCCTTACTGAAGACTCACAGAAGTGATTAAGCTCCTTTAAAGAGACAATACATTGCAGTCTGTTATCTTAACTAGTGTTAACAAACCTTACCGTTCAATCAGTGCACTGAATTGGTTTGTAGTAAAAGCAAAACAAGTTTATTTAACAAAAGAATGTAGGATTAAGTGATCCCAAGTATAAGGAATAAAAGGTTGCAAGCAAACATACAATTCTAAACCTAAAATCTGATTTAACAAATTAGACTCTCTTGTTCAAAGAAGTCTTTCTCCCCAAGTTTCTTTCCAGACTCTCCGGCTAGACGCTTCAGAGAGCTTAAAGTACTCGGTTCCATTGTCTCTTCAGATGAAGGATGCCAGACCAACTTTTTTTTCTCACTCTCCTTGTTTCTTCCCAAATTTTGTTGACTCTGCTTCAAGAGACAGGAAAACTTCCTGGAGGTGTTGTCTCCTTCCCCGATTGAGATTGTTAAATTGTCCTCTTTCCCCACTTGCTCTCCAGAAGTCTTTGTTTACTTTGCAAATGTGCTTTTCTTTAGCTGTTGGTCATACCTGCTTAATTCATATTGAAGACACATTTAAGCTGGTGGAACCACATATTGATGCCAAATATATTTGAAGAACATATTTCCAGCACTTATTTAGAAAGTCCTTTTGTGAATTTATAATACATACACCATGCAAGAATATTAATGATCAGTGAGTTGTTACTTTTTCAATGAGATATTATGTGCCACCTTTGGGGCATAATTCATGATAGTGTGTGAGATGTAGTATGCAACTCCCCCCTGGCAGGTGTCCACAGACAGTGGTGGGGTAGTGGTGGCATTCCCCCCTCCCCCATAATTGCATGCAGTTCACAGTAGAAGCGGCATGTATGGGGCTGTGACCCAACGCGCCCATTTGTCTCCCTGCCTTTTTGGTAGGCTTGTCTGAGCTCCTTGATTTTCACACTACACTGCTCTGTGTCCCTGGAGTAGCCTCTTTCCATTATGGCCCTGGAAACTTTAGTGTACGTATTTGTATTTTTTTTTTAACATAGTTCTGCCATAACAGACTTGTCTCCCTATACTATGATGAGATCCAGTACCTCCTGTTCGGACCATGCTGAAGCTCCTCTGCGAATCCCGGACTGCATAGTCGCCTGTGATGGCAGACTCTGCATGGTCACCTATGCTGATGAGCTCACCATGCTGGCCAAACAGGAAATGAAATTCAAAAGTTCCCAGGGCTTTTACTGCCTACCTGGCTACTGCATCAGAGTTGAAAGTGTTGTTGTAGTGGGGCAGCCGCCCCCCTCCCGCAGAAAGTGGCTTAAAACAGCCCTGGGAAGGGCTGTGACTGGGGGCAAGCAGCTCCCAGGCTGAGTAGGGAAAATCTGGGCTGATTGGGAAGCGGGCTCATCTGGGAGGCCATGCCCCAAACAGACCAGGCCCTTATAAAGGGCTGAGAGGCAGGGGCCTGAAGGAGAGTCTCCTCTGTCTGCAGAGGTGGATGGGCCTGGCTGCTAGGAGCTTGAGTAGGTACCTAGAGTGAAGCAGGCCTGGGGGAAGGCAAGGGGAGCTGGGGAAGCTCTGGTCTGGAAACTCCCAGGCTGCAGGGCCTAGGGGAAGGCCCAACAAAGGGTACTGGTGTTGCAGGGGGCAGCCCATAGCTCTAGAGGCAGAGGCAGCAGGCCAAACCCCCCTTGTCTGTGATGAATGGCAATGATACTGCAGTCTGCCCCAGAGAACGGGGGCAAGTGGTAACTAGCAGTTGCCTAGACTGAGGCAAGGTGGGGACCCAGGTGGGGGTTCCCCAGGGAGGGGAGACCCTAAGACTTGAGGAGGTACTGCAGGGGTGCCGCACCCAAGGGAAGAGGGCACCAGGGTCCAGGGAGGGACTTGGGGCCAGCAGTGAGCAGGACATTGACCTGCAGAGGTTGCTCCGGTGGCTGGGTGAGCTAATTCCCGGATGGACCAGCAGGAGGTGCCGCAGGGCGAGTCGCCGCCCTGCTACAGTTGTCCAGAGCGGTCACAATGGAGCATTCTGGGATAGCTCCCGGAGGCCAAGAATGTCAAATTGCATTCACAGTACCTCTAATCTGGAACTGTGATGTTGATTTTAGTGCTACTCCATTTGCCGAAGTGGAGCACAGAAACTGGCTTTAAGAGCCCTTTAAAGTGACAAAAGAAGATTGGTCATGTGGACGGAATCAGTTTTAATTTGAATTAACTCAGCTAATTCCAAAATAATCGCATACTGTAGACCAGGCCTCGGCCCTATAGTGGAATGGTGGACACTGATTCACCTAGTCCAGGGGTGGCCAACCTGAGTCTGAAAAGGAGCCAGAATTTACCAATGTACATTGCCAAAGAGCCACAGTAATATGTCAGCAGCCCCCAATCAGTCCCCCCCACACTCCCAGTGCCTCCTGCCCACCGGCAATTTCCTCCCCTCCCCACACCTCCTGATCAGCTGTTTTGTGACATGCAGGAGGCTCTGGGGCAGGGGGAGGAGTGAGGACATGGCAGGCTCAGGGGAGGGGGTGGGAATGGGTGAAGTGGGGGCAGGGCCTGTGGCAGAGCCAGGAGTTGAGCAGTGAGTATCCCCTGGCACATTGGAAAGTTGGCACCTCTAGCTCCAGTCCTGGAGTCGGTGCCTAAACAAGGAGACGTATATTAATCTCCGAAGAGGTGGCTCCAGAGCCATAGGTTGGCCACCCCTGACCTAGTCTGTACACCAAATCACACTTACTCCTAAGTATTTAATATGTTCAGTTACTATTGGCTGGAAAGCCTTGTGACAGACTGGCAATATCCGGAACAACCCTTATGGGATTAAGATAAACTACTGAATTAAGTTAAACCTCATCAAATCAGAGTTAATACCTGTGGGGTACATTGTATGCAAATGCAATTGTGTATGTGGTTTTACGGCATTGTATGTACCTTCTGTAGTAGGGAGGGGGTTACTCATGTGCTTCCTCCATTATCAGCTCTTTGAAGCCATTCCCCTGGATAGATCCAACTATATTAGATCAAACTGGATTCTCAAGGGACAAACAGACAAAGAAAGGATTTTTGGATAAGTAGCCTGGTTTTAAACTGACTTGCAACCTTCTTCCTGTTCCAGCCAATGGACAGGACCTCTGGTCTACAGAGGTCCCAGTTCTTAGGGCAAGGGTAGAAGGACAGGACCTATTGAGGCCTTGTAAGATTGAATTCTTGTTTTGAACTGAAGATTTGGTTGAATTGGCCTCATTAGCACTGACCTCCCACTTGGTAAAGCAACTCCCATCTTTTCATGTGCTGTAATACTTACTGTATTTAGCCCAGGAAAGCTTAGGCCCAAATACATTTGTTAGTCTCTAAGGGGCCACAAGGACTCCTTGTTGTTTTTTGCTGATACACACTAACACAGCTACCACTCTGAATCCTTTGATGAGTTTATAACCACAAGGAATCCCCTTGGGAGGAGTTGCTGAAGGACTTATCCTGCCAGAACCCATGTTAGAGTGAACTCTGGTGAGCTTATTAACCTGTGTGCAGATTATTTTATTGTTTTTAATGTAATTTCTTGATAATGCTTTTTACCTTAAGAATAAAGTAGACTTGCATAGGAAGTGCTGAATGGTACTTTAGAACTGTAGGAATTACACCTGCTAACCATCTCTAAAGAGAAAGCAAGCAGGTTCTGCTTGGGCAGCAGATCTCTGCTGGGGATGACACAGGGTGGGCAGGGAACCCTGTAGTCTGGAAATACCCCATTCAGAAGGGAGTGGGATGGGTGTATCCACCTAGGAAAGGCTACAGCAAGAGATCTGGAAGCCTGAGAGTAGATGTCCTTGCTGGACCACTGAGGAGAAATACAAGTGCAGTTGCCTGAATCATGACAAGCCCTGTTTAATTTATGCCCTGGGTGAATGTGAAGGTGATGTCAGTGAGGAGGATATCAATGTTTATTGAATCATGTTGCCTTTTAACCTGCAATTTCTATTTATTGGGTTATCTTGTGTAGGAGATAGGGGACCTTTCTAAGGTATTAGTTCTCAGGGCTTTGACACCAGCATTGCTATGACATACTTACAAACATATCTATTTTATTAGGTGCCCTAAAGTCTTCCAGTGCCTGACTCTAGCCACTGTAATTCAATGTAATAAATATCATTTTACTGGAGACTGACAGGACAAATCTAAAACTCAGTGCTTGCCGCTACCCAGAATGCTTTGGGAAGTTTTTTGCAATGTGCTGGTGTGTGGGCTCTGGGAACAAAGCTGAAAATTGTACGCTGCCTCTACTGATGCACTGAGTTCTCATCTGCAGTCTGCACTTACAGAAATAGGGGAGTTCAAAACAAGCCTCTGCACCCCCTGTTCTAGTCCACATGCCCGAGCCTCCGGATTCAGCCTGCTACTTGGTTAGCAGCATTAAGAAGTCTGTCTTCCTGGCTGAACAGAAAAAGGATTCTCAGTCAGCAGGACTAAAATCTAAAACTCAGCTTGAGTTGTATATAAATAGCATGAAACATAGTACTAGAAAATAAGCCCTGTTCATTTGATAAGGGTTAATGGCTGGTAGATTAGACCCATCTGCAGGGAACAGTAAAAGCTCACTCCTGCAGTTCTTACCTTTGTAAGTGGGCTAAATGACTGATTTAACTGGGGCTACTCACATGAGTAAACGTTGCCGGATCAACACCAAGAGTTGAAATCATAAAACCCATGAGGCTATAACAGTAAAAACTAGCCACCTGTAGCCCATTTTACAGCACTTACTAAGAAATGAACATAGTGAAACCGTCAGGAAAGGAAACTTTGGCAATGCTGAGTTGGCAACAGGTTGGAGTTTGACAAACCAGCGGTAGCCGTGCAGTGAAAACTATGCCCGGTCTGGATTGGATTACCCAGTAGCCACCAGGAAGATCAGCAGGTCTGTCACACTGGACTTTCCAGGAGACTGAGGCCCCAAAGATATAACTGGTGGTTGTTTAATTACTTTCAGTTGAACCTCTGAGTCAGATCTGCATTATCATTAAACAAAAAAACTGAGCTTCCATGCCAGCATTTTCTAAACTAGCTTAGAAGTCTTTAGCACTGTTTGTCTGAGGCTGGCGGTGTCTGGGACAGGCAGGGCAGAAGAGTACAGATCAGAAGGAATGTCGATCATTGGCATGCTCAGCAATACCAGCCGGGAATGAAAAGTGCATGTTAATTCTGCAAAGGGAGTGCAGACCAAAAGCAAATTTCCCCCCAATACCCAGTGGACTTTGTGCCTGCAGTGAACGTGACCAGTGTCTGAGTTGCAAAAATTAAGGCCCTCTGTTGTTTGCTTCAGTCTGGTGTCTCTAAGGATCTGTGCCGAGGCTTCTAGTCACAATCACTCCGGCTGTCCTTAGTTGGAAAGGAAAGGTCCTGTTCTTAGCAGGCACAAAAATGTAACACAGGGCCAGCACTCTGATTACCTTGTATTGTGATTGTGTGCCATCAAAAACTAAGGGGGTTTATTCAGGATCACTGCTTGGATAGGAAGACTTCCAAGAACCATCTCTGTGGTGTCTGTGATTTGGTCGGTGGCATTCTTCCTTCCGATTCCATGGACCAGCATGGTCCTAGAGAGGTGTCTCTCAGATGAGAGGTAACACCAATATCTTGACACATATGTTCATGTGGGGCCATCCTTCCAAATTCTCAGCACTCAGAACTGGGGCCAGGTTTTTCAAAAGAGCTCAGTGTGCGGCAGCTCTGATTGTGACACTTATGGCCACATGACCAGAGTTTGGCACCCAATATTTCGAGGGTTTTTTCTTTGGAAACTCTGACCCTAAATGTAAAGAATAGGGTGGTTAACCTCAGTGTCCTAGCTTCAAAACGGGGTTATGAACATTCACCCAAGTGCTTTAATTCCCTCTCCACTTTCAATTGGTGTCAGGGGCTGGTTTACATCTGCATTTCTCCGGTTTTATGACACTAACTCTGACTTCCAGGAGAATTACCAGCATAAAATTAGAATAATGCAGTGGTGCAGCAGATGAACCTGTCTTCCCATCATGCCCTGCATTATGATCCTGTGACCATACAAATCAATGGAAAGACTCTGACTTGGGCTTTGTATCGGGACCCCCCACAGCATGCTGTGTCCTGTTGAATAGCTGCTGTATTTTGTTAATGCCATAAAACATCCACTGCTTTTCTTTGAAAAGGATGATCCTGATAAATCTGCATTAGCAAACATCTGTGAAGCATTTTCACATTCTCAAATTAACGGTGATAGAGACAGGAAAGGATGTTTCGTCTTTACGCTCCCCCTCCAAAGTGTTCACTGAGCTGAGTGCATTTCAGTGTTATTAAATAGCACGTCCCTATTTCCCCTTCCTCCCTCCCACAACCAGAATGTCTTTACAAATCTCTCTCAACTGGGGGTCTCCATGCCGTGCTATTGTTATACTGTAGCTATGGGGTCGGGAGAGTTCACCTTAGCAAAGTGACATAAAGTCATGGTGGCAGAAATAAAGAAGTTTCATTTTCTTGCAAACGGGTGAAAAGACAAAAATTGTTGCTTTCCCTGTCTAGAAAGATGCTCATGCCCTGGCATTCTAACCAGGCTTTTATTTCTGTAAGGGATAAACTCTTTTCCCTTGGAGGAGCACAACCAGGGCTTCTCTGATTTTCTTTCTGTCTGTTCAGAGACGTACAGAAGCAAGAGGGCTCAATCCTGCAAATCCTCGTATGAGTGAGCTGAACTCTCAAAAACAGGCCTGTTGACTTTGCAGAGGCAACTTGGGTAAAGCTTGCAGCCTTGGCCCCTTATTTTGTTGTTCTAGTTGAGATTTAACTCTTTATTGAACAGGTAGAATCAGCACAGTACTCTGGGGTTGGAATGGAGATCTCTTTGCCTGGTGCATCTTAATTGGCGTCAGGTTTATTTCACCTGACAAGCAATTTCCCTTTTCTGAAGCCTTTTCTGAATTAGAAGTGGGCCCAAATAAAGACGCCAGATGCAGCCACATCTGGATCTGAGCTTTGTGGCTGACACCCATCTCTAATCTGAATTTTTATGAGGCTTCTTCTTTACAAACCCTTCAATCATTTCTTAGCTCCCCCATTCCCCTGGAAACCTCCAATTGCTACTTTGCTTTTCTCTCCTCTCCAGCACATCGATAAACCCTGTCTACCTCCTCCCCTTTCCACAAACCTTCAGAAGCAGCTGGGTTGCAAGCAGCTATTGAAGTTTCCCATCATGGGGCCCATCAGTTCTGCCAGTGGCTCGGAGGGTGGGGGGGGGGGGCTCTGATGCCGCTTACTTCAAATCCCACTTGCTGTGGGGGTTATGTACCCCAGAGCACACTGTGCATCCCAGAGCGAGTATGATTGGAATTGGCCAACAACCAGAGTCCAACAGAGATGCCGCTGGCTCCTATAACGGAAGCAACAAAGATGGATGAGGTGACAGCATAGGAAGTGGAGGAGGGAGAGAGATGGTGAATTGGAGTTCACTGGTTGGGAAAAATAGTCAGTCTCTATTGGTTGGATGGTCCTTACATATTACATTATCCAAATTGTTTCATTGAACCCTTCTCCAAACATCCTGACATATATTCCATAGCAAACTATTGCCAGTGCAGCTTCCAGGAAGATCAAAGTTGTTTAAAAGTATTGTCCAGGCAAGCCTGCCGGAGGAACTCCGCCTGGGTAAGATTAAGAAGTGATCTTTGTTTTGCTTCCTGTTTTTCCGGGGAATTGTCTGTATTTAGTTAGCTAGAATCAAACAACTTTCTTTCCTGCTTTAAAAGGTGTTTCCAGCTGAGGAAGGGCCTTTGAACAGAGGCAACACCACTGACATATACCAGGCTTAGGCGGAACAAGGGAGTTACTGGAGGCATTATGAAAAGTCGAGTGGTGAGCTGTGGGACTTACAGTTAGAAACAAAAGAAGATCAGAAATTGCTTTAAAAATGATTTTTTTAAAATGAATTCAGTATTCTTGTACTAGCTCTTCATGGCTGTTTCTTCTGCACTATAGAACCATTGCATAATGTATGATTGCTCATTATGGACCACATCCTCAGCTGGTCTAAATCAGCATCATCCGAATGACTTCATTTACACTAGCTGAAGATCTGGCCCTGTATACTATTCTATAACTTGTAGAGAAGGACAGAAGCCACAGAACTGGGCCCTAGATTCAAACTTCCTCGTCGTCTGGGGGTGTTGGGATCTGGAGTTCTATTTCTCTAATCATTTGGTAGGACTGGGAAAGTAGCCCTGAGTCGTAGATGGGTCTAGAGAGGGGGGAGAACTACTCAACAAAGGAGCAGGAGCTGAATTCAGGTGCTTCTGCTGAAAGGAAGCACAATATACAAATGGCTTCACTGAAGCCATTTGGAAATGATGCTGAGTTTGAAATGTACCATAATGTTTGGTGGGGATAAAAGCAGAGATGGAAATAGGAGTTCAGTGGAGATCTGAGTTCTACTCTCAGCTCTGCCTGGCCAAGTCACATGAGCTCTCTGCCTCTGTTTCCCATCACACCCTCTGCTCTTCCAGATTTACTACAAATGTGTAAACTTCTAGCACAATGAGGCCTCAGCCTTGGGCACGGTTTCTAGGGGCAACTCTGATAAAAATAAAAAACATTTGGAAGAAGTACTTGGGTTTGTTCTGCAGTGATTCCTCTACATATCCTATCCCTCCCCTGACATGCTTTCTTCCCTGGGGAGTGTCTGTGCTTCCCAATTGCCAGTCACTTCATCTGTGTTTGGAAAGCACCTAACTCATTTTCAGGGTTATAGCAATGAGAATACAGCAATCTTATGCATGTGAAAGAGAATATATTGGGTGATTTACATATTTTTTTTATCCCAAATGCATGCAAACTTAATTTTTCTTTAAGATATCCTGCTTGAAATTGGTCAAATATCACTTAATGAATAATATTCAAAAACATATTTGAAAAATGTTTCCATTTGTTGGATAATTTGTTCTGTGATTTTTATTTAATCATCTCTGCTCACTTCTTTTATTAACTTTATATATTTAATCAAATTTTGGCATGAATTTTCTAGCATGTTTGCCGGGGACTAAGCAGGCTCATGTCTCTGTCCTCAAAACCCTAAACCAAACTAACCAGGACCTTGTCACTGCACAACATGAAATACTTAACACCTTTGACTTTCTGGGCCCACTTATTCCATTGAAATGAACACAACATAACTCCTTAGAAGCTTGAAGTTTGTGTGGTTTCCTTGCTAGTTCTTGTGGACTCTGTGACGTGTATCCACCTCTATTGTGTTTTTTTTATGGAGGGTGGCTGGCAGGGATTTTTATTTAAAGCAGTGAAACATTTGTAGAGAAATAAAACTTTAAAGAAAAAACATGCATGTTGCAAACAGGTATTGGGGAAGAGATCAAAGTTAGGGCTCAGCAACCTTGATAGTGCCACTTTAAAGGTGTGTTACCTAATGTCTATCGACACGGTATCTGCACAAACTGACGCTGGTGTGCCGAGATTAAGATTAGCATCTACTTGCTTCAACCTGCGAGTAGCAGTAAAAAATGCTGGCTAATCACAAGCGGATTAATGGCCTCGCTGCACTATTGTGAACTGGAATTTCTCTTGAAAGTTACAATTGCACAAGAATGGTTCCATTGATTCTTATCATGTTTTTCAGCAGCCCCGAGCTATTTGTCTTGCGTTTGGCACATCAGTAAGCAGGTCGCCTGCTTTGGCTAAAAAATGGATAGTTGAGAGTAATTTTTTTTCACAGAGCAATAACACTAAGCGATTAGTTAGATCTCAGAATTAATCAGACCAGACCACTGCTTTTATGGAAGGTCTCCCTGGAGCACCTAGAACAGGGGTAGGCAACCTATGGCATGGATGCCAAAGGCGGCACTTGAGCTGATTTTCAGTGGCACTCACACTGCCCGGGTCCTGACCACTGATCTGGGGAGCTCTGCATTTTAATTTAATTTTAAATGAAGCTTCTTCAACATTTTAAAAAGCTTATTTACTTTACATACAAAAATAGTTTAGTTATCTATTATAGACTTATAGAAAGAGACATCTAAATGTATTACTGGCACGTGGAACCTTAAATGAGAGTGAATAAATGAAGACTCGGCACACCACTTCTGAAAGGTTGCTGACCCCTGACCTAGAACATGTGGAAAGTGGGGTTAGTGATTCAGTAGGAAGAACCCTTTCCTTGGAATAAGGACATGGCTAGTGCCCTAGAATGGTGTCTGCATATTTCTTGTCTCAAGGCACCATTTTCCAGTTGCTAGACCATAGACATTAGAGCCAGAAGGGACCATTAGATCATCTAGTCTGATCTTCTGTATAACACAGGCTAGAGAATTTCATATAAATACCACTGTATTTAGCCCCTTAGCTTGTATTGGACTAAATGGATTCACCAAGGACAAGTCATGCCTGACCAACCCGATTGCATTCTGCGATGGGATAACTGGCTCTGTGGCTATGGGGAAAGCCGTGGACATGATATATCTTGACTTTAGCATAGATTTTGATACAGTATACTTGCCAGCAGGTTAAAAGAGTATGGATTGGATAAATGGACTATAAGGTGGATAGAAAACTGGCTAGATTGTCAGGCTCAACGGGTAGTGATCGATGGCTCAATGTGTAGCTGACAGCCGGTATCGAGCAGAGTGCCCTGCGGTCAGTTCTGGGGCCGGTTTTGTTCAACATGTTTATTAATGATCTGGATGATGGGATGGATTGCACCCTCAGCAAGTTCGCAGATGACACTAAGATGTGGGGAGAGGTAGATACACTGGAGGGTAGGGATAGGGTCCAGAATGACCTAGACAAATTGGAGGATTGGGCTAAAAGAAATCTGATGAGTTTCAACAAGGACAAGTGCAGAGTCCTACACTTAGAATGGAAAAATCCCATGAACCGCTACAGGCTGGGGACCAAATGGCTAATGAGTAGTTCTTCAGAAAAGGACCTGGGGATTACAGTGGATGAGAAGCTGGATATGAGTCCTTGTTGCCAAGAAGGCTAACGACATATTGGGCTGTATTGGTAGGGGAATTGCCAGCAGATTGAGGGACATGATTATTCCCCTCTATTCGATACTGATGAGGCCACATCTCGAGTATTGTGTTCATTAGAGATCCCACTTTTCCGTAAGAATATGGCTAGAACATAGTAGCTATCAATTTAACTGCA
The DNA here is from genome assembly GCA_032164245.1 of Sternotherus odoratus. Classification (NCBI taxonomy): domain Eukaryota; kingdom Metazoa; phylum Chordata; order Testudines; family Kinosternidae; genus Sternotherus; species Sternotherus odoratus. The sequence goes on along the minus strand of JAVMKO010000002.1, from coordinate 16,935,165 downwards.
TCCTAGGTAATTAAATTCCATTTGCCTAAATTTCCCCAAGGCATCAGATGAAAAGGTGATTTTCTGCACTTCTAAAATCCTGTTGCATGACATTGTTGTAGCATCACTTTAATGCTCTAGTCAAAAGCCCTGGACTCTACAATGTATGAGGGTGATCCCTGTATGTGGACAGTTTAAAAAGCACTTGGAAACTTTATGGATGAAAGACACTTTGGGGCACACAAAGCAACCTAATCTCTGAGAGAAATTTTCAGAGGACAATGAAAATATGTAATTTTGTTGCATCTCCTGTGCTAGATCAACTCCAGATGGGGCTTATTTATTATTTATCCATCAGTATCTTATTTATTTGGATAGCAGTACCACTTAGAAGCCTTCATCATGAACCAGAACCCGATTGTGCTAGGCATTGTACAAACACAGAACAAAATGAAAGTTTTAAGATTTTATTCTCCTGCCCATTGCTGCAATATCTGAGATACTTTATTAACCAAGGAGTAAGATTCCTTGTGTACCTCGTAGAACTTTCAGCTCTTCTCCATTCTCTGGTTACAGGAAATTCTGTATTTCAACAATAATAACCATCAATAAAATAATTGCCCAATGTATTGTCCAGAATCAAAGATGAAGGGGAGTTATCAAGAACTGTAGAGTTGGAACAAGACCGACTAAGGGTTTGGTTTGTATGGAGTTGCATACATGATGATCTGACTGCTATGCTGATCCCTTTAGTTCTTGTGAGCTAGATAAGGTATTGATGTGGACCAGAACCCAGAGCAGAGCCCTGACTCTGCAAACACTCATTTCCACGAATAAGGGTTACTCACATGAATTGTCCTATTGACATCAATGTGCCTGCACGCATGAGCCAGAGTTTTCAAAACTGAGCCCCAGTTTCTATATATACACGTTTCTTAAAACCAATAAAGGGTTTTCTCTTCTTGTTTATAGCCTCTGAGTGAGACCCACCTAGTCTGTTTTTTTGGATGAATCAGTAGGAAGCTATGCAGTGAACTGAGTCATAAAGCCTGATATCCTTTCAGAATTTGTACTTTTCTTACCTTACTTATATTTCAGTCAGCTTCTCTTGTTCCTAAAATGTCTTCAGTCGGAAACAAGCATGTAAAATGTTTGTGATTCCACTCCTACCCTTTCCCCTCTCGTTTTCATTGATTAATTCTGATTCTATCTTCTGCACCGAGGACTTTTCGTATTACAGTAGCATGGCTATTGCCAAACCCCAAGTGCTCAAAAATCATGAGGAAAAGGATGAGATTTTAAATAATTGTAACAAATATTAAATAAAGCCCATCTAGTCCAGTCTGAATACTGATGACCCCATAGCAGAATATTCGGAAGCATTCTCTATCTATCTCTAATTTTGAACACACAGCAGCTGACCTCCCAGTGACATGCTGCTTGCCATCTATCCATCTCCTCACTGGTTGTCCCCTACTAAGATGACCAGTCACCATGCCTTCCGTGATAACTGTCTCTATGTTATTTCCATGTCTACATGGAACCAAAGTCCTGTTGATTTCTGAAAGCAGAGTCTGTTCTTTCCAATAATATCCCTAACAGAAGTCTTCATCTTCTTTTCAGTCCAGGAGATATGCATAAATATTATGTAACCCTTCTGCCCATCAGAGTTGGCAGCAACAAGGGCCGGGTTCAGTATCTAGGGGTTCCATTCTAAGGACACAATACAAAACCGGCCCGAGCCCCCACCCAGTGACCTGGGACAACCATATACCACCCTTCTGGCCGCCTCTAAGAGGCAATACTTCCCCTCTCGCAAGCACAGAGTCTGAGTGTACCAAAACCCTTTTAATGACAGAGAGAAACACTGTGGCATATTATTGGGTAAATACCACAAACAAAAGTCACAAACCAAACCATGAACCAGAATCCCCCCTCACACACACACACGCCAAGGGGCAGTGTCCTTTCCCTTGGGTTCTTGAGTCCCACAAGCCCCAAAGTCCCCCAAAGTCCCAAAAGTCCAATAGCCCCAGCAGAGTTCAAAAGTTCATAGCAGAGTTGTACCTCCCCACCGAGGTGGGGGGGGGCAGGTTATGGGGCACCTTACGTGGTCAGAGGCCAACTGTCCCGCCTCTCCAGTCATGCTGCAGTCCTCACCATGGGACGTTGGTCAGAGGCCAACTGCCCCGCCTCTCCAGTCATGCTGGTCGCTCCGCTAGCCACCCTGCTAGCCGACACAGGAACTGCTCTTTCAGCGGCTCGACTCTGCTCTGCCAGCTGTCTCAGGAACTGGTCCACTAGCCGGCACAGGAACTGCTCTGCCAGCTGTCTCAGGAACTGGTCCACTAGCCGGCACAGGAACTGCTCTGCCACCTGTCTCAGGAACTGGTCCACTAGCCGGCACAGGGACTGCTCTGCCAGCTGTCTCAGGAACTGGTCCACTAGCCGGCACAGGGACTGCTCTGCCAGCTGTCTCAGGAACTGGTCCACTAGCCAGCACAGGGACTGCTCTACTTAGGGCCCCCCACTTAAGATAAAGCTCAGTGATTTTTTCAGCTCTTAAGTGATTTCAGCTCATAGTGTGTGTGTGTGTGTGGGGGGGGGGGGGGGCTTAGTGCAAAGGCACCACCAGACCCAAAGCAACTTCAGCTCAGTGAGCTGAAGTTAAACTCCTAATGGAAACAAAAGTCAGCTCTAACATTCCACAGGGGGGGAGCGGCCAGGTGCAATAGGCCTGTGAGGCCCTCACCACAAGGTATAGAAGCCTGTCCATAGCCTCTCTCCATTCAGTGGGTTTTGGAACCCCTGTCCCTTGTCTAGTGAGCGCTACCCAGCTGTTGGCGAGTCCCTCCAGCATGCCAAAGGCCAAATACATGTCCCAACCCCTCATTCATATAAACCGGTTAATCAACACCTTATCATTCTTGCCCCAATACTACAGAAACTGGGGGTCCCACAGTAGCCAAAGTGACCATCTGGGCTGTTAGAGTGCAGGCTAGGTGCGGTGGGTGTGTCTAAGCAAATAAGGTGTTATTTTCCAAAAGTCACTGCAATTCCTGCAACTCACCACCAGATGTCACCCATCCCGACACTGCTTACATCTAAATATGTTTTAAATATAAATAGTGGGCTCCCTTTATTTTCCTTCTGGTGTACGAATCTTGGGTTCACGTCTTCAAGCTTTTATTCTGAACCATGAGGAATACAAAGCAGTGGAACAGTGGTAAAAAAAGAAGTGGGTAAACTAACAGAAACTTAGCTTTATATTCCTCAGATGAGAATTAGGTCAGCTTCTCAACTACACTGCTGCTAGAAAGTCACTTGTTTTAAAATAAACACTGAGAATCTCATGTAATCACCTGAGTCCAGAAGCTGGGGCTTTAAAAACCCATACAATATTGTGAAACTCATAATAAAATCACAAGGTTTGCAATGCTGCGTTGCCTGTATCGTTTGCTGGTAGGCCATGTTAGAAGTGCTAGTGATAATGTAGGATTCAGGCCTCTGTTGGAACAGACAAGAATAGTTAAACTGTTACTTGGCATGGTGGGAGTATAATATATGAGCCCAGCACTTGCAGATTGCCTCAAGATCAAGCAACCAATCGGGAGGGGCAAGGGAACTTGGAGGAAAAGTATAAAACACTAAAAGGCCAAAGAAATACTGGTCCCTGACTGTAGCACAACCTCACTCCTTACCCCTCCTATGGGATACAAAAGAGGGGGTATGAAGATCCTAGACTCACAACCCTCCAAAATGGAACATGACCATAAATCGTAAGAGGTGGGTCTAGGGGTGTGAATTGCAGGTATAATTATGCCCGCTAAGGAGTGGGGCGGATGGGACACTGGGAAACAAGGCTCTGTTGCATCAGAGTTATGGACATGCTTGCTGGGAACTAACCCCAATAAACATTGCATTGCCTGCACCTAGGTCTTTTAATTTCAGTCTGTGTGACAAGAACCATGGGGGGAGAGTGAAGGAAAGCCCCCCCAACAGGCCTCGCAACTGAGAATTTGGGACTTTATCCCTGAGGCAGTCCTTGTCAATCTAGGGGGGTTGGTAGCCTCTTCAAGACTTTGGCCCTGGTGGATTTACTACAGTGGTAGGTCCTGATTCAGCAAGATACTTAAGCATATTCATAACTTCATAGACGTCAATAAGCCTATTTGTGTGAGATGTGTTTGCAAGCTCACGTACTTACAATTAGGCATATGTTTAAGGACCCTGTTGTGCTAGGGTTTTCATACCTGCCAACATTTGAATTGCTGTCCTCAAGTGTTGGGAATTTCAGAATGTACTTGGCATGCTCATCTTCTGAAAATCAGGTCCCTTCTTGGCCTCAAATTGAGCACCCTAATATCAAGGCACCTGTAGTGTATAGGAACAGGGTGAGATCCCTTTAAATAGTGTACAGCCTTGTCTTATAGAAGCCATCGGAACCCTCTTAGAGCAGCAGTGTGCAGTTGGTAGCTAGGTCTTGTATATCTGTACCTTGTTAATAAATATGGATATTTGGAATCCAGCTGTGCCAGAATGTTTCCCACAAATTCTTAATGTTGTGTGAAGCGCAAGGACACAACAGGATCCATTTTTATAAATGGGGCATTTTAAATTGTGCTTTATGTTCTGAGGCCTGTCATCCCTGACACGGCCTTGTTTCCATTGTTTTTTCAAATTTGATTTTAGTTTGGTATCAAAGCTTGATAGAAAGTATACGGAAAACAAAAATTTGGAAAATTGCATCGTTAGGAAGATAAACTGGTGTATTTTCAATGAATTACCGTTCTTCATTATCCTGAGCGTAGTGGTGACCCTTAATGTGAAATACTGTAGATGAACTGACTCATTTAAAGGAGAAACATAAGCCCAATTATCATTCAAATGTGTGTGCATCTATTAGATTGGAGCAATTTTTCTTTTGTCATAATGTAACAGAAAAATTCTATTTGCAATAGAAAATTAATTATTCTAATTATGACCTGCTACAGATATTATAATGATGTGTTATTAACATAAATTATCAAGAGGTGTTATACAGTGGAAGATTATTTAGTACATAGTCATGGTTTATCGAAAACACAGTATCTTCACTTATCATTTACCATCCTATCACTCAAAAGACATTCATTTATTTGCTGTATAACAGCGAGGAAAGAGGAGCTATCATATTCTTTTAATTTCGGATCCATTTATTCCAAATTACTGTCACTCCAAAAAAGTTATTTTGCACCTTTTCTCCCACTCCTGACTGAGCAAGATGCCAAGATCTTTTGATGGGTTCTGAACACATTCAGCTCTCATGGAAGTCATCATCTTTTGAAGGACTTGATAAAATGCCTATTGAAGTCAACAGGAATATTTCCACTGACTTGACCCTAAACTGTAATAAAAAGAATAATGAACAATCAAACAGGAAGACACTATTTGACAGGCAAGATGGAATAGTTTGAGTCATGGGAAATGAATTTTGGTTTGGACCCAAGTCAGCAAAGCATTTAATTACATATTTAAATTCAGGTTATGGATATAAACTGGCCATTAACAAGTTTGGCTTGAAATTAAACAGAGATTTCTAACCATTGGAGGGGTGAAGTTCTGTAACAGCCCTCCAAAGGAGGCAGAGGGGGCAGAAAACCTAACTGGTTTCAATACTAAGCTTGCTAAGTTTATGGAGGAGGTGGTATAACAAGACTGCCTACAATGGCATGTGGCCGATCTGCCACTGCTATCGGTAGCAGCAAATATTTCCAACTGCTGGTAATGGGACACTAGATGGGGAGGACTCTGAGTTACTACAAAGAATTATTTCCCAGGTGCCTGGCTGGTGGGTCTTGCCCACATGTTCAGGATCCATCTGATTGCCATATTTGGAATCAGGAAGGAATTTTCCCTTGGGTCAGATTGGCAGAGACCCTGGGGGTTTTCATCTTCCTCTTCAGCATGGAGCACAGGTCACTTTGCAAGTTTAAATGAGTGTAAATGGTGGATTCTCTGTAACCTGAAATATTTAATTCATGATTTGAGGACTTCAGTAACTCAGCCAGTGGTTCTGGGTCTATTACAGGAGTGGGTAGGTGAGGTTCTGTGGCCTGCAATGTGCAGGAGATCAGACTAGATGATCACGATGGTCCCTTCTGGCCTTAAAGTCTGAGTCTATGTGGTTCATGAAAAGGAATTGTACTGTGTCTCAGGAACTGGGGCCTGATCCTGTATCCATTAAAGCCCATGGAAAAACTCACATTCATGTAAATGAGAGTTGGATTAGGCCTTTGATGCAATGCATTTTACTAGTGTATGTAATATCTCAAAGCAAGCCAAGAAAAGGTAAGAGGAAGCTTCAGTTCTTGCAAAAGTTCATCAGGGATGTTAAATCAAAGGAAATGGTGCATTTGGTTATTACATTTGTACCTGTCTCAAAACATGGACTTTTTTTTACTTCAGACTGCATATAAACCAGCAGGGGCAGTACTGTGTACTCCTACAGAGCGGAAGGCAATGAATGGGTTCTGTGCGCACACAAGGAAGAGGAAGGGCACGGGTTGGTTAAACATGGTCTAAAAGTTATGTGAATTATTATAGACTATATTGTGGAAGTACCCAGAGGCTCCAATCAGAATAAATCTTCTGTTGTGCTGGGCACTAACAAGGTATAAATTACATAGATTATTATTTACTTCCTGTATTGTGGGACCTCCCCAAGTCCTGAATAAAAATCAATCCTCAATTATATTGAGAGAGAGTCTCTGAGGCAAGGTGCCAGAAGGACAAAGGTATGCATGAAATGATAGTGGAATATTCCTGGCTCATGATGACGTGTGATTCTGTTTCTTAGGTTTTTTATAGTCATAGCAATGAAAAGATTTTAAAACAAAAATCACAGCCAATGGTTTTCAAACCTTTAGTTTCTTTTAACTAAAAGCTCATAGACAAAATCCTCCAGTTTATATTGTGGACTAATGGAGTGCAAAATTTTATTTGCCAGAAATAACCCCAAAGATTGGAGAAGAAGAAACTATCTACTTGCAGATTTAAACCGTGAAATGTGTTTGTGAGAACATGCCTGGAGAAGAGCTTTGAACCAAATCCCACATTGATTCCTGGAACCAGATTCAGAACCACATTCAAAGCTCAAAACTACCTCTGCAATGGAATATGGAAGGCCAGAATCTCAGGTGGCGTAAGTCGGCATAGCTCCATCATCTGAAGATCCGGTCCAAAATCGATATTTGCTTTGCTTAGGATTTCAACCCCCCAAGTGCAGAAGTGGTTGGCTCTGAGGTTCTGGTTGTCACTTGTATAGATACTAAAGTAAGATCTACAATTCAAATCCATTATTTTGATTCTGTCAGGTATAGAAATACAAAGTTTATATCCAAATCTAGTCCTGTTTCTGCTGCTGCCAAATGATTTTACTAGGACAGCTTTATGTTACATTTCCAGCCACAATTACTTTTTTAGACCTTTCATACCTCTAAAATTAAACCTTTCCACATTCAGGCTTATATTGGAAACAATGACAGACCCTTTGCTAATGCTAGCAGATGTCTGTTATAATACTGCAAGGGAGTGATACTTTATTTTCAAAACACTGGCAGTTCTCTTTCCATTATGTATTATCAATATTTATACAGCAGTAGTGATGAGGAGCCCAGTCATGGTCCATGGCCACATTGTTCAAGGCACTGTAAAAACACAGAACAAAAACACAGTCTTGGCCCCGAAGATTAACAATCTAAGTGTAAGACAACAGGTGGATACAGACAGACAGGAGAGCACAAGGCAACAATGAGATGCTACTGCTTAAAATTAAAAGTGCTGATCTCAGCACACCAGCTGCCTGAAGGTTGTTATTCCTACTTCCAGGATCTCCCTCTTACAGTCTTTTAGTAGCATGATATTAGACATTCCTGATAATATGTAAAGTGTTCTCCAGAATTCCTCTTGCTGTTTATTTCAAGATCTCTCCCTGGACCTGAGACTCTCTTACTGAAGGGGCAGTAGACTTTGGAAAGCACACAAGGTACATAATACAATACTTATCATTGCAAAAGCAGATATTGCACAAGCTTATTTTTCAAGTCCTCCCCAAAAGTGTCGTGTCTTGAGGTCTTGGCAATTTGTGCTAAAACTATAGCTCATGTTCCAGACCAAACAAATTAAAAAAAAACCAACCTAAACCAAACCTTGTGCTAAGTGAGAGTAAAGGCTGTAAATGTGTATCAGAACGTAAGGGGGTAAAACCCTTACAAGGAAATTACAGCTTAAAAATAAATTTCAAACACTGGAAATCCAGGAAGTTCTAAGTCAGGGTAAAATGTGGTCAGGTTCCCTGCAGCTGGGGATATTTTAAATCCCTCACACCTTCATTACACTACATGTGACTTACTTTTAAATTACAGGGAACACATGCAGTCGGGGCTAGACCAAGATAGATGCATTATAAGTCTGTGCTTGGGGCCTGTGCTCCTGGAGTCATGTGATTACACTGGGATCTCAGCTTTCATTTAAAAGAAAAGTGAGTTTCTAGCCTTCGTGGCTGTGAAGAAAGGTCTGAATGTGAATGGGGCATAACCAGTACAGGGACTTCTGCAAGTCTGCAGACATCATGGAGCAGCAGAGCTGAGAACTGTGACCTGCATCATTCATCTCAATAGGGGGGTTAACTCCAAGATGCACTTCTCCTATTTCTCTGCCACCCCAAATGAGGAGCAGGGCCATGGCACAGAGGTGGAGCAGAGGGGAACCATATCACAGTGTGCCTAGAGCACTGGATTGCCTTAGTTTTATCCTGTATGCAACTTCTATCTACCATGCCTCCTCCGCATCCCAAATGCCCCAAGTTAGGTGGGAGCCCACAGGAACTGGGCCTGGATTCAGCAGGCTTACACCTTATTTTCTGCTGGGCATTTGAAGCAAAATTAAAGTCCCTTTACACCACCTGAATGACGCAAAAAGACTACAGTAGAGCAGAAAATCTGACACATGTACTGTATACAGGGTTTAATATCTGCCTAGAAACTAGATTCATGACATAACGATTCCTTCCAGCTGTATGTATGGATGCTTTAATGCCTGCATTAGACCTCACAAACATTACGTATATAGGATGCTGAAGTTTCTAAAGGACTGAGTAACTAAAAAATCTAACTTTCCCATAATTAGGCAGATACCAAAAATCACAGAGGATGACAGAATCCATCTAATGTGGAGTTTCTAGGCCACGCTCTTTGCTTGAGCTGACATTCCACAAAACTTCAGAACAATTCAGCACAAGTGAAAGCTCTAATATTTTCTGACTCCTGTCCCAGATATGCACAAAACTCCCAGAAAGTAACTTCCCCTGTGACAGTGAGCTAGATTGCTTCTCCTCGGGTCAATTTAGTGGAGGTGGGGGCACTCTGTGTGTGGAAAGAAGGCTTATAATGAAAAGCTAGCTCCTATGACTGGTTTATTGCATTTTTCTTTTCAATTATTTACATTGGTGAGCCAGTAATTCCTAGTGAATAATTTGAGTTTAATCACCTCTTTTTCTGCTTGTGGAATGACCCAGGGCAGATCATAAATTTATTTGCTATACAAATGTAATTACCAGATTTTATGGAGAAGTTCACTTCCATCCCTTTTTTATGGATTGATCATGAACTATCCACATCATGGATTTCTTACTCACCTATTTGAAAATGCCATTAGTTTGTGACTGGTCATGGAAGTCACATGATATTGCTTTTGTTTCCTCTTTGGGTGAATGTAAACCTAATAATCAGCTGAAAGACCTCAGCTTTGACTCTCTTGGGAGAGATGACTCCAGGTTTCTGAGGCACATAGGCATCATTCATAGAAAATAAAATAGGCAACAATTAAGAGGGTGCAGAGTTTAAATGCAATTTTGTCTCATCCTATTCACATGCATTAACTTGAGTTTGCAACAGAGCTACTGAAGACTGCTGTGTCACACTTAATAATTCCCACAACTGTTGCTTTTGGGGTTCCGAAACCTATGCTACTACTGTCCATTACATTGGGACCAATGATACTTAAACATCCATGCAGTGGTTCCTTCCTGGACCTTATGCCTCCCCTTTTGAAACTGAGCCTTTTGTGCCATTGGTACTTCTGGGGTTAAAATGAAAGGGAGGAAAACCAGGCATTGAATTGAGCTCATATTGTTGGAGGAAATGCCTTATCCATCTCAGACACATTTTCTGGAACATTTATTCAAGCTCAATGAGATCCTCCATACCTCCATGCTTCACAGGCTTATGAAACTACTTGGGTACATTTCTCTCTACGGCTTGACTGCCTCACTCATGCCTCAATAATCCCCCCCTCCCTCAAAGCTGTGAAGCATGAAAATATTAATTACACATTTCCAATGTAAACAATCTAATTTATTTTCTTAAAATATATCTGTCATCAAACGCTAAAGCATCACTCAATTCAGGTTGTTGTTCAAATATGACTTTTTTTCTAATGGCTTGGAAAATGATTAGTAACTCTGCAATGCTAAGGATGACTCACAAGAACTGAGGGTTCCCTCTCACCCCCGCCAACATAAATATTTTTGTCCTTGTGACAAATCTCCTTATGGGACGATCCTCACTAGTTTGTTCAATCAGAACAGAATATACATACACTATACCTTGCATTATAGATGCTAAAAAAGAGTGGGTGTGATATTTCATCTAGTTATTTTGGGTGTGAAGTAAAATTCGCTGGTTGCATTCAAGGTGTCTTGCTGAGATAAGGTGATACTGTTTGCTTATATTTAAAAGATCATTTTTCTTTTTCAGTTTTTAAATATGGATGTGAATACATTCATCAGGCCAGCTGGTTCCTATAGAGTAGCACAGCTGGAAATATATGCTGGTGACTTGGTTAATTTATTTAACATTTTACAGAGTGTACTATAGGAATGGAATGCTAATTTCTGGTGAGCCAGACTTAGCTTTCCAGGGAAGGTAGGAAAAATCATATGGGACACATGGTGTCCTTAGCCAGCATTGTTTACCTAGTGAGCAGATCTCATGGTTGAAACATTATATTGCGATTTCAGCCTGAAATGAAGGTGCTTCTTATTCCTCGGGTTTGGGTATGTCTACACTATCCGCCAGCAGGTAGTGATCGATCTTTCGGGACTCGATTTATCGCGTCTACACTAGATACAATAAATTGATCCCTGAGCGCTCTCCCGTCAACTCCTGTACTCCCCCACCATGAGAGGTGCAGGCCAACTCTACGGGGAATCAGCAGCAGTCAACTCAGTGCCGTAAAGACGCTGCGGCAAGTCGATCCGGTACATCGACTTCAGCTACGCTATTCTCATAGCTGAAGTTGCGTACCATAGGTCGATCCCTTGTCCCCCCCCTTCCTTCCCCCCCCCCCCCGGTGTAGATCAGGACTTTGAGAGCAAGATGACAGAGCCAGCTAAACACTCAAACTTTATTCTTCCTGGCTAAACTTGTAACAGAATGTATCCTCTCATGCTCCCTGTCAGACACAGATTACTTGACTCAACTCACCTGCTAATTGGAAAAATGCTTTCATGTTCCAGACAGATATTTCCACAAACCAGCTCACACCATCATAGCTGCCCCCAATGTCTCGCTGGTTGTCCCCAAGGAGGCATTCTTAGCTCACTACATCATCCACACTCACCTGTCTCAGTATTTGTGAAAAGCAAAGGTCATGTCCTTCTTAATACTAATGGAATAACTTCTGCTTCACGTCCTCCTCGGGTGCAGACAGTAAGCACTTCACTGGTCAAATGTTTACACTGACATACAGTGATGTGACAGTGCTGTGGTCAGACAGTAAGTACGAGCAAGCAATAATTGAACGTTGGGTTGCGGACGCTCTCAGGAAGACATATCCTGCTAATGCAAGTTGGCAGCTTGTGAAAGATGTAACCCAGATCCCATTCAATGCTACAGGAAAATATACCTATGTTGTACCTCACGCCAGCCCTTAGAAATTTCTAAAAACTTGCCACTAAGCATAAAAGGCCCTGATCCGAAGCCCATTGAAGTAACCTGTAAAACTCTCACTGACTCAAGTGATGTTGAGTCAGACCTAAAGAGACTCCAAGATAGAGATGAAAACAATGGCTCATCATCACGTAAATAGTCACACCTCATTGAGTAGTTCAATGGCTGGTGCCATTGTCAGACACTGCATGGGAGAAAACCCTGTATAAGTCAATATATAATTAATAAGACAATCTTTTGGAGGCATATGATTTACTTGCATTGTGCTGGCCCCTTGCTTACTTAGATGTGACCTAGAAGGGGAGTCTTCCATTGTTGGGGTGAAATTTGCCTACGTTGCAGAAGTGAATGTGATCTTCATCTGGTAGATGTACTGAAGGCAAGGCCGTTCTGTATAGTGGCTGGCTCTTCTAGGGCTGGAAGAAAAGCATTACTGAGTTGTTATCCTCCCTCTGAGCCCAACTCCCTCTTTGCCTTGGGAACTCCACTTTGCCTCTCCTTTATAGTTTTTTCTTCAAATCTCCCACTGTTGGGAGCCCTAGTGATACGCTCGTGTTCTTTCCACAGTATAGTCTAACCCTGTTCCGACCAAGTCTAATTGTTTTGGTGGTTAAAAGGAGAGGCAGTCGAGTAGCATTAGTGCAACCATAGTTTTTAGCCTTGCTGAAGCTGCAGCAGTGGGAAATCTTTAAAAAAATGCTAGTGGAAACAAGGCCACTGTGATTCAGTTTTCCCATCTATAAAATGGGGCTAATGATAGTTAGCTAACTCACTAATATGTTGTGAGACTTCATTAGATGATATCTGTGAAGTGCACTCTCTGGGTATGTCTGTGCTGCAGTTGGCGGGTGAGACAGCAGCACATGCAGCCATACCTGAGCTAGCTTTGGTTGAGTTAGCTTACTAAAAATAGTCGGGAATAGTCGGTGGCATGGCCTACTTCCCCAATTACAGTTGCCCAAATTGAGACAGCTTAGAGGGGCCTGTTTTTCAGGAAGTACTGAGCATCCAGCCTGCTGAGAATCAGGAAGTGGGCACTGGGATTTTAGTTCTCTCACAGGTAAAAGCAGGATTGCCTTGCAATTTACCATCCCAGAATTATTTTAAATATTCCCCTTCCATTGTTGGTTGTAGTTCAGGCTTCTAGTAAAAATTTTATAGAGTCATATATATTGGTTTGAAGAGGCTACATTGTAAATTAGATATATAAAACGTGGGTCTGTAAATCTTTTCCTCCTGGTTGTTATTTTGTTTACTAAAGTTACTACTTTGCTTTCAGTCCACTTAACAGCATAGTCTCATAAATTCTGTGCTTCTGTGTTTTGGGCCTTACTTCAGGGTAAAGCACCTCATTTTGATGTGTGGTGCCCTGACCTTGGATCCATGTTTTGGTTTGTTTGCTTTTTATCCCAAGGAACCTGAAATCTGTCCACTGCAGGAGCAGGGATAAGGCAACATAGTACATGATACTTGATTATTTATTCATCTCATAACTGACCTGCCCCAAAGCTTATTGAAGTCAATGGAAAGACTACCGGGGAATTCCGTGAGCATTGGATCTGGCCCTTATGAGTGTCTGAGGCCTTTTCCCTGGAGAAAGCTTTCTGATGCTAATGCTAAACAGCAGTGGAAAAAACATAACGATTTTGAGGTAGAAAGTTTTTGTTTTCAACTACAAAACCATCAGTAATGTCCTAATTGGCCAATTCCCTTTTATGTATGAAACTTTTAACTCGGCTCACGGAAACCAATTGTCTCTCCCAGCTAGGTCTCCCTTTAGACAAATGCTTGGAAACAACCAGTTCTGCTCAATGTGACTGGAAGGAAACCTACAAAACCTCCCGACACTGCAGCCCGTAGGAGGGAGTGAGACAATGACACATTGAACACAAGGCTGTAGAGGGAGGATGCCAAAAGAATGGATGCATTATGCAATGCCATGGTAGCTTCTAAAATCAGCCACAGCTGATGTTTTAGGAATGCACGAACAAGCTTCCTCTTTCAGGGCCAGCGTTTCTATAAGTACATGTTAGGTAGGTGGGAGAGGTTGAGTCAGTGGAGTGGCTTCAAAATGGAAATACAAGATAGAAGGGCCATTTTAACCAAGAAATCTTCCTTCTCCAGGGTCAAGAGTACTTGTATTGCTCATAGTTTACTCATAAAGTGCCAAATTCTACCATCCTTACTCATGCAGAGTAGTGCTGTACTCCATGAGCAGTCCCAGCAATAGAATTTCATTTGGGACTACTCACAGAGTAAGGCACTATGTTCTGGGTGAAATTCGCCCCCCCAAGGCAATTACCTACACCCCACTCAAGCTCCAGGCCCTCCACATTGGAGCAAAGTATGCCTTATTTCACTAAGAGTAGCAGCATCTGTCCTAAAGAATATCATGTGACTAAGTGTAACCCATTGTGTATGTTATAGGTCCCTCTCTGTGTCTGATCTGCAGAGGACAGAAGACTTTTTGAGCCAAAGACTGTCTTGGCTCTTTAGCTCAAGCTGAACCAGCTCATGCCTTTTGCTCTAGAAATACCCACTGTGTCAGCCAAGATGGAAGCTGTCACAGAGGAGGGGGCTCTTCTCAACTGCTGTGGGCTTCAGGTGCTCAGGATGTGCTCCCTTTGATCAGAGGAAGTATGAAACATAGTAGCAACAGCTACTTGATCTACCGGTTGCTGCCTTTGACCAAAAGCAGAGTATGTTTATCTAGCTCTGTGAGGGAAGAGTCAAGTATCTCTCTGAGATTTAAATTTTTCATGCTGGCAAAGCATTCAAAGCATCAAGTTCTGAACAAAGCCTCACACATCTGCTTCCTTTGTAAGCAGTAATATAAGGCTCCAAAAAAGAAGGTTTTGTTTCCCCAGATTAAGAAACATTTTCAAGGTGACCTGGATGAAGTCACGTGAGAGAGACTAATGACTTTTACTGCATTCAGAGATGTATGTTGAAGCTCCTCTTTCAAGCAGGATGTTGCTTTTTCCTCAGAAGAGGGTCACTATTATTTAAATGACACAACAACAGGGGGAGTTCAGGATCTATAAAAGCTGGATCCTTGTGTTCTTTTAACAGTGAATAGAAACATTTACCTTTGTTTGCCTAGGGTGAAATTCACCTCTTTGCTGAAAGGCAGAACAAAGCCTATTCAGCACTTGAACCCCCAGCAGGATAGAAGTGGTGCGTAAGCCCAGTGATTGCTTTCTGCATAGGGGTGACTTGAACCCCTACTGCTTTTGCTTTTAAAGAGGACAAGGCTGATACTGTACAAGAAAGGATCTGGAGAGTTCAGATTTAGTGGTGGTTTGGGACACACCACTGGTTTTGATTACTCCTGGTGCAGAAAAAAGTATCTTAAATGATTTTAAAGAAGGAAAGGGGTACTTGTTTTACTTTGGTTGTTTTGTTTTGAAGTATGTAAATTCTGACAGCACTGAATCCGTTGAATGGATTTACTCAGACTTTCCACTAAATTCACCATTTGGCTGAGACCAACCATGGAATGTTTCAGCCCAAAGGGAAAGTGTTTGAGATGGTTATAAACCATTCTAAAACACGGGTTTACAATGAAAAGTCCAGATCCTGAAATCAGATCAGTGTCTATGTGTAATCCCATTGACTTCAAATGAACTCCATGCAAATGCAAGGATCCTCCCCCAATAATCTGATTGTGGGATTGTGGCCCAAGTCTGTGTTACCTCCGAACACTATAATATATAATTTTTGTAGAATCTTAAAGATAAGATACAATTACTAGTATTTGAAATAAGTTATACCATGTGACAATTGAAATACAAATTGGAACCAGTGGCAGGAATGGGTTAATTAGTAATCAGTGAGTGTCTCATGAAAACCTGCCTGTAGAAAACTGTCATGAGAAGTGGAGCTTTGTTTTTTAAGAGTGCACTGGCTTCAAATGCTGCTAATTCCTTGTCTGAAATCATAATTAGTGATATATCAGCAGCAAAAGATTTGGAGGTTCGATCTAACTTTCCCATCCAAAGTTCAGTTATTTACCAGGAGACAGAAAAAATATGTAATAATTTAAGCTCTTCCTTTTTCCTCCTTCCATTACATCTCTTCCTTATCCCTTGCAACCCACTCAAGCATGTCTCCGATTCACCCATCAATCCACCATGTTCTCACTCCTTGACCCATAAAACCTCTTCCTCCCTGTGAAACTTTAAGTATAGCCTAGGTGGCCTCAAACAGCAGGAGCAAGTGAACTTTTAAGTAACAAAGATCCACTAATGTTCATGGTATAGAACAAAAGGAGAATACCATGATACCATGGTGACCGATGTTAAATAAAGATATTGTTTCTAAAAAGAATATATTTATATATATAGGCTTCCAAGGGAAGTTGTGGAATCCCAGTCATTGGGGGTTTCTAAAAACAGATTGGACAAACACCCGTCAAGGATGGGCTAAGTTTACTTGGTCTGGCCATAGCGCAGGAGGATAGAATTGATGACTTCTCAAGGGCCCTTCCAGCCTGACATTTCTGTGATTCTACGGCGGGGTCAGCAACCTTTGAGAAGTGGTGTGCCAAGTCTTCATTAATTTAATATTTTGCATGCTAGTAATACATTTTACATTTACAGGGGCTGGCGGAGAGAACCCCAGACTGGCAGCTTGGAGGGCAGACGGAACCCCGGATCAAAAGTGAGCTGAGCAGCTCAGTCCGCTGCCGACCTCGAGTTGTGTCCATCCAGACCTGCAGCGGGCTGAGTGGGACTGGCAGCTGGGACCCCAGGCCAGCAGTGGACTCAGCTCACTTTGGGTTGGGGTTCCATCCGCTGGCTCCTGCCAGCTGGGGTCCTGGTCATCAGCCCTGCTCAGCCCGCTGCCGGTCTGGGGTTCTGGCTACCAGCCCCACTCATCTCACTGCCGTCCTGGCTGAACGGAACCCCAGACTGGCAGGGGCTGGCGGCCAGGATCCCGGCTGTCAAGGGACTGGTGGCTGGAACCCCAGGCCAGCAGCGGGTTGACTGGGGCCATTGGCTGGGGCTCCAGCTGGCAGCATCATGCCAACAAAAATCAGCTCACGTGCTGCCTTTGGCACGCGTTCCACAGGTTGTCGACCCCTGTTCTACGATATATCTTAGTTTCCAGCTGCTCACTAAGTATCAACTAAAATTGATAAATATACTACAAACATGTTATCTGATAAAGATGTGGGAAAAACAGGCCTTTCATTTGCAAGTCATCACTGAACTCTCATTTTAGCTGTATATTCATCAGTATTTAGTCATGGATTATATGGATTCTCTCAGTTTCTTCTATAGTACACTTGTAATAAGGAAACATAGCTGAAAACCTGATATATTCAGAAAAGTAGAAATGGGTTTCCCACTGTTAAATATGCCTTTCTTTAATTTAAATTTAGATATGCTGCTTTAAAGTCCAAAATAGAATAGCATATTAGCCTGGGATTGCTTCTGACTGGAATTTCATAACCACTAAAGGATTTAACAGTAAAAATCCCTTTTGAAGAACTTGGGTCTTTCACAATATGTGCTTACAGTTGGCTGACACCAATTCTATTTAATACCAGTAGGCAAAAAAGTAATCTGCTTTATTTCATACTAGCTGCTTTCTATTGTACACTGCTTTTAGGGGCCGTATGCCATTTACAGTGCCGTTAACTATGACTAGCATGCCATTCACAGTTGATAATTATGTCTGCTGCTAGATGCAAGGCAAAGTCACAGGGTGCCAACCCAGAACCTTACACACAGTGTGACATTCACCCTTGTTCACAGGGACAGCACACATCTTATGCACATGTAAGTTCTCCTCAGGGGGTTAAGTCAGACTCAAAGGGTACCTAGGCTTGGTGCAGGGACCCTCTTCAATGGTAATTTCACCCTAAACAGTGACTGATTTGATGCCCCAGTCTGACTGGGCTACGCTGCCATGTGGAATATTCAAGTGCTGGTGGCCAAGTTCTGTTTTCCCAAGCTGGCAGAGTATGTGGTGACATTACACTCAGATGTCGACCAACTGTTTTTTAGTAACCCACCCTTGGCTAATGCAAAGGTGGTGTTGAAATGCTCCAGCTAAAAACCTTCCATAGCCTTTTTTAACATGGAAAATGTAGGGCCCTTGACACCTGTCAGAAGTTCACAGGATGCTGTAGGTGGAAACATTGTGACTGGAACAGTAAGGAATTTAGGTAATTTGCTAAAATGTAGTGTACTTGCTTTGGTATGATTCCTGGGTGACTTAACCCTCTTCTCACTCTATCTCCCTTGCCATTGGCACCACCTCCATCCTCTCATCCACACTGGTTCCCATCTTGTAATAAGTCTTAGATCCTCTCTCTCTCCTTCTGCCTAGTGGCACCCATTCTATTTCTTCATTCACCTCTACAAATCCCTCATCATCTTTCTCTCCCCTTTGGTGTCAGACTCCGCCTCCTCAGCCTTACCTTGAAGGCTCTGCCTCTGAATACTTCTCTGCTCTCAGCTCACTGCATCTCTCCCTCCCTCCCCTTTGTCCTTTTCTTTGTGTCCTTCTTCTACAGCTACTGTTGTGTTTTCTTCCATGATGTCCTGCAAAACCTACTAATACTAAGAAGCCTTCTCAGTAAAAGTCCCACCCCTGAGGTTTTTGTCACTAATAGGTTTTTGTCACTATTAGGTTTCTAAAATAATTTAACTCCCCCCCAAAAAATGTATTTCCGTGATGCTATGGCTATCTCAGGATGGGTGTTATCCTTCTGTTTAGATACTCTGATCCTGGAGACAATATCCTTTTCTGTGTTTTGCATATCATTGAGTGTATCATCAGCACTTAAAGATGACCTATAAAGGAAGAAAGGGGGGAAAAAAGGCCTTGTGCCCCTTTGTGCTTCTTTATGATAGATAAAGAAGACCTGAAAGTATTTTCTTTCTTTGGATATTTGGGTATTTTTATTTTTCTTTCTTTCTTTCTTTCTTTCTTTCTTTCTTTCTTTCTTTCTTTCTTTCTTTCTTTCTTGTTGTTGTTTTTAAGAGGGTTTCTTTGATTTTGTTTTGAGGGGGTTTTGTTGTTGTTTTATTACATCAGAAATTCAGGTCTTATCTCGGCTGGAAGACTCTATAATGCCTGCAGAACTAGTTTAAATGAAGCATCACATGAAGGAAGAGAGTCATAGGTGGTGACTCCGTGGGTGCTCTCTTCCTTCATTACTCTCTTCCTGGAGCCCCCATGGAAAAAAAATTAGCCGGTGCTTAGTACCCACTGGCAGCCAGCATCTCTCCCAGTGCCTCCCACCTGCCTTCTATTCAGCTGATCAGCACCTACTGCTCACCACAATCAGCTGTTTTTCAGTGTGCAGGAGGCTCTGGGAGGGAGGGGCTGGAGTGGGGATGGGGTGAGGGTGGGATGTGGGTGGGGGCTTGGAGGAAGGGTGGGGATGGGGCCTAGGGCTTTACAGGGGGTTGAGAACCCCGCAAGCCCGGAGAAAGCCGACATCTATGAACAGAGTGGTCCTGAGACTGCCATAATGTTTTCCCTCTCCTCACCAAAAGGGAAAACCATGATGCATCATGGGAGAGGTAGTCCAGCTGGTGATCCTCACTCATAGAGGAGGATTGGAGCCAGACGCACCTGAACTACAACTCCCATAAGGCTCCATGGAAGCATTTCAGAATCAAAGTAATTTTTTTTAGTTGAAAACAGAAAATTTTGAGTTTTCAGTCATTTGGGTTTTTGACAGAAACTTGATTGTTTCCCTGGACTGGAAGAACCCAAAAGTCAACCCCCAAAGATGGTGGTTGCCCTCTTTTGCAAATTGGCCCCTACGTTCTTATGGGTGATAATTGTTATAGATAGCATGTTATACAGAACTAGCATAAGTGCCCGGCGTTGCTCGGGTCAGTCGGAGGTGGGGAGGGGGCAGACAGTTGACACCCCCTGACCAACTCCAACACCCACCCTGACACCTTCCCACCCCCCCCCGACCAACCCCAAGACCCCCCGGCTCACATACCCCCCGACCAAACCCGACAACCCCACCTGACCCCCCAAAACAAACCCAACACCCCCACCTCACCCCCCGACCAAACCCGACACCCCCACCTCACCCCCTGAGCAAACCCGACACCCCCACCTCACCCCCCGACCGAACAGTGTATTTAATAATCTGTGTGCTACACAGTGCACCGTGAGCCGGGGGGGGGTGTCGGGTTTGGTCGAGGGGTCAGGTGGGGGTGTTGGGTTTGCTTGGGGGGGTCAGGTGGGGTTGTCGGGTTTGGTCGGGGGGTACGTGAGCCGGGGGGTGTAGGGTTTGGTCTGGGGGGGTGGGAAGGTGTTGGGGTGGGTGAGGGGTGAGTGTTGCGGTTGGTCAGGGGGTGTTGCGGTTGGTGGGGGGTTGAGGTGGGGGTATCAGGTTTGCTTGGGGGGATGAGGTAGGGGTGTCGGGTTCGGTCGGGGGGTAAGTGAGCCGGGGGGGGGGTGTCGGGTTTGGTCTGAGGGTGTTGCGATTGGTGTGTGTGGGGGGTGAGGTG
Source organism: Sternotherus odoratus (assembly GCA_032164245.1). Lineage (NCBI taxonomy): Eukaryota > Metazoa > Chordata > Testudines > Kinosternidae > Sternotherus > Sternotherus odoratus. The sequence continues at coordinate 16,914,704 of JAVMKO010000002.1, read as the reverse complement.
GGGGTGTCAGGTTCGGTCGGGGGGTAAGTGAGCCAGGGGGTGTCGGGTTTGGTCTGGGGGGGTGGGAAGGTGTTGGGGTGGGTGAGGGGTGAGGGGTGGGTGTTGGGGTTGGTCAGGGGGTGTTGCGGTTGGTGGCGGGTGAGGTGGCGGTGTCGGGTTTGGTCGGGGGGTAAGTGAGCCGGGGGGGGGTGTCGGGTTTGGTATGGGCACCCACCCCAACACCTTCCCCCCCCAGACCAAACCCAACACCCACACCACACCCCTCACCCCCCCGACACCTTCCCACCCCCCCAGACCAACCCCGACACCCCCCCGGCTCACTTACCCCCCGACCAAACCCGACACCTCCACCTCACCCCCCCAAGCAAACCCAACACCCCCACCTCACCCCCCGACCGAACAGTGTATTTAATAATCTGTGTGCTACACAGTGCACCGTGAGCCGGGGGGGGGGTGTCGGGTTTGGTCGAGGGGTCAGGTGGGGGTGTTGGGTTTGCTTGGGGGGGTCAGGTGGGGTTGTCGGGTTTGGTCGGGGGGTACGTGAGCCGGGGGGTGTAGGGTTTGGTCTGGGGGGGTGGGAAGGTGTTGGGGTGGGTGAGGGGTGAGTGTTGCGGTTGGTCAGGGGGTGTTGCGGTTGGTGGGGGGTTGAGGTGGGGGTATCAGGTTTGCTTGGGGGGATGAGGTAGGGGTGTCGGGTTCGGTCGGGGGGTAAGTGAGCCGGGGGGGGGGTGTCGGGTTTGGTCTGAGGGTGTTGCGATTGGTGTGTGTGGGGGGTGAGGTGGGGGTGTCAGGTTCGGTCGGGGGGTAAGTGAGCCAGGGGGTGTCGGGTTTGGTCTGGGGGGGTGGGAAGGTGTTGGGGTGGGTGAGGGGTGAGGGGTGGGTGTTGGGGTTGGTCAGGGGGTGTTGCGGTTGGTGGCGGGTGAGGTGGCGGTGTCGGGTTTGGTCGGGGGGTAAGTGAGCCGGGGGGGGGTGTCGGGTTTGGTATGGGCACCCACCCCAACACCTTCCCCCCCCCAGACCAAACCCAACACCCACACCACACCCCTCACCCCCCCGACACCTTCCCACCCCCCCAGACCAACCCCGACACCCCCCCGGCTCACTTACCCCCCGACCAAACCCGACACCTCCACCTCACCCCCCCAAGCAAACCCAACACCCCCACCTCACCCCCCCACCAACCGCAACACCCCCTGACCAACCCCAACACCCCCACCTCACCCCCCGACCGAACCCGACACCCCCACCTCACTTACCGTCCCACCAAACCCAACTCAGATCCGTCGCAGGGGGGGAGGTGGCCCAGAGCCGAGGGATTCCGGGGACCTTCGCAGGTGGGGGGGGGCACAGAGCTGATGGAGTCCGGGGTTGAGGTGGGAGGGGCAGAGAACTGAGGGCTCTCCGGGGTTCCGTTGGGAGGGGGGAGGGGCAGAGAACTGAGGGATCTCTGGGGTTCTGTTGGGAGGGGGGAGGGGCAGAGAACTGAGGGATCTCCGGGGTTCCGTTGGGAGGGGGAGGGGCAGAGAACTGAGGGATCTCCGGGGTTCCGTTGGGAGGGGGGAGGGGCAGAGAATGGAGGGATCTCCGGGGTTCCGTTGGGAGGGGGGAGGGGCAGAGAACTGAGGGATCTCCGGGGTTCCATTGGAGGAGGGAGGGGTGAGCTGAGCGAGTGAGGTGTCTGTTGGAGGGGGGTATTATGACATCATCACCACCTAACCGCCCAGCCGATGTGATTGGCCCTGAAAGACTTTCACCCCTGGGGGGCGTCAGAGGTGAGATCCGAAAAATTTTCAACCCTTACCAGCATCTAGACCCCAAGACCCCTCACTGTACCAAATTTCAAGTCTCTGGCTCAAACGGTGCGGGAGGAGTTCGCAGTCATACGTACATACATACATACACACATACATACACCACTTGACTTTTATATATATAGATATATATACAGTCCCTGGTTTTTTTTCTTCCTCGTGGCAGCTTTATTTTAGCTCTTTCTTGAGTTGTTGCTCCTTCATATGAAGTAAAGATTATTTTAACTGAATATATTTGTTTGCCCTTTGTGCATAGAAAACTAACAATCAAAAAATGAGCCAAATGCAAAGGTGGTAATGTGTTGCAAATTCTGCAGAAAAAGTGCAGTTAATAATTTTTGCCTTTAATTTGCTCATTGCTATAGTTGAGGTGGAATGTTAAATGTGGTTGTTGAAAACGAGCTCTCTAATAAATAGCTGGTAAACCAATCTTTAAAATGACTACAATTATTCAAATTCAACAGGCATCCACATGTGCAACTTCTAGTGAGAGCAGGAGCTTCCTGTTTTACCATCAGCTTTTGGTCCGTAGCCTTTGTACACTTGCTCAGTGGTTTGCGCACATATTTACTATCCATTCAAAACCACTCCATACAAGTTAATATGAAACTGCTAACAACAAATTGCCGTGTCGGTTTCCTGGAGTCCATTATTCCCATGTTTCTCTTTACCATGAGGCCAAGTCCTTCACTGAGCCTGGATCAGGCCATGGCTGTCTGGCACTCTTGTGCTGTTGTCACAGCTTCTGGCACAACCTCCACTTAAGGTCTGAGATCTGAGGACGTCAGTAACTCATCCAGAGGTTATAGGCCTATTACAGGAGTGGGTAAGTGAGGTTCTCTGGCCTGCAATATGCAGGAGGTCAGGCTGAGTCCCTTTTGGCCTTAAAGTCTAAGAGTCTGTAGATAGGTTCAGGTGCCACCATGGTGAGGATGCAGCATGTATTCCCTTCATCTGTGATTAACTGTGCTGGGCTATGGATTTATCCCTTACCCACCTATCCCTTAGGTGCCAGCGGGAGTGCTTGTCTGAAACAGTCTTTTTGCTCAGGGGAGTGCAAAAACGGCCAGTGTGTCCTACCCAGCTGACTCATCAGAGTGCACTGAAATAGTCCATTTCTCTCAAGCTATGTGTGTTAAAGTAGAATCCCCTAGTGCCAGGAAGCTCTTCTGGCTCCAAAAAATAATTGGGAACTTCCACCTCCTTCAGTCTCCTCCTATCTTGTCTGTTTACAGTCTCCAAAGCTCTGTCAGCAGTGTACAAAACCCAAAGGAATGTTATGGATAAACTACGGGCAAAGTGTCAAACTTGTATTTCGCTCCTAGAGCGATGGTTTGGTTCTGCAGAAGGATAAGGAGGCTTTATGGAATGCTGCTATCAGCAAAAAGTTGGTACGCTTAGTTCTTCTGTGTAGATTTTGGCTTTCCTCACTCACTCTACATAACAAGGAGATTAAGGGAAGTCAGAATGGTAGATCAGAACAAGTGCTCCATTTCTTGGCAGGATCTGAAGGATTTTTTTCCCTCCCATTTGTGGCTTTTACATCGGGAAAATACAGCTTCTGTGTTGTTTGACTTTGAGGGAAAATGTAAACAAGCCAAATGTTTTCAAACTACCGAGTCTTCTGCCAGCTTTAGGGAAGAATGATAGTCAAGAGCATTCAGAAAATCAAAAATGGGTGTCTTATGTGTCCGTGGGCAAAAAAAATAAAAAAAGGAACATTCGCTAGGAGAGAGGGCAAAGCACAGCTTTCTGTCTAAGGGCTTGTCCTCACTGGGGTGGGGGATCGACGGCAGATACGCAACTTCAGCTATGTGAATCACAGCGGCGGCAGTCGGCGGCGCTCTCCCCCGTCGACTCCAGCTTGCGCCTCCCGGCAAGCTGGAGTTCTGGAGTCGACGGGGGAGCCCGGGGCGATCGATTTATCGCGTCTTAACAAGACGCGATAAATCCATCGCCAGAAGATTGATCCCGCACCGCGCGAGTGAAGACCAGCCCTAGGGGTCTGATCCAACTCCCATTACAGTCAATGGAAGTCTTTCCATTGAGTTTAGTGAGAGTTGGAGCCAAACGTTATATGAGATATTTTTGTCTCTTTAACAAGCTATATAGAATCACTACACGTTATTCACACCCCCATTTCCCAAGGGGTGTGATAAGTTATTCTTCCCTCCATGGATCTTTTTTAACTCCACTTAATGCTAACAGGAGTCTAGTTATATTTTATATAGAGGTGAAATTCACCTCTCTGCAAAGGGCCAGCACAAGGTCTAGGTACCTCTAAAGTAAGACTCAAGCCCGGCAGCAGATGCAGCTGTACCAAGCCTCTCCTACTCTCACCAGGGTTGGAGGAAGCTCAGTATCATCCATGCTTTCTCCTCTGGACAGCAAGGGGAGACAAGAGAAGGATGTGAGAAGCTGGAGTGGAAGAGGAGGTTTCACAGATACTCCATGATACAAATGAATGGGGGCCTGGAGGAGGAGCACTTAGGCCATTTGTGAGCAACTACTTCCTAGACACCTTGGTGTGACGGTGCTGTTCCTGGTGGGATCCAACTGTGAGTGTCAGATCAGGACAGATTGCTTCCAAAGGGGCAACTACAGCTCAAAGCTGGGGTTTTTCCACACTAAGGTAAACCAAACCAGCCAAACAGAAAATACTTTGGTTTCGCCCCACTGGCTAACCACAAGTCACACAAGCAATTCCCTTAGACACTCCAGGTTCCCAGTATCACCACCAGCAGCCACCTGTCCTGGGGACCAATGGTTATGAAAACCAATACCCCAAATAAAGAAAATAGTTCTCCCCTGTTATAAGTGTGAAGGGTGCCTTGCCTGGGTTGGGCTATGTTATCTAACACAGTGTGCCTTGCCTGGGTGGGGCTTGTTATCTGAGACAGGTAACGTAGGAGTTTCCCTGCCATGGGGGAGGGAGGAGCCTCGAGCCCATGAAGAAGGGAGGAGCAAAACAGTCAGATCCATCTTGGCTGCACATGAGGCAGGAAGCTTGCCAAGGTAGCTGGCAAGGGTTCTAGACCATCTTTGGCTATAAAGATGGCTCTACCTTTTTATTATACTTCTACTTAGCTAATGTGAGTATTACCATTTGATTCTTCTAATAAGCCGTGCCTTTTGGGGTGTTCTTTCCTTTTCAGAACAAAGTGGGGAACCCCAAATGTAAAGTGTCTGTATCTCTGCTTTAACCTTTTTCTTTATTAAATTTTCTAGTTATAAAACCGTCTGGTTTATTTCCCTTAGGGTTTTTCTCTGCTTCCAGTTGGGAAGGGGGAAGGGAAGGGAATAGGAACCAGGGCAGCTAGGGGCCTAGCTGGAGTGTGAAGACTGTCTCTCCATCAGGTTAGACAGGGGAGGGACGAAGCAGTCTCCAGGTGTCTGTCTCTCAGGTAGAGAGAGATAGGGTTAAAGGAGGAAGCAGTCTCCAGGTGTCTGCCTCTCAAGTACAGAGAGACAGGGGTGGGGGAAGTCTGCCTTCAGCCGGGGAGGGTGAAGGACAGAAAGCAGCCTCCAGGTATCTGACTTTGAATCCCAGGAAGGGGTACAAAGTTAGGGTCTGGCTCTCAGGTTGAGAGAGACAGGGTTAAGGGAAGTCTGCCTTCAGCTGGTCAGGGTGAAGGGAAGCAGTCTTCTGGTGTCTGACTTTAAAACCCAGGGAGGGGGTACAAAGTCAGGGTTAGGGGAAGATCGGGGGCCCCTCCAAGGTTTTGGAAGTATACCTGATTGGTGGCAGCGATTGGTAACCCCAAGAACCCCAACTGGAAAGGTGGGGGTGTGGGGGGAAAAGGACTTGTTGATCCGGCATATAAGGGGCCCAGCCTTTGTACTCAGGAGCATAAGGGCTGGGGTAAACTCCTCTTACATCCCCAATTCCAAAGAATCAGGCCCCAGACCCAGGTCAATATACAAATCAGATCTTACCACAAATCACGCTGTTGCCAATCCTTTAGAATCTAAAATCTAAAGGTTTATTATACAAGGAAAAAGGTATAGGTGAGGGTTAGGAATAGTTAAAAGAAATCAATTACATGCAGTAATGGCAAATCTCTTGGTTCAGGCTTGCAGCAAAGGTAGAATAACTGCAGGTTCAAATCACAGTCTCTGGAAAGCATCCCCTGCAGGGATGGGTCAGCACCCTTTGGCTTGAGTTCCCCTGTGTAGCAAAGTTCCATCCAGAGCTGGAAACAAGGCAGGCTGAAGACTGGAGGTAGAAGACAAAATGGAGGAAGTTTCTCCCAGGTTTTATAGACTTTCTCTTCTGGGCGAAGACCCCCCTCCTCCTTATGCAGAGTCCAGTTGCAAAATGGAGGTTCATAGTCACATGGTCCAATTACCAGACTCTCCACGATTCAGTTTCTGACCAGGCATGGCACATTCCTGGAGAAGCGCGGGTGTGGACAGGCATTTACAAAGTTCATTGTGTAGTTGATGGTCCTTAGCGGCCCATCAGCCAGGCCAGCCAAGTTAACAACAGCTTGTCTGAGATTTTACCCAGAAGCCAAGCATAAGTTTGAAGTACAGGCACCATATAGCCAATATTCATAACTTCAGTTACACAAAAGATACACACATACCAATGGCATATTCATAATCAGCCCTCCATAACCTGGTCATAGACACCTTTTATGACCCCCTTTACATAAGACTTGGTGCCACCACAGGACCTTGGCCTCACCTTGGCCCCACCAATGATCTATATGATCCCAAATAATTCGGTCACTCAACTGTAGAATAGCTTCCAGCTCTTTCTTTCCACAGGGCCTGTCTGATCTACTCCGGTCTTTCTGCCTTCATGTTGTACAAAGTCTGTTGAAATAGATTCTCTTTAGCTTTCTGTTATGTGGGGGGGAATAGTGTCACATTATTATAATGTTTGGATTTTCCCCTGTGTCATGTAGACAAAAATTGTTGTGCTGAAGAACTTGAACCCTCCCCCTTATATAAGTGGCTCACTTTGGATGAGACCCAGTTATGAGCAAAACACAACTTAAGGCGCTTGGAAAGTCTAAAGGACCAAATTCACACCTAAGTCTAAATCTGCTGCCTTCAAATTCACTAGCAGTTGGGTAACCAGATTAACTGTAGCAATATCTGTTCAGGATTATCTTCTGAACCTAATACTTCAAATAGAATTTGAAAAAGGACCAAGAGAGCTTATTTTCCCTCTCTTGGGGGCCAAATCAACTTTTCCCACAATCCTTACTTGGGCAAAATTCCCCTTGATTCTCAGATAATGCAAATTGACATAGAAGTCAATAGAGCTATGTAAATTTTCACCTGCTGAGAATCTGGTCTAAATAATATCAAGTAATCAGTAAAGACTTCAGGATTTGTCACACTGCATGTATGGAAATGTTTCTTTCAAAACCCTTCACTATACAATCTTATAAAGGAAGGCTCCAAATGCTAAATAACATGTGAGGCTTTGGAACAAACTGACAAATTAAACAGTAATAAGTCACCAGGACCAGATGTATTCACCCAAGAGTTCTGAAGGAACTCAAATGTGAAATTGTCGAAGTACTAACTGTGGTTTGTAACCTATCCTTTAAATCAGCTTTTGTACCATATGACTAGAGGATGGCTAATGTGACACCAATTTTTTAAACAGGCTCCAGAAGGATCCTGACAATTACAGGCCAATAAGCCTAACTTGAGGACCAGGCAAATTAATTGAAACTATTGTAAGAAACAGAAATATCAGGCACAGAGATGAACACAGTTTGTTGGGGAAGAGTCTATTTTCCATGGTAGTTCAAATTCTCACTTAAGCCAAATACATCGTGTGCCAAACAACGTGTGGGGTTCAGAATGAGGAAGATATTTGTCCTTTGTTTTTGAAGCTGTTGTGGAATATTGATTTAAACTGGTCTCCCGAGGCGACAAGTGCTGTTTCATTGCTTAGGCAAACTCCCCTGTAGAGGGACAATGGCTCAATGTGTGACAGGATTGGCTGTGCGGGGAGGGGGGGTTCTTTGTAATCCGATTGCTCAGGGAAACTGTTCCCAAATGCCAATCCAATGACAACCCAGTTTCAGGTACACAATAAAGAAAAGAGGGGAGGGAGAGGAAAGAAGGGAAATAAGAAAAGGGCGTTGGAATGGAATCCTATAAAATGGAAGGGTTTATGTTTCTTTAACAGCTCTTGAGGGGAAGGAGGGGTGCCATTATTTTTCACAAAGTTTCTCGATAAAAGAGTTTCAGAAGCTCCAGGGGGAATAGGCATTGTGTGGTTGGTATGGCAATTACAGGGCAAGATGCAGCTTTTCACAGGTGATGAGCTCTTTCTTTGGTTTTGGGGGAGGGTGTGTGTGCGTGTCTTTTTTTTAACAATTATACGCTGAAGTGGAAGGACCATTTCTCCAGCAAATAATCTTCCTAGTCATCAGTTCCAAGCAGGTCAGACAGACTCAATCCTCACTTTGCTGCATGCAATATGTATCTGCTAGGAGTTGTTTTCTCTGTACTGGGGGAAGGTTTGCCTCTCTGTTGAAGAGGCAACTAGCATAATCCTCCAAACTCATCCCTGAGCTAACACAAGGGCTGGAGCAGGGTGTGAAGGGAGACAATCCATTTCCCCAAGTCCAGGGTTGCTAAGGCCTGCATGCCACCCTGTGGAGTTTAATGTGCCTGTTGCCACATAGTGCCTGTGGGGCTTGCATTGGTGGGGAATTGCCAGAGCACAGGATCTGCAGTTTGCAAGACTCCTTTCACCTTTACACCGTTCTTCCCTGGCTGCCTCCCAGTCTGCCTTCCCCATATCCCAGCCTTCCCCAGAACACTCTGTGTACCAAGGAGCACCTGTGCTGCCTTCCGAATTGTCCCCCATGTCACTCTTATTCACTTGGGAGCTCACATCCCTACTCTATGATCCCTTTGCTACAGCTGTGGTAGAGCAAAGAGATGTTAGGGTAACCCCAAATGCAGTCCTTTTGCCAGATGCAGCAGGTTACGGAGGAGATACGTACACTCACCAGGTTTTTTTTAGTTCTTTCTTGTGTTGTTGCTCCTTAATATGAAGTAAAGACGATTATGACTGAATGTATTTGTTTGCCCTTCGTGCATAGAAAGCTAACAAGCAAAAAAATGAGCTAAATGCAAATGTGGTAACGTGTTGCAGGTTCTGCAGAAAAAGTGCAGTTAATAATTTTTGCCTTTCATTTTGCTCATTGCTATATTTGAGGCGGAATGTTAAATGTGGATGTTGAAAACTAGCTCTCTTACAAATAGCAGGTAAACTATCTGTTTTAGCTCCTCTAGGCTAGACAGTTGTACCATCAGATTTACCTACTTGACATAGTTTGCAGGTCACTCACAAAGGTTATCTTATTTAAACATAGGCAGGCCCCTTCATAGCCCCGCCCCTCCTTTAGTTTGGAAGCTTTTTGTTGCAGGGAATGTCCATATATGTTTTACAGGCACCAAGCACAGTGGGGGGTCAACCTGGCTGATACAATTAGGTGCTTCCAGAATAGATATATTAAATAATAATATTGGTTTTTATTATTATTATTATTTTTATTATTACCAATAACACAAGTTGAGAGTGGACTAGATTCTGTGCTGTGCCTCTCCAGAGCCAAAAGCCTTGACTCTAAATAGGGAAGAAATATGGTCTTTTGGTTAAGGCTCAGGGCTATGAGTCAGAAGTCCTGGGTTCCACAGTCCCTTTAACTCTTCATGCCTCAGTTTCCCTATCAATAAAATTGAGACAATCCTGCTCTGCCTCTTGGAGGGGTTGTGAGTAGACCTGATCAGGAATTTTATTTTTGGCTGAAATTCCGATTTTCATTGGTAAATACTGACAAATTTATGATTTTTTTTTCAGTTTTTTGACAAAAGCTCCCAAAATGTTATCCAAAATGGACATTTCCATTTTGATGGGAAGAGGCTTTCAGGAAATACTTTCAACCAGGTCTAGTTTTGAGGTCTAATTTGTGAAGGGTTTACCTATTATGAATAAATAAACAGAAATACCATAGGACTTTGTGAAGTTCATTTCTCGAACTGATCCCGTTAGAAAGTTTGCAAATAGCTCTGTGATGGCTTCGGTCACAGAGACCCACCTGGGATTGTCACCTGATGTTCTGAATTTACCTCTGAGCCTGTTTTCTCTGCCAGTTTGGGACTCCAGAATCTTGCCTTACTGAGCCAGTCACACTACCTGCTGGAAAAACAGACCCAGGTCTGGTCCATACCCCGAAAGCTGCAGACTTTAACCAAAACCTACTCAGCAGACTACCTTCTCCAGCACCCATCCACCCAGCTCGAAATGGGATCCAAACCCCAAATAAATCCATTTTACACTGTAGAAAGCTTATACAGGATAAACTCATAAATTTTTGTTTGCCCTCTATAACACTGATAGAGAGATATACATAGCTGTTTGCTCCCCCAGGTATTAATCACTGCCTCTGGATTTATCAATAAACAAAAGTGACTTTATTAAATATAAAAAGTAGTATTAAAGTGGTTCCAAGTAATAATAGAACAAAGTAAGTCACTGTCAAGGCTGAATTCCCACTCTGGCACTTTGAGAGCAGAAGGTGGGGGTCCACCAGGATTCTAAAAATTAATACTTTACAGTCCAGGCTTGTTTTAAACTCCCCTTTTCTCAAGCTTTCCTCTGACCTTGGCTTGGTAAACACTGCCACAACCCAAATGCAAAAAAAAACCACCCTTTAACTCAGGAAGGAGCACTTGGGGATTCCTCCTTGTGAGGTACCCTCAAACTCTTTCACTCCCCATCCAGGGAAGATCTGTGAAAGAAAATAGAAAATTAGCGGTTGTCACCAGCTAATTAAACAACACGTGCACAAACCTCTTAGGACACCAAAAATCCAATCCTGTTCTTAAAATAGGTAAATTTTATTAAAAGATTTTAAAAACCACATTTGGAACTTAGGCTTTTGCTAGATTTTAAAAGAGCAATTCCAAAAACTAAGCATCCAAAATAGCTTCTTGGGATTTAGCATAAAGGCAAACAAAATCATCTGGGGTTAGCACAGAAGAGATCCACAAGCCAAAATAAAGAAATAACCTGATCATGTCTGCCTACACATTCCCTATCCCAATGAGTCCTGCTAGGTATGGAAAATAATTTTTATACCTGGTTCAAACCTTACACAGCATTCCTGCTCTGTCCCTGCAACCTGGAGAACAACAGACGAAGGGGAAGTTTCTTTCCCCATTTTAAAAAGTTCTAGCCTTCCCATTGGCTCTTCTAATCAGGTGCCCACTTTTTTCTTTACCTGGGGGACTTTTTAACCCTTTACAGATAAAGCAGGTAAACACAGCTATCAAGAGAGCTTTTACAGCTAAATGGGTGGCTGGGTGTCCATCAAAGGGAGCTATTCCCACCCTTTATTTATCACAGTCACCCAGCAAAATTAAACAAAACAGGAAAGTCTAAGCCTAATACATTAAGAAATGGATTACAGATAATACCTCACCCTCAGAGATGTTCCAAGATGATTCTTTCACAGATTAGACTCCTTCTTAGTCTGGGCCCAATCCGTTCCCTGATACAGTCCTTGTTAATTCCAGCAGGCATCTTAGGTGAAAAGCAGGGGCTTTTTCATGACTGGGACCCCCTTTGTCTTGATCCGTCCCCTTTTATAGCTTTGGCACAAAGTGGGGAACCTTTGTCTCTCTGGGTTCCCAGCCCTCCTTCTAAATGGAAAAGCACCAGGTTTAAGATGGATTCCAGTATCATGTGACATGGTCACATGTCACTGAAAGACTTCATTTTTCATTACCCACAGGCTAGTCTACCCGTACATAGGCAGGCTTGCAGGTAAACAGAGCCATTTACAACCAATTGTCCTAGTCAATGGGAGCCATCAAGATTTCATATCACCATTAATGGCCCACACTTTGCATAATTACAACAGGAACTCAGAGTTATACTTCATATTCCTAGTTTCAGATACAAGAATGATCATCCTATCTGTATGAATGTAACACACTCAGTAGATTATAAGATTTGTAATGAAACCTTACAAAAGACCTTTTCCGTAAAGCATATTCCAGTTACATCATATTTACACTTATAAACATATTTTTATAAAGTTTATGTAGTAAAACATCACAAGCATGTCTCTCTGAAATGTGCCAGTCAGAGCTGCAGATCCAGGACATACCTGGACTATAGAGGAGTTTATTCCTATATGTGAATTTTACAGATTAAGCCTATTTCAATCTTAGACTATACTATGTTGCAGAAGCAACACTGAGGCCTTGGTTACACTTACAGGATTATAGCACTTTTGGTTATAGCTGTACCCATATACAGAAATAGGTATAGCGCTATAACATGTCCTGGCGTGGCCACATTTGCGGCACTTGTAGCGGCACAGGGAGTGGTGCATTATGGGCAGCTATCCCAGCATTCAGCTGGGTGCAACGTGCTTTTCAAATGAGGGGGGTGAGGGGTAACGTGTAGTATGTATGCAGAGAGTGAGAGCGAGGGGATTTCTATGAGTGACAGTCTGGTCAGTGGGTGTCCTTGAAATTAGAGCCTGCTTTATAAGTTTCTCACCACACAGCTCCCTTTGTAAACATTTGCAGTGCTTATCTGCTGAGTTAAGAGAGAAACTCTGAAAAGGTACTTCCGCATTCCTCCTGCCGAGTTGAAAACAACACAGAGATGTCAATTGCCTTAAATGGCTCTGAGGCGTGCCAGAGATCACTTATAGCGTAATGACTGTTTACACTTGCCATAACACGCTACAGGGAATACGCAATAGCTGTTATTCCTCAAGGAAGGGAGGATTACCAGGAGCGGTATAACTGTGGGTTTATAGCGCAATACATCCCTTGCCAGTGTGTACGGGTAGAGAGTTATAGCGCTCCTGGAGGCTTTATAGCGCTATATAGTGCCAGTGTAACCAAGTCTGAGTAAGCTAGATACTGATCTTGGGCAGGGTAAAACAAAAGAAAAGCAACATTAATGACAATGAGCTATGTTATACCGTCAGTGATCTCATGCTTAAAATAAAGGACCCGAATGAAGACTGCTGTTCCGATGTGCAGGAGTCAAGGGTTTCTAAGATACCAGACTCACAGGACTGGACATTGAATTAGTAGAATACAATAAACCTCCATATCTGGAACAGACTGACATAACAGTACAAACGTTCTATCGGCTCCCTACAAAACAAAGGTTCTTTTCAACCTCTCCTTGGGTCGTTTGATTGTAGTGTAGTAGGTGACATTACCTGCCACTCTATCAAGTGACTTCCGGTAATCTCCTTTCCCAGTTGCCATGCCAGCGCTTGACTAGTTAGGTCATCAGTTATAAAGTTTGGATCTCATGTCTGCCTAACTCAGTATGATACAGATAACCTGAATGCAAGAAAATGAATTAGCTAACCTAGGAGGACTTTTCCACTTTGAATGTCTGTGATCCAATGTATATTTAGACAACATCTTTGGTAGCTTTTATTTACATATTAGTATTTCCTCCAAAACATGCAGAAGGCTATAGTAGGCTGGGCAACATCTTGTGGGTTTCTTTCCCCCAATTTTAGTAACATTTCTCCGAATAGTTGCTTAAAAACAAAGCAGACAAGTGAGTAGAACTAATCACCCATGGGAAGTAATGAATAAATGAATATGCTTAAGGGCTTGCAAGATTCAAGTCTGTGATGAACATATAGTTTAACATTATTAGTTTTGGCTTTGGGGGAGTTTAATTAGGGAGGGAATAATTCTACAGTTGAGGTGAAGGAGGAAACTTCTGTCTTGTCAATAAATCTTCTTGGACAGGTGTCTTTATAAGACTATAAGAACAGCCAGACTGGCTCAGACCAATGGTCCGTCTAGCCCAGTATTCTGTCTTCTGCCAGTGGCCAATTCCAGGTGCCCCCAGAGGGAATGAACAGAACAAGTAATCATCAAGTGATCCATCCCCTGTCACCCATGCCCAGCTTCTGGCAAACAGAGAATAGGGATACTCAAAGAATGGGGTTGCATCCCTGCCCATCCTGCCTAATAGTCATTGAGGGACTTCTCCTCTATGAACTTTATAACAGACTGACCTTTAATATTACAACAATATTAATGTTATAACAGTTTGGCCTTTTTTTGAAGGGGTAAATAAAAAAGAAAAAAAAACGGAAGCATATTTTCAACATTTTTTCCATTATCTCATCAAAATTCACTGTTTTGTATCTGAAAAGTGTTGATCAGTTCTACTTTTTTATTAATAATAATTTGACTATCCCAACACTATACGAAACCATTAGGCTTTCTATTATGAGCTATTAGTACTGTCAGTTGCCAGCCCAGAATTTCTCTTACTTATGTTTGTTTATATCTATGCTGCCCCTCATTCTGTAGTTCTTGATCTGTGTTTCCCAGTAAATATCAAGAGACAGAAAGAATTTCGACAAATCACCATTGACACCACAGAACATTTAATGCACATGACACTTTCTGTAAATATAACTCCACTTTTAATCTAACAACTTTGAAGATTTCATAGGTTCTGTAAGGGTCTTATTTTCCCTCCTTTTTATGCTTTTCATGTAAAATGTTGAGTATTAACTGCAGCCAGAGACTGACCAGAGGTCCTCTAGCGCTAAAGGCAGGGAATGTCTAGAGTGAGCTCAAGAGCCCAACTCTCCAAGTGAGTGCTATAACAGACTCACATCCTATGTGACCTGGGCACCACTGGGGACATGAAATGCACATTATTCTATTTCATCCTATATAGGTCCTTATACATGTAAGCAGTGTCAGGATGAGTGACATCCGGTGGTGAATTGCAGGAATTGCAGTGACTTTTGGAAAATAACACCTTATTTGCTTAGACACACCCACCACACCTAGCCTGCACTCTAACAGCCCAAATGGTCACTTTGGCTACTGTGGGACCCCCAGTTTCTGTAGTATTGGGGCAAGAATGATGAAGTGTGGATTAACCTGTTTATGTGAATGAGGGGTTGGGACATGTATTTGGCCTTTGGCATGCTGGAGGGACTCGCCATCAGCTAGGTAGCACTCACTAAACAAGAGATGGGGTTCCAAAACCCACTGAATTGAGAGAGGCTGTGGACAGGCTATACCTTGTGGTGAGGGCCTTGTCTGAGGGCCTTACTGGCCTATTGCACCTGGCCTCTCTTCCCTGTGGAATGTTAGAGCTGACTTTTGCTTCTATTAGGCGTCTAACTTCAGCCCACTGAGCTGAAGTTGCTTTGGGTCTGGTGGTGCCTCTGCACTAAGGCCCCCCCCCATGAGCTGAAATCACTCAAGAGCTGAAATCACTCAAGAGCTGAAAATCACTGAGCTTTATCTTAAGTGGGGGGCCCTAAGCAGAGCAGTTCCTGTGTCGGCTAGCGGAGCAGAGTTGAGCTGCTGACAGAGCGGTCCCTGTGCCGGCTAGTGGACCAGTTCCTGAGACAGCTGGCAGAGCAGTTCCTGTGTCGGCTAGCAGGGCGGCTAGCGGAGCTGTTCCTGAGACAGCTGGCAGAGCAGAGTCGAGCCGCTGACAGAGCAGTTCCTGTGTCGGCTAGCAGGGTGGCTAGCGGAGCAGTTCCCAAGACAGCTGGCAGAGCAGAGTCGAGCCCCTGACAGAGCAGTTCCTGTGTCGGCTAGCAGGGCGGCTAGCAGAGCAACCAGCACCCCACGGAGAGACTGGGCTGTCGGCCTCAGCCCTCGTAAAGGTACCCTTCACTCTGCCCTCCACTTCCACCCAGCCTGGGAGGTAAGACTCGGCAGAGTAACTTTTGACCAGGGACTCCAGAGACTTTGGGGCTGTTGAACTTTTGGGACTTTGGGTGATTTTGGGGGTTGCTGGACTCCAGGGACTTTGGGCTATTGGACTTGTGGGACTTTGGGTGATGTTTGGGTTGCGGGACTCCTGAACCTACAGGAGCGGACACAGCCCAAACTTGCTGGGGAGGGGCAATTTGCTCGCGGGTTGGTGTATGAACCCTAGGTGTGGTGTTTTTCCCAGTTTAGTGATGTCATTTACCTCATGTTAATAAAGATCTTCTGATACACCGATCTGTGCTTGCAAGAGGGGAAGTATTGCCTCATTGAGGCGCCCAGGGGTGTGTGTAGGATTTTCCCAGGTCACTGGGTGGGGGCTCGAGCCAGTTTGCATTGTATTGTTGAGAGGGAACCCCTATTTACTGAACCCGGCCCTTGTTGCTGTCAATTCTGAAGGGCAGAAGGGTTACATACAGTCCTTATCATTGGAGTATCCGAGCACCTTCCAGTAGTACATTAAGTAGTACATTAAGCAATGGGACTAATCTGAATATGTCATGTGGTTTGTTCTCTCTCTCATCCTCTCTTCAGGGGGAGAATTGTGTATGCAGTGGAGTGTTTTGCTTTGGTAAGGTCTGAGCAGTGGGTTACCTCTGCATTCCACAATGGCATGTGCATTAAGTGCTCCTCTCACATTCCACAGATGATTTGCTAAAGAATGTGTTGCTTTTTAAAAAGCCCTCTACTCAAGTAGAGTATGAAGTACATGGAATGTCAGCAGAGTGGGTAAGGTGAATGTGAACTAGAGATGAATAATATTTTCGTTCTGGAGTACCTTTCTTTCTGAAGGATGCAAAAGAACTTCATGAGCTGTATCCATACAGCAGCAGCCAGTTGGAGAACACAGTGCAAACGAGGGGAAATTACCAGTCAAGATACTGGGGCAGATCCCTACTAACTGCGGTAGGATTTGTAAGGTACATAGGAGCATGGCGGCCAGTGTCCAAGATGCAGGGGTGCATGTGAAACCAAAATGCGACTGACCAGAAGTAGGAACAGGGGCATTGTGGCGTGAATTTCCATAGACAGAATAAAATAGTTTAGGACAGACCAGTTGGTAAATGACTTTGGGATTCCAATGTTCCTTGCACCCTCATACATAGGGTAATCCAAGAGGCTTCTACACAAGGCAGCTCCTGGCTTTGCTTCTGCTTCCAATGTAAGACTATGTATATGGGAGAGCAAGTGTATTTAACAGGACTCATTTAAATGTGTTATGTGCAATGGCTTTCCTTCTTTTTGGCATCATTAGTGTCTCTGGGCTAATGTGGTGTGTCTCAGACAGCTGTCTAGAGTCTTTGATGGTTTCAAGTCCAAAGATGATGTCCCTTCCAGATGTCACATTTGAAGAGAGATATACTTTCACTGAAGATGATAATCAGGAAATTTCTGTTTTCTCAAATTACAGTATCAGGCAACATTGCTCCATAGAAACTGATCAAATATATATGATGCACAAAAACTGTTATAAAACATTATCAAGGATGCATGGTCAAGCATTCAAAATTTAGGAAATGCCAGAATTAAAGTTGCACAGCCACATATGTGGCTTGTGAGACAAAGACAGTTGGGTGACTATGGGCAGTAGACAGCTGAATTCGTCAGCAGAAGGAGGCGGGGGGAGGGGTAAGGTTGTGTGTTGTATTTTGTTTCCTTAATTTCCAGGTACTCTACAAGAAAGAATCCAGCATGAGAGGAAAAGAGTGTGTCACGTGCATCACTATTACCTCTTCCTCTGCTTGCACCTGTGGAGGATCCAGCCAAGCAGGCACTCTGATCCCAGAGGCTTCCACCCAGGCCTGGGTCTTGACTTGCTTGGAAAGTGGCCTGCATATTGCCACCAAAGACAGTCAGTCAGATGGAATCAACATGTGTGAGAAGCGTCTGTTGGTGAAGTCCCTCCGGAAGCAGATATGAGCTGCAGGACGAGGTGGTGTGCGAAGACGTTATCAACAGGATGCATATCGAGATGTCTGGGATGGAGGCTGCTAGCTGACTACAGATGACTACAGCAGCACCACAAGAGGAAGGAGAACTGGCTGCTCTCTGAAGAGAAGAGTGACTGCAGGCCACCTTGCACAGTAGTCAGTGTTCCACCCTTGTCCCCCATCCATTCAGGTGAAGAATGGCATGCTTACTGGCAACAGCAGGTGAGAAGCTGATCTGATGGCTGAGGTGGAGGAGCTACTTGTCCCCAAGGCTGGAAGGCTCCCAGTCACTGCACCCAAGAGGAAGAGACGTAGAGTGTGGTGGTTGGGGATTCTCTTTGGAGGGCAGTAGGGGCATCCATCTGCTGACCTGATGTGACGTCCAGGAGATGTGCTGCCTGCCTGGAGCCCACTTCTGAGACATTACAGAAAGGTTGCCAAAGCTCAGCCCTCTATTGGACCACTAACCCATGCTGCTCATCCATCTGGGGTCTGGCACTAACAATGCTGCCAGGTCTGACCCTGAATAGAGCAATAGTGACTACAGGACTCTGGGAGCTAGGGTGAAGGGCCAGGATCACAGGTTGTATTCTTGTTCATCCCCCAAGTTGTGGGTAAAGGCCCAGGCAGGGCCATGGCCGTCCTGTAGATGAATGCATGGCTGCTGGGAAGAGATGGGATTCACCTGATCAAGAAGGGGAAGAGCATCTTCATGCACCAACTCGTCAACCTAGGGAGGAGGGTTTTAAACTAGGTTTAAAGGGGGCAAGTGAAAAAAGCTCACAGACTGTACTTAAAGAGTAGTTATCAATGATTTACTGTCAAACTGGAAGGACATATCTAGTGGGGCCTCTCAAGGGTTAGTCCTGGGTCTGGTACTATTAAATATTTGTATTAATAACTTGGGCAGTAGAGTAGAGAGTATGCTTATTAAAGTTGCGGATGATACCAAGCTGGGAGGGGTTGCAAGCACCTTGGAGGACAGGTTTAGAATTCAAAACAACCTTGACAAATTGGAAAATTGGTCCAAACTCAACAAAATGAAATTCAATAAAGACAAGTGCAATCTACATCACTTAGGTAGGCGAAATCAAATGCACAACTACAAAATGGGGAATAACTGGCTAGATGGTAATGCTGCTGCTAAGGATCTGTGGGTTATAGTAGAACCAAACTAAATATGTGTCAACAATGTGTTGCAGCTGCAAACAAAGGCTAATAGCATTGTGGGGTGTATTAATAGAAGATTTGTATATAAGAAATGGAAGATAATTATCTCACTCTGCTCTGCACTGGTGAGGCCTCAGCTGGAGTACTGTGTCCAATTCTGAGTGCTACACTGTAGGAAAGATGTGGACAATTTGGAAAGAGTCTAGAGGAGAACAACAAAAATTATCAAAGGCATAGAATCTATGAGGAAAGGTTAAATAAACTGATCTTGTTTAATCTGGAGAAAAGACTGAAGGGGGGGGGGGTCCTGATAACAATCTTCAAATAGGTTAAGAGCTCTTATAAAGAGGATGGTGATCAGTTGTTCTCCATGTTCACTGAAGATAAGACAAGAAGTAATGGGCTTAATCTACAGTGAGAGAGATTTAGATTAGATAGTAGGAAAAACTTTCTAACTATAAGGGTAGTTATGCTTTGGAATAGGCTTCCAAAGGAAGTTCCCATCCCTGGAAGCTTTTAAAAAGGAGGTTGGACAAACATCTGTCAGGCATGGTCTAGGTTGACTTGGTCATGCATCAGTACAGGGTCTGGACTTGCCGCCTTCTTGAGATTCCTTACTGTCCTACTGTCTATGATAATTCACACCCCTAGTGCCTATACATTTTGATAGTCTTTCATTACATTATTGTCACTTTGGGCACAGGCTGGGACCTGCCTCCATCTAAAGGCTTTGGACTTTCTGGACAAGAAAAGATTTGGGCGCACAAAACATAGGAAGCTTATGGGAAAGGCAGAAAAGTGGAGAAAGTGATCATGAAATGGCAGAGTTCACTATTCTAAGCAATTGTAGGAGGGAAAACAGCACAGTAAAGATAATGGATCTCAAGAAGGCAGAATTAGCAAACTCAGGGAGCTGATAGGTAAAATCCCATGGGCAGTAAGACCAAGGGGGAAAAACAGTTCAAGAGAACTGGCAGTTTTTCAAAGAGACATTATTAAAGGCACAAAAGTAAACTATCCCACTGCCTAGGAAAGATATGAAATATGGCAAGAGACCACCCTGTCTTAACCAAGAGACCTTCAATGATCTGAAACTCAAAAAGAGTCCTACAAAAATATGGAAATTCGGTCAACTTACGAAGGATGAATATAAACAAATAACACAAGTATGTAGGGACAAAATGTGCATAATTGCACACACATAGCAGAGTCTTTGCACTAGGCAGGAGAGAGAGGGAGGAGGGGCTGGCTCTAGCATCCTGATTCTTTCTTTGGCTCCAGCCGCAAATGCAGGTTGGACAATGTTTCCTAAGGCACCATCCACTAGCTGAGGAAAGCTGTGGTGTGCCCTCGGTGTGTCTCTTTCCTGACCTCCCTCAGCCCTGGACACACTCTTGTGATTTGGCAGGAGGCTGGTATAAGAGCCTGTCATGCCAGCGCTAGGCCCACTGGTGCTTTCCCCAAGCTGAAGAATCTCTAGCTAGGGGAATGCAGTCAGTCTTTCCCTGAATGGTACAAAGGCCAGGGAACAAGGAAGAGAACCTACCCCTAATTGGCACATGTAGTCACCCACATTGTCCCTATAAATGGGTATGTTGTGTACAAAGGCCCACTTATGCCTCTAAATGGCCATTGCATTTACGTTAAATGCATGTGCAAACAGCATATGATGGTGTGCACACTTCTTAAAACTAGAGGCTCTATGGGACTAAAGAACATAAAATAGGAGAGAAATTGTATTGTATAGTGATAGGAACTTCGAGGAGGGAAATACTAACATTTAGCATATGGCTCACAGCATCCAAGAATAAGGAACAATGAGGAAGGTCCATGTACAGAGGACAACAAATTTCAAAGGATATGAGAAACAAGTGGGAAAAGGCCTCCATTGTTCGAGGTCTTATAAGTGCTAAAATTGATTTCTGTTAGCAAGAATAAAGAGAAGCCTATGAAGATGTGTAACTGAGCGAAGTCTGGTGGTTAACATTGCTTTGAGTTCCTTCTTAGCACCTTCACTGACAGACCGAGAATGCACTAGCACGAGACTAGAGTAACAGTTGCTGTAATGCAAAGGCAGGTGAGTGATAAATGGATTTCTGTTATGTGACAAGAAGTCACTGCGTTAGCTCTGTATTGGACAGAATCTATTACATTTATTTAGACTAAACTCTCTTATTTCTATTTTTTTGCAGTGTACAAAAGTTTGCCATTGTAACTGTCTGTGAATATAAGAATGTTCTCTGGTCTGACCAGCATGCTTCAAAAGAAATGGTGACTGCCTAGCTGTTTTTCAGGAAGCCCAAGACTTAGTCCTGTAAACATGCCCCGGGTAACTTTATGCATGTGAATAGTCCCTATACGACTACTTGCTCAGGCTCATGCAACAGTGCCAGAGCCATGACCGAACAACTGACATGAGCCAAATGTTTTGGAGGAGGGCGGGTGTGGGGGGGAGGTGGATTCTGTGGGTAGTGTACAGACAGCCAAAGTGACCAGGGCAAATTCTTCTCTGCTGTACTTTCACTGAAATAAGTTGAATTACACAAGGAGTCAGACTGGGTCCCCGAGCCTTAACCTTCTTTTTGGGAGCCAAATGAAAAATTCAAAGTGAATAATTTACTGAAAATAGCTACTCTCTTTTTCTGAAGGTGGAATGTCTGTTTGTGGTCTGAAGTACTGGGACTGAATCCCCACCAGTTGTGTGGTACCTACCTGCGGAATGTCCAGAAACGGATTGCAGTTGTCTCAACTCAAAGGTTGGTTAAACTTTTTAAATTTCCAGTTGACAGATTGATCATGAAACAAGCAGGGCATCGTTTCCTTTGGATGTGGGTTTCCCTGCCAGGCAAGCTTGCACCTGGTGCATCTTGTAGGTGACCTAAGATGCACAAGAATTTGCAGAGGGAAAAGTACAATTTTCACAAACCAAATGATTGAAAAGGAAATTATACATATTGTTGTCCCGACAAATTAGCCAATATTCAGGGCTTCCAGGGTCATTTCTGTTAGGATGAGATCGCTCATATAAATGAGGTGTAATCTCAGTATAATCTGGTTTATTTACAGAGATTATACACAAAATCCTGGTTCCCTGAACACTAGTAAAAACAAACAGCAGGCAGTTTCCTTGCTCAGAGACTGCCACTCCAGAAAATTCTGTGCCTCAGAAACTCTGCCTTTCTGCATCCTCTCAGGATAACGCTTGGGGACCCTGGTTATGGGATGCACACTACACTGCCATAGCTACAACACTGTAGCGTAGGTGCAGACTGCAGGGACAGCAGATGTTTTCTGCCACTGCAGGAACTTCAGCTCATTAAGAGATGGTAGGAGCTAGGTGGATGGAACCATTTTTCTGTCACCCTAGCTGCATCTACACCGGAGGGTTAGGTCAGTTATGTACGCACTCGGGGTGTGTGCATCTTTCCTACTCTGGGTTTTAAGTATAGACCAGGCCTCTCACCAGCTTCTGTTGCTTTCTGCCACCAACCTGCACAGCCTATAAACCAATAATCTAGCCTCTGCATTTGCAACCAGAAAACCCCTGTTGAGGTACCGGAGTTAGCTGTACTCAGGCCTGTATGTACAGTTTAGTGCACCAGGTGTAGACTTCATTGTCTGCAGCTGCTTCACCACATAAAGTGACTTAACTGCTTCTTCTCTTGAGTCTGAGTATTTGGCACCCACTGGCTTTAATGAAGTCTGTGACAGTCTTCGAGTCAAACACCCTTGTGAAGCCATTAACACCTGTTAGCAAAATACTGTCATGGGAGAATCTCAGGAATTTTGGGGACTTAGGCCACATTTCCCTTATACTGGCATAGCAATCAAAATCCACCCCCTTACTCCCCACCTCCCCAGTGGCATAGCTACATCAACAAAACTTGCAGTGTAGATGTAGCTAGGCCAGCCAAAGAGGGTTTTGGTCAGCACAGGTACATTGTGCTGGGAAGTGGTGTTCCTACATTGGAAGAATTGTCAGGGAATGCTGCATCTACATTTGGCGGCTATGCTCTATAGCGTAGATGCAACCTTGATGCCAATAAGATTTTCCAATCCATCAGACAGCAAAGCAGGACTGGAAAAACCATCCCACAACGTTTCTAGAAGGAGTTACTTCTGCTTGCGCTAGAAGTATTATGAAGACTCTTTCTCAGGTCTCATACCTTAGCACTTCAATTTAGGTTCCTGGCCTAGGAAAGGGAGAATGAAAATGAATGTCTATACTACAAGTGATACAGTGGCATAGCTGCAGCTGCTCTATGTTGACAGAAGGGGCATTTCTGTCACTGTAGTTAATCCACCTCTCCAAGAGGCAGTAGCTAGGCTGACGGAAGAATTCTTCTATTGACCGAGCTGCATCTATGTTGGGGGTTAGGTCGATTGACTACAGTACTCAATTTTTCTCCTCTTGAATTGCATACCCAGGTCAATCCAATTTTTAAGTGTAGATCAAGCCTTAGAACTCAAAAGTTGGGTGTTTTAGTTGTAGGCTTGGGCATAGATTTTGAGTCCATTCTAACTGGACCGGTTAACTCATCCTTAATTATACAGCTGTCTTGTTTCATTAGCCTCAAAAGCTGCCAAGCATTAGTAGATGAGACTAGAGCTCTTCTGTTCAGTATGCCACCAGCTGAGGTATTTTAATCCTTTCTACAACTCTTATTGCTATTAGCCCTTTTATCCTACATTTCTTCTCACTACGGACGCCATTGGAGTAAAAGTGATTTAGTTCTCAGAAATAATCGTTATTTGCATTTCTATAGCACTATCATCCAAGGCACTCAACGTGCTTTGCAGATATTTAGGGTGAAATCCTGGCAAATCTCCCATTGACTTCAGTAGGGCACTAAGCATCTCAATATGCTGTCGTAGCTAAGACTGTCTTCACTGCAGACTTAACCCAGGCTGTTATTTGGGTTTTTGCCATGGGTGGCACGTGACTCCTCCATCTGGAGAGGCTGAGCGTGCCCAGACCTTGGCCCTGCCCAGAGGCCTGCCCCTGCTCAGGCTTCTTCCATCCAAAGCCACCTCCCTGCTCCACCTCCATCCTTGTTCTGTCTCCTCTTCAAGCCCTCTCACTCCTGCTGCTCACACCTCTTTGCCACCTCCGAAGGCCCCCTCCCCCTGGATCTCCCCACTCATCTGCTGGCTGGCCGCTCACCACTCGCACTTCCTCCCGCGAGTAGGCCATGTGGGCAGAGCAGGGATGAGAAGAGGCAGAGCCTTGGGAGAAGAGACAGAGCCTTAGGGGAAGGGGACTGAGGCTGGAGTAGGGGGTCCTGGCCGGGGAACCCATCCATTCTGCAACAGTGTGCCCCAAAATGACGGACGACTGTTTGAGGAGGCTTAGCCTCCTCTGGCCTCTTATATCTGCCACCTTTGGTTTTAGCCAGCCTACCTAACTTCCACCCAGAAAACCTCTGACCCAGTGTTACGTCTAAGCGCGTTTACCTGGCTGGGGTGGGATGGGGGAAATATTAGAGCCAGTGCCTTTCCGACTGGAGAAAAAAAGCTGAGAGCATCTTGGCACAAAGAACCATGCAGTGCAAAAAATAGTGAGGACACAGTAGTGTGGGTAGGCCTTTGTTGTGGAAACACTTGCACCTAGGCCAGACTAGCCATAACCAAGCACCTGGGCTAACCGTGCAGTGAAGACATATACCCTAAGTATTATTCTAATTTTACAAAGTCCGGCTTTTCATAGCTTACATAGGGGGCAGGCATATGACTGGGTATGTGCATATCTATCCACATGCATCCACAAATGGGGACTTTCATGTGCCTGTGGAAACTAGAGACTAGTCTGTGCTCATATTGTGCACATGGAGAGTACAATAAGCACTTGTCTTGTTCAATGCAAATGCCCCTAAACATGAAGTAAAAATTGCTTCCTCTCTTATTTGTCCAGGATCACAGAGCAAATTGCTGCCAGACCAAGAAATGGAAACCAGGTGTTTTGACTCCCATTTCGCTGCTCCTAGTCCCTCATGAGTCCATTCACTTCAAAATATATCTGGAGTGCTGTATGATTACCAACATCAATTTCACTTTAATTTTAAGCGACAGAGTCATGGCTCCTTTAAGACTTTTTAAGGCAATCGTCTTTATAGCAGTATGACCTGGAAATGTCTCTTACACGTGGCAAGTTTCAATGCTTATGCCCATTTCAGACTGAAGAAAGGACATCGCTAAAATGTTTTGTCATTCTTCTGATGGGGTTTGATATTTCTGTTGTTCTCTCTTCCTGGTTGAGATGTACGGTATTTCCATTCACTCAGTTTCTCTGACAGAGGTGCAAATTCTCATTTCACAAACGCTGCTACCGTTCAGCTGTATCTCGTCTACAGAAGGAAAATGCCAATCAACCTAGTGCTCTCCAAGCTGGCCCGCCACTCCTTTAATTCAGTATTGGAACTGAATATGAATTGAATGACTTGCATTTACCGGGACAGCCAGCCAGCAAGAATAACACTGATTTGACTGACAGTTTACTTCTTTAGCAACACTATTGGATAACTGCAATAGAATTACTGAAACTACAATTGCGTCCCAAAAGAAGCTGGATGAGGACAGACCCAGTCTGTTGGGGTGATGAGATAGAGGGTTTACATATACCATCTATATCCTGAACAAATGTGTAAACAGTGTGGTCGGAAGACTAATATGGGACTTAAATAACCTGTGTTCAACTCCTTCTGCAGCAGAGTTCCTGTGTGACCCTAGGCAAGTCATTTAGTCTCTCTGTGCCCCATTTTCCAATCTGTAAAATGGGATAATAGGACTTGCAGTGGTGTCATGAAGATAAATACATTACAATAAAGACTGAGAGTCCTGTGGCACCTTAAAGACTAACAAAAATATTGAAGCATAAGCTTTCATGGGCTAATACCTACTTCGTCAGATGCATCCCATCCGACCCACAAAAGCTTATGCTTCAATACTTTTCTTAGTCTTTAAGGTGCCACAGGACTTTGTCACTTCTGCAATTCCAGAATAACACGGTTACCTCTCTGATTCTTAATAATATCCAGTTACCACTGTAAAGAGATTTCTGGGGTTTTTTTTAATTGAAATGTGGGAGTTTTATAATGATCAAAAGTTTGTCACTACTGCAGATCCAGACTAACACGGCTACCTCTCTGAATAAAGACTGAGATGCTCAGTTACTATAGGGGCCCATGCTTAGTGCCATCTCCTTCTGCGGCAATAATCCTCTGTACTCTCCCACCTCCTGCTTCAAGGGCACATCTAGCCTGATCACATAAGTCCAAATCTGACTCTACAGACCACTGCATTCTCTTGAGTCTTCTGAATGAGGGTCTTAGTGCAAAAGGCAATATTGAATATTACTACTCAAAGGCACAAGCCTCTTTATTGAATCACTGTGATGTCCATGAAACATGATCTTCTTCATAAAAATCTAATCTTGCTCTGACCCATCCTCTCCCTGTTGGTTGTCTGTCTGTCACTAGACTGGAGACTCTTCAGTGCAGAGTCGAAAACAACTAGTGATCTTAAGTGGCCCACACCCTCTGAGAACTGGACCTCTTTAAGGTAGAGATCCAAAAGCAGCGGCACCCCAAATCACTGGTCACTTCTGAAAATCATGGTCTTATACCTGTGCCCAAGCTGTAAGGCACATACCAGCCCATGAGCATAATGATGGTGATACATATTGGATTCTGTAGACGCCGTAGCACTCACGCAGTAGATGAAGTTAAACTCCTGGTCTGAAATGTACTGTGCCCAAACAAGTGTTGGATCCGTATAAAACAATGAAAACTCCCTCGGCTCAAAAGCCCAGCTGGTTGAAGCCGACTCAAGAGGCCGCTGCACTGTAACATTTTTTGGTGGCTTGTGCATAGTTCTCTTCAGCTAACACGCTTGTCTGTCACAGAATAGCCAGGGGGAGAGTTTATGGGGGAACGGCACAGTGGGCCAAATTCTGCTCACGTTTATGCCTGTCGATGGCCCTACTGTGGATTTACACAGGTTTGATTCACAGTGGAATGTGGCCTTTGCAGGCAAGTGAGAATGAAAACTCAGACTAGATCTCTGGGTATGGCAAGGTGGACAGGTGACCTTATTTTTACAGGCTTGAAATCTAGAATTCTGCTGGTGGCCTTTAGGGAATTGTAAGTACAAACAACTTGGATTTTTTTTTAGAGACTTTTCCTAATTTAGGACAATGTGTAGATCTGAATATTAAACGCAGCGTTGTGCTTACACAATTTGAGGCAAATTAGAATCTTGATGGAAGAGGATGAGGCTGAGCTAATATAATTCGAAAACTGCTTGAATGGAAGCTAATACCTTTGTTCTTGCTGGTTCCCTGCTGCTATCAAACCCCAGAAAAGCGCTTCTTAAAAATAAAGACTGTAATGCATTACACATACACTAGTATGTGCCTGCAGAGATGCTAAGACTTTGCTGTGCTCAAACTAAGACAGACACTGGAATCAGAATGGCATCTATGGAAGTGTTTAGGCAAACAATGCAGCACCCACAAAATACACTTTCCAACCAACCAGAGACCCAGCTGATGTACATTGGCACATATCCATTGACTTCAATGGCGTAACTCCAATTTATAGAAGGCAATTTATTGTAAATCAGATAGCAGATAATGAGTATAGATGTACCAAGGGGAAACGTGCAATAAGGTGACAAGGATGAAGCTTATCAAAAATGTAGTGAATCTTAAAGCACTACAAAAAATGTAGTCAAAAAGATGATCTCTTTACAAAATGGCTGTCATGCATCCACAGGCCTAGGAGTGGCTCTCTGCACAGGGGTGAACTTCACCCTCTCCATGTCTCAAACACCATGTTTGAGAGATAAAGTCATCAATCACAAAAATAAATTATTTGTGGCATTTGGTAGCCCCTGCGCCTGCTGGAATTGTGGAGCAAAGGCTGCTCCTTATTTGAGGAGGCACTTTATTATTTGCAGCACTAAGCAACTGATCTCCCTCTTTTAAAGTCAAGGAGAACCTTTTTGTTTACTTTGATGGGCATTGCCTCCAGCCTGAAAACACTGAGGCATCCAGCTCTAGTCATGTCACTATACGGGGATAGGGTCTGAACATGGTGAGACAATGTATTCCTCACAGCTAATCCCCTGTATGTCTTTCCCCATCATCCCACAACTATTCACTGCTCAAGTGCTGTGGTGCAAACATGCAACCCTGGAATCTGAATGCCTGTTGCTGTCACAGAATCCAGTTTGAGCAAGGCTCTGCAGTGGCCATGGAAGCTTTTGAAATATGCGTCTCGCGATTTTGATGATGACAAGGATACTTCTCGAAGCTAATTTACCGAGCTTCAGGGATGAAATCGGCTCTGGGAGCATGTGAAGCGTCATCAGCTAGAGAAGCTGTAAAATAAAAATTACTTCCTGCTACTGTTCTAATAAACGTCCCCATTCCCTTCCTCCTCCACCCAGGCTCCATGTGTAACATGTCTCCTGTAGTTTCTGTAATTATTTCATCTTTTTTTCTCACTGTTGTGGGAGTCCATAGCTGGGACGCTATTTAGATTGATTGTTCTTCTGTTATTAATGCATTGCAAATTAATGGAGATGAGCAGAAATGAAATGGGAGATTCTCATTTCATATCCTCTGCACCACTGGGTTGATTTCAGATAGTTTATTTCTCATTTGCAGCCAATGACGATGAATTGATAACATTCTGGGCTGGCTAGGAATCAGCTCACAGGTTGATAAATATCTCATGACCTTTTCAGTTCAGATTTAATTATCACCCAACACAGCTCTTTAATCGTTCCTGTTGATACTCCCCCCTTGCCTCTTTCCACTTCCTGCTAAAAACTTCACAGGGGGTAGATTGACTGCAAACAAATACTGCTGTGATTCCTGTAGCTGCCTCTTGTTGTTTGTGCACATTATTTTACAACTGATGCTTTAGACAATCTTTGTTCTCAATATAGCCCAGGTGTAAATATTTTATCTTCTTCTCCCACCCTGAAAATTTCTCCTTTGATCTAATGATTGAGACTTCCAACAGTGGGGATCTGTTCCTAACTCCACTATTGAGTCTACGGGAACAGCCAGAGAAACTCTTGCATGTCTGTTTAATTCCTTATGGGAGGAAGCGCTTCAACAGGGGCTGGGCTGGGACTATGGAATGAACTCCCATAGGAACAAGGGACCATCCCAAACCTTGCCACCTTCTGCTCTGAATGTAAGAAGCACTTCTCTAACCAGCCTTCTGCAATGTAAATTCAGAGCAGTGTGTACATTCCACAGATGTTTTTTAAAAATCCCCAACAACAAACCTGTACCAAAAGAACACTCCACAATGCACTCACCTATTCCTATGGGGAGATGCTGAGAGAAAGAGAATGAACCTCATGCGAGCGATGTACATCATGTTGCTCACTGTGTTCTTGGAAGCAACTCAGACAGTACAGTGATGAAGGCTGTGTAGGCACCAATCTTATTACTCCTGGGGGAATTCTGTGCCACCTCACATGCACAGAACTCATATCCCCCACAGATTTCTTAGCTTCCCCACAGAAAGAAAGACTTTCTGATGGGGAAGCAAAGGGAAACCACAAGAGTGGTCATGAGACCCTTCCCAACAGTATGTTCTGGGTGCCCGAGGTAGCCGTAAGAGAATTAAAATCACTGTAGGGCAGGGGATGGGACTGGGGAAGACCTGACTGGTGGCTCCTACCCTGTGCCGGGCTCAGCTGTTAGTCCTGACTGGGCTAGGGAAGACAGGACTTCCTCTTCCCTTGCACAGCATCCAGGGCCAGGTTAGACCCACCCCCAGATTTCTCCCCAGGCTGCAGGAAGTTCTGCAAACTCCTTCCAAACCGGCTTCCTGCAGGAAGCTGCAGGGGGAGGGATCACTGTATGGGGAACTGCTCCCTCATCCGCCCAACCCCCATGTATCTAGACCCTCCCGTCGATCCTCACCCCCTGAAATCCAGTTGATGAGCTCCACTCCCCCTGCACCTGGGCCACCACTACGAGTCACCCACACTGAGATCCCCACTAAGCCCCAAGCAGTTGCAGTGGATGTGATATATAGTGACTTTAACAAAGCTTTTGATATGGTCTCCCACAGTATTCTTTCCAGCAAGTTAAAAAAGTATGGATTGGAAGAATGGACTATAAGGTAGATAGAAAGCCAGATAGATTATTCCCCTCTATTCAGCACTGGTGAGGCCTCACCTGGAGTATTGCATCCAGTTTTGGTCCCCCCCCCCCCCCACTATAGAAGGGATGTGGACAAATTGGAAAGTGTCCAGCGGAGGGCAATAAAAATGATTAGGTGGCTAAGGCACATGACTTGCCAGGAGAGGCTGAGGGAACTGGGGTTATTTAGTTTGGAGAGGAGAAGAGTGAGGGGGGATTTCATAGTAGCCTTCAACTACCTGAAAGGGGGTTCCAAAGGGGATGGAGCTAGGCTGTTCTTAGTGGTGACAGATGACAGAACAAGGAGTAATGGTCTCAAGTTGCCATGGGGGAGGTCTAGGTTGAATATTGCGGAACATTATTTCATTGGAGGGTGGTGAAGCACTGGAATGGGTTACCTGGGGAGGTAGTGGAATCTCCATCCTTAGATGTTTTTAAGGCCTGGCTTGACACACCCTTGGCTAGGATGATTTAGTTGGTGTTGGGCCTGCTTTGAGCAGCAGGTTGGACTAGATGACCTCCTGAGGTCTCTTCCAACCCTAATCTTCTATGAGTCTATGAATGTCTTGGTTTTACACTGCAATGAATGCTTCTGGGTGCTCTTGGCAGTATTTAGCTAGTTTTACTCTTAAGGCAGCCTTTCATGATAAATATAGCCAGGTTAGCCTCTCCAAGGAAAAGGCCTGTTAACAGTCCTTGGAAAAAATAAATGTCTTTCTCGAGAAAGAGCATAAGCCTGATCCTAGGAGGAGCAGCTTAACTTTGACCCTGATTTATCTTAAATATCAGCACATGACTCACTGAATTCTGTTCTGACCTAAACTGAGACAGTGATCTGGCCCGCAGGTGCCTTACCATTCCTAAAGGCCTATCCCAAGGGGTTTACTAATACATTAAAGTCAGTGGGAACCATGCTAATTGGGTGCAGCATTAGATGAAACAGTCAGAATATTGGTGAGTAACGTTCAGAAAGAGAATTAAGGCTACTATTGTGCCTATAGCAAAAAAGGATGATCCAATTATAAGTGAAGCAGCAGGTGATGCTAAGCAATTCTGGAATCCTTATGTCCTTCAGAAAATCAATCTTAAGTCCAATGCCTTTGGTAAGCTTAGCGTGCTACTTTTCAATCAATGTCTCTGGAAGAACAAAAGGATATGGATGCACGAGACTTAGTTGTGCCACAAGACCTAGGTAGCGTTTATTTTAAGGACTGGATCCAAAGCCCTTTGAATTCAATGGAGAAACTCCTAAAAGTATAATTCTGCATTGAGGGTGATACTGGTTTTCTTTTGATAATTTCAGCCCCTCCCCCCCAAAAAAATTTTTACAACACAAACAAAATGACTATAAATTTCATATAAGACAGACCCCCATGAGGTCAGTTTGTCAAAACTGAAAAGAAATTAACACCAGAGGCCATGCATTTCATAGAAATGTTTCTCTCTCATTCCACCTTCTAGCCAAACAGATTCCATCACCACAAGAGGATTTCTGTTGGCTTGTTATTTAGTGATCAAACTGGGATCTTCCATCACTTTTGAAAACACTGAAGTGATCCAAGTATCTCAATCAAAGACTAAGTCTAGGGTGGAAAAATACTATATTTCATGCTGCTCGGTGTTTTGGAAGGCATTTTAGGTATGATTTCCCCCCTCTCTTATGCTGGTGTAAATCAGGAGTAACTTTACTAAAGTCAAGTATCTAGCATAAAAAAGATCAGAATCCAGGCCTACTAAATTTAGATTAAAAGGATCACAAAAATCCTCCAGTTTGGTATCACCCTAACATTAGGTATTCCAATAACATTATTTCTGTCTGGGGGAAAGGAGAGTAAAGGTGTTTTGTCAATCAACCAGATGGTGAGCTGTAATGGTGGGAACCCACGCTCTTAACACATGTAAAACTCCCAGTGAAGTTAATAGATGCATCCGACGAAGTGGGTATTAGCCCACGAAAGCTTATGCTTCAATACTTTAGTTAGTCTTGAAGGTGCCATCGGATTCTTTGTCACCAGTGAAGTTAATAGGCATTTTGCCTGCTTCATAAATACAGTACTGGTCTCTGATCAGTCTCTAAACAAAATACACCATCCTTGCAGTCTGGGTTGGCTTGAGTAACTGCTTGATTTATTGGACAAATGTGTAAAACCAGATTAGATTGCTGACCATGTATCTTCAGCGGAAAGGTTCATAAAAGATAATGACACAAAAGCATCTGGCTGGGAAAACATACTGGATAAATGGCTCGGCACACTGAAAGCTAAAGTTAAGTGGAACATTTAACTATGCACTCAGTTCAACACTGCTTACATTCTTCCAGAATAAGACTCCTAAATTTAAAGGTTTTACTGAAGACAGGAGAAAAATGCATGGCGGATCTTTCCCCGGCTGGCAAATACTGTCATTCACTCAGACAGCTGGTGAATCTGTCGGGACTACTGCTTTCTTGTCCGAAAGTCGAGAAATATTGGCTCAGTGTTTGCAAATGCCTCTCCAGTTCTCTGCAAATCTCACTGTTGGTCTCATCTCCTAAATTATGTATTCTCAGTTTTGCAGATCCCGGCCTTTATCTTTCCTCATTTGCTCAGTGGTTGGTCTCGGTGCAGCTAAGAGAATTATGGAAACATACTGTTTGCCTGACACATTGAGAATGGATGTCTGAGCCGGGTAATTCCGCTGTAATGGAGAAATAACAGAGAAATGTATGATGAAATGAGGGCTTTATGAAAGCCTTCCTGAGGTAGCCTCTGTGAAGTTTCCCTTAATGATGTCTGACTCAGTAAGAATAAAAACAAGGAGTCTGGAGGCACCTTAAAGCCTAACAGATTTATTTGGGCGTAAGCTTTCGTGGGTAAAAACCCCACTCCTTCTGATGCAGTAATGATAGAGACCATATCGTCTCCGACCATATCAATTCCTTCTTCCTTTTGTTGTTCTGAGGCTAAATGTGACATTCTTTTTCATATATGCTAGAGCCATGTCCTTCCCTCATATTACACCCTGCACTGGGCTCTAAGCACATACAAGTAGGCAGATACTGTATGGCCACTTACTGCAGCAATGAGTGAGAAGGGGGTGGGGAATGGGAGGAGCCTTGGTTCTACCCCTCCAATACACTATGCAGTCTATAGGAACCTGGGTATAGGGATTAGTAACTTGTTGCAAGAATAAGCCACCAGCGAACTGCAAAGGGAAACACTGGGTGGGAAGCATTGCTCCTTGTTTTTCATGTGTTTTTATCCTTATTTCCATCCAACAAAGATGGTCGCCCTATGTGCAGGACTTAAAGGCATAATCTGTCCCTCCAATACTATGGTGATTGGCACAGCTGTAAGAACCTGGATGGGCTGGTGGATAACCGGTTTCAGATAAGGAACATTTTAAATGTAACACTGAGGGACTGCAGTTTCAGGCAGAGGGGCCTCACAGCTAAAAGGGATTTGGATCAGAAGCTTCTATGCTATCTGAGTTTTCTTCCATGGCAGCTAGTGCACCATCTAAATCGAAAATAATAGCAATATTGTTCGGCCTTAGTACTTTTCAGTCACCTTCCTTGATGTTGTATGTCTAAAAATTGTAATCCAAATACAAATTTACAAATCTCTGGGCACATTTAATTAAAAAAAAAAAAACAGTCAGAAAATGCAGATGCAGTTTTCCATAGAAAGCAAACTGCATAGAGCTAGATTCTGTCACCTTTACTCAGGATGTAGGAGTAGTACCTTACTCCATTAGTAGTCTCATTGCTGTTCATTTTATTGAATTCCAGATGTGATTATTTATTGTAACATTCCTGCTCCCTATTTCATGCACTGTTGTATGTGGTCACTATACTCACTGTGTACTCACTGTGCACTCACTTTAGGTATAATAGTAGTGACTACATATACTACATAACTTTCCCATTATATCCCCATGAGTCATAGATTCCAAGCCAGAAGGAACCTTTGTGATCATCTAGTCTGACCTGTACAACACAGGCCATAGAACTTCCCCATAATAATTCCTAGATCATATATTTTAGAAAAAAAACATCCAATCTGGATTTAAAGAATGCCGGTGATGGAGAATCTATCACAATGCCAGGTAAGTTATTCTAATGGTTAATTACTCTTCTTTTGACATTTATGCCTTACTAGCATAAGTGCCCGGCGCTGCTTGGGTCAGTCGGAGGTGGGGAGGGGGCAGACAGCTGACACCCCCTGACCAACGCCAACACCCCCCAGCTCACCCCCCGACCAAACCCGACACCCCCACCTGACTCCCCAAGCAAACCCGACAACCCCACCTCACTGACTGTCCCACCAAACCCAACTCGGATCCATCGCAGGTGGGGGGGGGGGCACAGAGCTGATGGAGTCCGGGGTTCCATTGGGAGGGGGGAGGGGCAGAGAACTGAGGGATCTCTGGGGTTCCGTTGGGAGGGGGGAGGGGCAGAGAACTGAGGGATCTCCGGGGTTCCGTTGGGGAGGGGGGAGGGGCAGAGAACTGAGGGATCTCCGGGGTTCCGTTGGGGAGGGGGGGAGGGGCAGAGAACTGAGGGATCTCCGGGGTTCCGTTGGGAGGGGGGAGGGGTAGAGAACTGAGGGATCTCCGGGGTTCCGTTGGAGGAGGGAGGGGTGAGCTGAGCGAGTGAGGTGTCTGTTGGAGGGGGGTATTATGACATCATCACCACCTAACCGCCCAGCTGATGTGATTGGCCCTGAAAGACTTTCACCCCTGGGGGGCGTCAGAGGTGAGATCCGAAAATTTTTCGACCCTTACCAGCATCTAGACCCCAAGACCCCTCACTGTACCAAATTTCAAGTCTCTGGCTCAAACGGTGCGGGAGGAGTTCGCTGTCATACGTACATACATACATACATACGTACATACATACATACATACATACATATACCACTTGACTTTTATATATATAGATTTCCAGCCTGATGTTGTCTAGCTTTAACTTTCAGCCATTGGATCACGGTATGCCTTTCTCTGCTAGACTGAAGAGCTCAGTTTTGTATTCTTAATAAATTATTGGCCTCGATGACATCTTGCTAATCTAACTACATCAAAGTCAGGAATTTAGAGCTGTGATTTCAACAGCTATTGGAACTGCAGCCCCACGACCCAAATATATTTGGCTAAAGTGTCCCAAACAAAAAACCCCATGGCGTTTGAACTGTGAAGGATTCAAAAACCAAGACTCTCTAGATCAACCTAGGCCCTATCTCTGTTCTTAGCTAAATTACAGTTCCAGACCCAAACACTGATGAACTTTGGGCAATTTGGATTCCAACGTTAGATCGGGATCCAAATTTTGCAGGTGAGCCAATTGGTGCTTTAATGTGTTGAACCAAAATCCAAGAAACTTGGCAAGGTTCAGAATTTGTATCCAAATTTTGCAGCTCAGGCTTATCTGTATTATCGTCTGAAATGTAACACAAGTATGATAATGCAAAATACTGTATATGTGCAATGGAGACACATTACAATAACTTATGTGGGGGTAGAGTTAAAATTTCCTGACTTTGTTATATTTAAATGCTAATTCATAACATTGTTGTGTCTCTTTGCTTTGAATAGTTTTGATAGCAAGTAATAGGTGGTGGTGTAGTCTAGTGGGTAGAGCCCCAGACTGGCACTTAAGAAATCTGTGTTCTAGTCTCAGCTCTGGCCTGGCAGGTGACCTTGGCAAAGTCACTTCACCTCTGTGTCTCCATTTCTCTATCTGTAAAATTGGGATAATTATACTGCCCTTCTTTGTAAAGCACTTTCAGGTGTACTGATGAAATGTGGGGTATAAGCATTAAGTATTATTAAGCAAATTTCCCCAGATACTTGGCCAACATGACTCAAGCTGTAGGAGGGTCATGGTTAAACAGTCCTGCGCTCTGTGCCTAGAACTTGGATGATCACAGAATGCCAGCATTGTATTGTTCTAGCCTGAGCTATGTAGAACTCAACACTTTCAGGTCTTTGGGGTTTTAGGAATCCCCCCACCTCTGCTGTGGATGACCTACTGCATCCTGGGTTACCTGTTGGCTCCTTCTGTACTTTCCTTCCTCCCCTAGAAGGCTCTTAATTCCCTCTTTCTCCCCAGGGAGTATAACTGTATAATTTCTATGAATATCAAATGCACTTCAGTTTACCTGCCTGATATTATCCAGCCTGACTGCATAGAGTTAAATCAAAAGAGGATGTTAGGGGACAAACATGAAAGATAACAATGACAAAGATAAGATGCCACCAGAGAGAAAACCAAGGGTCCTCCGGGAAGATTTTAATTGGGGAATGCCCACTTGCCTGGCTTCAACCTGGCTAGCAAGGTTTATCTTGCCAAACTCAAATCTATAATCAAAAGGGGCTGCTAAAACAACAAAGATCTCAGCCCAGGGAGGAAGAAGGTATTGAGTGGGCAGCAAAAGCTGAAGATGAGTCTCCGAGAGAGATACAAAGAATGCTGCAGAGGCTGTCTCTCTCTCCCAGCCCAGGAGTAGAGATGGCTGGTTTGAGTGGAATTTACCCAACATTTTCAAGGAAGGAAAGTGTAGGTAAGAAACAGCAGATAGCCCTTTTGTCTTAACCCTTTTGTTTTAACCCTTTTGTTTTAACCCTGCTTGCTGTGTACCTTTGGGTGAGTAGACAGTACGTTTTGTTTTGAGGAAGCTGTCTTTGAGTCATTCTGATCAATCTCTGGTTACAGGCTCCGGAGGGAAAGTTTAGTGCAAGTCCCAAATAGAGTTGGGCCTCTGGTGTTAACATGGTTGGAAACGGGGCTGGAATCCAGAGACCCGATGTAGGAATGATTGACCTGTGAGGTTCCATCTAGAGAGGCGTGAAACAAGTCAAGCTTGACACAAGTCCACTTCAGAGAGACTAAAGGTCTAAAGGGCATCTTGTAACCAACTCTGATTTCTGACCCCATCACCCTTCACTAGGAGATCAAGCATGGAAGCACTCACGCAGCCAGCAGAGCAGAGGAAGTGAGTTCCATGGGGCTGCATGTATTAGCCCACATTAAATGGCATGCAGCAAATTCTGCAGGTGTTGGATCACAAAGAACACAGGGCTTCACTTGAGATCAGTTACAAGCGCCCTAGGGAAGAGCTGTGGAGGACGTCAATGACTATGGAACCTGGTAATAGGAATCTGGAGCCTTTCATCTCTAGTTGACAGGTCAGATCTGTATCAGGTTAATAACAATCATAGTCATCCACTGTTAATTGGCCTCTTGTACAAGCTGGTGGCTTCAGTCCAGTTCCCTGTACAAAGGGACACACACCATTCTCATTGCTATAGCAAATGACACACTCATCCCCAACCTCAGCAAAGACCCTAAGGACCAAATGGACGTAGAAAATGAGACTAACTAATGTGCAGCGAGGGAGAAGTTCCTTTAGGTCAGGCTGGAGGTGTGCCATCAGGGCTGTGTGAGAAAGCTTGCAGTGCTGTGACTTGCTCTGTACCTGTCCCATGAGCCTACAAAGGAGCTTGGCCTCTTTCATAGGTATTGATAGGACCCATGTGTAAGAAGGAAGCTTATCCCATGGGTGCCAGCAATCTGCCCCTGTTTTGATGGAGGATTCTTTGTTTTCTATTCCTTCCCAGTGCCAGCTTCTTTTGTTAAACGTGCCACCAATATGCCTAAGTCCCTGGACAAAACCCATACAGAGTGGCAGATCAAACCATAGTTCTGCATCCAATTAACTGACCCTGAATCACTCTGATAGTTTTTCATTTTCACTGCCGCTTGCCTGGGTGCCCTTCGAAAACGTGTGCAAGGCACCTCCAGTGAGATACAGCTGACAATGATTATGCTTCCATTGAGACGTTTTGTTTCGTTTCTGCCCTTTCCTCCCTTTATGTTACATGCCACTGATCTCTGAAACTATGGCTCAGGAAGACTAATCAAATTCCTCCCCCGCTCTCCATTCCTTCCCTTTCCAGTTGCAGATCCCTTTCACTCTAGGAAACGTAATTCCTCTAGGTCATTGTAACACCCAGAAACTCAGTGCATTCTACCATCTTGCTGAAAAGCCCCCTCTGTTAATGTCAGGGAGCAAGGCATTGTAGCGGTTGTATTGTGCAAAGCCACCGCGGGCTCCCAGGAGCTGAATTCTCCCCTCCTTGTATGTTCTTGCAAATCAGGGAGAAACTCCATTGACTTTTAGTGGAGTAAGCAAGAGGAGAGTCAGGCTCCACATTCTCTATTCAGCACAGATTGGCTGCTGTCTATTGTGAGTTGAAAATACCATTCTAAGAAGCACTAGGATGGCGTGACTACTAGTAATGAGCATCTGTGTATCTCTATTATGTGGGTTTTCAGATAACAAGGCACAGTGAATATGAAGGGCTCACACAGGCTGCCAAAAGAAGGAAAAGAAAAGAAAAAACCCACCCTACCCTAAGTGGTTCTCTTTCTTCTTGAAGGCTGTTAATGAAAAGGGAAAAATAGCACTTGAAATGAAAGACACAGAGGGTCTGCTTGTCCTCGTGCACATACTATGTCGGCTGAAGTCTGCACCAGTGAGGGGAAATGATAGGTGGGAACAGCATCTCCCTCCCTCAGACTAAGAAACTTTCGCAGCGCAGAGCATTTTAAAAGACTAACCCAGAGCACAGTAATTAAAGCCAATCTGACCTCTCAAAAGACAGCTTCAGGCTTTTGTGCTGAACCATCACAAATTCCACAGGGCTTTCTTATTATTCCCCCCCTCCTCTCTTTGGGATGTTTCTGCTGTCAGAGGCTTGGAGTATTTTATAGACCTGGGGTAGGCAACCTATGGCACGAGTGTCAAAGTCAACACACAAGCTGATTTTCAGTGGCACTCACACTGCCTGGGTCTTGGCTACCGGTTTGGGGGGGGGGGGTCTGCATTTTAATTTAATTTTAAATGACACTTCTTAAACATTTTTTAAACCTTTCTTACTTTACATACAACAATAGGTTAGTTATATATTGTAGACTTATAGAAAGAGACCTTCTAAAAACATTCAAATGTATTACTGGCACGCGAAACCTTAATGAGAGTGAATAAATGAAGACTCGGCACACCACTTCTGAAAGGTTGCTGACCTCTGTTATAGACACTTTCTGTAAGTACCAGTACCGGGGTAAATGGTTTTGGGCAGTATTGTTTCCCTTTGTCCTTGCTCCCAATGCCCCTAGTTGTGATGTCCACCTTACAACAGAGGCTCAGACAGGGGTCCTCCTTCTTACCACCACCCATGGACTCAGGAGAGGATTACATCTCTAAGAGCACCAGCAAACCTCGAAATCTGTTGGTCTCCAGTGGAAGCTGATGGGTTTTAGTCTAGTTCCAGCTAGGCAGCTACAACGGTAGCAGCCAACGATGGCGCCCAAGCCCCAAAGTCTGGCCCTGGATCCACATTCCCCTTAACTTCAGAGGATCAAGGATGCAAAATTTTGGTTGGGGAGGGGGGCATCTTTGTTTAGTTGCAGTGCTGGCACTGTACCAAGAAATCTGGACTTGGGACCCTTCTGTGTGACTATGCTGGAATCAAGCCCTCAGATCTGAATCTGGAATTTCCAAAGTAGGTCCCGACCCCATTTTAAGATGTTGCCTCACCAGGGCTGGCTTAGATTTGCTGGGGCCCAGGGCCAAAGCCCGAGACGCAGCGCCCAGGGCCAAAGCCAGAGGCCTTCAGTTCTGAGTGGGACTGCCTAAGACTGAAGCCCTCGGGCTTTGGGTTTGGTCCCACCCAGGGCAGTGGGGCTCAGGTTTTGGAATTCCCCTCTTCTCCCAGGGCAGGGGGCTTGAGCAGGCTCAGGCTTTGGACCCTCCTCCTGGGGTCATGTAGGAATTTTTGGTGTCAGAAGTGGGTCACGGTGCAATGAAGTTTGAGAACCGCTGAACTCAAGAGTCTACTGTTTATTATCCCTGCTTTTTACCCTATCCTCTCACTTGTCTTTTGTCCAGAATCTCACAGGTGCTTGATGTCTGCAATTTAAATATCTTTTTTCCTAAAACATTACTCACCTCCACTTCTTTCTCTGAACTCCACAAGTTCCAGAGACCAAATCTAGGACCAAATCTCTGCGATCGACCTGCAAATTTGGAGCAAATCTCCTTTCAGCCTGGTTTAAATCAAACCATTGAAAACAATTGTCATCTCATAAGAGAAAATGAGAAAAAAAGTTACCAATTATTCTTCATTACATCTGCTTTTCTATTGTTTGCAAATGTATTTTTAAATTGTTTTCTGTAAGAGGTGTTAGCATTGGTAATATAAATGGCATTTTCTCTTTCCCAGAACATGTATTTTTCCTTTGGTAAATTACTGATGATGGGTCCAGGTGGAATGCTGTGGAGGAATGATGATGTGTTTTTTAAAATATAAAGATGTTAAACACTGGAGAAAAAGGTTGTAATGTTAACAGAGGGCTTGTTAGCTCTGGGGACAAGGAATGACCTCTAGGATGTTTGTTCTTCTGCAGTTCTGGTTGGCTGTTAGCTTTTGGTTTAACGTACGTATATAGCACCTTAGGCATCCATATGATTTTCAGAGAGAATAAGGCCAAACTTTTCAAATATAAGTGTCTAAAGCCAAACACCTACATTTATATTTAGGTTTGCAAACAAGCAGTGATGCTGCAAGGAAGAGGAAACCAGCTGCTTTTATAATCTAGTCTCCTGGTAAAGGCATCTGCCCTCAGATTGTTAAATGGTCGACAGCCTTGGGCTTCAGTGCTCCCAGATGCACAAACAGGAACATCATTAAAAGCAGTCTATCTTCTGCTGTGACTGGACAGAAGATGGCAGCCCAAGCTACCAATAGCAGACCTGGCCTCAAAGAGCCATGTTTCTGTCACCTCCAAAATGGAGTAACACAAGTAGTTTCAAGGAACAAGGTTACATACCCTGCAAAATCCCCAAGTGGTATAAAATACAGCAGGCCATTGACTTTCTAGTACAGATCACTGTTAACACCCTCAGGCATTGAAGGGTACAAAGTCAATCAAATATTGTCCCTGACCCCATAAGGTCCCATTCCTCTAGCCTGTAAGACTTCCCCCCCCCCCCGGGATTTTACTTCTGGGGCTAAGACTGGCATCTGGCCAGACATCAGGGTTGGCCTGTGACCCTTCTAAGAAGTCCCCCTGCACATGTCTACCAATCATGTGGGTCTCAGCCCCATAGGACTTCCATCCTCAAACTTATTTTTAATCCCAGAGAGAGGTTGTGAGGATTGCTTGTCTGTTTCAGGAGAATTCTGATTCTCGGATCTTTTTGGACTTAACCGCTTCTTTTTCTTCACTCCTTCACATGAAGCCACTTGAGCATGCAGCTTCAGTCACCCCAACCTCACACCTCTAGCCAGGCGGTCAGATGCCCCAAAATAATTGTCCAAGATGACACACTGAGAACGTGATGTCTTGTTTTAACTCTGCTGGGAATGCTACTGAACGGGGTTTGGCTTTCAAGGCTATATTGATTATTCATGAACCTGTTTGTGTATGTGAGATGAGTGTAATTTAAGTGTTTTATTTATGATCCCATTTTGTTGTGTATGGCAACCGCACACTGCCCAAGTCACAATACTTCTCGTTAAAACAGAGACATTTAGAACAAGTCCCACTTCCCTCCCTTCCACATCTTACAGCTGACCTTTGGGACCTCTGAATGCCGTGTCTACTGACATCTTTATTCTGGGTTTTCCCAGAAGAGTTTGTCTCTGAAGGACCATTAGGATCACAACCAGCCTGTAGCTGAGCAGCTAATGCAAACCTCTGGCCACAAACAAGGGTAGCTCCAAAGTATGAATGGAGCTATCTGGTCTTGTTGGCTAAGCATGGAACTCAGGAAATAACTCCTGTAGCTAATCCCAACTCTGAAACTGACTTCCTCTGGGGCCTTATTCAACTCCCTTAACCTTTCTTTCCCAAACTGGAAATAATGGCTGTTTTAGGAGTACTGTACTATGACAGTTAATGAGTTTTTGCCAACCGCTGTATGGGAGAGAGAGAGAGAGAGAGAGAGAGAGAGAGAGAGAGAGAGAGAGAGAGAGAGAACAAATACACACACGAGGGGAGAGATAACTTGGTGGTTTGAGCATTGGCCTGCTAAACCCAGGGTTGTGACTTTAATCCTTGAGGGGGAGCATTTAGTGCTATACAGAGCTGGGGCAGAAATCTGTCAGGGATAGTGGGATTGGGCCTGCTTTGAGCAGGGCTTGGACTAGATGATCTCCTGCGGTCCCTTCCAACCCTGATATTCTAAGAGCCATCCTCTGTTAAATCCTGGCTTAAAACTCTTCCCTACCATGATGCCAAAAAAGTACATGATGGTGGTTAGGCAGCTGGTGTGCTCTCATTGCTGACCTATAGTCTCACATTGCTTCCTTGTGTTCCGAACATCTGCCTGATGCATCCACCTGGTGCCTTTCGTCTTAGATTGCAAGCTGTTTGGGACTGGGGCTGTCTCTTTGTTCTGTGTTTGTACAGCATCCAGTACAAAGGGGTTGGTGCCGCTGAGCAACACTGCTGAACAAATAAAAAATAATAATAAGCAGGGGACAGGAGAACCAAAACTAGGAGCGCACAAAGGAGAAGATGACATAAGCCCCTGCGATGACAGTGGTGCTGATTGTCAGTTGTGATACAAAAACAAGGCCCTAAAAACTTGTGATCTTTAAAGACTCTCTGGCGTGGTCCATGAAAAGGGAGATGTCCCCACATTTGTCGTTTCAACAGGACTTGATATTATCTTCATGTCACTTTGTTTTCACTGTTCATTGTTTCATCCATAGCTTCGTTTTCCTGTCACTCGTGTATTGGTCTTGTTCAATGCTACTGTTATTTATTAAGGGTCTTGATAGTTCCATACGGTGGGAATGGGCCTTTAGGAAGCTGCATGGTCACTCACTGGTGCTGGGTGGCTTTTTGTGGGGTCGGTGGGCTTCCAAAAGATTTTTAAAAGAAGAGACAGACTGAATGCCCAAAGGTGGAGGAGATTGTTCCATGTGTGAGCCCCAAAGAAGTTTTTTAGAGAGAGAGAGTGACGCCCAATCCATTACCTTTGTGCTGCTCTGTTGGTGCAAAGGGGATGAAGAACTGATTTAAACAGCTAGCTAGGCAGTCCCCTGTCATAAG
Source organism: Sternotherus odoratus (assembly GCA_032164245.1). Lineage (NCBI taxonomy): Eukaryota > Metazoa > Chordata > Testudines > Kinosternidae > Sternotherus > Sternotherus odoratus. Next base: position 16,871,735 of record JAVMKO010000002.1, on the reverse strand, counting down.
GGAATCCCTTGGGGGGATAAACCAGCATAGTTTAGGAGCTCCTGGGGGAAGAAGGAAGCATGGTCAATGAATGCTAAGCTCCATACATCTGTCCGGTGTATTATCCTTTGGGGGCCACAGTCAGCTGTGTATGGTCTGAAGGAGCCAGGAGCCAAGTGGTGTAAAGATGATGTAATGTCACCTCATTCTCTGCCCTCTTTTCTTAATTGCACTAAGTAGAGGAGTGCCCCATACTCATTAACCCATTCAGTGTAACTACCTTGTGTAATTTGAATTACAGAGTGTGATTTCATTTGTATTTCCTATGAATCATTTTTCAAAACTGGTTTCCTTTTAAATGGTTTCCTTTCTTCCAGGGGGGGGGGGGAGTTTGTATTGGAAGACTGTATTGGAAGCAGCTTTTCTTTATTTATATAAATAATAGGACTGTAGTATGTGAGAACTATAGTTCTCGCGTACTGTGGTACTATTACAAACCAAAAATTTCCCATAAAAATCATCTAGAAAATAACTTTTTGATGAAGCATTTTGTAACATGCCCTTGAAAATAAATTGCTTTAATTGCCTCCGTAAATGTGCTGCAGTTTGGATTTACTCTGACAAGTTTTATCTAGCAGACAGGTGCCATGGTTTATGTAGTGGATGATTCATTCAGCTCTAGATGATGCCTGGGTTATACTATTGCAACAGGGAGCAGGAGCACTGAAAATGTATTAATCCTTCAGCCCCTAATCCTGCAAATCCGTACTCGTCTGAGTAGTACTATCAAAGCCATTGGCTTTAGGGCCGTGAATCCAGCACTTCTGATGCTATTGGCTTCAGTGGGACTATGTGTTAGTAAGTCCCACCCACATGAGTGTAGTTTTGCAAGATCAGACCCTGTATTTATAAAAAGACATTAGGCTGTTTTTTAAGGCCTTGATCCAGCAAAGCACTTGAGCAGGTGCTTAACTTTAAGTCCCATTGATTTCATCTGGACAACTCACATGCCTAAAGTTCAGAAAGACAAGGTGGGTGAGGTAATATCTTTTCTTGGAACAACTTTTGATGGTCAGAGCTCAAAAGTTTGTCTCTTTCCCCAACAAAAGTTGGTCCAATAAAAGACATTACGTCGCCCACTTTGTCTCACTAATATCCTGGGACCACATGCCTACAACACCACTGTGCATAACAAAGTTTAGAAATTTTACCTACAGGTCCGGTGCTAGGCAGGGCCGGCGACAGGGGGGTACAACGGTTACAGCTGTACTGGGCCCCGGACTTAAGGGGGGGGCCCTTAAATCTGGAGCGGGCCCGGTACGCAGCTGTACCCCCTTGTCCCCCGGCCTTTGAGCAAGGCGCGGCTGCGGGCAGCCCCTGCCGTGCTCATCAGCCCCTCCCCCGGCACCCAGCAGCCTCCCCCCCGCCCCCCTTTGCTTCTCCCGGCTGGGCCACGCGGCCACAGCGCATGCGGGGGTTGGGCCCCGCGGGCGGCAGGAGACCGGCCGGGGGGGGGGGGGCCGCGGGCAGCAGGAGACCGGCCGGGGGGGAGGCCGCGTGCGGCAGGAGAACGGCCGGGGGGGGGGGGGGCCCGCAGGCGGCAGGAGACCGGCCGGGGGGGGGGGGGCGTGGGCGGCGGGAGACGGGGGCGGGGGGCGCAGGCAGTGGGAGACGGGCGGGGGGGGTGCACGATCTGCGTACGGGGCCCCAAAATTCCTGTCGCCGGCCCTGGTGCTAGGTGAAACCTAACTGTTCACCAGGACTTTTCTGTATCTGTGATGTCACTCTTTTCCAGTTGAGTGAAAAATAAGCACATTGACTGATTCACACAGGGACTTCCTTTGAAGGAAGCAATGCATAAAACAACACTCTGCCACCAAGTACATAAAAATGAAAGTTCTTTCATGCTGTTCCTTGCCTTCCTTTTTATAACAATGATTGACAGATATCTGATTGAAGTTCAGTGGCTTAATATCAAAGACGACAGCTCACCAAATCAGAGGGAAATTCAACCCACCTAGCTATGGATAAATCAATGTATTGCTCTGGGAAATTACTACTGTGTATTAGTGGTGTTTATTATTTAAAAAACAAAGTCTAATATGTATTGGTTACCCCTCCAACATACATGCTCTCCTGGGTATTCTTTTATGATTGTTCTGTCTGGCAAGTCGCACAAAACAATTTAAAGCTAAACATAGCAGAGCTTATTCTGCTGAAGATATCAAGGGAATTTGCATAATGACTAATTTAAAAGCACACACACAAATTAACTAAATTCAAATGCAAATGAACATATTTCAAAAGTTGCCACATTCTTGGCTGGTATTAAGTGGAAAATTTTATATATATGTACTAGCAAAAGTGCCCGGCGTTGCTCGGGTCAGTCGGAGGTGGGGAGGGGACAGACAGCTGACACCCCCTGACCAACCCCAACACCCACACCTCACCCCTCACCCACTCCGACACTTTCCCACCCCCCCTGACCAACCCCAACACCCCCCAGCTCACTTACCCCCCGACCAAACCCGACAACCCCACCTGACCCCCCCAAGCAAACCCAACACCCCCACCTGACCCCCCGACCGAACCCGACACCCCCACCTGACCCCCCGACCAAACCCGACACCCCCACCTCACCCCCTGAGCAAACCCGACACCCCCACCTCACCCCCCGACCGAACAGTGTATTTAATAATCTGTGTGCTACACAGTGCACCGTGAGCCGGGGGGGAGGAGGTGTTGGGTTTGGTCTGGGGGTGGGTGGGAAGTTGTCGGGGTGGGTGAGGGGTGAGGTGTGGGTGTTGCGGTTGGTCAGGGGGTGTTGCGGTTGGTGGGGGGTGAGGTGGGAGTGTCGGGTTTGCTTGGGGGGATGAGGTAGGGGTGTCGGGTTCGGTCGGGGGTAAGTGAGCCGGGGGGTGTCGGGTTTGGTCTGGGGGGGTGGGAAGGTGTCGGGGTGGGTGAGGGGTGAGGTGTGGGTGTTGGGGTTGGTCAGGGGGTGTTGCGGTTGGTGGGGGGTGAGGTGGGGGTGTCGGGGTTGGTCAGGGGGTGTTGCGGTTGGTGGGGGGGTGAGGTGGGGGTGTCGGGTTTGGTCGGGGGGTAAGTGAGCCGGGGGGTGTCGGGTTTGGTCTGGGGGTGTTGCAATTGGTGGGGGGTGAGGTGGGGGTGTCGGGTTCAGTCGGGGGGGGTGGGAAATTGTCGGGGTGGGTGAGGGGTGAGGTGTGGGTGTTGGGGTTGGTCAGGGGGTGTCGGGTTTGCTTGGGGGGGGTGAAGTGGGGGTCTCGGGTTTGGTTGGGGGGTAAGTGAGCCAGGGGGTGGCGGGTTTGGTCTGAGGGGGTGGGAAGGTGTCGGGGTGGGTGAGGGGTGAGCCGGGGGGTGTCGGGTTTGGTCTGGGGGTGTTGCGATTGGTGGGGGAGTGAGATGGGGGTGTCGGGTTCGGTCGGGGGGGTAAGTGAGCCGGGGGGTGTCGGGGTTGGTCTGGGCACCCACCCCGACACCTTCCCACCCCCCCAGACCAACCCCGACACCCCCCGGCTCACTTACCCCCCGACCAAACCCGACACCCCCACCTGATCTCCCCAAGCAAACCCAACACCCCCACCTCACCCCCCGACCGAACCCGACACCCCCACCTCACTTACCGTCCCACCAAACCCAACTCGGATCCGTCGCAGGCGGGGAGGGGGCCCAGAGCCGAGGGATTCCAGGGACCTTCGCAGGTGGGGGGGGGGGGGCACAGAGCTGATGGATTCCGGGGTTCCGTTGGGAGGGGGGAGAGGCAGAGAACTGAGGGATCTCCGGGGTTCCGTTGGAGGAGGGAGGGGCAGTGAGCTGAGTGAGTGCGGTGTCTGTTGGAGGGGGTATTATGACATCATCACCACCTAACCGCCCAGCTGATTTGCCCTGTGATTGGCCCTGAAAGACTTTCACCCCTGGGGGGCGTCAGAGGTGAGATCCGAAATTTTTTCGACCCTTACGACCATCTAGACCCCAAGACCCCTAACTGTACCAAATTTCAAGTCTCTGGCTCAAACTGTGCGGGAGGAGTTTGCAGTCATACATACATACATACATATACCTCTTGACTTTTATATATATAGATAGATATATATATTGGGTCATCACTCTCGGAAATGTGGCAAATACATTTATAGAACAAGGAACAAGTCCTGAACTCTGATATTCGGTGCAACAATGAGCCAAATTCACATTTAAGCCAGTGAAGAGCTATAACTCCATGGGAGTTGAATTCAGGAGGAGCTAAAGGTGCTGATCATGTGAGACAATCAGTCCCTAGGTGTCTGAGCAAGAGTGGAGGAGCACAGTTGACAGGCACTCTTGGAATATTGTGGCAGGGGGAACTGAACTTGGGAATGCAGAAAAGAAGGTGCCCCAAATTATAGGCCACTATTCAAAATTTGACCCAAACAGTAAACTCTCTCCCTCAGCTTTCCCACCTGTAATTTGGGAATAATATACAGCTGCCGACATCAGAGAGTTGCTATGAGGATGAATTAGCTAATGTCTGTAATACCCTTTGGAAGTGCTATACAAGCTATAAAACAATGATACTCACATTTCAGTGGTTCAGGAGGCAAATTAGTGGTCAACATTACGCAAAAGAGCCATAGCAGTGTGAATTTATTGTTTCATTTACCATATATATCTATATTAGCTCTATGTATATATTATTCTCACAGCAAAATGACAGACCAGGTATTTTTATTTTAGCAACTACAATTGGTTAATAATACAGGAAAATCATCCAGACTGGTTAATCTCTTAGATTGGTTAATAATTAAAACACCCGGTAATTTAATATTGTGTGCTGCAAAGAGCCATGGGAGACACATGAAAGAGCCACTTGCGGCTCTCGAGCCTCAGTCTGAATCTCACTGCCATAAAACTTCCTCATAGTACCCAAGACTGAACACGGACCAGCCATGCCAAAGGTCCTTGTCCAAGGGACTGAGCCTATACTGAACTAGGCAGGGACACTAAGGCTGTACTGTGGTGTTTAGCCAAAGCCAAGGCAGAGCTGCGCTGTTCAAGGAAAAGCTTGCCTGACAATTACACCTCAAGAATATACAATCCCAGACCAAGCTCCATGGTGTGAATGCTTCAGCATCCCTTCCTACCTCTCCCAGCTTGCCTGGCCTCTGGATCATGGGGAGAACATGGTCATGGTACCTTGTCTTCCCAAGACTCTTTGGGGCATTGAGTATCCCCAAGGTGCATGGGTTAGGCAGGGGCTTAGGTTGTCCTGGGCCTTAGTCTCTCTGCCCAACCAGACAGGGTCCAAACACAACTGGCCTTCAATATGTATCCTCTTCTCAACCTCAACATGCTCTTCCTCCACGACTGCCTCTCCTGGGATATTATTTACTTCAATCTGTCGGCTGGTTTTGGGTGCTGTAGGTACACTTAAAATGAAGTAAAAAAAATAACCTACAAACATTTCCCAAATCAGATTCTCAGTCCCCACAAAAAAGTGCCTACCTCAAGTCGCTACTCAACGTCTTCTCTCAGGCAATGCCTAGTTGGGCATAGTTTGAAGGCCAGCAGAACTGGATCTTGTCAGAACAGAACAGGGAGCCATTTCCAGAGCTCATCAAGCATGTGCTGCCCTAGCTCACATTCAGGCCTCAGATTCTCTCACCTGTATCAGCGGCTTGAATTAACTGCCTGAGGTGCAGTGCCATCCTACGTTCATACTTGGGTGGCTAGTCCCTGCTCCCATAGCCACAGTGCTATTTTTAGTACATTCGCTCAATCAGAGCTAGTTCGAGTACATATACCTGAGCTGGGAATGACATTTCCCAGATTCAGTATAGAGGTACCCTGTGTGACCCATGGCAAATTGCTTACCCTTTCTGCCTCAGTTTCCTTGTCTGTACAAGGGGTATAATGTTATGTGGATGACCGGGCAGGCAAGCTCCTTTAGAAGGGACCCGAAACATCCAGAAACAGGGTGTGGCAGTTACTAGACATTTTCAGTTGTTTTTTTCTGAAACTGTATAGCATGTTTTCACTTACTGTGTGCAAGCTGCCTGGTTGGTCACATGCAATCACCCGCCAAGCTGAGTGCGGAGGATAGGGAAAGATGATAAATGTAGGAATCAAATACAGAGCTGTTTAACTTAGCAGCTGATCCATGCAGGACTGAGTGATATGTCCGCTGTGAGGGCTGGGTCCCAAGAGTGATACCACACTGAATACATACTACAGATTTCTGCTTCACCAGCAGCTGAGGACCAGTCAGCTATTAACCCAAAGACTGCAATGCTGCTAGCTATGGAAATCCCCAAGGTGTCTGTTTGTTGACAGGGTTCAACTTGTGAAATGTATGAGAAAATACTGAGATGCTGTCACTCCCTTCAAGCTCCGAAGAGTCCATGTGACACCCGCTATGACTTATGGTCATTCCACAAAAACTGAAAACTCATCTCTGAAAGAAGATCGCAGGGGAATGTGTCCATAAGGGTGTGTGTTAAAGTAGAGCAGTGTCAATCCTATGTGGAAACTTCGCATTTAAATATGTGTGTCAGCAAATTCTGAAGGAGCTCTCCCATGACATCTACGGATGAGCTGGAGGAAAAGACTCCAGGAGTAAATTCTATTTCCACAAACACACCTACTGTGCTGCGGTGCTCAGCAGGCAGGGCTGCTTTGCCAAAGTGATCAGTTTTGACTGGTTCTGTGTTACAAATCACTTCAAATACTTCACGGGCAGCTGCTGGTCCAAGGAATGCTCATCTGGAAATGACTTTTAGGAAGACTCTCAACCCTTTGAGGACGTCACAGATGAACACTATTGAGAGGAAAAGAAGCACCTAATTGAAGAACACCCACCAAGTTGCTGATGAAGGGAGGTCTTGCATTTGGACGATGGCTCCTTGGGACATCACAGCGAGGACAAACATCATCTTGTTCACCTTTCAGCAGAAGGATGTCTTAAGGAGAACATTTGCTGCCTCTTCCATTACCCAAGGCGATCCTGATGCTGGAGTTCTTTCTATATCCAATTCCACCCAGGAATGTACGACTGCCAGAAGGATCAGCACCTCCTTGGAAACCATCCAGTGTGGCCTCAACAACTCGCAGACTGCCTAACCTAGTGAGGAGGGCTTTAAACTAGGTTCAATGGGAGCAGGTGGCCAAAGCCCACAGGTAAGTTAAAAACATGAAGACCTGGGAGAAGGGTCAGAATCTGGGGGGAGCATGGGCTGTTATAGCTGAACTGAGGGAGAGACAAGACAGAACTGGGGGGAGGAAGGGGAATCAAATCCGTATCTTAGATGTCTGTATATTAATATGAGAAGTATATGGAATAAGCAGAAAGAACTCAAAATACTAGTAAATAAACACAACTATGACAGTTAGCATCGTGGAGACTTAGTGGGATAATACAAATGACTGAAATATTGGTATGCAAGGGTACAGATTGCTCAGGAAGGACAGGTGGGGGGAAAGGGATGCGGTGTTGACTTATATATTAAAATGTATACACTTGGACTGAGGTTGAGATAGAAATAAGAGATAGATTGGTTGAAGGTCTCTAGGTAAGGATAAAAGGGGTAAAAAACAAAGGTGATGTCATGGTAGAGGTCTACTATGTACCACCAAACCAGGAAGAAAAGGATCATGAGGCTTCTTTTAAACAACTAACAAAATCATCCAATGTCAGAACTTGGTGGTGATAGGGGACTTCAGCTACTCAGACATCTCTTGGGGAAAAAACACAGCGGGGCACAGATTATCCAACAAGTTCTTGGGATGTATTAGAGACATTTTTTTTATTTCAGAAGGTGGAGAAAGCTACTATGAGGGAGGCTGTTCTAGATTTGATTTTGACAAATAGGGAGGAACTGGTTGAGAATTTGAAAGTGGAAGGCAAGTTGGGTGAAAATGATCATGAAATGGTAAACTTCATGATCCTAAGGAATGGTAGGAGGGAGAACAGCACAATAAAGACAATGGCAGTCCAAGAAGGCAGACTTTAGCAAACTCAGGGAGTTGATAGGTAAAATCCCATGGGAAGCAAGTCTAAGGGGGAAAACCAGTGAATACAGTTGGCAGTTTTTCAAAGATAAATTTTTAAGGGCACAAGAGCAAACTATCGCACTACATAAGAAAGATAAGAAGTATGGCAAGAGACCATCCTGGCTTAATGAGATCTTCAGTGATCTAAAACTCAAAAAGTGGACCCTACAAAAAGTGGAAAATCTGTCAAATTACAAAGGATGAATACAAACAACACAGATATGTAGGGACAAAATTAGAAAATCCAAGGCACAAAATGAGATCAAACTAGCTAGGGATATAAAAGGAAACAAGAAAATATTCTACAAATACATTAGAAGCAAGAGGAAGACCAAGGACAGGGTACGCCCGTTATTCAATGAGGGGGGAAAGACAATAACAGAAAATGTGGAAATGCCAGAGCCGCTTAATGGCTTCTTTGTTTCAGTTTTCACCAAGAAGGTTGGTGGCTTGAAGATCTCTAACCAGGACTCCACCAAAGGACGATCAGGGCCCCCTCGCAGACTAAGCAAGGTAATCCATCTTTAGATGGCACAGTACTCTCTCAGAGAGTGACCAGCATGACCCCATAATTAGAAGGGTCAGTGCCTCTCCACAGATAATTAGGTGAGATCCTGTCACTAGGAGGACTAACACTATCTCACAGGTCATCCAGCGAGACCTTGCCCATGGAAAAGCCATCCCTTTTGCTTGGACTACGTGGCAGGTCCTCATTCTTAGATAGACCAACATGGTCTCCTGTCCACTCAATGGGATTTATTCCCAGAAGATCTCACACTACATCAGAGACCACCCAGACAGACCTCACCCACAAAAGGACCAGAATCATTCCATAAACTTCCAAGCAGGACTGCATCCCTAAAAGGACCAGTGCTGGTGCCTCAAGGATTATCTTCTCTAAAAGGACCAGTGCTGCCTTTTGTCTATAAGGGAGGATCCTCTCTCTAGGGGCATTGTCATCATACCAAAGATTTCCCCTCAAGATCTGGTTCAACTGGATCCCAAGTACTGAAAGGAAAATGGGCCACAGACTAATCTCATAGCAATCCTACAGCCTATGCATGGTTCACTGGAGGAGTTGGAGGAGCAACAGCCTAGGGAGAGGGCAGCCACATCACGGTAAGCTTCTTGGATGGAGGCGCTGGAGTGGACAGACTGGAGAAGCATATCAGCTGCCATTGCATGTGATGTGAGGAACATCAAGAGGTGAAGGTATCGGTGCCACAGGGCAGGAATACTCAGCACACAATCATAGATCTGAGAGTGAGGACCATACTTGAGAAGACCCTGTAGGATGCCGATCTTTGGCTGTATGTGGAAAACTTGAGAAGGAAGCTGGACCAGATCAAGGCTTTTGTGATGATGTGCAAATGGGATGCCGGTAACCACTTCCTCCCTGGGGGCAGCTTCACCTGATTTGCCACTGAAGATTCATCCACAGGGCCTGGCTCAACTGTGTTCCACTGATTGGAGCCGTCCGCCATGGGAATCGAGTCAAGTGATGCAGGAATAGCAGCTATGCTAACGAGATGTTACCCCATGTCTTGTGCAGCTGGAAGCCCCACTCTAAAGCCTGGCAGCTATATCACAATGCCATCCGAGACTGCCTAATCAAGGTCATCCCAGCACCATGGGGAAGGTTGCCAGGAACTCCACCATCCATAGAACGGAGAGCCAACTACGACCAGACATTGTCATCACTAATGAGGAACAGAAGAGGGTTGTCATGATGGACATCACAGTTCCTTTTGAAAACAGGACTCTGGTCTTCCACAATGCACAATTTCAAAAGGTGGAGAAATATGCCCCTTTTGCTGACACTGAGACCCAGAGGCTCTGAGGTTCAAATACATGCACTGATCATCAAAGCCCTGTGGACCTGGGATCCCAGTAATGAGCAAGTGCATATGGGAATATGGAATCAGCCAGTGTTATGTGGCAACTCATGGTGTCGGACACTATCAGGTGGTCAAGGGACATTTATTTAGAACATATCACCAGACATCGGCAATATTAAGAGAAATGAGCTACAATACCAATGAGAAGCCAAGACAAAATACTCCTGTAGCAGACTGTATTTGCTCAGAGACAATCTACGCTAAATTCTAAATTACTGAGGGACAATCTGCATTCATTACTGAATGTATTTTCCACAAGCTATTCCCAGCATAATATCTCATGAGTGATGCACATGAGTATTTGAATATTGATATTTAAACTGTACTGTTAAATTTATTAACCCTAATTTGGGATATTACAGATCATGTATTATATCATATTATGGCTTTTTAAACCAAACTTGCTACTTTGGGATAATTTAAACATTATGCCCAGATAAATAGAAACGTCTTTATGAAGTTGTGTTTTAGATCATTTTAACATAAGCTTTAATCAGTTTTGTAAATTTGAATGCAGGGGTAATGAAATGTTGTTACCCCTATTTTAAGAGTAAAGAGCAGCAGAACTGAACTTTTCATGCCCTGATTGAGGGATCACCCTAAACTGAACTGTTGTCACCCTCTGCTTAGCAAGAGAAGCTGTTCTAGCGCTGGTGTGGTTTCTGCCTAAAGCATTTCAGGTACTCTTTGGTCTGTGTCTATATAGTGTTTAAAGAGACAGTTGATTAGCTTGTTTCTGTACAAGATCACAACTACTAACGAGCAGGCTGGGGGTAAGCCTTAGACCTGATGTGGGAACTAGCAGTAAGGTTCCTGACTGCCTGCAGATGTTGCTAAGAACTGGATTAATTGGCAGAGCCTCAGAACAATGAAAAATCAGAACACTTTCTGTTTGGGGGAAAGGGAGGGTGATAATTGCTCATGTAAGACAAACCTCCTAGTATCAAGACATCTAGTCAACCCAATTTTGGTAGTGTTGCATTCCAAAGTGAAACTGTTCACAGTACAGTAAAACCTCGATATAACGGACTAATTCGGTCGAGGGGGTGTCCGTTAAAGCCGAAAGTCCGTTATTTAATAATAATAAAAAAAAAAACGAGCAGCCTGCCCGAATTAGTCTGTTATATCGAGGTTTTACTGTATAATGTTAAACTATCACGGCAGCCGGGAGCCATGAGTCAGCCCACCCGGGTCCCGGCTGCTGGGACCCGGGTAGGAGCCGTCAGCCAGCCAGCCCGCCCAGGTCCCGGCTGCTGGGACCTGGGCGGCAGCCAGCAGCCGGGACCCGGGCGGGCTGGCTGACGGCTCCCGCCTGGGTCCCAGCAGCCGGGACCTGGGCGGGCTGGCAGCGGGGAGCCGGCAGGCAGCCCGCCCGCTGCCTGGACCCGGGAGGCAGCGGGGAGCCGGCAGCCAGCCCGCCCGCTGCCTGGACCCGGGCGGCAGCGGGGAGCCGGCAGTCAGCCCGCCCGCTGCCTGGACCCGGGCGGCAGCGGGGAGCCGGCAGGCAGCCTGCCCGCTTCCTGGACCGGGGAGGCAATGGGGAGCCGACAAGCAGCCCGCCTGCTGCCTAGACCCAGGCGGCAGCCGGGAGCCAGCCCCCGAAAAACGGATTTTGGATGCATCGGACTTGCTCATAAATTTTGTCCGTTGCATCCGAAGTCCATTAAATCGGGGTCCGTTAAATCGGGGTTTTACTGTAATATTTTTTTCAGTGTATATTGCACCTGGTTTTGGAAAAGAATGTTTTGTTCTACACAAGCTGGATAAAAGGGCAGAGGTCAACATTTCCATGTGTGTCTGTCTGTCTGCACAGCCAGCAAATGCAATGCTCTAGCCACAAGCTGGAAGAGCTTTCTGTAGTGGTTTGAGTTTCTTGTAACAATTCCCTTCTACATCTTGCTTGAGTTTTCAGATACTATATCCTAGCCTGTCAAAAAGGTTAATCTAATGATGATTTATAGTGAGGTTGTAAAGATTACATACCAATTGGAGAAGTAATAATCACAAACGTTGACTCTGGGAAGCTGTGGATGTGTGACTCAGCAAAACGCTGCCACTGTGAGCACAGTTGCCAAGTAGGAAACCATCTAGTACCTTGAAAAAGAATTTATTGCACAAAGCAAACACTAAAGCACTATAAAAAGCTGTATTGTGTTTAGATCTGAAGTCTGGTAGCTGCTTCATGTTAATCATAAAGACATACAGGGTGATTTTTTTTAAACAGAGCTATAGAATAGATGTATATGGCTAAACCACCCTGAACATGCCTGATCCTATCTGATCTTGAAAGCTAAGCAGGGTTGGGCCTGGCTAGTACTTGGATGGGAGACCTCCTGGGAATACCTGGTGCTGTAGGCTTAACATGGGTGTGGGGCTAGCAACTCCACCCTGTAAGGGAACCAATTGCTACTGAAACACCAACACCGGTTGGTGGTCCATACCCCAGCTGGGGGGGTGATGGGCAGAGAGATAGAATAGTTACACAGTAACTCTTTGATATCATAGTATTTGTGTAATATTATCTACCTGTGTAACTGCATTTTGTAAGTTAGAGTGTTGTAAATAAGGTTAATCATACAAGAACCCCTACAACAAGCTCTTGCTTATTGACACAAATTAGTCTGAGGCTAATTAATTCATCCGATAAAGTGGGTATTCACCCACGAAAGCTCATGCTCTAATATATCTGTTAGTTTATAAGGTGCCACAGGACTATTTGTCGCTTTAGGCTGAGGCGGAGGGCTGTATCCAGGAAGCTCTAAGCTGAGAGAGTGCATCACGTTTCGATCAGCTAGGGGTGCACATAAAAACACGTTTTGAAATTTATCACATGCCAAAAAATTAACGAGTGTCTAAATTTGAGCACCGCTTGAGGCCCAACCCAAACGGCCCTCCTGGCCCTGCCCCGCTGATTGGTCCTGACCCTTACATAAATAAAAACATGCTACTAACAAAGCTGCTTCCACTGGGGAGGTCGCTACTGGGACCAGCTGAGGCGCTGACCCCAAATTCATTTGTTTGTATGTTGTATCCCCTTCAGTGGTGCAAGTAGGGCAGTACAGGCCGGTACGCCATTCCAGTAAACTATTTAGAGTTGGTATGACGTACTGGAAAGACACAGGAGGAGTAGAATTTGAGACCACTAGGTGGCCCTATAGCAGCAGCTCTTCCAGCACGGTTGTATTGCCCCCCAACCCTTCCAAACAGCCACAAGCCTGCATCTCCTGTCCTGTCTGGGGTCTGTACAGCAGCCCCACTGGAGGTCAGGGCTGGGGGCAGTACAGCCACGGTGCCGCTGGAGGAGGGGCAGTGTGTGGCCACTCGGTGGTCCCACATTCTGCTCTTTTAGCTGCAGCGGTTCCCAGGAGAGCCCTGCAGTTCTGGGCTCTGTTGGAAACGCAGCAGCAAAGGAGCAGAACCCCCCACACCGGCAGGTCCTCTGGTACAGCTGTACTGTCTTCAGCCCCACCCCCAACCCCATCCTCCAGTGGGGCTGCTGTACATACCCCCCAGACAGGACTCAGAAGACACAGCTCTGTGTAAGGGTGGGGGTGGGGCTGGAGGCGGTACAGCCTCACCAGAGGAGCTGGCGGCATGGGGCTCAGTTGACAGTGTGTCTGAAAAAAATCTTCTCACCTGTCAGTGGGAGCTGGTTTGAAGCTCTTCTGTTGGCAATTCCCAAAGCAGGCATGACTGTGAACTAGCTATTGTTCCAGGGAGCAAGCCCTCCCTCTTCTCTTAGCGGCCCACACGGCAGCTGAGCCGTGCCCACCTGTTGGGAGCATTCCCCCCACAGGTAATGTGGGATGGATCATAGGGAAGGGAGGAGGCGAGCACAGGGCTCCAGGCTCAGGGTGGGGTATGGTCATGTGAGGAGTCACGTTGGGGGTCACATGCCCCCCCCTTTAAGTGCTGCAGTGTACAGATAAGAAATGAATTCTACTTGCATCACTGATGCCCTTCCCCCTACTCTTAGTCTAATTTTGACAACCCACTGGGACAGGGATTGTCTGACCTATGGTTGTACAGTACTGAGTGCAATGGGATCCCAATCCTGATTCAGGTCTTTGGGCTCAACATATGAATGTTTGCCACAGGGAACACTATGTATCTTTTTGTCTCCACTTTCATTTGCATTTTTAATCACTTCAGTGACTGCTTGAGGACTTTTCTACCTCCTTACCCTTTACTATCATGATGCTACTTTAATTTTGTTACTTTTACTGCTAGTTGTCAGACATCAGTGTTTACATCATCATCATGCTTTTCACCCCAATAACATCTTCCGTCCAAGTTTTCAAGCCACTTTACAAACTGCTAATTAAGTCTTCCAAGACCCCGGTGAAGTAGGGGTCACAATAAATAATGAAAACAACATGTGAGCCACTAGTGAAATTAAGAATCAAAGAGGTAGCCATGTTAGTCTGGATTTGCAGAAGCAATAAAGAGTCCTGTGGCACCTTAAAGACTAACAAAAGTATTGAAGCATAAGCTTTCGTGGGCTAATACCCACTTCGTCGGATGCATGCAGTGGAATTCTGCCTCTAGATACTTCCACTTCATGCATCCGATGAAGTGGGTACTAGCCAATGAAAGCTTATGCTTCAATACTTTTGTTAGTCCTTAAGGTGCCACAGGACTCTTTGTCACTAATGAAATTAGCCACTTCTGGGACAGAATGAATCCTCTGTTTAGGGGAACAGAGGGAAGGTAAAACCAGGGTAACCAAGTGGAGAGCTATGGCATGCAGCTGAGGCTACAAAGGAACATTAAATTGAAGAATTTCATTAGATTTGACCAGGACAGTGAGATTAAGGCCACTACCCCCCTTTTTTTAAAAAAAAATGGTGTTGGGTGACTACAAATGGTCAGGATGTTACCTTTGATACTTGAAAGTTAGCAACTCTAGCAGCACATTCCCATCTAGCATCAATGGGGTTTTGGTTAACTTCTCAACATAGACAAAAGAAAACTACCTGCTGGATCATCATCATTGGGGTTTTCCTTTATCTCCTGGCCATAGTCTCTAGGAAAAAGGAACCGTGTCAATTACAGTTTGCCAATATATTTTTTAAAAATCCCTATAGCTTGGTAATTATGTGGAATGTAAAAGTTTATTTTAGTATTATAGCATTTTCCAAGTAAACATTGCCCAGTGCTTTCAGTAACTACCGTACCATTGAATATTTAAAAATGTGATAAATCTTCTCTTGCATCTTACTGTTCTGTTCAGAGCATCAGTGTTTTCCACTCACATTCTTTTTTACATTAAAAAGTCAGGTTCTTATGCACAGTGAAGTTACATTGGTACCAAATGGTAAAGAGAACACCTGAAATTTGTATGTCTGGAAAGTTAACAAAACAGCAGAAATGCGTGAACTGATGTAGATGTCATTTAGGTGGTCCCTTCTGGGCTTCAACTCCATGACTCTATTTGCAATGATAATTATCAGCTTATTTGCTGTTTTATTAAGGACTCAAAGCCATAATAACAATAAGCTATCTGCTACCATAGGCATATGGCTCCTAGTTAAGTGTTAGTGTTTCTTTTCCAATTTAAACAAGAGCAGAGGTTTCCTGGGAAATTATAGACTGCCTTAAGATTCTGTTAGAATAGGTACAGATTTGATCTTATGATTTCTGGGTTCTGCCACTCTTTTTTGGGCTGCTTTCACTCAAAATACTTTTATTTTCAAGTTAAAAATTTTCAAAAAATTGTTTTTGTATATCATTTTTTTTGCATTCTTAAAACCAAAAAAATACAACCTTAGATAAGCATCCATCCATTTGAAATAATACTAAAATACCTTCTTGGTTTCTCTTATGCAAAATCTGAAGAAATTTCTGGTAGTGAGAGGAAGTAGATTTCTTGTGGAGTGATACCCAAACGAGCCATTCTTAGGTGAAGTAGAAAATTTTCATTCTGTTCCTACGGCTCATATGCTCTTACATTTTCCCAGTATTTGTACTACGTATTCTTTTCCATCTCTAATGCCTGTTAATCTCTGCTCTATGGTGTCTAGTTCAGTAATTATTAAAACCCAAATTTATATTAATATGTCTTTAATAAGAAAGGAAGAGGTCAAAACCCCAAATATGAACAACTCTGACTTTTGGGCAGTTGTGGAATCTGATCCTAACTTTGGCCCAGATCCTCAAAATTTTATAGGATTTCAGTGGGAGTTAGGCATCACGATCTCTTTGGAGGATGTGGGCTTTTGTGTCTGTCCCCTATCTCTATATGGGACAGTGATGGGGTACACATACCCCACACTGGATAGGAAGAGGTTAATCCCATGCTCTGGGAGGAGGAAACCATGCCCCCTTGCCCCTGCTGGGCATGCTCCAACTGGAACCACAGTATAAAGGGGAGCAGCCCACCTCAATCTGGACTGACCACTGAGAAGAGAGGACACGGTGCAGGCTCCCACCCAGGACCTGTTATAGCCCAAGACCGCAGAGGTCAGGCACGCCAAGACCTAGGTGAATACCTGGCTGCCTGAGGAAGCTGGCAAGGGGAAGGAGTTGTCAGGAACTTTGCTGGCCAACGACCCTAGAGATCCAGAGGACCTGAGGACTACAGTACAAGAAGATAGGGTAGGAAGTGGCCCAGGGCAGCTAGACATTGATCTGGTTGTGAAACCGGGAACAGAGTCAGCGCATTTGGTAGATACACTCGTAGCTGATAGGATACTGGGCTGGGACCCAGTGAAATAGGGAGGACCTGAGTTGTTATCTTGGATTTGAGGGTTGTGTTACCCCAGAATCTGATTAAGCTAATCACACCCTATTGTGTGCATTGAGCCACCATTAAAGAATAAAACAACCCCACATAGTTAAGGATTAATTTGTATAAGCAGGGCTTTTGGAGGCAAGGTCAAATACTAGCTGCAGGCTTGCAGTTTCTGCTAATCAGAATGGGAGGAAGGGAGAAAAGAGTCAAAAATTTATCAGACTGAAAGAAAACAAGTTGATGGAGACCTTGAGAATGGGCACCTTTGGTATAAGAGCTTATTATGGCTAAGATTGTTAGGAATGTGTTGTTGATAAGTAGTTTATTGAAGTTAGGAGAAGTGATGCCCCAGTAGGAGTCATTATGAGCTGTGTGTTTTGTGAAAGCTAGTTATAAAAAGATTAGGTGATAGAGTATGCTTTGGAGCAGTTCTCTGAAGCTACCCTGAAAGACATTTTCCTGACACCACATTCCCCAGCAGGGAAGTGACTGACCATCGCTGACCTGCTGCTAATCCGTTGATATCATATCCGATTTTAGATAATTATTTGGAATGTTCTAAATCTATTGCTTATGTCCGTGTATGCTTAAATCTAATAAATAGTCATTTTAGATAAGAGCACACTTACTTCTATCAATCTTTCATCAGCTGGAAGCACTGTGTTGCCATTGATTTATTCCTGACTCCGCCTGAAACAGCTAAGTTAGCACTGTTTTGGGTTCTGAACACCTTGGATAACAGGGTCCCCCTACCTAGATGCCAATGCACACTTAGGTGGCGGCTCACCTGCTGCCTGGCCACTAGGCCATACTGCCCAACTCAGAAGGGAAGATCTATTGACTTTTGATCCTAGATCCCCACCAGCCAGCCCTGAAAGGCAGTCCCTTGACTCTGGCAATAGGCCCTATTGCCCTGCATAGGAGGGTGGTCCTACTCACTCTGGCCATTGGGACATACTGCCTTGAATCCAAAGACAGTCCCCCTGGAGGCTATACCTGCCCTGCAATGGGGACCAAGCCAAAATTCCCATTCTAAGTATCCTGGAATTCATGGACCATTTAGATGCAAATTCTGAAGCTCAGCCCTTCCTCTGGTTTTGAGTAGGGTTCTACTCTGAAAACGGACTGTGTAAAAATGGGGCCTAATCTGCTCCCTGTGTGCATTCAGAGTTGTATGTCTTGATTTTTAGTGACTAAAATAAGTGTTTCACTTCTGTTAGCCCTGTATAGCCAATGGTGCAAAGATAAGGAGTTGACGATTCTGTTTTCTTTTTGTACATCAACAGAATTAAAATTAACAAGTGCCAGTCAGTTACATTTGTGCATTGAAAGTATTGGGGATTTCACAGGGATCAGCAAAAACATAATCTGTCCTACAAAGTATTTGTTACTGGTGGTGAGGATGATATGCCATGAGATAGGAACTAGAGCTGGTGAGGAATTCTTTGTCTAATTTGCGACTCATTTGCCAAATCTGAAATTATTTTGAGGAAAAGATTCATTTTGAAGAATTTCCCACTTCAAAAATATGTTTAAAATGAAAAAAGGTCTCTTTTCTGGGTTGAAATTTAAAGTTAATTTATATTTAAAAATGTAAAAATTCTGAATGTAAATTAAACATGTTGGAATTATGGAAATGAAACATTTTGCTAGACGATGCAATTTTCAGTTTCTGAACATTTTCAAGATTTGTACTTGTCATCTGAATTTAAGACTGGAAAAATGTTTGAAATCTTGAAAAATTGTTCAGGAGGGCAAAACTGTTTCCTGCTCAGCTGTAATAAGAACCCATCTTGATGGGTAAAACTGCATGCTGAGTTCACAAGGTTAGCTGTTTGAAACAAACATATGTATACTTGTAAAGTAAACTATAAGTCATTGATAAGCAATAAACATGGACCCTTATACAGGCATGTCACATCTTATGCAAGAGTTCCGTTCGGCGGTTTCCACGTAAAGTGGAAACCACGTATAACCGAAACTCCATTGACTTCAATGGTGGGCGAAAGCACCTGCCCTAAAGAAAGTTTTTATATTTTTAGTTTTCCCTTTTTTTTTCCTTCTTTTTTTTTTTGGTCGACTGTGTAAAACTTAAATCATGTAAGCTGAAATAGCATAAGACGTGACACGCCTGTATGCATCTTTTTACATCATCACTTTTTCATAGGCAAGTCAGAGTTTAATAATAACTTTGGTTTAAAAAAATCACTTTAGAGAACCTAAATTTTGGGATCTAAAATATCCGATAGTGTTTCTTTAATTAATCTTATTCCTTCAACTTTCTGGTTTGTGGACTGCAGAAATGGATGTTTACTTATTAATATTTTTATCTCCTCTATGTCTTGAATTATACTTGTGTGTGTGGCAATGCTTTAATTAAAGGAAGCAGTCATGAAGTAGAAGAAAAGTTCTTCTTTGAATCCTGTCTGAAATAAAACTGCTCTTGGTGCTGCCATCTTGAGATTAGATGATTTAATTTTGAAGTTTAATGTATAACAATTATGACTATACTGTAAATGCAACACGGATAATCCTTAAATGAAAAAGCAGCCATAATTTGTCATATGTAGGTGTGTACAGCCTGCAGAATCTCTAGTTCACAGTAACTAACTAGGCATTAATACTGTGTGAAAGCAGCAACCTATTCAATTCATGCAGCAACATGCTGCCCTTACAAACTACTGTATGTCCTTCTTGCATTAGAGCAAAATGAAGGGAATATAAATATATCTGACAAAATCATCAGGGATTAGAAAACAGAATCTAGCAATAAATATGGTAATTAGGTAATTTGAGTCTTAAAGCACAGGGTTCTTTGAAAATGCAATTTCAGGACTGAGGACCAGTGGTGAAATTTGCACCATTAAGGAGAATTATGATAAAATTGAAACTTTTTAATGATATTTAAACATTTTTATTGGGAAGTTAATAACTTTTCTGTCCATGCTAGAGGAGCTTTAATGAGGAAGCTGTGTATAGAGGGTTTTTTACACTCTCTCGCGCGCTCTCTCTCTCTCTCTCTCTCTAGCAGCTGACTTGGGGATAGCCTTCATCAGTGCTGCCAGTAAGCCAATGGGGGACCTATTCCATTAGCAACAGAGAACATGGGGTTTGTTGATCATTAAGAATGCTACTCAATGGCTATTTTTAAGAAGTAGCACTCATTAATTTAATGGCTCTGAAATGTTAATTATGTTTTGCCATTTCATAGATGGGAGTACTATGTTCCTTATTCATATCTGTACATATTTCCAATGGATTGTGTTTTCCATTATTCTAATCTCAAAAAATCCAGTAGACTTTTTTTCTTTCCAGCAGCGGTTTCCCCATGTACACGCTGTGATTCTTAAACAGAGGTGGGATAAATGAATAAGGGATACTTGGTCTTAGTGCATAATGCAGCTGTTCTTAGATACCACCAGTGTAATTTCTCTGCTGTCACCCGACTATTGTCCTTCTGTTAGTCTAGCCTCCACTGCTGAATTGTTCTCCAAAGAAGAGCAGAATCTCCTGATCTCACAACCAATGTTAAAAACTCTTTAATAAAACAGTAGATGGCCTCTTAGGGAATGCACATGGTAATTTGCTCTCAGGGACAAATCATAGATGCTGTGTACAGCCTGACAAGTATGTGGGTGGTGTTTGCAAGATTCCCCTGCTGTGGTCAGGAAGACAGGATCTCTCACTTCAGCCTCAGCAGTGGTACCAGAGTCAAATGCAGTAGAGTTTGCAGCTGCTGTGAGCCTCCCAGTGGGTGGACTGGGAGACTCAGCCAGTGAAAATGTAACACCATGGATGTATCAGCCCCAATCTAGCCTGCCTCATTCCCACAATCCTCTCTGAGAGCTGGCTTGGAATGAGCCCTAGTGGAGCAAAATTCTGCAGCATACAGGCTGGCATGGCCTATGTGGATCCGGCTCTACTCTTGTACAGCCAGACCTCGCCAGTCCCTCTGCGTTCCTGGCTGTGAAGGTTTTGTGGGAGTGTTAAATACGAGTGAAAGGTCCCAGAGTATCACCCATTGAGAATGACATGCTCAATGAAGCCATAGAGCAAGGAGAGCATGGGCAGTGGACACGCAGGCTTCCCTGAACACTCTGCTGTTGTTTTGCTGCCACCAGAGAGCCACCATTGGCATGACAAGCACTGAAGTAGCTGATGCTTAGACTGGACTGTCTTTGAAACCAGCATGCTCCTTGGCCTGTGTGGTGAGCTGGCGACAATTGTTTACTGGAAGGAAGGTTGTGTAGCCTAATTGATGGATTGGTGTTTTATTATTTTTTTAGACTGCAGTGGTGGATAAAGGTTTCATCTCCTGAGCACCTACAGGTTACCACCAATATTCTTAGAACAAGAGTCCCAAGGATCACACGAGAACCAACTGCAATTTATCACAAGTCCCTTTAGTAAAAAATCCACTCAGCAGATAAACAATCCCACAAACACTGAAATACAACAGCAGATAGAGAAATAATGCTGTAAGAGTGTCACCCCCCTTCTCTGAACCCTGGGTACAGAGAAGGGACTCTTTTTTGCCAGACCAACTAACTTTAGCTGCTTCCCAGCTTAAGTTAATTCTCTACACCCCCAGATCCCCCACACTCTACCAGCTGAGGAATTGGGGTTACCCAAGCTGCCACCATCTGAGTAAATCTCCAAGGCCCTGGAGTGGGGTACCCAGGCTCCCCCCTAACTCCGTCCCCCTCCCTGAGAGCCGGACACTCAGAGGCTGTTTCCCCTCCCCCTCCCCCTTCTCTCCTGAAGATAGAGAGAAAGACAGACTCCGCTCTTCAGCTCATACACTGAGCTGTCCTGATACCTACTCCCCTCCCTCCCTCTCTTCCCAGTCTGTAAACAGAAAGAACCTTAACCAAACACTTTTGAACTAAAAAGATTTAATAAAGAAAAGAGCAAACATATAATTAAAACACTACACAGGTACAGAATTTTTAAACTTAATCTTCTTGCCTAACAAACTTCTCACCCCCTCTGCTAACTACACAGATAGAGATACCAAGATCAAATGCAAAGCTTTTATGCAGGACAATTCTTACTCATGATTTTAGCCAGTTATGAAGATATATAGGGAAGGGATGAGGTGGGAGGGTCCATAGTTGGACCAGAGTCCTGAGTCAATTCAAAGCCCAAATTGAACTAAACTTTACTTCCTGGTCTCTCTGTGTCTAGCCAGACTGCTCTGACGACACTGCCCTCTCAGGTAACATTAGCCCCACCCAGGCAAGGCAACACTCCACACTTATGACAAATGCAAAGCTTTTAGCTCTGTGGCTGATCCCACTCACATCTCCTCCTGGGCAACCCTGGAGTGTCAGTCTTCATCTTCCTCATCTTCATTGTCATCCTTGCCATGGTCGTCGTCAGCACCAGTAGTTGTTACTTGGGCAACTTCCATGGCGCACAGGCCAGGTTATACCTTTTATAATGAGATACTCTGATGACCACTGTGGCTCATAGAATATGCATGAAGGTTTCAATCCCTTTTCCTTACCTTTACTTCCACAACCCACTAATTCTGGGGTTCCCTGTCTTTCACAGGCTAACATTCATTCCCCTTATACTCACAAACATTTATGTCCTTTGATCACCATACCAGCTTCTGGCTAGCAGATTGCTGGCACCCTATGGCAGCAAAAATCCCCAAAAAATATTCTAACCGGCTTTAACTGGGACATTGTAATATCTATGTCCTAAATATTGGCAGTTAACTCATCTATTTACTGTAACAGAAAATTTTTACAGGTACATTTTTCAGTCAGTTATTCATGTCAATCTCTTTAAATCTAAGGCCTTGTTTGGCTAAGCTAAATCTTACAGCCCTTATTGTGACAGTGTTAATCAATACTTATATCTCACCTGTATATCCTCAATATATTCTATCTTTGGCGATAGTCATGTGGAGAGCAGAGTATCATCTTTATATCATTTGCATACTACCAGCCCCAGAAACTGTACAGAATTTCAGCCTAGGGAGCAGAATGGTTCAGTAGCTCGATTGTGTTCAGAGCCTGGAGTTGGACACTGGAAAATAGGTGGGTACCAAGTAAACAACTCAGTCTGGAAAATCTTCCACTAAGAAGAGGGATCAGTGAGGATATTAAATTACATCTTGGCCTGAGAATAATATGTTTTTTCCTCATCTGGATGCAATGGGGGATTCATGCTGGTAACAGCTAATGATTCCCTTATGCACAATTCAAAGAACAGACCCCTGGATTTTTAAATCTCTGCTGCATCATTTAAAACTCTGCAGGCTGATCAGTATCTGTCAGAGAGGGCTTTATTGAAGGTTTCGGCCAAATCATATTCTGGCATATGCAATAATAACCGTCTGCCACTCTGCAGATACATAAATACTCACATCATTGTGTGTGTTTAATCCCGAAAGGCATTAGCTTCCATTTCCACACAGTCACGGATGGTGCCAACTCGGCTGATCCTAGACTCATCAACAAAAGCTATCTACTGAGTGCTCTCATATAGGTTTCAACAGTTTGAATGAGACATGTCTTCGTGACACCACCTAATCATTCTCTCTCCTTTCCATTTTTTATTTTAAAGTCCCCACGAACCAAGAAATTCCAAACACCTTCACTGTCAATATGGAAGTGCATGAGGAATCCAAATTTGGTATCTATCCCACCTGTCAGTCAAACCAGTCATTCCTCAGATATTTTTTTGGTTGGGTTTGTATGTGTGTGTGTATGTGGGTGAGGTTTTGTTTGTAAAAATGCCATTTTAGAAAAATCAGATGAAATAATGCAATTTTGAAGACATTAATGGGGTTTAATATAGTTATTTTTATTTACTTGGAGGGGGTGAGATGAGAAATCTGGGCTTCTGTTGACTTGCTGTCATTGCAGGTGGAGTGTGAGATTATGTCATTTCTGCCTTATAACCCTGGGGTGCCTCACAATACGTTGCTGCTATAGCTCCCAACCTGGGCCATTCATAAACAGCCTAACAGCAAGTAGATCACACCTTGAGAGTCTGTGTATATCTATAGCCCTGGTCCAGGAGCTCTGACCCCGGCAGCTGTCAGCAACACTCCAGTCACACGCTGGCTTCTACCAGTCTTGGTTATTCCTTGCAAGTTGGCCCCAACATTCTCCCATTCCCAAATTGTTGCCAAAGGGTGTGTTCTCCACTGTCCGGCCCTATCCTGGGCAGTTCCAATATTAGATTAAGTGCCCCTGAAAGGGATCAATATTACACAGTTTGCTATTTTACTCAGAGCTACCACCCAGTTCAGTTTAAACATAACAATAGATTCGTGTTTCTTAAAAAATAAAACAAGTTTAACTACAAAGAAAGAGAGTTTAAGTGAGTGTAAATATAAGGTATTAAAGTCAAAAATGGTTAAAAGAGAAATAAAGCTAAAATGCTCTTTAGCAAGTTAGAGTTGGTTCAAGGCAAAATCCACTACAGGTTCCCAGCAATGTGGCTGACGAAATTCTCAGGTCAGGATTCCCCCCTCCAAGTCAAAGGGCTGCCTGCTTTGTCTTCTGAGGTGAAATAGAAAGCAATGGAGAGGTGCCTTGAGATGTTTTCACCCCTCACTTTTATAGTCAAGTCACCCTTTGAAGTGGATTCTCAAAGCAAAGTTTATTCAAACAGTAAAGACGGCGACATGCAGTCTGGTGGTGAAGGTGGCTCCATCCTTTTCCTTCTCCCCTGTGTATACAGATTTGCCTTGCCTCCTGACATTTCTCCCTCATGCTGTCTCAAGGACCTTGGTTACTATGTATATGTAAATTGAGGTAAACACATATTCCTTCGTGTAGGACCAACCTGTTTAACAACTTTTGTCTAGTCAGAGCTGTGGAGGTTTGCACATGTGCTAGAGCATCATAAAAAAGGAATTCATAACTTTACATATAATGTTGCTACCTACATTTCACCATTACTTTATTGACCAGCAAGTTATTAGTTTTCAAATGATACCTCACAAGTCATATTTTATACAAAGCTTATTGCAAGAGTGTGTAAGGTGTGAATACAGGGGTGCTTTCTATCACATGTGCATTACCAGTTTCCTCTTGTTTTCATGGGGCATCATTTTGCTGCTTCTTGTATTTGAGTGTTTTAATACGATGATGGGACAAGTTCAGAAGAATGAAGCAAAACAGAACACACCACAAACATAAATTTCCTGGAAAAAGACCCATGTCTGTGTGCTATCTCAGCAGAGAGAGACCTGTCTGATTCCAGGTGATCCCCACACATGCTTTTTAGCTAAAACATAATTCCATTTGCCAAATCAGACAGTCTCTAGGGGACTTTAGCTTCATAAACCAGTGAATGTATGATGTTCAGCTATTTATATAGTTTTATCATCTGTGGCAGATATGATATGGCTAATATTCTTTGTCTAATAAGAAAGCCAAGTATAACGTGCCGTGAGAAATGAATGTGCAATTCAGAAATAGTCTGTACTTGATTGAACAGTTTTAGCTCACCGTGCACAGCAGAGCGCAGAACAATGAGAAGAGTTTTTGTGCAGATGCAGCTGACTTCCCTCCTAGTGGCTGCACGTGGATTTTGCTGGGAAGGAGCTGTCTAGCCCCTCAAAAAGGGTCCCTGTGCCAGCTTTGAATAGGCTAGTGTGGAAAACGGCAGTGTGGTTGCGGGACGCTAAGAGCCAGTGGCCACTGGTGTGAAGGGGCTGTTGCTGCCATTCCACCATGTGGGCTGGAATAACAGCCAGTGTGTTTGTGCTCCATGGCTTGGGAGTTGGATTTTATTTCCCCATCCATACTGCACTCCCCCTCCAGAAAGCTTGAGCACTCCGGGGCGATGCAGTGGGAAGGATGAATTTCACCCATTATGACAGGAAAGGTGCTGGAATACCACAATGATGAGTGTGACACAAGAGCCTAGATGGAGACTTTAAAACTGCTGAGTATTATAGCCTGACTTGCAGAAATGTCTCAAATGAAAAAAAAAAGTGAACAAGGACAGTGTCCGCCTCTTAGCTCTAACCCTCTCAAGGGCATTGGGAGCTAGGAGCAGCTCCTTCAAGTTTTAGGGGCTTAAAGGAAACTGAATCATAGCTGATCCTGTGGAGCACTTACAGTTTTATACATTTAAAGGCATTATAGTGTGCTTGGGTCTGATCCAGTTTCCAGGCAGTCCCAGAAAACTTAAGAAATTATAGCAAGGTAATGCCGGTTGCTTGTTCCTAATGCTATAAGTTAATATTCAGCTCCCTTCAGTCCCTTTGCTTCCCTTCTTAATTGGCGCTGCCCTGTTCATTTCCTAACTGTCTGGGGACAAAAGACACTCTGACCACAGTTAGGAACTTGGCAGGGCCATAAGACCTGCAAAAGGCAGGTAGTCGAGAGCTCAACACTCCTCGGGACACGTGGAGCTAGGAATAAGAACTGTCCTTACTGAAATCCTTAAAGGTGTCCTGGGCTTTGAACCAAGTGGCATATAGCTCATTTACAAAGTGCAAAGCTTAACATTCTAGAGCTTAACTAGATGCTCAGCAATCAACTAATTCAAACAGAGCACTTTGAAATCCAGAGGAACAGAAACTCCCCTTGGCATACAGTTCTTTTGTTTCTTAATCTAGAAAATTCCTATCTTCCTTTTTTGACTTATAGTTTACCTTACAGGACGATTCACAAAAACAGTGTGTTAAAAAAACATGATTAAACACTCAATATCAAGCACTCAAAAGTTAGGAAATGCTACAATTAAGGTTGCCTGTGCAACACCCACCAGGTTCATTAGCAGGGTTGGAACCTTTAGATCCTCCAAACAGGCCTCTGCACTTCAACTAATGCAGTAACTGATAGAAGTATTAAGTTGTTAACAAGGTTCCCAACACCAGAGGGGGATGAGACATTTTGACAGAGAGTTTCACAGATATTTGCTACAACCGAGGAATAATAAGACTCAGAATCTTGGATTCCATTCCAGGCTCAGGAGGAGAATGTACTCTTGTGGGTCCAGACTCTTTTGCCTATTTCTCCCAATCTTGACCTTTTCTGCCTCTCCCCTCAACCTGTTCTTGTCCAAGTCATGTCTGTTCCCCAACCCTGGTTCTTCATCCCAGTCCCATTCTCCTCACATAGCCAGTTGCAGTCTCCACACCTCAGGCTTCTTGTCCCAATCTCCTTGTCCAGCCATCCACAGTTCACCACTATGGTATGTTGTCCCCAGTTGCTTTACCCAGCCAGTCCCAGCTCACCACTCCTAGATCCTTGTCTGATCTCTCTCTCTTCCCTCTTCCCCCAGCCACCTTTCCCATACCCACAGGATCTCAGTCCCAATCTCCCCATACTAAAAATTAGAGCATTAATATAGACAATGGACTGCCCACAAATATATACCCCTCAACATATACCCTGCTCAACAGCCAGAACAAAGAGGGTGGAAAGATGGGCTTCCTTTCCAATCTTAGTCTTCTTCCCCACACCCATCAGTTCCCTCTCTGGCTCCAAGCAGTTCCTTGTCCATCCCGTACTAATCTCCTGCCCCCCAGGTCCCAGTCTCCCCCCAGAACTGCAGTTCTAATCTCTTTACCAAGCTGGCCCCACCCTCCCATCCCAAATCCTAGTCCCTTCTCCTTCCCTCCCACCAGCTTCCACCACCAGTTTTTCCTCACCCAGGACCCTTGTCCCCTCTGCATTTAGTCCAGAAAGCTTCCTCCTCCATGTTGCCTTGGTGTCAGCGGGGGACATTGAGAGCACCAGAGGCACAGGCTCCCTGCTCTTAGTTCTAGTGCCCGGCCTTGGCCTGGCCCAGGGCAGTCAGGAACTACAGTTGCAGGGAAAGGCCTGTTCAGCTCCAGACTGGGATATCCTTGGTATGGCCAGAATCCTTGGAAATCCGAGCTGCAAGTCTCTCCTGAGCATGTGCAAAGTGCAATATTTCAAAGACTTATCACTTGGCTGAATTTGGACAATTTTTCCTGAAGATGGACAAAGGCTTATGTCTGACACAGAGACTAGCTCCCATCAGATTTCAAGTCTCTGCTCCAAAAGTATAGAGGCAGTAGAGCTTCTTGAAGGAAAGGCAGCCAGAATTTTTTAACATGGGCTCAACAATGTCCCTCCTTCCTTATCCTTCCATTCTTGGAATCACTGTAGCTGAAATTAAGAAGAAGCCTGAAGCAGTCCCCCAACATGGAAATTACTAGCCCAAATGATTAAAGTCTGGCAAAGTTATAAGCAACTGACAGATGGTGCTTATAACAGAAAGTGTCATGCAAACTTAATAGTGGGCCATACTACCACCCTGCCTAATAATAAATCGTTTAACAAAATAAAATAATTAAAGCTCTTCAAATGCTTACTATGACCTCTATACAAATAACATAAGTAGAAAATTATAAATAAACAACAGAGATTTAAAAAGTCACAGTGACTAGTTAAGGTTATATATAAATATTCCATTGCCCAGCGAGTTACTCTTACAGTTTAGTTAAAGATAATACTCGTATAGAAAAAAATTCACCATACACAATTCACAACCAGACTTAACTGACTGAGACACATACTGATGAAATTTTGGAATGCATTTCTCTTTAATGATGTACTCAACATGTTCTGAGATAGTGAAGGATATGTTGCAACATCTGTAAGTATTGTTGGTCACAGTTTAATTTGGTTGTGGCCAGTTTAGACACAAACTTGGACTTCCAGTTCATGCACACCAAAAATCAGGAAACAACCCACTGAAACAACCCTTTAATTCTCTTTTACATGCATTTGTCACATTACATTTGGAGAGGTACACTAGCAGACTATATACTATGGCTGTACCACCCTGAACACGCTCAATCCCATCTGATCTTGGAAGCTAAGCAGGGTTGGGCCTGGCTAGTACCTGGATGGGAGATCTCCATGGAATACTAGCTGCTGTAGGCTTAACACCTGGCAGTAGTTATAAAATGCCTCTGACGACAGATGGCATGATGCATCGGTTGGAGTATACCCTGGTTGTATCACTTGTTCTAAGCGGACCCTGCCATAGTGTGGGAATAATGCTAGGAAAAACACACTAGCAAACTATATACTTGTGTATTTTCCAGATGGAGAACTGAATCCGTGGTTGTATGTGGTGTTACATGTTCTGTAACACTAAGTGAGATGATTTCTTAAGATACAATAGTTGCTGTAGTGAGAGGGACAGTTTTCTGATCGTGTCCAGTGCAATTAGAATATGTTGAGTGGTGAACATATACCTTTGTATGATGATTTATATGGTCTTAAAGTATTTGTTCCCAGTAACAGAGGAAAATTACATCCTGGGGGGATAAGGTTGAGTTAGACATTGTAGTTGTGAATGCTTTTGTTACGGGGTCAAGTTCTTTATTCAATTTTTTTAAATACATCTTGGTGTGCTCATTCAATACTTTGGGCGCCTACCCCATACTAAAAATTAGAGCATTAATATAGACAAAGGACTGCCCACAAATATATCCCCCTCAACATACACCCTGCTCAACAGCCAGAACAGAGGGTGGAAAGATGGGTTTTGCAGCCTGCTGGGAAGGTGAACGAATCCAGGCTCTAGTCTAGAGGAACAGATTGCAAGTCCTTTGGGGACAGGGGGATGTCTTTTTGTTCTGTTTGTACAGCACCTAGCACCTCCTCCATGAGTGCAAATAATAACTAACGGGGAGAGTAAGCTCCCAAAATGAAATCCCCTCATTGAGAATGCCTGGCAGCAGCTCCCTCTCCAGCATCGTTGCTGATCTCTACTGTAGCAGTATATCACAAAGAGAGAGGCAGTCTCTCTGTGAACCCGGTCCCAAACCATTTAGCCCTTTGTAGGTTAAAACCAACACCTTGAATTCTTCCTGGAAGCTTATTGGAAGCCTGGGCAGATCATGGCGCTCTGGTCTAATGTGCTCCCTCTGTACAACTCCACTTAATAAGCAGGCTGCATTAGTGTCAGCTTCTAAAGGGTCCCAAGGTGTAGCTCCATGTGGAGCACGTTATTGAAACCTAATTACTCTAATTAAGGTGGTCTAGGTGTGGGTCAGTGAAATTCTTCTGCCATTGTTGTGTGTGAATTGGATGTTAAGGTTGGGGCTTTAACTGAACTTTATGATGTCCCTTAATGCACATTTATAACTCCATCACTAATACAAATAGTTCTGCCACCATGTGAATTCTATAATGTTGTGGTGGATAGGCTGAGAGTTTCCAAAGATGTGCTATGGATCTTGGGTAAGTTTAGTTGTGTAATGTGCCTTGTGAATGTTTGCTTGGCTATATTGTCATTAACCAGTTGTGTGCTGTATGAGGGTGATTCAATATGTAATCTCAGTTGGTCACTGTGCCAGGGCAAGGGTAAGAACCCTGAGAATGCCCTGCCCCTGCAGGCTAAACCCTGCTTGTGGATAGCAGGGCCAGGGGCCCATGCAGGGAGCAGCCTGCAAGAAACCCAGCTGGAAGCCTTAATGAAGGCTAGCTCACAGCCCCTGGCTGGAGAGATTGACCACAGCTGGGGCAGGGAGCAGCAAGGACTAGAAAAGCCCTGACTCAGAGGCAGTCAGGGGAGAGTAGCCAGGCAGGAGGACAGGGGATACCTAGCTCTGTCTCAGGTGGTGGATACAAGCCTCTAGGGGCCAGAGGACCTGGTGAGAGGTCTGTGAAGGGCCTGATGTTGGGATGTGGGGACTTTGAAGGCACTGAAAATAAAAGAGCACGGGTGAAGCACCAGAGGAGTGTCTGTGACCCTTTCTTTGTTCAGTCTAAGCACAGGGAAGAGGGGAAGGAAGCTTGTACAGCCCCGTGACAGTCACTTTCATAGTGTTTAATGCTTAAGGCTGTTTAATTGTAATATGCTGGTTGTCTAGCATACATATTAGTGTGATCACCTGAGAAACCATATGTTCTTTTTAGTAGGAAGTATTAAAGCTATTTTATGCATGACATTCAAGTTACTGAGAGGATGATGTGCTCTATACAGAAAAGACTGTGGTATCTGTAATGGTGAAATGTTGCAATACATACTATTGCTGGGCCATGTGCAATTTTTGATTGTAACAGTCACAGACAGGAGAGAAGAAACAGAAATGGAGAGCACATATAGCTATACTTTATTTCTTGCTTGTCCATGTTACGTTAGTTCCTCAGAGTCTGCAGTTTCAGCAGAAATGTATTGCCTATATAATGCTAGTTCTACTATGTTTATATCCCGTGAATTTAAGATGGAGGACAGTGAGGGATGGGATCTCAGTCACTGTAAAGGTGACATATTGGCCCCATTAGAAGTCCATGGCAAACCCCCATTGATTTCAATGGAGCCAGGATGTCATCCAATGTCTTGAGAAGAATGGATGTCATTTAAAAAAGAAAAAAAGTTCCATCTCAGTCAAGAACTTATGGGCTTGATAAATGAAATTCTATGGCCTGTGTTTATGTAGGTCAGACCAATTGATCATAATGGTCTCTTCCTAGTTTCTTAGTGGTCATAAGGTATCTTTTAGCCTTAATATATAATATACATTCTGTAATTCACCCCAACACTACCCCCTGCCTGCAAATGTTGAGCTCCCGGTTTCAGAATATGGAGGTTTTTGAAAAGTTCAAAGAAACATTTGGTGGTGTACTAAACACCATGAAAACTATCTATTTTTCTCTAACTTTATTCTTGAAAGTGGCTGAACCATTTTTGTTGAAAATGGGTTTTTTTGGGTTTTGTTTTGGTGTTTTAGAAAGGCACCAAACATGGGAAAATTCAGTCCAAATGATTAAAATAATCTGATTTAAGCAACTGAAAACAAGGGTTTATAATGGAAAGTATCAAGCATCTTATTTCTGGATTTTGCACCCATATGATGCCTGTGATACATGGGGGGTGGGGGGCGCCAGAAAGATAGATATACCACCACCGTCAACTTTTTATTTAAATAATAGAATCAAATAAATGGAGGGACCTCGAGAGGTCATGTCCATCCCCCTGTTCTGAGGCAGGATTAACTATTCCTAGACCATCCCTGACAGGTCTAAACTGTTTTTAAAAACCTCCAAGGGTGGGGTCATGGGGCACCAGAATGGGGGGGTGGGGCAAGAAGCCATGGCCCTCCCACTTTATAGGGGCTGTAAGGGTGAGTGACATAGGGGAGGGGTGGAGCTTTGTGGAGGGGGAGCAGGAGCAGGGCCACAGAGGAAGAGGTGGAGGCAGTGAGGCCATGGTTCCGGCACTGGTAGCCCCTCCTCCCCACTGTTAGGAAGCTTCTGCTGCCCCTGATTGGGACTAGCAGAAGACAGAGCATGGTTCAGTTTAAATACTTAGTCAATAAAGGGCGTCCTTACATTTCAGCAACAAAACATGTCCTAAAAGTCACTGGAAAGCAAAGGACCACACATGCACAAGTGACTAGACGGGCTTTGTGCTCAAATAAGCAGTTAGAGCAGTGCCACACACAAATGAGACACAAAAGTTTGGTGCAGATCACTTACCCAAGTTGTCTGCCAATCTGATTTCAAGTGTTTGCTGCAGGAGTAACATTTGTACATTTGGAAGGAGCCCTAGCCAAAGGCAGGAGACTGCAAGGTACTTACTGATAGGGGAAATGCTAGGAGAATAAATACTTTGTGCCCAAAAAAATAGGAGAAAAGCATTGTTTTAAGACTGATTCATTACAGTGAACAAAGTGGTTCCGGAGCTTCCCTTCTCCAGCAATGCAGAAATCAAGCTGCTGACTTTGAAATAAGCACGGCTACTTCAGCTTGTATTTTGTCATTGTGCTGGTAATGAGCGCACTCACTAAATCCACAGATTTCAGTCAAAACACGTGGCCGAAGCAAAACTAATGAGCATCCAGAAAAGAAGAAATGACCTAACCTTTTTTATGAGTCACACTCTTGTTAGTCACCTAATCCAATACAAAACGTGTCACTTTCCCCCATACCCTGAATTGGTTCTTTCCAAGCCCATGTGCTATAGATATTTTACGAAACATGGTGACTAGGTACACTGACGTCTAAGGGCCGCATCCTCAGCTGGCGTAAATTGGTGTCGCTCCACTGAAGTCACAAAATTACTAATGGGAAAAATGTGTGCAAGATTAGGGTTCCTGTATGTATGTATACATCTGTGTGTGTATGGGACACACAAATCCACTTTGGGGCTTATGCCCACCCCCCTACCCAGTAATACACTTTTACTACAACTTTTTTAACATTTGAATCCCCTGATCAGCTTGAGAGAGCTGTAATTTTTAAAATCAACCTGCAAGAAAAATGTTGACTTCTTTTCCCCAAAACATGGAACTTCCCCCAACCCCCACAATTACACTGGCCTGCAGCACAGGCTGGGTAATATTCAGAACTGCAGCAGTGACCAGTTTACCATCTAATATCTCACATGACCTTCGGAGGCTAGAAACAACAGGGAAATTCCACTGGAGAAAGAGCTTCCCAATGGGACATACCACTGCTTCTATCTCTGGAAAGCCCCAAGTCAGCATTGAACATTCACCTTGATCACTTTTTTATGCAGTAGATTCATTTTGGTAGTTTTTAGAAGTTTTAAATTATGGATCACTTTTCTCTCGCTCTGAGCCTACATTTGGAGTCATGGTAACTAAATCAGCTTGCTTCACAGGTGGAGGGATACCAATAAAAATGTAAAATATAAAGAATATCTATAAGAGTTCTTTGTAAAATGATGTATATACAGAATAGGCTATAAAAACATTCCTATGGGCTGAGCTGTGTAAGTGTCTATTTTTGAGTGGCTTGTTTTACCACAATGGTAATGCAGTCAGCTATAAAAACCTTTATACAACATTGTGCAAGCACAGGTTGTGTGTTTAGTCATTATGGGCCAGTTTTGTGAGTGGCTGTAGATCAGCATCAATCCACTAAAGTCAATGTAGCCCTGCCAATTTACACCATCTGAAAAGCTTCCCCTGTATAATAATGCCCATATAAAACAGGTATCCATCTATATGCATGTAGCAATGTAAATACATGAGTATAACTGTATAATATAAGTTAGGATGGTGGCTACTGGGAGACCAAAAGCAGGGACACAAATAGGAATAGGAAAATGTGTGAAAGCAACCTTTTCCAAAGAATTTGTTTCCTCTCTTGATTGCATGTTGGGGATGTTACCTAGAAACGACAGAACATTCTAGGTATTTATGCATTATTAAGAAGTATGGTACATCAATCCCCCATGAGGATTTAACACAAATGTTCTCGCTGCAGAAAATAGTTTATGAGGCCCACGCTTGAATGTCTCTTAAAAGTTCACATGTGCTGAAATCCTGCACCCTTGTGTGCCAGCCTGGTGCATGCACTTAGCAGTCACATTGCCCTCCACGCCTGGAAAAGACTCAATTGCATAATACCTAGTTCAATCTGGTTCTGGAACCAGGCCTAGCTGGGATTATTTTTACCTCTGCTTGAAATCTTTGAAACGTATTCCAATGCACTTTTTCATTCAAACGTACACAGCAGCCTTCTTCCAAGATGATCAGCAACATCTCATACAAACAGCCCCACTGAAATGCTGTTAGTCCACTACCCTAACGGGCTGGAGGAGACCAGCCATGATGTAGGCTACAGGGCTCAAAATGTGAGGAAAACCCAAGTCCTCCCAGAACTGAAGAGAATCATGAGCATTCACACAAAGCAAATGGGATCTTGGTAATGGCAATGGTCTTGGTAATGAACAATGAGTTTTGTGGCACTCAATTTACCTATCTGAGAAGGAAGAAGTACTACATTTGGAACTTGTAATTCCAAGGAGCCTAAGCAATGTATGCCCAATGCCCCATCCAAAAAAACACCCTTCTAATGGAACTTTCTCCGTCCACAGAGTCATATAGTTTAAGTCCAGAAGGGAACCACCAGAACACCTAGTCTGACCATCACAGGCCACTAAACCCTACTGCTGCATTGAGCCTTGGTATCTGGATTAAAATATAGTATTGTAGCCCTCTAGAGACAAAACTATTGTGTGCCATAGGCAGAGAACAGAGGGTGTGGTGTGCCACCAATGCCTGAGGCCCCAGAAGTAGCTGGTAATGGATTTAATGAGATATACCCAAACAAAGCTAGAAAGTGACTCGCACCCCATGCTGCAGAGGAAGGTGGAAAATTCCAAGGTCCCTGCGAATGTGACCTGGGGGAAAGTTCCTTCCTGACCCTGAAAACAGCGATCAGGATGAGCCTGAGTATGTGAGTAAGACACATCTGACAAGCACCTGAAAAAGACCTCAGTACCAGGTCCCCCGTCTGGTGTCCCAGCTCCAGCCGTGGCCACCACCGATCCTTTGTGGTGCTGGTGAACACCTTAAAGAGTCATGCTCCAGAGTTGGGAGCAGGGCGTTT
Source organism: Sternotherus odoratus (assembly GCA_032164245.1). Taxonomy (NCBI): domain Eukaryota; kingdom Metazoa; phylum Chordata; order Testudines; family Kinosternidae; genus Sternotherus; species Sternotherus odoratus. Next base: position 16,836,753 of record JAVMKO010000002.1, on the reverse strand, counting down.
TCAGAGCAGAGTGATGATGGCAACCATTCATGGGCCAAGAGAGCTGAAGCTTCTTTGCCTTCAGAGTTGCAGAGCCAGTTTCTTGACTTGCTGAGTCTTTCTGAAGGGGTTTCTTGCAAGGTGTTTGTGAGTGCAGGGGGACAAGGTTGTTTTCTTCATGTTAGTTATTAAGGCATTGGTGCAGCTGATGATTGTAGGTTCTTAAAATTGCTTTTAGCATTTCTGCTTGGAGATTAAGAGGCGTCATGTGATAAAATGGGGAAAATGACACCCCCACACACCCCACTCTCTCCTCTGTGCAACTGAGATGCCCTGCTCAGAACCGTGAGCCACTGTGTGTTTTCCCTTTGCTTTAGCAGGACTGAGCTTAGCTGTTGCTGAGCTGTGTGGCAACTCCCTGACACTCCAGCCTGTCTGCCTCATCAGCAAACTCTTCAGGACTCTGCCAGACTAAACCTGACCTTGCAAATGACAATTAGTGTTCCCCAGATCCTGAGATCCCAGAGACGTCTCCCACCGTGTCCAGTCCCTCTCACTGGGCACTCATAGAAATTATTAGGTTTTTCTACCCCCAAAACAGTGCACACACGAGCCTGTTAAGATAGCTGAAGACTCACACTGCACTTCAATACGCAGCTCTGAGGTGGTTCTATAATAAAACAAGAATACATTTATTAACAAAGAACAGAGATTTACATGATACTAAGCAGGAGAAAAAGAAACAAGTCTGGTTACAAACAAAACAAAGCAAACTATGTTTTCCATTGACTAAACATTAATCTTAACAAGTTACAATCTTTGCCTAAGTAGTTTCCTTACTCACATCAACTTCCCAGCATCTCCAGTCCTTGATGCCAGGGTCCCTACATCCACAGCATCAAAGGGTGCTGTCCTATATGTCCTCTACTTGATGGAGAACTAAAATGCCTTTTTGCGCCGCTTATACGCCGGACCCTCGTTATAGCTTGGGGTTCGGGGGCCGCGTTAATGTGGGGGATGTGTTGTCATGGATCCCAATTTAAATATTTAAATTTGGGGTCCATCGCCACAACCACGCTACATGTGAACCCGCGCTAATAGTGACGTGAGCTACACCAAGGGTCCGGTGCGTTACTCAAAGTCTATTGTCTCTGCCTCAGGAGCCAGGAAGTATTCCTGGGGTGCAGACGCTGTTCCCCGGAGTGCTCACTAAGCTGCTGATAGCTTTGTTTCCCATATATGTAAATGTCCTTTCATTGTACTCTGCCAGTTATCAAGCCTGTCAGACAGGGAAACACACATTCCTTTGTGTAGGGCAGGCTGGGTTAATGCATCACCTACCAAACACATTTGAGGAACATATTTCTAGAACATATGCATAAATCTTTGCACACAACCTGCACACTCCTCACACAATGATTCTAAAGACCAGCATCTCACCAGTTTACATCTGATACCTTACATGACATCTTTTAGATATCTACCACCACAACCGTGGCAGGTCCAAATTTAGGGGCAGGCGACCCACGCTGGGAGTGCACTGGCCTCAGGTGCTGGTTTTGTTGTTAGCTACAAAAGGGAAAATAGAATGTTTGAAGTAAAATGTTTCAGGTATTCCATGTGTGGATTCATCTTTTGCTATCCTCCTAGAATGTTCTGGACCTTTGTAGAATCTCATGGAACCTTCCAAACGTTCTAACAACTATTTCTTTTTGAACCTCCTAGAATGTTGTCAGCCATGCCCTTGTGGGTATGTAAGGGGAGGTGCATTGCCGGTCAGTCGATGAGATATAAGAATGAAATGAAGTGAGAGTCCAGCTGTGAAATGGTGAACCTTGTAGTATGGTGTAATTGTGAACGTTTGTGTTTTATGCCTTGAAAAGTGTAAGTAGCAACTAGTAAAGGGCATATTTAATGAGAAGCCAGAGATCTCTATAAAACCCCTATCTATGCAACAGTGCTGTTACTTCTTTTGTCATGCTTAGCACACAATATTTAATGACTTTCTATTTGCTGTCCCTGGATTTTTCTCTCTGTTCCCCCTACTCCCAACACACACACAGAAAATATAAGATGCCCCTGAAGAAACCTTCAGGAACTTAGTATAGGAAGCGAAAAGCTCAATTGCAAACTAGTTTGCAGCATGGGGAACATTTGATGGGAAAATATCTGAAGCAGAATAACATAGACCAGGCTTTAGACTGTAGCGATTGTCTCACAGAAGAAATTGAGGAGTGAAGTGTAAATGATGGAAGTCCTATTGCTAAGGAATTAGCAGATTTACCTGAAGATAAGAAGTCAAAATGTGAGGAAAGTGATGAAGCATTGTCCAGTTTTCCTGACGGCATAAAGGGAAGTGTGATGATAAAGAAGAATGTGACTCAGATACAAAGGAGAGTAATGACAAAGAAAAATCTGGTTTACATGAAAAGGAGAGAAACAATAAAGAAAAATCCGCCTTGCATGATGACAGAAAGAGCAATGAGAAAAATTGCACACCACAAATTGGTACATCAGATCCTACTTTATGACTGGCGATCCTAGACTCTGCCGCTATTGATAGTACAATTTTGAACGGGCTGGGGAAACTCAAGGCTGTGACATTTCCAGTAAATGAGCAGAAGCGACACTTCTCCAAGTCACATTGTGAAAGAATGCTCGAGAATGGTGAGAAACTGAATTGGCATTGCCTACTTTATTTAAAATCAACTGACAAAGTGTTCAGTTATCGTTGCAAAATATTTGACAAGAATGCCAAATTGTTGCTGGTGCTTTCCACGTACAATTGCCGGCATAATTTAGCTGATGCTCTGAAGCAACATGAAAAGTCACCCGGCCATTTTATGGCCTACTCCAAATGGATGGCGGTCGCGTTCGGGTTCAAGCTGAATAAATGCATAGACGCAGAAAACAAGTGCATTATTAATGTAGAAACCCAGCATTGGAGGAATGTGCTCAAGCATCTGCTCTTAATTACCCTCATCCTTGCAAAGAATAATTTGGTTTTCTGGAGCTCGATGGCTAAGTTGCTCACTGAACATAACGGTAATTTCCTCAGTTTGCTATAGCTCCTTGGGAAATACAACGATGTCATGCGTGAGCACCTACATCAAGTAGTTTATAAAGAAGCTATGGACCATTACTACAGTAAAACAATTAAAAATGAATGGATTGACCTTATGGCCAGGAAGGTGCTTGCTGCAGTTCAGCAAAGCAAAGTCCTACACCGTAATAATAGGCTGCACTCCTGACACAGTGAAAAGACGTCATTTACAGTAAGATTTGTTGATGGCGAGAACAGCTGTATCCAAGGAAAGGAACACGATCTGTTTCTGTGGATGACTCTACTGGAAAAGGCCTAACAGAACCGTTTATGAATGTTTTGAATGAACATCAAATAAAGCTTTGGGACTGCTGAGGCCAAGGCTACTACAACAGTGCAAACATGAAGGGAAGTGGCGTCCAGGCAAGGATCCTTGTTCTGAATCCGAGAGCTTTCTTCGTGCCTTGTGACTGCCATTCTCTCAGCCTGGTTGTGTCTAATTCAGTGACACCTTCTTTCGATTCGGTATCTCTCTTCAGAATGCTGCAAAGGATATACAGCCTCTTTTCAGCATCAGCTCTCAGTGGAAGATCCTCATGGACAATGTTACAAATCTGACCATGAAGTGCTAAGTGACACTCTCTGGGAGAGCCACGATGACAGTGTAAAGCTCATCAGGTACCAAGTGACTGATGTTTATGACGCCCTGATGGAACTGGTGCAGTCGAGTAAAGCTGATGCTGGAATCTAACACCAGGCACAAAGCCTGACAAACAGGATCACTGACTTCAAACTTCTGGTCTCAATTGTTTCAGTGTAATTCTTAAAATTAAGAGGTTTCTATAAGATCAGAGGAAACTATTTTTTTATTTGCTTATATATGGCAGGAATAAATACAGATTTACAGATCTTAGTGTGCCAATGTCTTAAATGACAGGTCTATATCATGCACGCAAATCGTACATCAAAGTTATCAAATGCGCTACAAATGCAATAAAAAATAAGGTATTCAAAAGTTTAACAAATGGAGAGGGGTCGCCGAAGACTCCCCTCACTTGGGGCACCATTTGGTCTAAGGCAGGCCCTGGTCTCAGGCTTGATATGAGTTAGAATATGGTGGGCCTGTTAGTGTTGAGGGCCCCAGTGACCCAATATAAATACACTGGCATAAACCTGGGGTAGAGGAATGGACCACTGGAGTCTAAATAAAGAGAAAGGGAAGGTTTAAAGGTGAGGCCGAAAGCCCCAAGGTGATTCAGCATCCTGGGTGGTGATAGTTCCAGAAAGATGAGACAGCAAAGAGCCTGATTTTCCCCCACCCACCTTTGGGATGCTGTAGGGAGGGGACATAGCCTGCAAGAGTGGTATGAGTGGATTTGAGGAGACGGAAGCAGAAGCGAGTCTAGAAAGACTTCTGAAAAATGGGCGGGGGAGGCAAGTTTGAAGCAGACTGATAGATGGAAACCAAGGAAACCCAGCTTTACGGAGCAAGAGAGTTAACAGAAACATAGCTCACTGGTGACATGGAGATAAGCCACTTAGGCAGTCGGCTCATGATTTATTCGTCAAGTCAACTCACCTTACGTATGCTCAGTAAACCTCTGCTGCTTGGAGGTTTTACCTTCAATACAGTCTGTTTGGGAAGGCTTTTAAAACCCCTCCTTTTTTTTTAAGGCTTTAGGAGGAAGCATCTGCTCCAGCCTGTGTCTGGTTGTTTACTTAACAACTAGAGGTCACCTTTCTTCCTGAGCAGCTTTCTTGTCAAGCTTGACTCCTCTTTTCCCAGGCATAAAAGCTCAGGCCAGTTAGCAGCATGACAAGGTGAATTGAGTTGAAAGTTCATGTGAATAGAAAGGAAGATAATGGGATCTGTGGGATGCAGCTAATCAAACAGGTACATTTTTTTTTAATTGCAAACCTGAAACTGCATTTTGTTTGTGGTCACTGGAAGCAACCAGCACCACTCAGTGGTAATAGTAAGGATGGTTCTGCAAATGTCCTAGGACAGCTTATGTTCTGTAAATCGCTGCGCACATGTTCTGTGGTTTTTAGAAACTGCTATCCATCATACATACAGACTTGACTGTAAATAATATAAAGTGTGGCTATATACTTCATTGTCAGCTTCAAAGCAATATAGCTGTTGCCTTCTATCAGAGTGCATTAAAGAAAAAAAAAATCCCAGCCATGACAAGGATTGAGTCATCTAGAATTCAGACCTTACCAGAAATATCTCTAACCTAAGTCTTTACATTTCTCCCTACATTGGGGGAGGCTGAAGCACAATTTGGACAATCTCTGAAGCAATTAAGTTGCATCCCTATGAAAAGACAACTGATTTTTATTTCTGTTCAGCACTGCTGCACATTTCTTGTATTCTACCCCTTCGCTGGCATTGGACTAATGCCAGCAAATGTAATCAGGGCCTTTCTAAAACAATCCCAAACTGCTATGGAGATGGCATTTCAGGGTGTGTGTGTGTATGTGTGTATGGAGTTGGCATTTCAGGGTGTGAGTGTGTGTGTGAGTGAGTGAGAGAGCGAGAGTGTATGAGTGTGTGTGTGTGTGTGTGTGTGTGTGTGTGTGTGTGTGAGAGAGAGAGAGAGAGAGAGAAGGGGTAGGGTGGAGACAGACTGAAAAGTCGGTGCCTTCTTCTAGCCATCCTACCTGGGAACTAATAAACCCAAGGGGAAGAGAGGAAAACAGTTACCAACCCGAGATGAAATTAATTCTCATTCTTACTGAAATAAAACTTTGTGCTTTCACCATGGCTTTTTATCTAAGGAGCTCAAAGGATACCATAGATATCCCTAAAACTTGCCAGTTGCATTAGCTAGCTAGATAAGTATTTGTGGTTAGATAACATTAGTCCAAGGTATTATGCAGGGAAGACTGCAAATACTTAGGTATCCTACTTATCTCGGGTAAAATTGGCAAGTGCTAATAGAAGAAAGCACTGAAGAAACCATGTGAATTCCATGTACTAGTCACAATATAACTGCAAGGTAAAATGGTACCTGTTTTACAGATGGAGGGAGATACATGGAGGTTTTAACACTGGCCTCCAATTCTGGGTGCCTCTGTGTGTGAGAACTCGGCATTAGAGGTGCTGAGCACCCGCTGCTCTAGTTGGAGTAGATGGGCCCAGTAGATGCTCAGCAGCTCAGAAATCAGGCCTTCGTATAGTATTAGGCATGCAGAATTAAAAGGAATGGCAAAAATGTGGCTCCCATGATTTGCTCAAGGTTCCACGGGTCCTGCCCAAGGTCCTGCCCACCAATCTTTTTCTCTTAATCAGAACAGTACGGTAATTTGGAGAGCCATGCAATATACTTTACACAAGGGATTCCCTGTGGAAAGGTTCCAGGATGTTGAGGTATCACAGGGAAGTGAGAATCAGCGTCCTGTAACTTCACTAAAAGAAGGTCAGCGCTGAGTTTTTTGTGTTTGCTGAAAGCCACCCACCTTAGCCAGAGCAGTGAGTACAGTTGTCACAGATGGCTGTGCATTTTACTGATCAGAGCACCATTTCTCTGGGCCCCTGTGGATTTGGTGGCATTTCTGCGAGAGGTCTGTCAGAAATGCTGCCGAAGGCTGGCACTCTGCCGCCCAAAAAGCTACCTGCTGGCTGTCCCCTGGAGCTTGCCGCCCCAGGCACACGCTTGCTGCGCTGGTGCCTGGAGCCGCCCCTGCATCCAGCATGCTGACCACAGCGGTGAAAAGATTTTTTTTTTGCCCAAGGACACTGGAGGAGCAAACCCTGCACTTCTGAAAAGTCCGTAAAATCTATGGTGTCCAAACCAAACTTGAGCTTGGTTTTTAAGCTCATCTTTCAAAGATTCTCATGCTGTAACCTGAACTCAAATTATTTACCTTACCAGGCTGGAGTCCCAGAGCCAGATCATCAGTAGGTATAAATCTGACTTAAAGTATCTGAGGATCTGGCCCTAGGTTCTTAGGAGGCTAAAACCTCTACCAGATTTTTTTATTTTTTAACTTCCATCTTATCTTTAAAACCTTTGGGCCTGATTCTGCCATAATTTATACTAAGGTAAGGCAGGAGCAACTCCACTGAGTGATATGAGTATAAAAACAACGTGGGAATGGAATTAGGCCCTGCATTATCAAGCTTCTAGAATCTACACCATGGTTAGAAGATCCTTTAGCCTCATGAATTTGTGACTGCTCCTTTGTATTCACTTACAGGGATGGATGTATTTACAGGGATGCTGTCAAGTAAAAAATCCTAGTTTCAGAAATGTATTTCCTTCCCTGTGCTATTCATAACCTTGTAGATTATTGCACTGAAAGGGTACTTTAGATCTAATTTATTTTGCCACTAATGCTGATTGTTTGTTTAGATGAAAGGGAAAATCAGTGTTGGCAATGGAAACAAATGGTGTACTTTCACCTTTATTTCCAATCAGTATCCAGTCAGTTTCACTTTCAGGTTCACAGACACACAAACTGCTGCTACAGTGTTTGGCTTGCAACAGGTGTATGTAAATCCAATCAACCGTGCTTTTTTTGTTGGAGTTAAAAATAACTAAATCAGGGGATCTTTGTTGTTCTATTAAACAATGGCTTCTTTTATAAAACCTAGGTTTATCTGAATCTAAAATTTGGTATTGTGTCTACCTCAGTACTCCCTTAAAATGAAAACAGATCTTTGTTTTAGTTGTCCCTGGATTTTAATTGAAGGGAGATTCTAATATGTGCGTGCTATCATGTCATAATTGACCAGAGTTCTTCACACAGTTGTGATTTGCTCTCGGCTCTCTCTCTCCAGAAACTGAAGAATGAAATGAAGCTGTCCAAGCCATCCTCAGTCAGCTCTAAGCAGCATAGGCCAGCTGAGCTCATGCTAGCCAACCACAAATGAGAAAGAAGTTGGTTAATCTGCTAAAAACAGTAACACTGACTCCCAACTACGCAGGTATACACTTAATTCCATTGGCACATTCCTCATACCATTGTTATCACCAGCCATTAATATTTACTTACTCCTACATTAAAATATGCCAAGGAATGTTTGTTAAAAATGCAAGGATAGTTTTAACTGGCATGAGAGAGTTTCAGGTTTTTTAAAAAGCACCTCTGTTTAAAACAAACACTTTCCTTAGCTTTGAAAAATCAACTCTTGATAAAACTTTGTCCAGGCTAATAGCACACACCTGTGTCTAACTGTGGCTGAACCTATTCCTGCAGTAAATCCTCTCTAAAGAAAAGGGTAAAGGCATCCCATTTGATGAGTACTTGACACACATAAAGGAATTGCTTCCCTGGCCTCCATTTCTTCCTCTGGATGGTACCTGAAGAACAGCCAAGTACTTCAGTGTTAGCTACAACTGAGATCAAATTACAAGGCTGAAGTTAGTGCCTTAGGCCCAGTTCCTTATTCAAAGACCAAAATATCTTTAAAAATTCATCACTGTAAGTTTAAATTTTATGAAGTTTCACCAAAATAAATGAGAGTGAATTTTATAACAGTTTATATGCAAGCTAGACCCTACTCAGGTGTGGTGAAATTGCCTCTTAATTTGAATACACCACTGATAGTTAAGGATGTATAATGACAAAAGATCATGCTAAGTAGTCCAACCGTGTGACCACGGGACTGCTCTGAAGTAGCTGGACATACCAGTCCTCAGCCTGAAGCTTCACTTCTGGGTGAGGTGTCCTAGCCCCACCCTACTTCCATATTGCAAATGCTCCTTGTATAAAACACTGGGACAAAGGCCCACATGCTCATGGATATGTAGGTACCTAACTCCTATTGAAAGCCTTTGAGAATCTGAGCTAGATCCGCGTGCAGGACTACTTTTTTAATCCCGCTCCTGTCCCATCCCACAATTCCCACCCGCTCTCTTCCCACCCCACAATACCCATTCCCACTCCTATTCACTCCCGCACTGCTTGTTGAATTTTGACCCACTCCTGCTTTTATGGCAGCATGTCCTGTGAGACCCGTGGGCTCCCCAATCCCAGGGCTCTATTCTGGGCCTAAGAAACCAATTTTAGCCTCATGTTCAGGTTACCGTCTGGTAGGGTTACCATATTTCAGCCATCAAAAAAGAGGACACGAAGGGGGGGGGGGCACTCCTCCCACTTTCCACCCCCCTCAGAACTCCCAACCCCCTCTTGCCCCCTAACTGCCCCCTCCTGGGACCCCTGCCCCTAACTGCTTCCCAGACCCCATCCCCTGTCTAAGCCTCACTGCTCTTTGTCCCCTATCTGCCCCCCAGGAACCCACCCCCATCTAAGCCTCCCTGCAGCTCCTTGTCCCCTGACTGCCCTCTCCTGAGGACCCCCCACCCTAACTGCCCCCTTAACAGTTCTCTGACTGCCCCGACCCAATCCCCCCCCCCCCCACACACACACCCTGCTGCTCAAAACAGCCTGTTGGGCTCTATGTGGAGCCGACATGCTGCCGCTCCCCTGCACAGCCGATCCCCGTAGGGGAGAAGGATCTGCGAAGGGAGGGGGAAGGGGAGAGGAGAGGGGAGAGGTGGAGCTGGCCAGTGATCAGAAGCTGCAGGAGAGGGGTGGGCTGTGGCTGCGGAGCTCCATGCCAATGGCTGAGTCCAGCCAGCAGCCCTGTCAGCTGCCGCTCTGCAGGGGGGAAATCCTGGACAATTGCAGATATTTATAAATCCCCCGCGACGCTATTTTTACCCCCCCAAAAAAGCCGGACATGTCCGGGGGAATCCAGACGAATGGTAACCCTACTGTCTGGTCACCTCACAGCAACCCTCAACACAATGAAATGTAATAGGCAGCTCGCTAAAAGACCCCACTGTCCCAATGACCCCTTCCCCTTAGCAACTGCCTCCCTATAACTGCTGCTAAAATACACAATCTACATTAGGCCATGGAAGTTTTTTGTTTGTTTCCTATAAGAAATGCAGAGGTGCCATAAACCACAAGCATAAGTCCTACACAGTATCAGTGGTGGAATGCTGTATTAGTTAATGAAACCTTTTGCCGTGGTCACCTAAGATTCTGCACAAGTATAAAGCTGATGTTAATTATCTGAAGAAGCAACTGCTGCTTTAGACCAGCCTACAGCTTGCAAATTGCATCCATTCCTTCCCTGAACAAGAAGAAGGGGAAGAGACTTGTTTTCATTGTATGAACTTGCTTCCCGCACCATCATTTTAGCTGTGCGTCTACAGTAAAACAGAGTCAAACTCAGTGAAAGATACTCTGGGATCTTGCTGTTCAGTTTCTCCTGCCTTTTCCCAAAAATTTGCAATGAAGCTGAAACATGTTTTTGCAAACATCAAAATTCGATTTCTAAATTGAAAAATATCCTTCCATTCCACCAATACACTAGCGCTATGAGAAAACGTGTCTGTTTGACATAGCTGACTGTCCCCTGGAGCTATATTTCCTTAGACTTCTTTATCACTTTAGCCCCAAAGCTGCTGCATAGAATTGCATGAATTCCCTACCCCTACAAGCAGAGTAGGGCTACATAGATCTTGTGTCTGGATCCACAGTGCAGGCCCTGCATAGCCATTGCTTTATATGTCAGCAAGTAGGTGGAGAGGGAGCAAGGAGTAGGTGAAGTAATTGTTCCACACACCTAGCATGCCTGGGGCAGAGATTATACGGTATATTCCTCCTAATGAAATAGCAGAACTATAGCAGGTGATTGCCGCTGTGTGTCGGTGTTTACCGGGGCTTCGGGGCTTATGCGGTGGTGCAGTTCGGACACTGCGTCTTGCACAGGACCGTCCATAAAGGCAGTCTAACCTGTGATATATCTAGAGTATCAATGGTATACATCCAGCAACATGTTTCCATTATGACTCAAAGCAAAGGGGCAAAGTTCAGGTAGGGTGGGGTGGCAGTGTAGTTCCGTGGAGTATTGAAGCACTATACAGCAATAATATATCCAGACTTTTTAATGTTTGAGGTACTCTTTTTTTAAGTTGTAGACTTTTGATAAGGGGGAAAAAAATTGGAGAAGTTGGGAGTTGAGTGGAGTCCACTGAACTATACATCCGACCTAATTCACTTTCCGAGTTATTTGAGAATTTCCAGTACTGTATGTGCTCATTTAGCTTTAGGGTCTGAGGTAAAATTTTCAAACTTGAATGCCTAAAATTAGGCACGTAGGGTGGGATTCATAAAGGTACTTGGGCATTTGCCTCCCATCAAAATCATTGGAAGTTAGGCCCCTAGATACCTTTGTCAAGTCCACCCCGTAGGCCTATTTAGAGACTTAGGTAAGGCTGTACTCTTGCAAACACATACGCTCATGTGCATAAAGTTAATACATGTGCTTAAGTGTTTTCAGGGTCGGATTTGGTGCCTGTGAGAGATGCTGAATGGTCACAATTCATGTTGACCTTTATAGGAGATGTGAGTGCCTCAGACCTTTATAGGAGATGTGAGTGTTCAGACCTCCTTATCCTGGCAATCAAGTTTGAAAAGGTTGGCCACTGTTTAGTCAAGCTGCAAAATGTCCATTTGAAAGGGGTTGTTTCAGTGGTGCTGCAGCAGCTGAGGGCATTCTATGTGGACGAGATGGCTAAAAGATCCCAGAAGTCCTGGTACTGAGGGGAGAATGAATTGCTGGTCCTAAGCAGCGGGCTTGAAAATTTCAGGGGCTGGTTTAGTATTCAGTGTGCGGCGAGCTGAAGAGCCAGAGCGTGCTTTAAAAATGTCAGTGCACAAACATGCATGCAGGTTCTCCCAGGCCCTGCTCGGCTCTTCAATAATGCAGCAGGCAATTATTATGATACAATTTTATAGCTTCACTAACCCCAAAGGATCCCCAAAGTGCTTTGCAAACTGACATTCTGTATAACTGATGGGCTGGGCCATCCTTTCTCCTACATGGTCCAGAAGAGCCGGCACGACTATAGCTACCAGGCAAGTCTACCCAATAAGCATAGAAGCAGCGGAACAGAGCTAAACTGGAATCATTCTTCCCTCCCCTCAAATCTACAGAAGCTGCTTTGTCCATGTCAGGCCAGAACGGGATAGTTGAAGAACAATCACTGCAGCTGAAATCTGAACTGATTTCAAAGTGCCCCAGTTCACATGCCTGTTGGAAGCAGAGCTGAAATCCCAGAGCTGGGCCTGGTAACTTCTCTGCTGAGTGGAACCTGGTGAAGCTGTTTTATCAGGACTAGAGCAGGCCAGCAGAGGAGAACCACCACTAGACATCCCTTGGCTACCACTGAGACTAACTCAACCTCTGAGTGGGTGTTAGGTGGGCGGCATTTGTGGGGAGGCAGAGTTTGGGCCTCCCTCTATAAAATGGACACTTATTAAGGACTGGGGTTGACTAAACCTTTGAGATATTGATTTAGTTACTCTCTTTCTTATACACAAATTAATATATTCTCTGCGTTTTCTTAAAAAGATACTTGTGCTCTTGTGAGGGTCTGGCACTGTGTTCCTCCTCTGCCTCAGCACGTGAGGGCTTTATTGCTAAGTTGTGTGTCAGCTCCCTGACACCCCAGCCCATCTGTCTTGCCAGCAAACTCTTTGAAAGTCAGCCAGTTTAAACCTTGCCTTGCAGGTAACAATCAGTGAACCCCAGAGACAGCTCTATGCAGCGTCCAGTCCTTGTCAGTGATGCGGTCAGAAATTATTAGGTTTGCTGCCTTCAACAAGAGTGCATACACCAGTCTATTAGGTTAGCTGAAGAGACCCTCACTCACTTTAATACACAGGACTGAGATGGTTTTATATAAAACAAGAATAAGTTTATTAACAAAGAACAGAGATTTAAGTGATACTAAGCAAGAAAAAATGAGACAGGTCTGGTTACAAGCAAAACGAACACTCTTCTTAGTGACTACAACTTAATTCTTGCAAGTTACAATCTTTGTCTAAAAGAGTTTTCTTACTTACAGCAAGCTATTAGCAGCTCCTGCCCTTCAGGCCAAGAGGATCCAATTTTGAAAGGCTCATAGAGTGCTGTTATCTATATCTCCTATGTGCCAGATAACGAAAGTGTCTTTTTCCTCCCCTTATAGTACCCAAAGTCAATTTAGTCTCTGCCTAAAAAGCCAGGCAGACTGTATGTGGGGGTGCAGACACTGTCCTCCGGTGCGCTCACCAAGCTGTCACATGATGGCTTTTTATTTACCTTACATGTAAATGTACTTTCATTGTTGGCTGGCTTATAAAGCTTGACCCAGACAAGTGAATCCACATTCCTTTGTCTAAACCAAATTTGTTTACCAAATCAGCCCTCCAAACACAGTTTAAGAATGTATTTCCAGCACACGTACACAACTCTTTACACACCAGCGGTACATGCAATATTCATGACCAGAGGGTCACCAATTTTTAGGATCCCTTACTTGATGCCCTTTTATAGTAAAATAATATTGTACTGTGGAAGCAGGAAGTGAGAGAAAGGGATTTGAGTGCAGCCATCTTAGTTCTGTTAAAGACAACAAAAGTCAGGCTAACTGTAACCCTAATAATGTGAGATTTGTAGAGGTAGGACTGGTGAAGTGTATGGAAAACTGCAAGCAAAGCTGTCTTTAACCTTGCCTTGAGATAATAATGGAATGTAATTGTAGTAGGAAATGTTTTTTTAAAAAACCAAGCAAGATATCAGAAAGAAAAATGTATAAACAAGATGCAACTTTATGTAACAAAAAAGTATAAATACTGCTTTACATTGTACTTTGAAGATTTGCATAAGGACAGACTGTTCAAAACTGCTGTCTTCCTTCTTGCAATTGTCTGAAAATAAAATTGTCTCTGACTTGTTGCATCCAAACTCAGCGTGAAAGCTTTGTTTTCTTCCATAGTACATAATCAGTTGATTCAACTGTTTATTCTTTGGGGTTTGGACCCCTGTTCTCCCCATAGGTTGTGTGAACCTTGATTGTCTCTCAGTTTGGGGTCCCAAAGGCCTCTCAAGAGCTAGTGATGGAGAAAAGTTAGCTGCAAAGATGACTAGGGAGGTTTTATTTTAATCTCCCAGAGCCAGAAGTGGGGATTGGGTCTGGGTGGGGAATCGACACATAGCTTTATGTATTTTATAAGAGGACACCTAAGCAGATCAAACTCCACCCTTATTGCTGCCATTAGCATCTGGCAACAGGGTTATAGTAGCATGAACATTACTCAGCAGCATGTTATCACAAACCTGCTAACCCTCCAGCATCGGTCACCTTATGTCACGGTCTCTGTTGTTCCATGTATTAACCCAATGCGGCGAAATAAACATTTGACAGATATATGTCATGTTGCCCAAAGGGCGTAAACATGTGCAGTGATGCATAGACGTGCAGTGAAATTTTAAAATAATATCCACTGACATTTCAGGAGGATGACCACTGAGTATTAGACAAAGAGCAGAAATATCCATGGCTGCTGTCCAGACCAAGCTCTTGATTCCCTGTTATGTGAAGTAACTTTTTAAATGTTTTTGTAGGCTCTGTAAATGGCGCTACAGGCATGTAACCAAAAAACCTTTTCTAATTCACAACCAACACAGAGTAAAGGTGACTGTGATAACTCTTAACTCTAAACATTAACTGGGGCGATGCATGGCCTAGCAGTCTGAATACAGGCTGAGGTGTCAGGACCCCACTGAGTTGTAATTCTTGCCCTGAAATAGATCCCCTCTCTTGCTTTGGACAAGGAGGAGCTGACCACCTCCTGATCGGTACTGAATGATCCCAACTCTTTAAAGTCAATAAGATAACCATTCGATGTCAGACTCCTCATCTGTTAAATGGGGAGTTCCCCATTTATTAGGGGCAGCTGTGAGGGCTGACCTGCTGTGTGACTTTGGATAAGTCACTTTATTCTGTGTCTGGGTTTCCGTACCTGGAAAATGAGGATAATACTTAACTAACAGTATTAAGAGATGAAAAGCACTATCTGTGCCTGATTCAAAGCCCATTGACTTCACTGTGCTTTGTATGAGGCTCTGTAAAAGCCCAGTAATACTATAATGTGCTATAAAGATGAAACATTATTATTATCATGAATGATCTGGGAATGAACAGTGAGGTGGCAAATCTATAAATGATACAAAATTACTCAAGGTAGTTAAGTCCAAAGCTGACTGTGAAGAACTACAAAGGGATTGAACTAAACTGGATGACTGGACAATAAAATGGCAGATGAAATTCAATTCTGATAAGTGAAAATTAATGCACATTGGAAAACATAATCCCAACTCTACACACAAAATGATGGAGTCTAAATTAGCTGTTAGCGCTCAAGAAAGGGATCTTGGAGTAATTATGGATAGTTCTCTGACAACATGCCCTCAATGTTCAGCAGAATGTTAGGAACCATTAGGAAAGGGATAGATAATAAAACCGAAAATACCATGATGCCACTAAATAAATCCATGGTACTGCCCCACCTTGAATACTGCATGCAGTTCTGGTCACCTGTAGTGGGGTGACTGCCCCACTCCAGTGGGAAAGGGTTTAAAACAGTCCAAGAAAGGGTTGTGGCTGGGAGCAAGCAAGCTCCAGCTGGATTAAACAGAGCAGCCACAGCTGTGGTTGGGTCAATTAGGGCCCAGCTGGCCCTGATATAAGGGATCAGAGTTTGGAGCACAGAGAGGGTCTCCTCTGTCCACAGAGGTAGGCTGGCCTGGCTGCTGGGGAAGCTAGACAGGGTACCCACAGTGAAGCAGGGCTGGGGCAAGGCAAGAGGAGCTGGGGGAGCTCCTGCCTGGAAACCCCCAGGCAGCAGGGCCTAGGAGAAGGCTCAACAAAGGGGTACTGGGATTGCAGGGGGCAGCCCATGGCTATAGAGACAGAGGCAGCAGGCCAAACCCTCCTTGCCAGTGATGAGTGGCAATTATACTGCAGTCTGCCCCCAGTGAACGGGGGCAAGTGGTGACTGGCAGTTGGCTAGACTGAGGCAAGGTGGGGATAGAGCGTGGGCGTTCCCTGGGAGGGGAGACGCTAAGATCTGAGGAGGTACTGCAGGGGTGCAGCACCCAAGGGAAGAGGGCACCAGGGCAGCAAGTGGGACATTGGCCGGCAGAGGGCGCTCCAGATGCTGGCGAGCTAATTCCCTGGACGTACCAGCAGGAGGCACCGCAGGGGTGGCCCCGCTACATCACCCCATCTCAAAAAAAAAAAGAGTTGGAAAAGGAACAGCAAAGGGTAACAAAAGTTATTGTGGGTATGGCACAGCTTCCCTAGGAGAAGAGATTAAGAAGACTCAGACTGGTCAGCTGAGAAAAGAGACTGGGGGTGGGGGTATGATAGACTTCCATAAGGTCATGAATGATAGGGTGAAAGTGAAGAAGGGAGTACAGTGGGACCCCGCAATACCGCACCCCGCTATAGAGCGAATCCAGTTATAACGCGGGGCGCGTGGGGCTCCCGATGGCAGAAGCACACGGCACTTTGATGTCACGCAATACCGGGACCCCGCGTTTACCGCGATTGGGTATTTTTGGATCCCGATCATCGCGGTATTGCGGGGTCTGACTGTATTATTTATCGCTTCACATAACGCAAGAACTAGGGGTCACCCCAATCAAATTAATAGGCAGCAGGTTTAACACAAACAAAAAGGAACTGTTTCTTCATACAACACACAGCTAACCTGTGGAACTCATTGCCATAAGATGTTGTGAAGGACTTGATACCACTCAGCTCTGTGTTCTTGGGGAACCAAGGCACAGTATCCAGGCTGTCTGACTCATGAAGGACTCCTCCTGCCACCCCAGGCTCTGCTTGAACTAAAACTGATCAGGAGAAAGACTTACAGAAAGCACTGAAAAGGTGGTGGGAGACACACCTAAACCCCTCCTGACAAGGGTGACAGGATTAAGGTAACTCCCCTAGCCTCATCTGCATCAGAGACAGGACAGGGAGGCATCTCCATTGGCATACAGAATGGAGAACAGAGATTCCAAGGCAAGAACCTCACTGAACTCCGGGACCAGAAAAGCAGGGAAGCACTGCATCATGGGAGATCTCTGCTCCAGATGTTAATGAATTTAAGCCTGTGCTCATCAATTATCAGACCAATTCTAGTAATGGATCCTTGACTGATATCCAAAATACTGAAGCTAAATGCATTTTGAGCTCTCTTGAAGGAACACTGCCCATAGCCAGGAATGATCAGTTCTTATTGTCTAACCTAAAGAAAACCCTTGAATCATCAGTTTACCCATAAACAAATCTAGTGTTCTCCCTTGAACCATTGTTGTTTCCCTACAAAAACCCCTATCCCCACTCAAGTAAGTGTTCTGATGCCTGGATCCAAACTCTGTATCAGTTCCACTGGGACTTCATCTTCTTCTGGACTGATCATGCTGGGGGCTCTGCCTGTTTCCAGCATTCAGGACCCTGAGCTACCACCATCATCTAGGAACCCCGACCAGTTCAAGCTTCATTGAGTGGTGATACCCCATCTCTATCTCTTTTCTTTTCTACCTCAGGTATATAACAATGTAACTGTTATGTTTGGTTAGGCTCTCCTTGTGTGGTTACCACTATTATTCAAGAAATAACTTTTATGGTTAAGCTGGTTGCTTCCCTCCTTCTCTTTCTGAACTTTACTCTTTTGTGTTTTTGTCTTCCCCATTTACTCTGCAGCAATGCTCTTCTTACCTTAACTAAAGATCCCTGTAGCGCCCCCAAATACTGTGGGATTTGCTAATCAAGTGGGTTACTACCAGAATAATTGTAAAGTGAAAGTGGGGATAGGGATGTGCTGAACATATACGAAGGTGGCAGCTTGGAAGTGCTGCTCAACCCAGGTTCCTGAGTCCAGGGACATATGAGGGTGGCAGCTTGAAAGTACTGATTGACCTGGTTCACTCAGACTTGTGTGTGTGTGTGTGTGTGTTCATCTGATTTTAGGCCTGGAGGAACCCAGCCCTGGGAAATCTAGGTCCTGCAGGTGATCTCCAGTGGGAGGGGACTTGCAGAAGGGAGAGGTAGAGCTCCATATGAACATGCAAGTGACACAAGCAGTACAGTCATAGAATTACAGAACACCCCCCTCAAGAGTAATAAATGATTACTCTAATACGCTAATAAATGAGCGTACCCCAAAGTAACGGGCAAATCTGGTAACAGCCAAAAGCATAACTGGGTTCAAAAAAAGAATTAATGACGTTCATGGAAGACAGGTCCATAACAGTTATGAGCTAAGATGGACAGGGACACAACCTCATGCTCTGGGTGATCCTAAACCACCAACTGCCATATACTGGGTCCGGACAACAGGGGATGAACCACTCAAAATTGCCTGGTTCTGTACGTTCGCTCTGAAGCATTTGCTGCTGGCCACTCTCAGAAGACAGGATACTGGGGTAGATAGACCATTGGTCCAATCCAGCATAGCCATTCTTATATTATGTGTTATTGGGATGAGGGGTTTCACTACACCATGCAGTGAAACATACTTACACTGGCGTAGCTAGGCGGGTGCGGGGGGTGCGGACCGCACCGGGTGACACCATCTCAGAGGGGTGACACCAAATGAAAAATTGCTGGGAATGTGTAGAAATGTGTATATGAAATTGAGGTACTGAAAATTCTAGTGACCAGGAAAAAAAAATGTCCCCGCAATGATGGAGCGGGACTGGGGCGGGGGCGGGGGGGCCTGGGCCTGCCCCGCGCTGCCTCTGGCCCCGGGCCAGCCGCGGGGGGCTGCAGGGTCCCGGCCGGAGCCGTGCAGGGAGCCCTGGGGGGGGGGCCCGCCCCCGCCCCGGCTGCTGCCTCCGCCGAGCGACAGCAACCGGAGTGCCCGCCCGCCGCAGCGCACAGCCCACTGCGCACTGCCGGCGCGCGCCGCCCGGCGAAATCTGGAGGGGTGACACCGTGAGTTTACCGCACTGGGTGACACCAACCCTAGCGACGCCACTGCATACTTATGCTATATTTCCTTCTTTGTCTCTTAAGAGAAGCTGTGTAGTGCTCCAACGCTCTGTGAGACTGTCTGCTAAACAGGACTGACTTCTTCACAGAAAGAGAAATTCTACTAGGGAAATTTCAGAGAAAAATTGTCATATTTCAGGCAAATATGTTTGAAGCAAGCCTCTTACAAAAGATATATGTCATGGGCTGTCAAATAGAAGGCTTCATTTTACCGTGAAGAATCCTTTCCCTACTCTTGCTGTGTAAGTCTTTGGCTCAGGGCCTATCAATGGGGTTTTCAAAAGCATCTGAGTGAGTTAAGAGCACAAACCCCAATGCCTTTCAATGGGACTTAGGGACCCTTATATTTTTATTTACTCTCTGCTGCATTGTGCTCAACTATTGGACTATATATACATGTTTAGTAAGTAACATGTTGGGGGCCTTGCACAGTAACAAGGAATCATACCAAAGGATCAAATTATGCTAAGCATATGTTTAAAGGTTTTGTTGACTCAGGGCCCAAATATCTGCCTACAGTTTTTCCTTTCTCAGATATAGGTCTTGTGTGGATCTAAATATGGATCCTTTTCAGAGCCATACTTTAGAAATACATAGTTGATAGCTAGCCTCATATCCAAGGTAAGGAATTTGCACTAAGTCAAGGCCTCTTGTTCTGGCTTTAAATACATCAAATGGGCTCCTTAGTTACGTTCCTGACTGCAAGTAAATGAATTAGTTCTCCAAGTGGCAGTGTCTCACTCTCTAATCTGACTTGTAGTTTAAAAAACCAAATAGTTGTATTGGCAGTGTCCCCTAGCCGTGCAGTGTTGTGGAGCAGATTCTGCCCTCAGTGACAACTCGGTGCCCAATTCTGCTCCCAGATAAAACATGCATAGATCCGACTAGGTCACATTTTTCCTACCAGCTCCCTTGAAACCTATGAGGTCTTAAGGTAAGAGAAAAGAATATTGCCTATTGATTTCAATAGGAGGTGCATGGATTTTTTGCCACAATGCATATTAGCCACCATGCAAGCGTCCACACAGATACTCTCCACGCATCTTACGCATGACTCCTAGCATCTAACGTCTATGGTTAAGCAGGTAACACACATGCAAAATTGTATTCCTCAGTTAATCCACACCCCGTGATTTGGGTTGTCTGTTCCATGGTCCGGATCCAGACCATCCTCATTCCTAGGGGCCTACTAAATTCATGGTCCACTTTGGTCAATTTCACCATCATAGGATTTTAAAAATAATAAATTTCATGATTTCAGCTATTCAAATCTAAAATTTCCTAGTGTTCTAATTGTAGAGATTCTGACCCAAAAAGGAGCTATGGGGGTCACAAGGTTATTGCAGGGGGCTTGCTGTACTGCTACCCTTACTTCTGCACTGCTGCTGGTCATGGCTTGCCTTCAGAGCTGAGCTGCCAGAGGGCAGCAGCTGCTGGCTGTGAGCCCCGCTCTGAAGGCAGAGTCTCTGTTAGCAGCAGAGCAGAAGTGTGGCATGGTATGGTATTGCCACCCTCATAGCTGTGCTGTGCTGCTGGGGGGGCAGGGGGGGACGCTGCCTTCAGAGCTGGACGCCCAACCAACAGCCGCCGCTCTTTGGCTTTCTGGCTCTGAAGGCAGCACAGAAGTAAGGGCAGCCATACTGCAACCCCCTAACGTGACCCCGTGACCTCCCTGCAACTCCCTTTTGGGTCAAGACTCCCAATTGGAGAAACTCTGGTCTCCCCTGTGAAATCTCTATCGTATAGCATAAAAGCAAACAAAAGGCCATTTTCACAGCCGGAGACAGATTTCACTGTCCGTGATGTGTTTTGCATGGCTGTGAATTTGGTAGGGCCCTACTCATTACAGTCCTCCTTGCCTCTGGCAATTATGATTTTTAATTATGCTAGCACCTCAGGGCCCCCACTGAGCTCACGGCCTCCTCATACCCACCACTGTAGAGAGTAAGAAGCAGTCTCTGATCCAGTCCAAAGAGGCAAAAGCAAAATATGGGTGAAAGGAAGTATGATCTCCATTCTAGGGCTCCCAGACTTTCAATGAGATGTAGGCTCCTCAGTGCTTAAGTCACTCTTGAAAATGGGACTTGGGTTCCTTTGAAAATCGTATTCCAAGGCTAGGGTTCCTAACCCTCCCGAATTATCCTGGAGTCTCCAGGAATTAAGTCTTTCATTAAAGTCTGGCTTGTGATGAAACCTCCAGGAATATATCCAACATGAATTAGTAATGCTAGCTAAGGCCCAGATCCTCAAAGATATTTAGCTGCTCAACTCCTGCGGATTTCAACAGCAATTTGGTGTGGAAATAACTCTGAGGATCTGGGCCTGAGAGACTTGCTCACAGACAGATGAAAAAGCTCTAGCGGAGCTATGAATTGAATCCAGGCCTCCCGAGGTCCAGTCCAGCACCATCCTTCCTTAAATTGTTGCAACCCCACTTTTTTTGTACTGTATTTGTGATCCTGCTGTAGACTGCCATAAGCAACTTGAGCCCCTGTGACAAGGTTTCTTTTAGTGTAGTTATCAAATATGTTTTGCTAAAGGAAACACGTGTTGCATATAAACTTACTCCGGGGGGTCTTTTATTCAACACATTTCCATATAGCCAGATTGTCCCTTTGTGCAAGACAGAAAGAGCTCTTTCAAGCCAGACGCTGGACACCAGGAACAAGTACATTTGACTACCTATATAAATTTTTGGTAGCGTGTGCAGTGGAGGACATGACAAATTGTAATAAGAACATTCACCCTAGGGATATCAAAGCTTATTATGCTGCATAGTCCTCATAACCTTCACTATTAAACCTTTTGTTCCTGATCTGAACTCTTATGGGATCTGTATTCTTCTCTCCGGTAAGACATCCAAAGTTTCAAAATCCAAGACATGACATGTCCAATTAGCGTGACAATTGTGAAGATTTCATGTCAACTCAAGAAGTGCCCATATCCTCCCATTCCTCTCTCTCACAGTTATTGGCAGACAGGGCACACATGGGTGTCAAGAAATAATGTATGATTTTCTGCTGACATCATCGCCACCTTTAGAATTAAATTATGGGCCAAATCCTCAGATTCAATGGAGTCACAGACAATTGGCCCAACGGAGGGATCTGGCCCTATACAGAGAATGCTCTCTCGCCTTCAGACCTAGAGTGTGATCAAGGGTGGTTTGATTTCCATCTGAAATCTAAAGGCATCTGGATTGTCAAGCATTTTGTACCTGCTACATCCACTTTGAGAGCAAGTGCTACAATTTCTCAAACAAACAAGCAAGAGGAAAAAAAAATAGTTCAAATAAGGAAGAGATTTTGAAAGATGATATAAAAATTTTATTTCATTTTAGTCACTATGCAATGCCCTTCATTTTGAAGGAAATGGTACAATCAGGAGTCTGTACTTCTTTCTCAGGAAAAGAAGTGATATTAGCACTAACAATTCAACATTTACTGACAACAGACTGCTTACAGAAAAAGGCTCATGGAGAAAAAAAATCACTTTGCAATTACACTTGTTATTGTGATGATTATCATGGAGTGTTGCAATGTTAAATAAAAACTTCAGGTATGTGTAAGGAGAACTTCTAATTCAACATTAAAGGAAAAGAATTGTCTGAACCACTGATGTTTGAAGTTACCCTGATTTTTTTTTAATTCACAAGTCTGTGGTTTTAATAGTATAAAACTATTCAGCAGTGATGCGACCTCATCAGATTTTTCACTGCACTTCAGAAGACTAGTTGATTCAAAAGTATGTAAGTGATACAGTAGATTTCTTTAAGAATAAGAAACTGCATATAGAAACTATGCAATTCCTTACATTTACATAATTTTCATAGCTGATCTCTCATATAAAATTAAAATTCTGCTTTCAAAAATATTTGTTCCCACATGGCTATAATAATTATGGTTGGTGCAGCTGATTGTCAAAAAGCACAGGTGGCAAAGTACCTGACAAAGCTCACATGCACCAGGGACAAGTCTTTCATAAAGACTAAAGAAGTTTCACATTTAAAGTTTGCATCTTACTGGGAGAAATTTATTCCAATCTGTTACCTATTTTAGTACTGAAACAAAAAATTGAAATTAAATCTGAAGACTATATATATAAAAAAGACACATTATGTTTCATTTTATATAAAACTGCTGTATATAGCTGGGAGTTCAGATCCACTGGCTGGATTCTTTCACTCCAAAGAAAATATTTTTTTTTCCAGGTAAGAAAATATAGTTTCTGAAATTGCTAGTATTTTTTTTTAACCAAGCAGACCATCACTCTGCCTGACTGAACTTCTGAAGAGTTGCTGTAATCAATACTTTGCCCTCAAAGAGAATCAGAAATGGGTAATCGGAAATAGTTCTAAGTGGGTTTATTCCCCCACCCCCATAGAAAATAACTTAATCAAGCAATAGTTGGAGGTTTTATTAGAAGCCTTTTCCAAGGGAAAAACAAACTTATTTGCATAAAAAGCATTGACAACCTGGGGAAATAGATGGCTTATCTGCATTTCCTAACTGGGGTCACAGTTACACTTCTGGGGCCTAGTCCAGCCAAGACTTATGAGTCTACTCTAAGTAAACACATGACCATCCATCCTCTCAAGAGTAGTTCCCTCAGTGGCAATGGGACTACTGATGTGAGTAAATTCACATACATGATTAAGTGTTTGCAGGATCAGAAGGCTTTTTAAAATAAGAAGTCTTAACTTCAGTGTTCAAAATGCAAAGAGAAGGTTCTAACATGATGAGACAGAAGAGTTGGGAAGATATTCCGCTAGGTGAATATTCTAATTTACAACTATGGAGTTACCCTGGGAAGTTGCTGGGCAGTCTGCTGCCATCTGCTGAACCCGTGCCATCCACGGATTTCAGGGTGCAACGGAGGGCAGAATTTTGTCCATTCTGTGCAGTATGATCCCGATTCCTCAGCACATTATTTGGCAAAAATCTCCCGTTAAAGCACCCCCTCAATGGGACTTTTTCCCCTTGTTTCACCTCCCATCCCTAAACAGAGCATCAGGTCTCCCCTCCCACTGTGGGTCAGTGTAGACAGTAGACCCTGACATTCAGCAAGGAATTTAAAGCGTTGATTGATTTCAAGGGAGCCTACTCATGAGCTAAAAGTTAGGTGCATGCTTAAGGCCCTTGCTAAATCAGGACCTTAATGCAACTCAGTAGAAGGATCAGGCTTGCATTTTATATATGTGACCTGCAAAAGAAAAATAGAAGTGGGATTCATCTGCCACATAACAAAGGCCTGAAAGGCTTGAACAAAAGTGTTTTCCAGTTTTTTGTTTTAAATATAAACACTAGAAATTCCGGTCTAGTTTACCCTAGAAGACTCTGTGGCAAATGGAAAAAAGTCACAGGAGACTGAAAGCTGAGTAACTACATTACTTATACTGCTGTGAACTCCTAGCTTAAACCTGGTTTGCTTGTGCTAGTTAGCATCTATTTAAGAACATTACCTATTCAACAGTTGGGAGAAAAGATGTCAAAGTTAAAGATTCAGACATCCCTTCAAAGGTGTGACTGATCATAATACAGCCCTTTTCCAAAACAATCCTCTAATAGTACCCAGGAAAAAGCAGACTTGACCTTGCTGATCTTAGTAAGGGAAAGCAGAAGCAGCAAAAGCTTTAACACAAAACTTTCAGTCATTCTTCACATATTATGCAGCAGCAGGAGAGGATATAAATTCATTCTTTTAAAAATCCTTTGCAGGTCACATTTATGTATTCCAATTACACTCATTCTCTAGCACCATGTTTTAATGCCAAGCAAATATTTATTTTAGGTGCAAAGAGAATACTATATTTCACGGCATAAGTATCACTAAACTCAAGAAATAAGGTGAAAAGTAGCGGTTAAGGAAGTCTAGTATGTTTGACTATTAGGTAAGCTTCTCCGCTCAGCTCTATCACTACATCTCAAGCTTGATTCACAATATCTCTGTCTGTGTGAGGATTTGTACCAAACTCTATGCTACATAGAGGTGTGCATTAATAACTACATGAGACAACAAAATAGTTTCACATAGATCTTAACAGGCTTTACTCTCAGTTCTCAGCTTTTGTCTTGTTTTTATAAATAAAAACAGACTAAATGTCTGAGAAGGAAGAGAGGTTTCAGCATTCATTCTGATGTGTCAAACATAAGGGGAAAACATTTTCACAACCAACACACAGTTTAGTACCTTTTCGATACAACATGTTTGACATCTACAGCCATTTCCATCCTGTAGGACCTAGAAACTTCTTTAGATCACTAATGACAAAAATAAATCCATTCAGAGGACATCAGAATAATGTGCATAACAACTTACTTTCAAAATGTAAGATTCTCATGATGGAATTATTTTCAATTTCCAAAAATATTTGTAAGAAAATATTATTTTACATACATATATTACATAGTGAATAAATTTTGTTCTGTACAAAATTTCAGGAGTAGGAACAATAGCTAAACACTTATTCATGGTCTAATGATCTTAACTCTGTTTTATCCTATTCAGAATAGCCGATATACAGAGACACTCTCCTTCATTCTGTTTAGGAATACAGCAGTTACAATCTTAAACAGTTAATGGTGGCTGAACAGAGAAATAGCCACATGTTAACCTTATCACAGTTCAGCTATGGATAGCTCTCATGCTTTCTGAGCAACATTGCATGTTTGTTTAATGATCACAGTAACTGGAGTATGACTCAACTGCATATTGAGGAAAGATTTCATCAGTACAAAAGCCTGAGTTACAACATTCTAAAGGAGCTTTATGTTTAACAAATTCTCCGTAGGAGCCAAGAATTCCACATCCTAAAATTAAAGCATAGAAAATATTAAAGGAAAAGGTACAATGTTTTTAAAGTGTGTAACCATGTAACGTGGTCCTCCCCCTTATAATGAACAATTGGGGGGTGGGGGGAAGTGAGGGAGCAAAAACAAAAGAAACCCTTCTCTGCATTGTCCACTTAACATTCACAACAATGGAAGTCTATTTGGAGCTTATGTTCCTTTCATACACATGAAAGCTGCTTCATATAGTCTTAATTACTCCAAGGTTAGTATCTGCTTATTTATGATTGATTGATTGCTCACCCTAATCTTAAAAAACAGAGATTGTGGAGTAGAGTTACGCTGCAAACAGTGAAGTAAACAACTGCAGGGAACACAGTCATTTTAATACACTGCTTAATTATACTGCGTGTTTACTTGAAATATTGATTTCCACTATTTAAATGAACTCTAGCTCATCCTCAGGTTAGCTTCGTAGCGATTACATTTTAAGGGGCTGGGAAGTTTATATTAACAGTCCATAGGAAAATATATACTGAACAGATTAAGAATCCATGATAATCTGGTATTACGGTATACTGAAGACTAGGGAAAAAGTGATCCAGTTCAAAGAGTTGCTACTTTGGTAGGTGATATTAGATACATGTAGCACCTTGCCCTCCTCCAAATGCGTTTAGTTGATGGGACTACTCAAGCAACCTTCATGAGATGGATCACACATCGAGAAGGACTAATCCCTCTTTCCTTTTCTAGTGACATCGCTCACCAGTGTAACAGGAAAACACAACAAAAGCAAAGTACAACCTTAAACTTACTCTTCATTAGGGGTTTATTTGTAGTGGGAGAACAGAAAGCACTTCCCCAGCTTTGAATTTTCAATAACTTCCCAGTCAGGAAATTTATTTCCTTCCCCTCTATACTGGTTTTCTCCTCCCTCTCCCCCCACAATCACTTCCTGTTACAGCACTGTTTACTATGGTGCAAAGACAACGCGCAACTTCTCCTGACCCCTACCTCTGGGAATCTTACCGGTCAATCACCAGCCCACATATTCCAGGCACTGGGATTCAAGACACGCTTTATTCCCCGTGATTAAGCAAACCAATCAGAGTGCTATTTGTACTATAGCCTTAAAACAAGACTGATGCAGTGCTGATACTGGCTAGAGGCTCCCACCTGTGGTGGGGCTTAGCCAAAATGCTAGACCTCTCCTGCCAGGGTTAACTTATCCCTAGCTCACCCAAATGCACTAAAACACATGAAGCAGCTCCTTACGGGGTCCAATCCTCCACCAAAGCAGTCAATGGGGACTTTGCAACGGACTTC
Source organism: Sternotherus odoratus (assembly GCA_032164245.1). Taxonomy (NCBI): domain Eukaryota; kingdom Metazoa; phylum Chordata; order Testudines; family Kinosternidae; genus Sternotherus; species Sternotherus odoratus. The sequence continues at coordinate 16,809,763 of JAVMKO010000002.1, read as the reverse complement.
AGTGGGAGCGGGATCAAGCCCCCTAATGAACGCTAATGCAGTTAAGCCTGATGATAGTGAGAGCCCCCGAAAGGTTTCAGTGCATTACAAGGCATAGACAGTAATCCTGACCACAGCAAACTTCCACTTCAGGTCATTTCACACCCCCAGTAGGGCAACTTAACAACCACCTCACCCCCAACATACATACAAGGAAGCCACACACAAACAGGCAGGCAGGGATTCCCCCAGCCAGTCTGCAAGTTCCTTTAATTAAGATGACACTGTGCATGTCAAAACCCATTTCACAAAGTGAACCTGATTTATCCCTTAAATCCTTTGAGGACTGGGGGTTGGGTGTGAAGCCACAAAGGTATGCCACCGGCAGACTAAAGTAAATAGCTTGGAGAGGAGACAAGGGAAGGGGTTGGGGGAAAATGAATTTCCCAGCTAAGAGTCAATCGTGCACATGAGAGCTACAAGGCCCTATCCTACAAGGTGCTAGTTCCTTCTTAATGGTGCTGAGTGCCCTCATCTCCCACGGAACTCAATAGAAACTGAAAGTACTCAGCACCATACAAGATCCACACCTACTGGCAGCCAAGGGACTGATGGTTTGGGGATGAAGGTAATACATGGGGGTGGTGGAATCTCCCCGAGTTTTATCCTCTGCAAATAAGTCAGCGATTTACCAAGCACTGAAGGAGTTAAGTACTAAAGCGCAGACACTTAATCAGCTTTCCCCCTTCCTTTCACATGTGATTGGAATGAAGCTGCAACTGAAGCAGCCCAAAGGGCTTATAACAGCTCAATTTCGCAGCCTTCAGTTTTAATCCCCATCACCCAGCCTAAGCGGCATGATGGTGCTGATGCTGCTACTCAGCAGCAGTCTGGGCACCTGGATCATCCTCATCCTCCTCTTCCTCCTCTGCGGCTTGCAGATGGCTGGAGAGCTCCTGGATCACCGCAGCCCTACCGATCTGGTCATTCCTCCTCTTCTCCATGATCAGATCCTCCAGGCTCTGGAATTCCAGTGTGTGGCTGCGTTTGTCCCCCAGCCGGATCTGCAACCGGTAGGGCTGCTTGCCTATCCGGAGCTCCCCGCCAATTTTAAACTCCCGTTTGCCATAGCGGCACCAGGCAGCAAAGCACTCCGAGTTCCTCCAGCTCAGCTCCCGATCCTTGCAGCCCACCTGCTCCAGAGCATTCCGCACCACCGTGGCCGGGCTCAGGGGCTTGTAATGGTACAAAGAGTTGGCAATGCGACCTCTCCTGCCCTGGCTGGCATCGGTCAGGAAGCTGTTCACCACCTCCAGCCGATGCAGGTGCACTACCTGAAAATCCCCAACATACACTGCCCAGTGTGGGTACTGGGCCTGGCACACAAACTCCACCAGGTCGCCTGGTTTACATCGGTTCAGCAGGTTCTCTGGGGTGTAAGTGCTCAGCTGCCCCCCACCTCCTCCTCCATCCCTCTCATCTGGCGCAGTATCATCCCCAGCAAAGCTCTTCTGGTAGATACACTCATCCCGATAATAAACCGAACACTCCACCTCCTGCAACCGGGGGTCATAGGGCTGCGGTGCGGGGTGCTCGCCTCCTATATTCTGAGCCACCGAGTCCTGCTGCTGCTGCTCCAGCTCATCGTCGTCATTAGAAAAGATGTAGGACACCCCGATCCTGGGACCCTCGTCTCTGTCCATGCCAGTCGGGTCGGCCGTGGGAACTTCCTTGTAGTTCAAGTGGGTCAGTTTCTCCACCTGGTTCCCCATGCCCACTGCAACCATAAGCAACATGCAGCCATCAGCAACAAGCCCAGCAATAGGTGAGTGGGGAAGGAGGAAAGAGACAGGGCTGTGCCACCTCCCCCAAACTGTACTGCCCCCCTGGCGGTGATCTTCTCAGCGCCCTTCAGAACGAGGATCTTCCCCCTGCCCTGGTAACGCCTGTGTCCCCCTGGCCATCGCTGGGAGATCCCGTGGCGGGATACACACCCTGCTCCCCCGGGCGCCAGGAGGCGGGCTGTGAGCGCAGGTCCCTTGGCTCCGCGCACGGGTTGCAACGCAAGGGCGGCCGAGCCGGGCGGCCCCCGGGCACGCGCTGCAGTTCCGCTCGCTAAGCGTAGAGGGGGCGCACGCCGACGGGGATCAGGGCCACCGGCCCATCGGACTCGTGCCGCCCCTCGGCGGAGACAAAGGCCGGGGAGAGCGCGGCGCGCGCGGCGCATTCCCCCGGGCCCGGGGCAAAGGAGGCGCGAGGCGGACTATGCGGGCGGCCCCAGGCAGCGGCTGCAGGGAGCGGGGCGGGCGGGCACCTGTTGGCGGGGGCACGCACGGGAGGGGGGGGGATGAGGGCACCTGTTGGCGGGGGCACGCACGGGAGGGGGGGGATGAGGGCACCTGTTGGCGGGGGCACGCACGGGAGGGGGGGGGATGAGGGCACCTGTTGGCGGGGGCACGCACGGGAGGGGGGGGATGAGGGCACCTGTTGGCGGGGGCACGCACGGGAGGGGGGGGATGAGGGCACCTGTTGGCGGGGGCACGCACGGGAGGGGGGGGATGAGGGCACCTGTTGGCGGGGGCACGCACGGGAGGGGGGGGGATGAGGGCACCTGTTGGCGGGGGCACGCACGGGAGGGGGGGGATGAGGGCACCTGTTGGCGGGGGCACGCACGGGAGGGGGGGGATGAGGGCACCTGTTGGCGGGGGCACGCACGGGAGGGGGGGGATGAGGGCACCTGTTGGCGGGGGCACGCACGGGAGGGGGGGGATGAGGGCACCTGTTGGCGGGGGCACGCACGGGAGGGGGGGGATGAGGGCACCTGTTGGCGGGGGCACGCACGGGAGGGGGGGGATGAGGGCACCTGTTGGCGGGGGCACGCACGGGAGGGGGGGGATGAGGGCACCTGTTGGCGGGGGCACGCACGGGAGGGGGGGGATGAGGGCACCTGTTGGCGGGGGCACGCACGGGAGGGGGGGGATGAGGGCACCTGTTGGCGGGGGCACGCACGGGTGGGGGGGGGATGAGGGCACCTGTTGGCGGGAGCGGCGCTAGCCAGGGAGGGTGCGACTCGCGCTTCCACCTGTTGGGCGTGCGGGGGCCCGGCCGGGGCGGTCCCACCTGTTGGAGGCTGCCGGGAGCAGCTCCGCCGGGCCCCGGGGGAGAAGCGGGGGGGGCAACGCCTGGCTCTGCAGCCCCAACCCGGCCCAGATCCCGCCCGCAGCCTCGCCGAGGGGGGGGGGACACACACTCACCCTCCTCCGCCCGCCGCAGCCCGGCCAGGTGCGCCTGCTCCCCCCACCCCCTTCCCGCCGGCTCCTCCTCCTCTTCCACCTGGGCGCCCGGAAACTTACCGTGCGGCGCAGGGCTCGGCGGCTCCCGACGCGCGGGGCTAGGGCCAGCTGGCGGGGACGGCAGCCGCCTCACTCCTAGCGCCGGGCGAAGCGTGGCGCCGGCTCATGTCTCCTCCCCCCCGCCCCACTCTCACCTGGCCGGCGCACGGTCCAGCCGCAGGCGGCGCGTCCCTCCGGCCGGGCTGAGCAACAAGCGCTGGGGAGGGAGGGATTCTAGATCCGGCTGTGGACTCCCCGGCGAGCGCTCAACCCCCAGCATTTAAAGAGACCGCGCGCCTTTTCCCTTTGCCCTCCCGCTCCCCGCCCCCTTCCGCGCCCACCGCGCCGTGCCCGGGATCGGGGTCCCCCCGGCCGCCCGGCTAGGACTCGCTGGGGGCTGCGGGTGGGGTTTGGAACGAGCGGTGTCTTTAAGGGCGAGGCGCCGCCGAACCACCCGCCCCCGCGCGGGGAAGCTGGCTGGGAGCTGGAGTTTGCCTGGGACAACCCAACTCGCCGCCGCCGGACATCGCTTTACCCTCCTCGTTCGCGGGACACCCCCGCGCGGCTGGCAGGAGCCCTGGCCCCTTAATAAGACCCGCTCCTGCTGCAGCCCCTCGAGCTGGGCTCTGATTCTTCGGCTTCCTATTGATCAGCCTTTTACCAGTGGGGCTTGGCTGTAATGGGGATAAATCCCTCTGGCTGCGATGGGCTATAGATTGCGGTTGGGAAGGGCGCCCTTGCCTGTGTCCAGGCCGCTGGATTCATTCCCAGGGATGTCTCGACGGGCTCTGAGATCTTTCGCCCTCGGACCACACAGGCTCTGCTTCTGCTTTGACACAGCCCCAAATAACACCAACAATTGTCAAAGAAACAACATAGAAAACCTCTGCTCTCCTGACCTGATTTGTGAGATTCCACCACTCACCGTGCATATTTCTTCTGCTTCTGTTTACTTTCCAAAGACAGGAGGACGCCTTTCTCTATTTCAGTGCAGGGCATTGTTGGTCTTTCCTTCTAGGCAGAAATGATCGTGCTGGTGGGAATTAGGGTGACTAGACAGCAAATGTGAAAAATCCGGAGGGAGTTGGGGTGTAATAGGAGCCTATATAAGAAAAAGACCCCAAAATCGGGACTGTCCCTATAAAATTGGGACATCTAGTCACACCAGTGGGAATATTCCTTTTAATTCTGCTTGTGGAAGGAAGCAATACAAGAGTATTGCTTTCTTATTAAGTAGGGGTTTTATTTTTAAGACTTGCTGGTAAATCTGGCAAATGCTGGTAAATCTAAGCCCTAATACAGAATTTATAGAAGAAATATTTTGGAGCCGGGCATAGAGCTTTATTGTGTTGTCATTTTCAAACCCAGATATTCAGCACTGGTTTTGAGTATAATCTGAACCAAAATGGCCCTGTGTTACTACAGCGATGGGCACTGTATAAGAACCTGCATAGAATAGTTTCCTACAGATTGCCTACATCTCTGATTTCCAATACACAACGGATGTTGGGTAAAATTAGCTGCTTCTCCAGGGCAGCTTGCATGAGAAATGAGAATTCTGTTCTTCAAAGAACCTTCTGGAGTTGTTTATCTCTATGTTGGGGAAACATGCTAAATCCAGGAAGGAGGGAGATGACCATGGATGAGCTCTCTGGATCAGGGACCGTAGGTTTGTTCTGTTTGTACAGTTCTTAGCACAATGTGCCCAGGTCTATGAGTGGGGCTCCTCGGTGCTATGGTAATACAAATAGTAAAATGAATAAGTGGGATCCTAGTAAAAGGGCTCTGGCCCAAAGAGACGAAACACTTTCTTCCATTCTGATCATGAAACTATTAGCTGGCATCCAGCCAGTTGTAACTTGCTTAACTAGCACTTACCTGGAAATTCATTTTTGGTCCCGAGGGATTGGCAGTACCATTTTAAGGACCATATATCCACCTGGATCAGGGTTTATCATCTGAATCAGCTTTAGTTCATGTGTGGCTGTACTTATGCAGATGTACAAAACTCATTGCTGCTCACCTCACACCTTTATCCAGTTCTTTGCTCCTCTCCTCCTACCTGGCTCAGCAACTCACACCAACACTTGTTAGTTTTCTTCAGCCTTCAGCATCTTGTCAGCTGTTTTTTTCTCCTTTGATCCCTTTGCTGTGAGGTTTTTTTCCTTTCTGAGCATGCACCCAGAATCCATAGTCTGTGCTGCATCTGATATTTTATAGAAGAAGGACAGAGAATCCTAGATGGATTATAAAAAATATATCAATATGGGAGCATCGTTATTGTAGTAAATCTATATGGGTTACAGATCTGGGTGACAGGAAGAAAAGGGATTGATGGTGGAGCATGATTTGTGTTATTGACACCAGGTGTGCATGGTGCTTCAGAGACATGGAAGACAAGGGCCAGATCATCAAAGATATTTAGGTGCCTAACTCCCATTGATTTCAATGACTATTAGGCTCCTAAAAACCTTCGAGGATCTGAGCCAAGGTGCTATCTCCCTCAAGAAATTTACAATTTGATTCAGAGAGCTAACCTAGCTAGTGAAGACATCAGACCACGAAGGAAGCTGAGAGTGTTGCACTGGGGAAATAATTGGTGTGAGTGTGAATACACTTGGCTGCAGTAAATTTCTGACATCTCATTAAAGGGCGTGAGGCCTCAGGAAGAGTTGATACATTGGATGGAAAGGAAAGGGGGTTCAGAACATGTTTGGAATAAAGCTAGGGGTTGTTGAGTTAGGGTGAGAGGGAGAAGATCAAAACTACAAAAGAAAGTGGAGAGACTGCTTAGACACATGTCAGTTACTGGCTAAATTTCCTTGTGTGATGTACACATATGGGAGGCTTTATCCCTTCAAATATAACAAGATATTCTTTTCTGAACATCTGGAGTCTATTAAATACACATTTTCATTAAAACAAGTCTGAGGTTTATATAGTACTATACTATATACGATGTAGTATACTATATGTACTATACCTCTGTACTATAAACCATATGAAGTTTATATGTACTACTTCCTATTTCCTTCTGTCGGTACATTTTATAGTATATTTTTCCCTTTATGTGTTTCTATTATACAATTTTTTTACCTTATTTCATTCCTAATGAAATAATTGATTTCTCTTTGAATGGCTGCAGGACACAATTGTGGCAAAAATAATTTATCTACCGATTTATAAGACATTAATGTAGTCACAAATAAACACAGAAAATGTATGTTTGTTTTTTTTAAAAAAAAACAGAAACTGAAAACCAGAATCCCTAATTATTTGTAATAATGAGGATTTTGTTATAGATCTCAAAGCACTTTACGAAGAAGGGTAAATTTCACTATCTCCATTTGAGAGGTTGAGATCCTGGGGCCCAGACAGGTTAATTGACTTGTCCAGTGTCACACTGGAAACAAAACCTAGCTTTTCTGCCTACCAGCCCTGTGTCTTGTCCATTGCTTTGCTGGTGGGCATGAACAGTTTTCCATCTCCCACCTTACACACACATTTCCTGCATTTCTTTTAAACTAGAGATTAAAAATGTAGATCTTGGTTTGGATCCAGATTTAAAGTTCCTCCCAAAATTCAGGTGTATTTGGATTTAGGGATCTGGTCTTAGATATTTATTCATTATGATTCTTTTAAGGAGATGCATTTTAAGGCAAAATATCACTTCCATTCATATCCCTTCAGTTCTTTTCTTGAAGACCAGAATGTCAGGCCAGGACTACACTAGACGTCTGTCATCATAGCTGTGTGAATTGGGTGTTAAGAAGTGTGATGTGTGACTCACATAGCTTTGCCAGCACAAGCCCGGATGCAGACAATTTTACCAGCAAAAGTGCAGTTTTGCTGGTATAAGCTGTGTCCTCACTAGGAACACTTGGTTGGTATAGTATACTGGTACATCCAGACCAGCAAAATGCTCCTAGTGTAGACATGGCCCCGGAGCAGCAAGTGGGTTTAACACCTTGTTCCATAAAACTGTTGGTTTTTGCAGGTGTCCTTCTGGCGAATGGCTGTCACTGCATGACGTTATTTAGAAGGTTTTGTTTCTCTTTTCCAGTAGAGTTCGGTGAGGACTGACATTAATTATGCTCCAGTGGGCACATGAATATCCTAACTGTACCTCCTCTATTCATCAGGCATGCTTCCCCACCACCACCAACACAGAATTAGGGGCAGCAGGCTTTTGGACATAGGAATCCAATCCAATGGCCACTGAAGTCAATGGAAGCCCGTCTTTTGACTTCAGTGAGAGTTAATTGAGCTCTTATAGTGGTTGAAGCATTAGCAGAGATAGTGCTGCACTGTTCTTCCATGATTCCAAGGAGTAAGACCAGATCCTCAAAGGTATTTAGGATCCAAATTCCCATTGGATGTTAGGTGTGTTATATACCTTTGAGGATCTGGCCCAGTTCTCACCAATCACACCGCATGGGAGTAGGGTTTGGGGGGAAGAAGCAGTGCAGGGGTGAGGCCTCAGGGGAAGGGGCAGTGCAAGGGTGGAGGTCTTGGGGAAAAGGGACAGGGTGAGGCCATTGCTCAGGTGCCCGTTCCCCCCTGCCCCCTTTAGTAAGCTTCCATCACTTCTAACCCAAGGAGCTGACAATCCATGGTGGGTGTGCAAACCAGTAGGCTATCGGGTGTGAGAGCAGTGGGGGCACCACCAGGATCTGATCAGGTAGGCAGCCTCTGGAAATGCCTATTGGCTCAGGCTCCACAGGCAAGATAGGTGAGGGAACACCTGGTTTGAGCTGCCCACCATGAGTTAGGTACCAGCCAGCTCTGCAGTGTCAGAGCTTTGGCATCATTATTCATGACCACTGGCAGAATGTAGGTGCCTAGGGGACTTAATTGGTGGAAATTTAACAGACTTAGGGATGGGTAGCAGCTGAATAGGGTTTGAGGAACTACATTTAAGACCTAGGTGGCTAATGTGGCAGTTAAATGCCTAAATCCCTTTGTTAGTCTCACTATAGGCACTTTTCTGAGTATTTCGGTGCCTAAATACCTTTAAAAATCTGGCCCTTTGTGCTTCACCCAGCAAAGCTAAGCCACCATGCTATTGCAGGGAAACTCTGAAAGGAAAAGGCGATACAGATCATAGAAGTCAAAAACAGTCCAAATGAAGTCTCTAATTGCCATGTCTATCACATCAGCGAACATCCATTTTTTTTAAAGTGCTGCTGGAAGCTCAAGACTTGTGAACTACATTCAACAGTGACTCAATGGGATCTGTGGGGGCAAAATAAATTGCTGAGATCGCTGAAACTACAAAGTTTTTGACCGAAGCATTCAAGTAGTGTCTCAGCTGTTTCATTGGATATAGATAGATAGATAGATTAGATTAGATGATAGATATATCTATATCTATATATTAATTGGAGCATTGCCACAAATGAAAATGAAGCAATTCAAATACAGGGTGTAGCAGAGGTCTGGGCACTTAGGAATGTGGCTCCCTCCCTAGTGTGTAATTCCACCTGAATCACCTCCTGGAGTAGTCATGGTGAGATAACTGTGCTGTCTAGCAGCAGCAGGGAATTCAGTACAGACCCAGCAATCAAAACACCACTGCACCCAGACAGGGAGGCCCCAAATAGAAAATATTCAGCAAAGGAAATGAGCCGTCTCATCCCTCATTTCCTTCTTGCTAATTAAACATGAAATATTAAAGCAATTAAATATTAACTAAACTTTAATGAATCCTTACAACATGCCTGGGAGGTAAGTCAGCCAGTAGTATTATCTTCATTTAAAATATGGGGAAACTGAGGTACACAGTGGTGAAGTGACTTGCTCAGTGATTGAAAGGGTTTCAGTGGCAGAGATAGGAACAGAGCATTGTTCCTGACTCTTCATCTTGTACTCTAAGCTCTGGAAAATGCCTCTCCATTTTCAGACTAGGATCTTAAAGTGCTTTTCAAGCTAGGGCTTTGAGTTCATTTCCTTTTTCTTTCACACACTTCCTGGGCAAGTCACTTGCCCAGATACTCAAAGGCAGATACTCAAAGTTATACAGGCACCTAACTCTCAAGGACCTTAGTCTCTCAGAGACTCTAGATCCACAAAGGTACCTAGGTGACTTACTGCCTATTTAGGTGCCTAAGTCCAATATTTAGGCACCATTGACATTCTCAAAAGCATTTCCCAGCCCTATAGGTGCCTAGTCCCCACGGCACCTGACTTTCCACCGGTGGTCATGCACAAAGCTGCCTCAGTCCCCACGTCACCCCACAAGTGATGAGTTGCTTGGATCCCCCACTCATGCTGCAGCAGGGTTATCACATGAAGCATTTCTCACCTATCTCCTCAGCAGGGCCAGACCCAGTACATGTACCAGATTAGACCTCGCACAAAAAGCAGCTGGGGACAAGCAGGTTGGGAATGTGTGTGTTTCAGGCTGAGGTACATGTGTGTCCCCAGAATAGGCCAGTGGTTAGGACAGTCATCTAGGCCAGTGGTTAGGACAGTCATCTAGGAGCTGAGAGACAGTCCACCAAGCTATTGGTGGACTGTCTCTCAGTCGTTCCTGTTGAAGCTGTTCCAGTTTGTACCAATAGCTAAATATTTAGTGGAGCAGGGACTTGAGCCCGAGTTTCTCAAATGCCAAGTCTGTGCAAGGGGCTGTACCGTCAAACCTCTCACTTTCACTCTCTGGCCAATGACTGCTTAATTATTTAATACAAAGTGAAACAGTTTAAACAGGAGTAACTGAGACAGCTATTGCCTGGTAGTTAGAGCATTGTCCTGGGAGGGGGGAGATATGCGTTCAAGTCCCTGTTGAAGAGGTACTGACTATAATCGGATGGGTTCTCTCTTCTTCCCCCAGTAAAGGGCTAATTGGCTTAGGTGCCCAACTCCAGTCTGGTGCCGAAGGCCCAGATCAATGAGCGTGAAGAGAGCTGGGCCCTACGCCTCATCCCTTTTCTCTGCATTCCCCCCTCCCCCCCCCCCCATCTAGGTTAGGCAGCTACCCATTCGGCTTGGCTTCTGAGGATCCCTTCCTTAGGTGCCTATCTCAGCCTATGCATTGCATAGAGAGCCAGAGCAACTAACTCAGGGCTAAAGTCTCCACTAGGCAACAGGGGGTCTTGTGGTCAGGTGGCGCAATGTGGAGACTAAGTCCCTTCGAGAATCTAGCCCTGTGTGTCTCAGATTCCCATCTGTCAGGTGAGGAGAGCACTTCCCTTACCTCACAGGGGTGTTGTGAGGAAAAATAAACACATTTAAGGTGGTGAAGTGGTCAGATATCATGGTAATGGGGCCCATACATGTTCTATAGATAGGTAGAGGAACTCCTAGCTGCAGCCTGTTCCAGAGATGGGAGCCTCAGAATTTGGATCAGCCCACCAGCTTCTACCATGTTCAGGGTGGTCTTTGACTCTTTCTTCAGGCCCATCTCCAGTAGTATGTGGTCCTGGCCAGCAGTACCAACCTATAGGATAAATGCAATCCATTCATGTGTACGTGTACTCCTGTGGGGCTGGAACCATCACTGAGTCTGCAGCTTGATAGTGGTGGTGCCATACGCCCAGTACCGTGTGTGACTAACTAGGACAAGCCACCCCTATGTCACTTGAGAGGATTCAACTAACTGATGAAAATTTTCTACCTCAGCGAAGCTCGAGTCTGGAGACACTCAGCTCGCTTTCTGATACAAGGCGCCGTGTGCTATGGCTGCTGCATTAAAGAATTACCATCCCTTTCAAAGGGGGCACGTGAGGGGGAAACAGCACGAGGCTCAAGCGAGCAACTGTATTGGAAAGCATTATCTATTATGTTATATCCATTTCTCACGGTAAACTCTTGCAGCGTGCACTTCAGGGAGCAGTGGCAGGTGCAGATGGATATTCCTCCAGCCCTGGGAACCTGTTAGATGAAAATCATATCCCTGGTAGAATCTACTGTAAAGGAAACCGTTGGCCTGCCTGACGGCTCTGCAGGATTGGATTTACAAAGTACTCGGCGAATAATGATGTGTGTGCTCATAATAATGATTTTAATACCTGTTAGAACTGGCAACTGTACACGTTCTTCTTCCTGTAGACAGATGTTCCTTTGCCTGGTGATGTGAATTGATTCCAAGTGGAGGAAGGGGGCAGGAAAGTGAGGGAGACGCTATCATTCACTTCTCTCTCTCTCTCTCTTTTTTCCTTTTCCTTTTTGGGCTGTCTGCCAGACAGGAGTCTGACACCAGCGCATCAGCAGCTGCAGGGAAGCCCTCTAGCTATTGCAGTTCATCCTTCTCCACAGGCTGTCACAGCATGGAGATGCAGGGCAGTGCCTGGCACTCCTTGCAGCTGGGCTGCGTTCAATGAAAGAATTCTAATGCATCTCCCCCCCCCAGTTTACAGTACAGTGGAAGGGAAAGGGCTGCCCCGCCCTGCAGACTGGGCTTGATGTTCATACTCAGAGGCGGTGTTTAATTTCAAACAGTTCCCGTACACAGGCAAGTTGCTGTCTCCCCACCAGTTCCTGTTTCTTTGCCGTATGCTGTTATTTCACCATGATTTAAGTGCTTTGCGGAGGTTCCACATGGGGGAGATAACAGAATGTGCAAGGCTGTGGGTGAAGATAAATATTCTGTATGGGAAAAAATGGAGCACTCTTTATTTTTGGAAGGCAGCAAGCCTACATCACAAAGGGAACACAAAGTGCTTACCCCAGTAAGTCCTTGGAACAATCCGCTCTTATCTCACCTGCATCGAATTCCTGCAAAACAATTCCAATGGAAAGCCAGGTTACAGCACTTTTTTTTATTTTATTTTAAAAGGGACAGTAAGAAGAAACCCTTCAAAGCAGGAAGTAGAATGTCATTGTATCAGCATATATCCTCCAGATGTGGGTTATGAACCCAATCCAACTCCTTTCACAGTCAATGGAAAGTCTCCCCTTGACTTTAATGGGAGATGGATCCAGATCTATATCTTGCACTTGGAAAATGTATTGACTCAATGATTTAACTCTAATAGGTATTCTCCCTTTCTAACACCTATCATCTCCTGAGCCTGCAAAAATCTGATCCAGGTTAGGCCAAATATTATTTTACTGGGGGTGCGGGTGATTATTTACTGACTGACTGTTGGTACAAAGGTTCAACAATAAAATCCAAGCGAAACTAACTGTCAAGAGAAAAATGCCATGGTCCATAATCTGGTTGCAGTAGTGTAAATGAGATAAGATGTCAACCTCATACATTTAAAAGAAATGTGTCCATCCACGTGTCACGGATAACACTTTGAATTATTAATGCAACTAGTCTACTTTCATGGAATTCAGTTTGGGGTTGTACTTTTTCACCCTCCCTGTTAGCTTGCTCAGGGTCACTGGATTGGTTCATGGCCTGTTTAGAGTCAGTTTCACTTTTGCTCTGAACATGGCAGAGAAATCTTGTCAGTTTTAGGGTTACTAGCACAGATTAAGCAAAACCAGGAAATAGTTTTATGCCTAATAGGCATACTAGACCTGTCTATTAATAATGCTTAACAGACCCTGAGGCTTTTACTCCATCCTGAGTCAATAAGAGCTGAGTAAAATCCAAGGGCCTTTCTCACATTAAAACCCCCAGGAGAGATAAGAACATAGTTGCATCATTTCATACTCACCAGGCCTTCAAGAGTCAACTGGCTGTCTGGCAGGGAAGCCGCTCAACCCTGTGGATGCATGGGGAAGGGAACTGTGGAGGGAGAGGTTATTTCAATGGACATCAAATCGTAAATGTGAAGACACTCTGCTCTCATCTCCTGGTGGAGTGCAGATTCCAGAGCATAACTGGCATATAGGGTGACCAGATAGTAAGTGAGAAAAATCATGATAGAAAGTGTGGGGGGGGGGGAGGGGGGGAATTGGTACCTATATATGAAAAAGACCCAAATATTGGGATTGTCCCTATAAAACTGGGACATCTGGTCACCCTACTGGCATATAGGACCTTGCATCTGTACTGCACATGCATAAGTGTTGTCCTTTATGTACTGTTTAAAAACTCTGTATACACATCCTAATGACATGTGTATGATAAATCCATCCATACAATAGGTGTGTATTATAAATCCAAAATAAATTCATCACTTAAGGACCAAATTCTCTATCTCTTTCTTGTCGACCTTATTATGACTACTCCCAGAGTAAGGTGTGCGTCATTGTAAGTTTCAGCTCACAGAACCTGGCCCTTAGTAAATAAGTTCCTTTTTTGAACCATTGCAGGAGGTACTAGCAGGAGGGGCAAAAAGAGAGCTTTTACTCGGTGATGACATGTTTTCTATTTGAATGAAGCTGCATTGTGCGGACAAGTCTGGGCTCATCCACCTGCACTGGAGCAAAGCCCTCATTCTTTTCCCAAAAGAGGCTTTGAAAAAATGTATTGCTTAGGTTTTAACTTTCCCAAAAAGTGGTGGGGTTTTGTTTTTTTGTTTTGTTTTTTCACTCAAAGCTCCAGGTCTGAAATGGCAAATCCTGTTGTTGCTAAGATTAAGGCTTTTTTGCTCTTTGGATTTGGTTTACTAGCAAAGACCAGTGCGTGGATTATTGCTTTCTTTTGCCAAATGGAACAAAGGTGCTTTTAGAACATTGTGCTTAAAGGGGGATCAGGAATTGCATGTGATTTTTAACTATGTGGTGACTTGGGTTTGTTTGTTTTTACCACCCAGGGCCCAACCCTACCTCTCCGCCCCATGCAAACTTTGAAATTTGTAACTGAAGTGAAAAATGAAAATCAACTGAAGACCCTCTGCTACCTGTTCTGAACACATGGTCCAAAAAGCGACAACGTGGAGATCAATTTAAAATGTGATTTATTTCATTTATCTTTTAATTAATAAAATATCCAGATATGCACACTGATGAGATTTATGGGTTCACGTTCCATTTTACGTGTTTTTATGCATGTACTAAACAGTTTCATTTCTTTGTTTTATTTTCCACCTTCGCCCCCAAGGCTAATGCCATATGCAAAACTAAAATTGAACTAATTAATTCAATGCTGGCAAGATTATAAAAACCAGGCAGAAAACAGAAGATTTTTGCTGTCACAAGATACCGACCTCAGCCTTACCCTGGAAAGGCCATGTGGTCTCTAAGGCACGTGAATGAATTTCGTAACCATGCTGTGTTAGTTCTGGATGTATAATGAAATACAGATCACAGATTGTGTCTAATTGTACATGGTGGTTTTATTTTATCCGTGGCTACTGAGCCAAGATATTGATGTCACATATGAGTATATCAGCTATTGTTAAACCCCTTTCCTGTACTGTATGCTCCGTTTCCTTCTTCTCCTCTCCTACCTCCAAGTGATTATGTCTTGGATCATTACCTAAAGTTCATTTAAGTTAACTGCCGCCCAACAATATTAAATCTCACCGCTAGCATGCATGACATATTAGCATTTTATTGTCCCTGCTCATAGAAAAACTGATCCAGCTCCTATTGAACACCATAGAAATATTCTGATTGACTCCAGTGGGAGTGAGATCAGGGGCAGTTTCCTTTGAAGTATTCTGTCTGTGGCGTGGTCCTGGCCTTCAGTGAAATGGGAAAAGCATTCTTCTGCCTGAACACACAGAGGTTTTAGGAGTGGCTCGGATCTTCAGAGACCTGCCAGAGATTAGAGCCATGCCTGTGACAAGTCTGTGTTTCCTTCTTCCAGGGGTGCCCAACCTGTGGCTCCAGAGCCACATGCGGTTCTTCAGAAGTTAATATGCGTCTCCTTGTATGGGCACTGACTCTGGGGCTGGAGCTACAGTTGCCAATTTTCCAGCATGCCGGGGGGTGCTCACTGCTCAGCCCCTGGCTCTGCAACAAGCCCTTCCCCCACTCCATCCCTTCCCGCCCCTTTCTCTGAGTTTGCCATGTCCTCGCTCCTCCCCTCCACCACCAGAGCATCCTGCATGCCACAAAACAGCTGATCAGGAGGGAGAGGGAAGCGCTGATCAGTGGGGCTGCTGGTGAGTGGGACGCATGGTGGGAGAAACTGATGGGGGCCTGCTGACGTCTTGCTGTGGCTCTTTGGTAAGGTACATTGGTAAATTCTGGCTCCTTTTCAGGTTCAGGTTGGCCACCCCTGCCTTGTTCATTCCAGCCTCAGGCATGGTTCTATGGCCTGGCCACTTGTGTCTACTCCTGGATCTTCCTCATGGGGTTCTTGCATCAGAAGGGGCAATACACCTGGATAATCCCTGACAGGGTTGGAGGTAAGGAAATGATGTCACCAGAACCAGGCAAACCCATCAGGATATTGTCCTTTCTTGATTCTGGACCCTCTCTGGATCTGCAGAGCTCCAATCACTAGGTTCTTATCCTGGAATCTAGAGGGGTTCTGGTGGTCCAATGGGCTGGGTGGAGCATCTTGTGGTGGTACTGCTCCGCTAAGGGGTCAGGCTGGAAACAAATAAATGCAGTATTTTCCCCAAGCTCTGCTCATTTGTGCCACCAACCTGAGACACTGCTTACAGCAGGTTGTGCAGATCTTCATCAGATGATCATTTCCCAGGCGAACATCACTGTTGCAGTTCGAGTTTGGAAGGTTTTCTTTGTAACCACAAGAATCAGGAGAGGCTTTTTTTCATTTTTAAATTAAAACATCGGTTCTGGAATACATGATGACAGCCTTCAGTGCTGTAATGATGTCTCTCTGAGCTGCTGCAAACTGGTTCAATCCAACACCTAGCTCTTTATGCCTATAGGTATGATGGCTTCTCCACCCCATTTTGCTCCCCTCCCATTCACTTGGTGGAGTATGTACATGTCCCTTGGTGCTTGCTACTTAGTGTGTTGCACTAAATATGAAAATAACTTATCAGTAAAGAACCCAAGGATTTGGCACCCAATGCCTAGCTATAGTAGACTTTGGTTCCCAACCATTGACCACTAGTGATGGTCAGACTGGAAATGCTGTGTTCAGTTTGGGGACAGTTATCTGTTTCTCAAACCTGATGCACATAAACCTATAATCAGCAAGTCACATCCCTACCATTACCCTGACCTCCTTGTTTTTATGTAGCATCCTTTCCCCCAACCCTTTCTGTCTCCAGGTTTTTATTTGATAAGTTCTTTGGGATAGGCACCAGGTCTTCCTAAAGGCCAGATGACAAAAACCCTTATTCATATTGATAGTACCATAAGCAGGGTCAATCGGGGGGGGGGGGGGGGGAGGGGGGAGGGCAGGAGGGCCATTAGGGCTCATAGACTTTAAGGTCAGAAGGGACCATTATGATCATCTAGTCTGACCTCCTGCAACGCAGGCCACAGAATTTTACCCACCTATTCCTACAATACACCTCACCTATATCTGAACTATTGAAGTCCT
Source organism: Sternotherus odoratus (assembly GCA_032164245.1). Taxonomy (NCBI): domain Eukaryota; kingdom Metazoa; phylum Chordata; order Testudines; family Kinosternidae; genus Sternotherus; species Sternotherus odoratus. The sequence continues at coordinate 16,793,143 of JAVMKO010000002.1, read as the reverse complement.
CAGATCTTGGTTTAAGGACTTCAAAGTACAGAGAACCCTCCAGCAAGTGACCCATGCCCCCTGCTGGGCCTAAAGCTCAAAGGGGGCCTCAAATTTAGACACTTGTTAATTTTTTGGCATTTGATAAGTTTCACAGCTTGTTTTTATGTGCATCCCTATCCGACCAAAACGTGACACACTCTCTCAGCTTAGAGCTGCAAATTTAAGCAAATAAGAGATGTGATTTGGTAAAAGACATTTTTTTGTTAACTGATATAGATTTTGTCATATTAAAGAGTTAAAAATGTTCATAAATATTAATAAAAATGTAACCGTTTTGATGGCACAAGATTAGACCCTGATGAACATGTCCTCTCAGATGAGCTGATTATATAAACAAACCACTACTAGTGGCTGGTGCTGGATCAAGTGTGTGTTGAAAGGTAGAGAATTGTTACATTTTAGTGTCTTTATAGTTTCACGTCTAGTTGACTAAGGAATTATTTATGCGTGAGAATTCCTCATTATTATCTTCATATGGTAGCTAAAAGAGGTGACTGGTTTGTTGGTTGAGCCCTCGCTTGGTAGCCTGGCCTTCATCATAGGCTTCTGTAGTCTATAGGCCCAGATTCAAGGTGAGCATTTGTGAGGACAATCTTATACAGTGAGTTTCGTGAGGACACATATTTGAAATTTTTGGACATTATCCCTCTGTCTGTATCTGTGTATGTGTTTACTATATAGATATCATCCCTTTGTCTTCAGCTCAGCCTATTATATTATACCTTGTGTGCTTGAGTTTTGATTCAGTGATAAGGATAATAACCTGTCTGATTATTTCATTTTGTGTTCTTAATTAGTATTCCTTCGTTTTAAGTCTTTTCAGCATTTGTGTAGATGTTTACAGTAGAAGATTTCAAATGTAGATAGGGTGAAGAGAGTTGAAAGTGGTGCAAGCAAGAGATGGTGAAAACAACTGAGTGAAGCAGCAGCTAAGAGCTCAAAGCCAATAACTTCATTTCTCAAACCACTGGAAAACACACCTTCCCCAACAAACAATGCTACAGATAATGAAAACTCCGCAACTGCAACAGGGTGATATTTCAATGCCAATACATCAACATGAGGACAGAAGTCAAGAAGATGTGCCAACAGTAACAGATGCAGCAGACGATCCTGTGTACAATCAAGAAACTCAACAACAACAGGAAGATGTAGATCTTACCCAGAAAGAGCAATTCATGAGTACTACCGGTTTGACTGTGACTGACATTGGAATTATTGACAAGTGCAATGCTGCCCAAATGCAATCTTTTCTTCAAATTAGTGGTTTTGAAATTCCAAGTAACATTCCACGAGATGCTGATAATCATGCATTCCCTACTCGTCTGCTGACAAAACCCTTTCCAAATGGTGAGACCTTTACAAGAGACTGGTTAAGATGGAGTATAGAAAAACAATCTCTGTACTGTTCACCCTGCTTTGTTTGAACAAAATGCAGCAAGTGCATCAGCTCTCTCCGATCAATCAGGATGGAGTATCAGCAGAGGTTGGAGAAAGTTGAAAAACTGAATACCATCACATGAGTGTTCAACATCACACAAAGAAAACTATGTTACATGGAAATTAGCCAGTATGAAAGCATCAGCTAAAATTTCAGTTGCGAATGTGCTCTTGACTGAACTCTCTGCGAAAATAATAACTGGAAAAAACTTCTTGAGCGCGTCCTGTCATCCTTTTTCCTTCTGAGCAGGGATTGGCTTTCTTTGGTTCCAGTCAACGTATTGGGGATCGTGCAAATGGAAACTTCCCAGGCATAGTTGAGCTCCTCAGAAAATATGACCCACTTTTATCAGAACATGTTAAATCTGTTCGAGAATGGCATAAGAGTCAAAAGTGCATGCAAGTCCATTATGTCTCCGTTCACATTCAAAATGAGTTTATTGAGCTTGTAGGTGTTGATTGTGCTGAATCACGCAAGGAGGCAATTACTTACTTTGGAACTGTTCAACAAATGTACAGTCTCTTCAGTAGCAGTGGGAAATTCTGAAGCAATATCTTCCAGTTTCACTGCATGGAAAATCCAAAACTAGATGGTCTGCACGGATTGGTGGTGTTCAACCAGTTGTGCAACATTTGAATTCAGTGAGAAAGGCTTTAAATGATCTCAAATCTCTCAGTCTCACTGCACAGGCTCCTCCTGGTCATTACTGACTCTATTCAATCAGGTCTCACATGTCAATTTGAGTCACTGCAACTAATTTGTACCCTTTTGGGGTTTCTTTGGCAGTTCAACAGACTGAGTAATGAAGATGTACTTTCTGAGGCTGAACAATTTCAGCAACAGTACAACAAAGAAATCTCAAAAGATCTCAGTGACAAGGTCATCTTCCTCTAATGAATATATTCCATGAACTTTAAATTGGATTGCGAGCCAAAGGAATTGCTTCAAGAAATACTAGAACTTGGACTCTCTCAGGTGTTTCCTAATATCACAATTGCATTACGTATTTTTGTCAGTTTGCCTGCATCAATGGTTTCAGGTGAATGCATCTTCAACGTGTTGAAGCCGGTAAAGAACTATCACCATTCAATACTGGGACAAGAGTGTTTGAATGAGCTCACCATGCTTAATATCAACTGTGACATTGCACAAAAGCTAGATTTTTCCTCAATAATTAATGCATTGATTTGCACAGAAAAAGGCTAGAAAAGCATTGGTTAAATTAACAAATATTCAAATGATGTCTCACTCTGGTTTTGGTGCCTTATTTTGTTTTCATGTGTCATCATTTTTAATTTTTATTATGGTGAGGGGCCTCAAAAGATGGATGTGGCCTGGGCCTCTCTGGACATCTGAGAGGGTCTGACCATAAGAAGTCCCATTGTAATAAATGCTACCCAGCATGAGTGCAGGTATAATAATGTTTGGAAAGCAACTAACACATTGTTGGAGAGCACTGCAGTATAAAGAAAAATAACTTCTAAGGGCCCTGCATCTGCTGAAATAAAGGACAGAACTCACAGTGACTTGAGTGAGCAGGACCAAGCCCTCAGTTCTCTGGCTCTTAGGTCTCCAGCATTATTGAAAGAGAAAGGGCTTGTTAAAATCCACGATTTTATTAATGCTGCACTCGGGACCCAGTTTCATCTTTAAAACATGAAAGCTCAGAATGCAGCAATTGTTTGTGTGCCGTGCACTGTGTTGCACTTATTCCTGGACAAGCAAATTACAATGAACATAATCACTGTCAGAATACTAATGTGATGTAAACTAATGTAGGGATATTTATTCAATGGAATGCAATTACTAGGAATACTCTATTTTCTGAAGAGTGTGACTGTAATCCAATTTAGCCTTTTTAACTCCTGGTGATTTTGTTTGGGTTTGTATTGTGATAGGCTGAAAAACAGGCTGGGGGCAGAGAAGGGGGAGCTAGCACCACATGTAATCTGAAATCTTAATGACCTGACTAAATCTACATCACCACAGGGCAGTTAGTCAGGATTGTGCTGTTAATTGAATGAAAAACAGAGTAGATCCTGTGCTTATTTTATATTAACATCATTTCACTTTCTTATGAAAACTTAATCATCGACATCTCATCACAGTGGGCCTTACCTTAAACCTATCAGTAGGGCCATGGATTTCAGAGACAGGATCTCCTGAGACACAGCATCAAGTGTCAATGGAAAGGTACAACACAGCATACATGTCTTGGGCACATAGGCTGCAGCAGTGTTCTTGGTGGGTGGGGTTGCAGCAGTGTCTGATCGGAAGAGGGAAGCTTCCCTCCTTCCGAGACAGAAGGATTGTGGGAGGAAAAGGGAGGGGCTTCCCTCCTTCTTCCTTCCAGAGATGCTGCTGCAGGTAATTAGGAGGCTAAACACCAAGGGACCAGATTCTGGTACGTTCATTCATATTGCATAATTCAGAAGAACATAAGCTTGGCTGTACTGGGTCAGACCAAAGGTCCATCCAGCCTAGTATCCTGTCTACCGACAGTGGCCAATACCAAGTGCCCTGGAGTGAGTGAACCTAACAGGTAATGATCAAGTGATCTGTCTCCTGCCATCCATCACGCCCCTCTGACAAACAGGGGCTAGGGATACTATTTCGTACCCATCCTGACTAACAGTCATTAATAGACTTAACTGCCATGAATTTATCCAGTTCTCTTTTAAACCCTGTTATAGTCCTAGCCTTCACAACCTCCTCAGGCAAGGAGTTCCACAGGTTGACTGTGCACTGTGTGAAGAAGAACTTCCTTTTATTTGTTTTAAACCTGCTGCCCACTAATTTCATTTGGTGGCCCCTCATTCTTATAGTATGGGAACAAGTACATAACTTTTCCTTATTCACTTTCTCCACACCACTCATAATTTTATACATCTCTATCATATCCTCCCTTAGTCTCCTCTTTTCCAAGCTGAAAAGTCCAAGCCTTTTTAATCTCTCCTCATATGGGACCCGTTCCAAACCCTTAATCATTTTAGTTGTCCTTCTCTGAACCTTTTCTAATGCCAGTATATCCTTTTTGAGATGAAGAGACCATATCTATACGCAGTATTCAAGATGTGGGTGCACCATGTTAGGGCAATAAGATATTCTCTGTCTTACTGTCTATCCCTTTTTAAATGATTCCTAACATCCTATCTGCTTTTTTGATTGCCACTGCACACTGCATGGATGTCTTTAGAGAACTAGCCATGATGACTCCAAGATCTTTTTCCTTATTAGTTGTAGCTAAATTAGCCCCAATCATATTATATGTATAGATAGGGTTATTTTTTCCAATGTGCATTACTTTACATCTATTCACATTAAATTTCATTTGCCATTTTGTTGCCCAGTCACTTAGTTTTGTGAGATCTTTCTGAAGTTCTTCACAGTCTGCTTTGGTCTTAACTATCTTGAGCAGCTTAGTATCATCTGCAAACTTTGCCACCTCACTATTTACCCCTTCCTCCGAAGCATTGATGAATAAGTTGATTAGGATTGGTCCTTACTCCACAAGGAATCCTGGTGAAATGAGTGGAGCCACAACAGGAGGGAGGCGTTATTCAGCGTGAGTAAGGGCATCAGAATCTGGCCTATAATAAAAGGATACACGTGTGTGAAAAATGTATTTGTAATTACCTTAGGCTAGACTGCAAACACTGTGACCCAGGGACCTCTAGATACTAACTGAGAGGGCATGGGGTATGGGGGGGAGGTGCATAAGGACTACAGGGATCTCCTGGGTCTGATATGATAGGTCAGGGGTCTCCAAACTTTTCAGCCCGAGGGCCGCATTAACTATTAAATAGCGGTTCGGGGGCCGACAAGATAAGAGGGTGGGGGGGGGGAGGCGGGTGTAAGAGGGCGGGGGGGGGGGGCAGGGCCGGCGACAGGAATTTTGGGGCCCCGTATGGCAGACCGTACGGGCCCCCCCCGCCAGTCTCCCGCCGCCCGCGGGGGCCCCCCCGCCAGTCTCCCACCGCCCGTGGGCCCCCCCCCGCCAGTCTCCCGCCGCCTGCGGCCCCCCCCCCCGCCCCCGGCCAGTCTCCCACCGCCTGCGCTCCCCCCCCTCCTGCCTCCCGCGCCCCCCCCGCCGATCTCCCGCCGCCCGAGGGCCCCCCCCCCGCCGGTCTCCTACCTCCCGCGCCCCCCCCCCGCCGATCTCCTGCCTCCCGCGGCCCCCCCCCGGCCGATCTCCCGCCACCCGAGGGCCCCCCCCGGCCGATCTCCTACTTCCCGCGGACCCCCCCGACGGTCTCCTGTCTCCCCCCCCCCCGTCTCCTGCCTCCCGCGCCCCCCCCCCGCCGATCTCCTGCCTCCCGCGGCCCCCCCCGGCCGATCTCCCGCCACCCGAGGGCCCCCCCCCGGCCGATCTCCCGCCACCCGAGGGCCCCCCCCCGCCGGTCTCCTGTCTCCCCCCCGTCTCCTGCCCCCGTGCCCCCCCGTCAGGATAAACTCCCCAAATCAGGAGTGTACTATGTGTTTATACAGCACCCAGCATCACAATGGAGTCCCAATCTTGAAAACTTCTCTACCATCTTGAATCTCTCAGATTTGGAAATAACAGCAACAATTTGGTTAAGTAACACCCTCCCCCTGCAATCTGCCAGACAGTGATTCCTTCTCTGCGAAGGAAATACTCACTCAGCACCAGCATGGGCTCCAAGGGGCATGTCTCCTGCCTCCCGCGCCCCCCCCCATCTCCTGCCTCCCGCGGCACCCCCCCTCCCGCCCCGCCGATCTCCCGCGGCACCCCCCCCCCCCGCCCCGCCGATCTCCCGCGGCACCCCCCCCCCCGCCCCGCCGATCTCCCGCGGCACCCCCCCCCCCCCGCCCCGCCGATCTCCCGCGGCACCCCCCCTCCCGCCCCGCCGATCTCCCGCGGCACCCCCCCCCTCCCGCCCCGCCGATCTCCCGCGGCACCCCCCGCCCCGCCCCGCCGATCTCCCGCGGCCCCCCCAGCCAGTCTCCTACCTCCGGCATGTGCTGCCGCCGTGTGGCCGGCCGGAAGAAGGGAGGCAGGGCTGGCTGCTGGGTGCCGGGGGAGGGGGCTGGTGAGCGAGGCAGCTGGTGAGCTCTGCCGCCGCCGCCCCTGCGGGGGGGGGACCCTGCTCTGCCCCCATGGCGGCGGCGCCGGGGGCTCCTTACCCCGGGAGCGATGGAGGGTGCCCCGGCCGCTGCCCCCGAGCCTCCCCAGCGCCTCCCGCGCCCCGGCCCAGCCCTGCCTTCCACGGGCCGGATGAGAGGGCCTCGCGGGCCGCATCCGGCCCGCGGGCCGTAGTTTGGAGACCCCTGCGATAGGTCATAAAGGGCGGCAGGTAAATTCTCCACTGAAAGCCTGTGTCACATCAGTGTCACACCAGTCATCCTAGTCATTGTGAAAGGTATGTCTGGATAATATGTTAGATGTGGTGGGATCTGAGCTACTACAGAGAATTCTTTCCTGGGTGTCTGGCTGGTGAGTCTTGCCCACGTGCTCAGGGTTTAGCTGATCGCCATATTTGGGGTCGGGAAGGGATTTTCCTCTGAGGCAGATGGGCAGAGGCCCTGGGGGGGGTTCGCCTTCCTCTGCAGCATGGGGCACGGTTCACTTGCTGGAGGATTCTCTGCACCTTAGAGTCCTTAAACCATGATTGGAGGAGTTCAGTAGCTCAGACATAGGTGAGAAGTTTTTTGCAGGAATGGATGGGTGAGATTCTGTGGCCTGAAATGTGCAGGAGGTCAGACTAGATGATCATAATGGTTCCTTGTGACCTTAAAGTCTATATAGGGAGTTTTATATATATATAAAATTATGTCCTTGAGGTCTGTGAGTTGGGGCTGGTCACCAAAAGGGAAGATGCAAGTTGCTTTCAGGCAGGAGATACTTAGCTATCTGTCTGGCTGCCTATTTACAGACTGAGCAAAATGTCACCCAAGACACTATGAAGTCTGCAGGCAAGATTCTCTACAGGAAAAATCTTGCAGTGGGGAAAAATCATTCATGTTTGTGAAAGAAGACAAGGGCATGTTGAATCTAACAGGAATCCCAGAGAAGCACCCTGCCTTCTTCACCTCGGTGACTACCTGCCAGAGTACTTGCTTATGAGCAGAAGGTCCTGGGCAGCCTGGTTGTTAAATGCTAGATGAAAGATTTTGGGTGAACTAAATTTCATTAGACAGGAAGATGCTTTTCTACTTAGGGCGAGGCACTAGTATACGTGTTATGATTTTATTTTACATGTAACCCTTTATTTCCAATATTTCTACTTGCTTTCAATTTAATCTCTTCTTTGTTAAATCAACTTTTGCGTGTTTTTACTATCAACCTATCTAAGCACTTTGTGTTAAGTGGCCTGTGATCTAAAGGGGTAACTAGTCAGGGTGTACTGTTGCTCTGGGAATGGTGGCTTGGGGATTTCAGTGGCTCTGGTGTTGAGGTGCTCCAAGCGCCCGACGGTTGGAATGCGCCTGTCGCTAACTGCTAGAGGGAGAGGGGACCGCATTGGCCCAGAGGGGAGCGCTTGTGTTGCCAGTGGCTAGTGGAATCAGGGAGCTGACTTGTGGTGGACGCAAACAAGGTTTCCTCCCTCTCAGAGCAGGTGGGAGTGAAGTGCCTCCCCCACCTGGAGAAACGTCACATATGCCATGGTGGGGAAGGCCACCATTGTTGGTTCTCCAGTGCAGAGCACCTGCCACAGTGACAAACGTTGCATAGCGCTGAGTGCTAAACCTGCTCCCCTCCCCCAACTAGAGCATACCCACCACAGAAAACTTGGGGAGGGGCAAGGGAAGAGAGGGGGTATGGACGGACCCACCTCACCCCCAGGCACTGGCCCGCAAAAGTGGCTGCTCATCATGGAGAGGAATATCTGCTGCATCCCAACTTTAGGAAGTGTATTACGGATCTTTGTTTTACCAGGCCTCAGTATGGAAGTAGACACGTGACAGGAGCATGTCAAGAGACAAAGGGCTGACAATCTAATGCTCTGAACCTGCAATGAAATGCACACAGACAGGCCTCAGTCACTACAGGGAGGCTCCACATGGGCACTCGTGCTCAGGGATCACTCTGGGTTCAAGGTGCTTGCAAGGGATCCTCTTTATTCAGCGAGGCAGTTCCAAGAGCCTCTGCAAAACAGAACCTGGGCTTCTGCCGTGCCCCTCCCCCACCCTTCCCTCTGGGAAGCTAAACCCATTAACGGTCCAGTTCCCATTACCACAGGCAAAGGGCGCCAGGGCCGGCAACAGAAATTTTGGGACCCCCTACTCTGAGCGTTTGGGGGCCCCCCTACTCTGAGCATTTGTGGGTCCCCCACCCCCACCAAGGGCTGGCCCGGCTCTTGCAGGTGGGCGGGGGAAGCGCTGCAGCTAGGGGTGCCTCGGGAGCGGCGCGCCCGGCCAGTCCTCTGAAGCCGCCGGCATCCTGTGGTGCCGGGGGGCCTCCCCCCGCCCCGCCCCCCGCCAAGGGCTGGCCCGGCTCTTGATGCAGGTGGGCGGGGGAAGCGCTGCAGCCGGAGGTGCCTCGGGGCGGCTCCTGGGGCGCGGGACGAGCAGCGGCTGAAGGGCTCGGGAGGCAGCCGGACGCGGCGCAGGACACAACCGGGGAAATGCGGTGTGGTGCCCAGGGGGGACGACTACGAGTAGAGCTGTGTACCGATCCCTGGACTTCAGGGGGCCGGTACAGCTCTACCCATTGTACCCCCCTGTCACCGGCCCTGAAGGGCGCAGCCAGCATGGTTTGCACTGCAGAATATGTGAGGTGATGTGTGGTGGGGTGGCTGCCCCACCCCATGCAAGAGTAGGCCAGTGCGGCTGTGCAAGCTGGCAGCCTATCAGGGAAGGGCCTACTGGAAGCCAATCAGGGCCAGTGTTAGAGCCAGCCAATCAGGGCTAGGCTAGGCCCTATATAAAGGCTGCCCTGGGCGTAAGCAGTCAGACTGTCCCAGACCTTTGCGGAAGGAAGGTCTGTCTCCTTTGCAGGAGTCTAGCACCGAGCAGTGCTGGGCAGGCTTGGGGGAGCGGAGGAGAGCTTCAGCCTGACTCCTGCCAGACTGCTGGCCCTGAGCAGAAGGGCCTAGAGGGTGTGAAAAGTAGAGGGTGGGCCTGGGTCTCTCCCCCCCCCCCCCCCAGTTGTACTGCACTAGCCTGTGGGGCAGTGGCCAAGTCAGGCTGCAACCTGCCCCCCTGACACAAGAGGGGCTGGACTTGGGGGTTGTGGCAGGCTGCTGAGGCCGGTGTAAGGACTGCAGTTAGCTTCCCCTCCCCCAGAAGGGGGCAAGAGGGACTTAGGCAGCACTGATGGAGGGCAGTGACCTGAAGAGGATACTGCTGAGCCAGTAGGAGAGGAGCAACGCAGGTCCAGATGCCAGCAGAGGACAAGGAACTGATAGGACACCACCACCAGAGGGCGTTCCATGACTGTGTGAGCTAATTCCCAGACTGAACAGCAGGAGGTGCCACAGTGGTGAGTCGTACCCTGTTACATGATGGACAACAGAGGGGGATGGAATGAAACAGGACATGGGCAGGGTCCCAGTTTTGGCATATGTACCTCTTGGGACTCTGCTGATAATACAGAAAGGGCGTGGTTTTCTTATTTGATTGGCTGTTTTTTTGTGTGTAGCAAAATGCATGCTCCCCCTTCTTGCATGGGACACTGGGTATTTCTTCATGCAAAAGGCCTGCAGAATCAAGCCCTTAATAATCAGCCAAATCTGCAATAGCATGAGTGAGACAACAGAAGTTGTACATTCTTAGTCCCTGCTGTGCTGTTTGTGTTTTCCTTTTCCTTTTTAATATAATGCCTTGCAAGTTTGTGTGGGGTGTTTTTGCCCATCCGTTTACTGTAAATGCTATAGGGATCCATGACAGAATTCAGCTTGGGTTTATGCCATTCTAGGAAGGAAGCAGAGAATTCATTAGTCCATACATAAGTCCAATTGGAATTAAATAACATGCTGCTGAGCGGTTTCTACAAGAGACCTGTACCAGTAGAGCAGAGTTTCAAGATGACAAATTCTGTCTCCCTGGGTTAGATCTTTCTCTCACCTAACAATGATTTTCTTCAACTTGACTGCAGTGAAGTTACTCCTGATCTATCCTGATATAAGCGAAAGGAGAATCAGGCCCTTTCTTTCCTTGACTGGGAAACAGGTACACAGCACTGGGCTGTAAAAACAATGGGGGAACATGCTAGCTAAGCACCTTTTCTTCAAAGTGGGATTCTGTGAATAACCTTCTTCATGGCTATGAACAAAGTGAAGCACCTACACACTCTATGAAGAGCCAAACCCGTCTCTGCAATGCACCTTCTTGTACCATTGACCTTTTAAAAGCAGTTGTTCTATAGCAAAGTCCAGTGTTGATTTCATATCAATTCATATGAACTTTGAAATGAAGCACGGTCTGGAGAAAAATGAGTTTCTCCGCATTGGGACACAATTGTTCTTGCAAATCAATGGTATGGATTTTGCACAGTGACATTTAAATGCAATAGTTTTTGAGATGTTACTGCTGACTGCTAAAAGGAGGTGTGGGATAGAGGCAATGTTTGGGAGATTCCTGCTTAAATAACTGTGTACAAACTGTGAGCTATTTGTGTCAGACACTACTTTTTTTTTTTTTCATTTGTTTGTACAGTCCTGAGAACAGCAAGGTACCAATCTTGATCAGGTGCTACTTAATACAGATAATAATAGTATGCAAGGAGGATTCCCTCCCCCCCCCCCTCTGATTTCCAGGAATGAAAAGTTGGAATGCAGACTTCGAGCCAGAAGTCTTAACAGATATGTGTCCAATGAATAGGCTTTAGAATGATTGCCAGTGGACGTTCTCAAGACAGAGTAGACCTTTTCCATTCTTCAGCAACCTGGGGAGATATGATTTAAATATATTTACATAGGACAACTCACTTCAGGTAGGAGTGTGTTTCTCAGCAAGGCTCTGCTTTCATCCGGCTTATAGATAGAGGAATATGGAAGGAAGCAACCTTCTCAGAGTCATATACTGCTCATAGAGATGCATGATGGACTCAATATCAATAGGAGAGTCACATGGGTATCCAAAGGCAGAATGTGCCCAAATGTACCAGAATGTAGCCAAAGACAGTCTTTTTCACATGGAAAGTGGCTAATCCACTAGTGGCACTGGCAGCACATATGCCGATAAGTGGATCATGTTGGAACTCCAGCATGATGGAAGGCTAAGGGTGTTAACTAATTTTGTACCTGTGTATCCCTGAAGACGTCCCCTGCAGCCCTTTATTTCCAAACAGTGCAATAACAGAAATGAAAGTTAGCTCGGCTGCTTCTTTCTTGACTTTTCAGGTTGTTTTGAAGGCGTCATAAGGAGCTTTGGGAGTTCATATAGGAGAAGAAAAGCATCAGTAATTGTGTGGCACATGAGAAGTCAAATGTCATATAGTACATGCACAATGCAAGTTATACACTTCTTATATGTCTTAACAGCTGTTCATTTATACAGAGTGCCTTTTATCTGAGGATCCCAAATAACTTTACAAACATTAGTTAAACCTGACCACACCCCTGCGAAGAAGGTAAGGATTATTACACCTCCATTACAGATGGGTAAACTGAGGCATGACATTAAAACTGTGATCCCACAAACATGCTTGTTGGCAGGCTCACAGGTAAGAAGCCTGCTTACCTTTACTATTTTAAATCCTACTTCTATTTAATAAAGGTAAGCATGTTCCTTCAAGTTTGCAGAATCAGAGTCTAAATGACTTGCCGAAGATCACACAGCACGCTATGGTAGGCTGTTGGTGTGCTGACACTTCTATTAAATATACCAAACACAATTGCTTCCTTGGACCTTGTTCTTTCACCTACTCTTTATAATCTTCTGCATCCATAAATTGTCTCTTGCCACATGCAAAGATTGTAAGATCTTGTAAGATCTCTTTATTACATGTGTGTATAGTGCCTAACACAATGGGGCTGCCATAGTACTAATAATTAATAATAAAATTAGCAGCACAGCAGGGAATGAAAATCCATCAATCTCCTATTCCAGTCACTAGACTGTGGTTCCTCTGCCTTTGACTTTTCTTGCCATAGGCAGTAGGAAAAAGTTGGAATGTAAAATGTTGCTTAAACTTTTCATGAACTGCAGTTGCATTGGAATTTACTGTGAGGTATCACTATTCCTCGGAGTAAATACAGGATCTCAAACTCTCGTCTGGGAGGGGTTTAGGAGCCAAAGAGGCACATTCGACTCTCAGTTAAATCTCAACATTTGCAGTCCAAGCAAATTTTTCAGTTGGGCAAACCTACTGCTCTAAAGAGCTTTAAATGGGAGTATGGGACCAAGATAGACTGAGAGAGAAGACCAGGTAAAAGGGAAATGGATGAAAATTACATTAGTAACACTTCAGAATGTCCACAAAGGGTATGAATAAGCTGGCAGAAGAGAAGAAGTTTTGTGCATAATTCCCGATAGAATGCTAAGTACTAGCACAGGCTAATAGGCAGGAATATTGGGGGGAGGGGTAGCTCAGTGGTTTGAGCATTGGTCTGCTAAACCCAGAGTTGTGAGCTCAATCCCTGAGGGGGCTGTTTAGGGTTATGGAGTAAAAATCTGTTGGATGATTTAATTGGGGATTGGTCCTGCTCTGAGCAGGGGGTTGGACAAGATTATCTCCTCAGGTCCCTTCCAGCCCTGATATTCTATGAATACAAATATAGCACAGTGAAAAGGAACTTAAAATGTAACTGGCTGTAATGTATGTTACATTCTGTATTGTATTTAGTGGGAAAATATTAATTAATTATCCCTTTGATAAAATATGGACGGTGATCCTCTTCAGGAGGTATGAAGGACTAATTGAGTTGCAAGGGGGAGCCGGATCCCTAAATGGTTCTCCAGATTTCAGTTTTTCAAAAAAGGAAGTCTTTTCTTGTTATGATTGCAAGAGAGTCTTGAAAAAATGATCCCGGAGGAAAACTGATGCAGTGACGTCTGTCTGAATTTGCAGAGAGCCTGAAAGAATAGCTCTGTGATGTGAATTGCTCCGTTCACTTCAATGGATACTAAAGCAGATGTCCGTCAAATGTCAACATCAAATGTTAATATTTCATTGCTCAGCCAAGCATGGAAGAATGGAGAAAAAAAGTATCATATTACGAAGTTCTCCACAATCTACTCCAAGTGACTAGGGTGGGGCAGGAAAGAAGTTTTCCCATCCCACAAGAATTTTCACAATTTCGAAAGTTTCTCTTCTACGTCAGGATCAAACTGAGACCTGACATTTTTCAGAAATGCCTATGTGTCTTTAAGAATCAGGGCCTTAGTCTCGCTGTTCCTCAGATCGGCATCTGTAAAAAAAAAAAGGGGGGGGGGGATCCGAGCACTGCCCTACCTCCCAGAGATAAATACAATAAAGATTGTGAAGTGTTCACACACTGCGGCGATAAGGGCCATATAAGTATCTAAGATGGATCAAAAGTTGAAACCAAATTATGCCACGCTTACATACATTGCCATAGGTCTGGTTCTCTATTGTCCTTCACCTTGCACTGCCATTTACATTAATGCAAAGTGCATGTAACACTACAGTACATTCAGGTGCACTAGCATTCTGCACTCTTGTTGCACTGGTGTAAATGACAGCACAAGGTGCAAGGCACTGGTGAATCAGGCACATCTGAATAGCATTCTGCTGGGATTCTCACTGCAATCGATGGGTCTACTCATGCATGTAACTGCTTGCCAGTGTGAGTAAAGGGTTCATAATCTGGCCCGTGAATAGTCCTGTGGAACTTTTCAGATGAGTAAAGTTACTCTGTGTGTAAGTATTGGTAGGGTCAGGCCCAAGGATGACATTGTTATAATGAATTTTCTATACCATTTGTAGAAATATCTTCAGCTACTTCATGGTAGATGTATCTGCAAATGTGATTGGGGGGGAGGGGCAGTGACTTCAGCGCATTTCTGCAATGGCCACATTGAGTGCCATTGATATTAATGTGCCTAGGGGATCACATTGCAGGATAAGGGCTGGAATAATACTTCCCCCATCAGGATCAGTGTGTATCTGATCTAGAGTAGAGCACAGGGATTGGAGCTGTGATTTGAATGCATGGAAAAGCTGAGTGGGAGGTGGAAATGAAGAACTCTCTGAATGCTTGCATTAGTTTGTTCCCTTATCCATGATTCTATGCTGGAGGAGAAGTATTGGGGAACTATTAATTCTTTGGAATCAAATGCATTAGTCACACTCTATGTTAATATTCCATTTATAAATAGTTTATAGGGGTGAACAAGTGGTTAACAGATGTTTTAATATTTGGTTAATTAAGGTTGTATTCATAAATAATTAGCAAAGTTACTAAAAGGTTAATAAATTGTTTAATTAATGATTAATCAATCGCTATAGTCTGAGAGTCCCACAGGTCAATAGGTTGTTTCTATGGCACCTTCTACTTAAGCACTTGTCACTATCTATGACACATGCTGCTCATGTCTATAACTGGCTTATAACATCTCATAATACTACTCCTTGAAAAATGGAACCTGTGTGACTGATGAATTGCTGAACAGTTTGTCTTGAAGAGAATATATATTTTGTGTACTATGCCCAAATGTATACAGTGACCTTTACGTTAAAACGGTGCACATTTTCCTGTATATAATGGTCTATCATTTCAAGAAGCCCTTTTGTATCCGATTATATTCATTTTCCAGAAAGTAATTGTGCACTTGTTAGCCTTCCTCTTAACTGTCCCTTATTGGTAATACAAAAACCTGCTGCATACTGAAAATGTGGTAACGCTGTAACATAGCGAGAATTTACTATCAAAATAAATGACACAGTAGCGCCTGCTCTGATTGCATTATGCAGTGCCCTATTTAATTTATTTAAAAGCTTCATTTTTTGATATTTAAATGAAGCTGGTACAAAAATCTATCATTTTAAGGTATTTATATGGCCCGTTACCATAGTATCAATGAGGTAGGGACACGCTATTGCCTGTCTTTTACAGATGGGAATTTAGGCCTGGATCCTGACTGATTCACTGAAAAGTAAGGTGCCTAAATAGCTTTGAGTATCTGGGCCTAAGTGACTTGCCCAAGGCCATACAGAGAGTCTGTGGCAGGGGGGAATCAACCCAAGTCTCCTAGGCTAGTGTCCTAATCACTGGACCATCCTGTCTCTCTGGACTGTTACTCCAGCCTGTTTGAAATGGGTAGAGTCCCCTAAGGGGGCTTCACCCAGAAAATACTAAAAATGACATCAAGAAGTGGAAGGGGCCACAGTGGCAGAAGCTTCCACTGAAAAGCTCAACACTAAATGGGAAGCCTGCTGCTCCAGGGTGCTGTAGAAGCCAAGGTCTCTGCTGGAGCATTTAGGTGCAATGATTTACACTGCATTGATCCTCCCAGTTGAGGATATGGGCCTCTGTGCCGCTGGCTTTCTTCCTGGAATGTTGCACTGAATGAACAAATAGAGGAAAAATCTGAGCGCAGACAGTCTGAAACGAAGGGTCTGACATGCTAGTAAGGAAGCCATTTCCCATAACAAGGTAGGCAGGATTAAGGAAGCACATAAATTTGAGGAGCAGAGAGACCTTTGGGGAAATCCTGTAGACATGTAGCAAAGCACGTGTCCTCATTGCAGTTTTCCTATTTGGTTTCCTGCAGAGCTCACTCACACCTTAGCATCAGTCACTACCTGGAATTTGGTTTTGGTTTTGTATTTGCAAACTGAAGGCAGCTTTTTTTACATCAGAATTATATGCTGCTGCTGCATAAGCCTTAAAATATCCAGCTGGTAATTACATGTGGCAGACAAGCAAATAGAAGGGTGGTGGTTTTTCCTTTTGCTTGTGGGTGCTAATGATGAGGAATGCCCATGCTTCTTCCTCCTATAGGAAATACTCTCCTGTTCTTCAGAGCATTGCAGTGCTGGCTTTAGCTGTGGTCTTTGGGACTGTCACTGAAGGAGATTTCATTTCTATCTGATAAAGGATTCTGTTCTCCTTCTCCCAAAGGCTTTAATGGGGGCCTACTCCAACCAGTACTGGATTAGCCACTGGGCCAATGGGGCCTGTACCCAGGGACTCCAGTCAATGGAGGGGGAGCCCAGAAAAATGGACACTCCTATGTCCAGACCCCATTTCCCAGGCAGGGGAGGGGTTGGAGGTGGAAGGGGTAGGGAGTGGCCCCCCATTTGCTCTGGCCCAGCACCCCACAAACCATAATCCTCCTCCGGCTCCAAAGCCCACTGAAATCTATGGAAAGATTCCTCCTGAGCTTTAGAGCAGGCCCTTGATATACTCAGCAGATTTGTGACCCTTTACAGAGTGGTACTGGCAGGAAAAAAAGGGCCATGTTCAATTTCTTAGGGATTTTTTTCTTGTGACTATGTACCAGAAGCCTCAACCCAGAAACCTGGGAAACTACATCTCCAACCCTGGGAGCTCTTGATGGGCACTATTTCCCCACCGGCAAGCACTGAAACCAAAGTTTTGTTTTGTTTTGTTTAAAAACTTTACTAGGGGAGTGGAAAGAGATGGAACAACAGAATGTATTTCGGACACCTGGCAACAAACACATGTTCTGTGAAATCAGACTCCCAGCTCCCCAGAGTGTCTAAAGATTGCCCCAGCCTCAGTCCTCCTTTGGCAGTTACGAGCCGCTGATGCACTCTCACCGCTTCGCTACTCCCTAGTGCAGGGGGGAGGCAAACTTTTTGGCCCGAGGCCACATCGGGTTTGCAAAATTATATCGAGGGCCGGGTAGGGAAGGCCCTGCCCCCAATCCGACCCCCTCCCTCTTCCCGCCCCAACCCTTCCAACCCCCCAACTGCCCCTTCTAGAGACCCCTTGCCACCCCCCAGTACCGCACCCCCTTCCAAATTTCCCTGCTCCCTTTCCCCTGACTTCCCCGACCCTTATCTACCCTCCCACCCCCTAATCACCACCCCGGAACCCCACCCCTTATCCAACCCACCCCACTCCCTGACTGACCCCTCCAGATCTCCCCCCAACCACTACCCCGGAATCCCATCTACGCCCCCCCCCTTACCATAGCTCCTCAGCGGGGTTCTGTGGAATAGGGGGAGGTGCTGCTCTGGCCCCCAGAGCGCTCCCCGCGTGGCGCGGCTCTGGGGGAGGGCGGAGGGCGCAGCCATGCCCCTCCCTCAGTGCTTGCCACGCATCTTGGCTTGGGGGAAGCCGCAGTCCGGACCCCCCAGAACGCTGCTCGCAGCGGCGCGGCTCCGGGGGAGGGGCTAGCAAGGACCGCAGCCCCCGGAGTCCTGTCCACGACGCGGCCTCAGGGGGGAGGGGCTGGGGGCAGCCTCTGCGGCCGGGGGCCCGGATACAATGGTGCCGCGGGCCGGATGTGGCCCGCGAGCCGTTGTTTGCCCACCCCTGCCCTAGCTGCTCACTCACAGTAAGTCATCCTGGGTTGGACGAGTTCAGGGATTCTAGTATGGTGACAACAGTGATCTCCCTTCTTTGTCAGGCTTCAGGCCACAGGGCTTGTACAGGGGCAATTTGGGGCCTGCTTCTTCTCTTGTTTGCAGCAGTTGTATACCCATGTGACTCCAGTTGTTTTCCATGGTGTTCTTCCAGACTGAGGGCTCGGGTGTGTCTGTGTTGGGGGCAGGACCATTCTTCCCACAGTTCCTTGGTGCTGAAGGGCCTTAAACCTTCTGCTGCAGCCCTCCACGGAGGTAGCTTAATGGCAGACCTGCTGCAGGTAGGGGAAGAAGAGAGGACGGGGTCAGTGCTTGAGGGACACAGCTATAGTTCTGTCTCCGCCTAACCTCCATTGAAAGCCTGATCCAAAGCCCATTAAAGCCAATGGGAATCTTCCCATGGACTCCTGGGCTTTGGGTCAGGACCGGATTGCACTGCAAGGCCTAAGGGGACTGTTCAGGGGGAGCATTCCCTGTATCTGTGCCTGCTCCTTATGTAACCCGCATACCATCTAGTGGCACCGAAACCACTTAGAGAGATAAAATGAGTCAGCTCTACAGGCATGGCTACAGCCCATTGGCTTTTAGCTCCCGCTGTAGAGGCTGATGCATTAAGCTCCATAGACCCCAGGTTCAATCTCACCTGCCAACAACCAAGATCTGTTACACTTGCACGGGCTAGACAAAGGGGTGAAAGCCCTTTCCTGCACCTGTTAGGGCCTGAGCCTACACCACTGAAGTCAAGGAGAGATTGCTGTTGAATTCAAAAGGAGCAGGAGCAGGTCATAGTTCGTAAGTGAGAGACGAACAATGCCCTGTGTGTCTGCCCAATGAGAGCTCACACTTGGACCGGTTCGATGCTGCTGCATTGCTGCCTCAGTGACATGCCCCAAGTGGGCTTAGACCTGGAGGATTTCCATAGGGTGTTCCAGACACACACCCCCCTCACAGAACACAGTGTGAAATCACGGCCAAAGCAAACTCCTGGAGTTCAAAATACATGCCTGAGAACAGCAACAGGCCGACCAGCCTTTGAGGGTTTGGAGAGCTAATTACTATCGTTCGATACACGACAGTTGCTGCTGCTTGCTGGCACGTCCCACTACAATATGTGTGCATATATGTGTGTGTGTTTGTACAACAGAAGCACAAAGAGCATGTTACTTATACACTTGCTTTTTTGCTCACGCGTTAGTAGCCCTGTGTGGGAACAGCAGAAGGAATGCAAAACCTTCTATTTTATTTCCCTTCCTTGGGGATTCCAAAATGATTAAGAATCCTCTGCTTGGCGTCATTAGCCTGCATGTATATCTGTCCCTGCTAGAGAAAACTACACAAAGGGGCGAGGGGGACAGCATTCAACTGTTCTGACAGTACAATAACATTTAATGCCTCTGCTGTTTGGCCCAACATTATATCACCCTCTGTTGTGTTTCCCAGCATGCTCTGGCATTCCTTCAAACAAGTATTCGTTCTAGCAGAAAGTCCAAGAAAAGACTTTAGTCCCTCGGGGATCAAGAATAAAGCAACAGCTAAGAAAGGTACGGGTGCTATTAATATTAATGTTAGAGGCAGAAAGGGAGGGGGGAGAGGACCTAAAAGCAGCGAAAGAATGAATACTTATGGCTTTGATGTGTTCATTTCCACAGGACCGGTAGCAGCATGGAGAATACATAGAGGAAAATGAGGAGGTGGAGGTGAGCTGTAGGCAGCTAAGAAAATTGCAGAAGCTGTGGGGAATTTTTCTGTCTAGACACACATACACAGAAAGGCAGCCACTGGGCCATCTGCAATTTAGCTGGGGTTTTTTTTAAATAAAAAGGACAGAGCTGAGACAAAAAGGAAAGCCACCCATGTGCTTCTGTTTCCGCATTCATATGAATGATGCATATTCAGTGCCCTGCTGCGTGTGGGGAAGAAAGCCACTGAATGTATTTGTTGTACCTACGACGGAACAACAGCGAGAGAGCACACAAATCCGTGTGCATGTCGTTTTCTGCTCCATTGACAGAGTAAAAAGGGAAGGGATGCAATTATTTTAGTCCTAATGAGGCTGCTGAGGAGTAAAAATGGAAATAATTAAAGCCCTCGTGTCTCAGATTCTTTGGGCTGGATTCTTCTTTTAGTGACATTGCTGCACTCCCTCTGTTCTGATGTCTCTGAGAGGGCTCAGAGGCCCTCCAATACACGTACACTGTCACCGGTGGCTTCAGTGAAACTTTCACAGATGTGACTGAGGACAGGAACCGCACCTCCTCCCAGCCACTTTTATTCTTGAGTCAGGTTTCAGCATGGTAGCCGTGTTAGTCTGTATCAGCAAAAACAATGAGGAGTACTTGTGGTACCTTAGAGATTAACAAATTTATTTGGGCATAAACTTTCATGGGCTAAAACCCACCTCTTCAGATGCATGGAGTGGAAAATACAGTAGAGAGGTATAAATACACAGCACATGAAAAGATGGGAGTTGCCTTACTGAGCGGGGGGTCAGTGCTAAGGAGCCAATTCAATTAAAGTGGAAGTGGGTTAGTCCCCACAGTTGACAAGAAGAGGTGGAAATCACGTTTGTAGTGCTAATGAGGCCTGTAAGAGATTACCCTTCCCCCACTCTAAACTCTAGGGTAAAGATGTGGGGGTCTCTTATATGAAAGACCAATTAACTCCAAGCGACTTTCCCAGCTTAGGTTAAATCTTTTCCCCCAAAACCCAAACTTCTCCAGTTGGGGCTTGGAACCCGCTGCCACCATTAATGTGATTACTCCAAAACTATGGAGTGGGGCACATTAAAACCCCCGATAGTAACACCCCCTCCCCCTTACTACCTGGGAGAGATTGAGAACACAGACTCTCACTAGCCGTGAGCTAAGCAGATCCCAAAGCTAGGATCTCTTCACTAGAATTAACAGACAATTCTTATAACAAAAAAGAATTAATAAAGAAAAGAGACAAGCATACAACTTACACAGACTTCACAGATACTCAGTTCCAGCCTTAACCCGCCTTAAACCCCTCCCTTAGGATTTCTCCCCCTGATGAGGTTAAAGACACCATAGATCAATTACAAGCTTATAGAATTAACAATTTCACTTACTGCCAGGCTGACTTAGAAACTTATTAAGAGATGAGTAGGAAGGTGATTCATTTCATCCAGAGCCGGGAGAAGATGCAGACAGGCTGAGTGCCCGGGAAAAAGTGAAACTAAACTCCTTTGTCTTTAGGAATTTGCATCCCCAATATGTCATAGCCTCTTCTGCTTCAGGTTAACCCTTTACAGGTAAAACAGTAATTCTAAGGCACTTCATACTTCTGACAAGGCCAATGTAATCAACGTGTGCCATTTCAAACAGTGGACAAAAAGGTGTGAGTATCAGCAGAGGGAAAATTAATTTTTGTATTCCCAGTCTTTATTCAGGCCTAATTTGATGGTGTCCAGTTTGCAAATTTTTCCAGTTCTTCAGTTTCACTTAGAAGTCTGTTTTTGAAGGGTTTTTGTTGCAGAATTGCCACTTTTAAGTCTGTTATTGAGTGTTCAGGGAGATTGAAGTGTTCTCCTACTGGGTTTTTAAATGTTATGATTCCTGATGTCAGATTTGTGTCCATTTTTCCTTTTGTGTAGAGACTGTCCAATTTGGCCAATGTACATAGCAGAGGGACATTGCTGGCACAAAACGGCATATATTACGTTGGTAAATGTGCAGGTGAATAAGCCCATGGTGTGGATGACAAGGTTAGGTCCTATGATGTTCCTTGAACAGATATGCAGACAGAGTTGGCTGCAGGTTTTGGTTCCTGGGTTAATGTTTTTGTTATGTGGTGTGTACTTGCTGGTGAGTATTTGCTTCAAGTTGGGGGTTTGTCTGTAAGTGAGTACTGGTCTGTCTTCCAAGGTCTGTGAGAGTGAGGGATCGTCCTTCAGGATAGTTTGTAGATCCTTGATGATGCACTGAGAGGTTTTAGTTGGGGGCTGTAGGAGACGCTAGTGGTGTTCTGTTACTTTCTTTGTTTGGCCTGTCCTGTGGTAGGTGACTTCTGGGTACCTTTCTGGCTCTGTCAATCTGCTTCTTCATTTCACCCGGTGGGTATTGTCATTTTAAGAACGCTAGATAGAGATCCAGGAGGTGTTTGTTTCTGTCTGAGGGATTGGAGTAAATCCGGTTATATCTTAGAGCTTGGCTGTAGACAATGGATAGTGTGGGGTCTGGATGAAAACTGGAGGATGAACACTGGAGGTCTGGATGAAAACTACAGGTAAGTAGAGTGGTCAGTAGGTTTCCAGAACAGGGTGGTGTTTATGTGACCATCGCTTATTTGCATTGTAGTGTCTAGGAAGTGGATCTCTTGTGTGGACTGGTTCAGGCTGAGGTTGATGGTGGGGTGGAAATTATTGAAATCCTGGTGGAATTCCTCAAGGGACTCCTGGGTCCAGATGATGAAGATGTCATCAATGTAGCACAAGTAGAGTAGGGGCGTTAGGGGACAAGAGCTGAGGAAGCGTTGTTCTAAGTCAGCCATAAAAATGTTGGCATATTGTGGGGCCATGTGGGTACCCATAGCAGTCCCACTGACTTGAAGGTATAAATTGCCCCCAAATCTGAAATAGTTGTGGGTGAGAACAAAGTCACAAAGTTCAGTCACCAGGTTTGCCATGATGGTATCGGGGATGCTATTCCAGATGGCTTGTAGTCCATCTTTATGTGGAATGTTTGTGTAAAAGAGCTTCTACATCCATAGTGCATAGAATGGTGTTTTCTGGAAGTTCACCAAAAGATTGTAGTTTTCTCAGGAAGTGGAATTACACAAAGGAGAAATCTTAACCTTTCTGCTCTCTAATTACCCAAGATTTCACCAGTGTAACAAAAGGCCTGATCCAAAACCCACTGAACTCAACAAGAGTCTTTCCAGCTCCCTCACAGAGCTTCAGTGCAAGTTTTAAGTGCATAATCTTACCATGTGCCTGCTCCCTTATATGGTTTCCGGTCAGTCCAAGCTGGCTTTGCTAACATAAATGTTCTGGATTCCGTTCTGCTTGATGCATCAATGAAAATATCTGTTCAGCTCTGATATAAGAACTGCTGTTTTACTGAAGATACTGAAAAAACGGTTAAGAACTTTTAAAAAAGGAGGCTAGCAGATTCAAGAGTCATGGGCACAAAGGTGACAAGTCAGGTGTCAATGTCAATGAAAGGCTATTAATCTGAAAAGTGTTACTGATGATCTCTGTGGCAGGAAGCTAGAACAGAAGAAATACTCCAAGAAAGCCATGCCACTGCAGTTGGGTCCCAAACTGGCAATGGGCTGAGAATATTGCTGACTCATCTGCCTGAAAGTCACACCTTATAATCTCCCTGGAGGGTCAGACCTACAGGAGGAACAGAAGACATTTAAAAAAAACCAAGGAGAACATTGGCTCTGGTTTTTGAGGGCAGTCAGAATGCCAACGCCAGCATTCATGCTCTGATGGGAGTAGCACATACCCCGCTGCTCACAGCCAAAAAAACATCTGGAGCAGCAAATATTATAGCCATTATAGCAGCTGAACAGCCCATTGCAGAAGGACCTGTTTCAAGAACAAGAGGCAGATATATGATTGGAAATACCTTGAGATTCAGGAATAGTAGTTAATGATGTATGTCCAATAAGAGGCAGGGTAATTTTCTCCTATATCCAGGGCTTAGGCCATACATTTTGACCTCCACCTAGATGTCTGTTTGTAGAGGTTAATAATTGGCTGTGTCAATTTATCATTGGACTTGGTTGATATTAAGGTTTATTTGCATTTGATTTTTTAAAAAAGCAGAGGGGGCAGGAAGTAAAACGATAGCCTGTGGAGTCAGTGAGAATACAGATATGTGACAGTGATACAGATATGACTTTTAGGAATGCTGATCCATGTTATGTGGCTCTCTTGGGCTCAAAGTATGTCTATACTGCAAAAAAAATGGTGTTCTTACTTAGAATCATAGACTCATAGAATATCAGGGTTGGAAGGGACCTCGGGAGGTCATCTAGGTACAACCCCCTGCTCAAAGCAGAACCAATCCCCAACTAAATCATCCCAGCCAGGGCTTTGTCAAGTCTGACCTTAAAAACCTCTAAGGAAGGAGATTCCACCACTTCCCTAGATAGTCCATTCCAGTGCTTTACCACCCTCCTAGTGAAAAAGTTTTTCCTAATATCCAACCTAAACCTCCCCCACTGCAATTTAAGACCATTACTCCTTGTTCTGTCATCTGCTACCACTGAGAACAGTCTAGAGCCATCCTCTTGGGAACCCCCTTTCAGGTAGTTGAAAGCAGCTATCATATCTCCCCTTAGTCTTCTCTTCTGTAGACTAAACAATCCCAATTCCCTCAGCCTCTCCTCATAACTCATGTGCTCCAGGCCCCTAATCATTTTTGTTGCCCTTTGCTGGACTCTTTCCAGTTTATCCACATTCTTCTTGTAGTGTGGGGCCCAAAACTGGACACAATACTCCAGATGAGGTCTCACCAATGCTGGATAGAGGGGAATGATCACATCCATTGATCTGCTGGCAATGCTCCTACTTATACAACCCAAAATGTCATTAGCCTTCTTGGCACCAAGGGCACACTGTTGACTCATATTGAGCTTCTCGTCCACTGTAACCCCTAGGACCTTTCCTTCAGAATTGCTGCCTAGCCATTCGGTCCCAAATCTGTAGCAGTGCATGGGATTCTTATGTCCTAAATTCTTAGCTAACTCATGTTATGTTAAATCCAGTTAAAATTGCAATGAAGACACAGCAACTCAACTTTTCACTCTGGTGAGCAGCTCGAATTACAGCCTATAGTGGAATCGGGGGTTGATCTTGAGCTGCTAACCCAAGTTAAAAGCCGAGTTGCAGTGTTTTCACCGTTATTTGGATGCGAGTTAGCTTACTGCAGGTTAGCTAACCTCAGTTAACAGCACATTTCTTTTGCAGTGTAGATGTAACCCTTCTGCCGGGTAGAGTCAGCAGAGAGCAGGGCTGGGTTCAATATCTAGGGCTTCCTTTTCAACAATACAAAACAAAACTTGTTCGAGCCTCCACCCAGTAACCTGGGAAAAATACACACCACCCCTGGACAACTCTAAGAGGCAATACTTCCCCTCTCGCAAGCACAGAGCCTGAGTGTAGAAAAGAAACTTTTAATAAAAGGAGGGAAGTCACCCGGTATTAATTTGGGAAAATACCACCAGCAGGATTCAACCATGAGCAAACACCCGTGTCAGAGTATATTGGGCAGCATCTTTTGGCTCAGGTTCTTGAGCTCAACAACCAAAAGTTTCTTTAACGTGTCCCTCTCTGCTCCCTCACCACACCTCACTCACAGTGGTTGTCCTTGGTCAGTGAAGACCCACAGTTCAGAGGTACATCTTTGTGAGGTCACCTCCTACCCCTCGCAGTGGGGGGCAAGAAGGCATCCTGCTCACTCCACCATCTGAGCACTTGCTCTGGCATCCCTGCTCCGCTGGCCACTTGCTTCCCTAGTGTGACCTCTGCAGGTTGGTCTCTTAAGGGGCCACCCCACTCTTTGTGATGGTCAGTTCTCAGTGATTTTCAGCTCTTAGTGGGGAAACTTCAGTTCTGAAACAGGCTGGGCAGAAACACTGTCCCCCAACAGGTGGATTCAGCTCTAGTGATCATTTAACAAAACAAAAGGCTGCAAATGGCGCCTTAATTAGCTCTGTCCTTGAACAGTCAGGAGGAGCAGGTTAAACTATGCCTATGACTCTTAGGCAGAACACACAGCTGGCAAGAACATCTGCCCCCACTCCTTCTCTTTCATAGGGGTCTGGCATAGGGATCTGGCATCCGAGCCACTGCTTAGCAAGTTCAATACAATTGAGGGAGACCCCCTCAGTCAGGACAGGCTAAGCACAGTTCTGCTGCCCTTTACTCATACAATAAGGATTCATCTTAAACATTTTATTAAAGCTAATGTTTAAAAAATGATGCAGTACATAGGTGGAGAAAAGAGTGTCTGTACATCTGGGTATAATGCATAGCTTATCCACAAGTACAGAGTTTGTTTTTAAAAGTCATATAATACACAGAGTATATAATCAGCAATAACCCAAATTTAGGTGAATAAATTTAACAATACAGTTTAGGTATCAGAATCCGAATACTTGGGTACATCACTCATGAAGAGTTGTACAGAGACTTGGTTGTGGGAAGCAAAATATATCAATGAGTGGAGATTGTCCCTTAGTAATTGAATTAGGGTTGGTTGTCCATTTAGAAAATGCAATCTATAGGGAAGTATTTCAGTTACTTTCCTTACTGCGCTTCTCATTGGTACTACAGTTCATCCCTCCTGGTATTGCCGATGTGTTCTATGTAGATGTCCTTCAACCATCTGATGGCATCCGACACCATGAGTTGGCACATCATCTGAGCATGGCGTTGACCAATTCTGCATTCGTTATTGGGGTCCCATGCATTCAGGGCTCTGATGATCAGTGCATGTGTCTGAACCTGGTAACCCCTAGCTCTCAAGGTGTTGGCCAGATGGGCGTATTTCTCCAGCTTCCGAACTCAGGCATCATGGAAGGCCGGTGTCCTGTTCTCGAAGGGCACTGTGATGTCCACCATGATGACCTTCTTCCAGTCCTTGTTGGTGGTGACGATGTCCAGTCGCAATTGGCTGTCGGTTCCAGGGATGGTGGAGTGCTGATCTGGGGGAGTGGGATCTGTAACCTAGCACCAGCCAAAGTTGTTCATTCTGGCAACACGGCTCTGTCTACTGGATACCTAGGCAGAGTGGGTTTGTTCGTCTAAATACAGTCTGGTCCTGAAGCCTTTCCCTTCCCCAACTAGCTGTCAGGGGAGAGCTCATTCAGAGCCTGCTTACATAGACACACCTCCCCCAGCACCACCATATGTCACGCTTTTATTGGAGTGTTAGGAATAAATGACCTTGTTCTTTCCCTCCATTTGCAGCTATGTAAGTCTCCTGAATCCATCCAATTTATCAACATGTACCTTTTGATGGTGGATGGTACCAGGACTCTCCCCTGGCTGGTCATGTGTAAATTCTTCTGTCCCATTCTCATTGTTTGAGTAGTGATGCCACATCTGTGTGTGTGCTATGTTCAGAGGAGTCCCCTTCAGGAGTCCAGTGCCACAAAATAACTAGCTGGGATGATTGTTCACAAAATAACCATCTGAGTTGATTATTCTTTCCTAATGGTAGTTGTTTTGGAGGATTAAAGATGATTATCGCTCCTCTTGGCAGGTGGAGATCCATGGTTTGTCCTGGTCCATTTCCCCAAGTATGGGAATTAACAACAAAGAACAAGAGAAGGTGAAGAGTGAACAGCAGTGGCTGTTTTACTAGCCTTGTGAATGACCGCACCAGGAGCAGCCGCGTGTATAAATTATACTGCAGCCTTTTGAGTACCCACAAGCAATAGGTCTATAACAGAATCCCATGTTAACTGCACGTTGCTTGTTAAGACTTGTACTGTTTGCCTATACAGACCTAGATTCATCAAGATGCCTAACTTGAAGCAGGTGAGGAGCCCCAAGGGGAAATTCATGTGTTCAAAGTTAGGCACATGCTTAAGTACTTTGCAGAATCAGGGCCCTGGCTTTGAAATCCCTAACCTCGTAGTGCAAATCCTCGTTGAAATTCATCTTTGGCTAAACTCTTCCCGGAGGCTGATCTGAGGCTGCCTGGTTTGGAATTCATCGTACTGAATAACCTGAAGCCAATGCTCCTGTCTTGCCAAAGGAAAAGTAAGACATAATACAGGCACGTCTCTTTATTTTTTAAAAAAGAAGTAATTTTGGATCCCTGAATGTACAAATGCCAGCACCTCATTTCCATCAAAAAGCAATTAACAGAACTGATAAGTCACAAAAGAATCAAAATACAGTCAGATCTAATAACCCCAGAGTCAGTTGTATAAATTATATGTACCCACACTTTCTGAACAATGCGTTGGTTGTTCTCTTTAGATTGTAAACAAAAGTGAATTATAATCTTTAAGGACTATCTCTTCCAGATAACTGAAAAAAGCTAATTAAAAACAAAAGCCACAGATGTAATCGTTGCTTAATGCTGTAAGCATAACATGACCTAATGCTATTATGAGTTCTGAACAAATTTCAATTAGAGCTCCAGCTGGTAAACATATAAATGTGATAATGGTGTTTTAATATTGCATAATCACTTGTTAGCAAAATTATTTTTATTTAGTCTATTCATAATCTGAATCAGACTTGGGGTTGGGATTATTTTGCTACAATTTTATCACATATTTTTTCATTCATCTAAACTGGAGGAAATCCATTTGTTGGTAGCTGCAATTTTAAATTTAATTTAAATTTCAGATTTTTTGGAAGCATCTAATCCTCAAGGATTAAAAAGAATCCGGAGGGGACTGGGGGAATTATTTATTTCTTGTACCCCTGCACTGTAGGGGAAGCATGAAGCAAATGGGATATTTCCATAAAGCTGAGCACATCTGTAAATCTTTGCAGGATTGGGTCTGTAAGCTCTTTGGGGCAGAGACTGTGTTTAGATGGCTCCTAGAAGAAAGGAATACAGATCTTGATTGGGTCCTTTGGATATCACCACAATACAAATCTTAAGGGAAGGATAAGAAACAGTATGTTCAGTAATAGCCTCAGTCTTGGGAGACTAAGGTCCAATTCCCTGCTCTGCTACAGATATCCTGTGTGACCTTGAGCACATCACTTAGGTATATCTCCATATATATTTAAGGCTATCTCATAGAACTGGAAGGACCTTGAAAGGTCATTGAATCTAGTCCCCTGCCTATACTAGCAGGACCAAGTACTGTCCCCAGACAGAGCTTTTAGCCCCAGATCCCTAAATGCCCCCCTCAAGGATTGAACTCACACACCTAGGTTTAGGAGGCCAATGCTCAAACCACTGAGCTATACCTCCCCCATCCCCTGCCTGTGCTTCAGTTCCCCATCTGTACAATGGGGATAATTACACTTACTCTACTTCATGAGGAGTGGTGTGAGGATACTTACATTAAAGCATGTGCTCAGAGACTGCATTGATGGGGACCATATAAGTAGCTTTGGCAGCTAGAAGTAAATAATAAAAACTATTGGATTCAAATTTTGTTTACATCGAAAGGACCCCATAATCCTCAGTTATGGAGAGTGTCTTGTGCAGGTGAAAAGAGGGGCAAAGGGGCATTGAAGCATCTTTGCATCCTCCCTCTCAATGCTGGGTTTTTCTCTTTTATGGTTCAGTTCACTGATGCAAGATAGAGCAGCCTAAGGACTTCTCTAATTTACACCAATAGCCAATGGGCTATCCCAGCACCTACCCAATCACAGGGACACAACACCCACACTTCCTCCTTTTTTCCTGGCTATGCTCCCACACCAGTAACAAGGAGAGACAGTGCAACAAAAGCAGCTATGCAGGCAACTCGTGTCCGTCATAGTTTAGGCAGCTCGTGTCAGTGTGGCATCATAAAAGTGTCCTAACAAAATCAAAGATCTGGCTTATGCTTTGACTGCAAGGCAGTCCTGGATAGAGGCTCTGACTTTAGTTTTTGCTGGTGGGTGCTTTCCGCCTTCCCGTTTCACTGTGCACCGTCTGCGTGTGCCTGCCATAATGGAACGGTTGGGTGGCAGGATGGTGACATGTCAGCACACAATTTCTCAGTGCTTGTAGTGATTTAAAACTCTGCTAGAAGGAATTCTGCTGCTGCTGGGAAGTCGGGGTTTGACAGGCCTTGGGAATGAAATCCTCTCCAAACCAGTATTGCAAGCAAAGTAGCATCACAAGCTTCCTCATTTTCCCACTAATTGCCTTAACCCTGTCTTACAGGGACCAGAACGAATGTGCAGAGTGGCGATCAGTCTCCTTGGCCTATGCACTCCTTGGCCTCTGTGTTGAGGGTCCCAATCAGTGCCTGCTGGGAAGAGGATGTTAGCGCGGTGGGACCCCATCTATAAAACTTGAGTTCATTTGCAAACTGCAGTCCTGCTGGATTAATATTATTTGATGACAAAGAGGCAACAAGATGTCACAATCGTGCAATATAATTCCTCTTGCTAGCAGTCAGTGAGATTTTTCCCAGATAGCCACTGTACCCCTCGTACTCTTGAGAGAACAAGGGCTAATTTTCTGTTGTATTTTTAAAATAAATGTTCAAATAAATAATTTATTTACAAAACAAATGTCGACCAATCTGGTTGGTAGAAAGGGCAGTCAGTCTTATGACTGACAGCTCTCCTGACAATCTCTTCTCTATTATTTATTGATAGCCAGTTAGAATTGGGGCCCCATTCTGCTAGGCACTGTAAAATAGGAAATATCATTATGCCCATTTTGCAGATGAGTAACTCTGGCACAGAGAGATTCGATGGTTTATCTGAGGAGGCCTGTGCCAGAGCCAGGAACTGAATATAGAGCTTAACTGTGAGTCCATCCTTCTGCCTGCAGACTCTGTATAGCTCTCCATGTACAGCCACTGAGAGAGGGGGTAAAGCCACAGGGGGAAAAATCATATTCAAAGTAGTTTGTTTCTGATTTTCTCCTGCCCTCAATTAACTTCAAGCAGAAAAGCAGGCTTTTAACCTTCCCTGCAGAATCCTTAGGTACCTCTAGTTGTGGGTAGAGCTGCATTGACTCCTCTGTTGGGTGAAGATGACGAACACTAAAAGGAGTGGGAACCTTGACTCTGCTTCCCCCACACTAGGAAATAGATATCAACCACCTGAAAACTACTATGGCACCCCAGAGCAAGGAGGGGACTGTGCTTCTGTCTAAGATACTTATCCCTTCCACCATAGTATCTTTAATGGATTTATCCTCACCACACCACTGTGAAGTGGAGCAGTACTATTACCCTCAGTCTACATATGGGGAACCAAGGCACAGAGAAGTGAAGTGATTTGCCCAAGGTCACACAGGAAATCTGTGGCAGAGCAAGGAGCTGAAACTGGGTCATCTAAGTTCTAGACTAGTACTCTAACCACTGACCCATACATCCTCTCCCCTGTGCTGCTCCTAAGGGTGGCTCATCTTAATGCTGCCTCTTACATGGGGCTTCTGGGGAAGATACAATTTAGCTGAAACTATGTGCCCGTTGGGTTGCATGCTCAAAAACTGGAATTTGAAGCTAGACAAATTCATAATGAAAATGAGGCATAACTTGTTAACAGGGAGGGTAATTAATCATTGGAACAATTTACCAAAGGTTGTGGGGGATTTTCCATCACTGACAATTTTTCAATCAAGATTGGTTGTATTTCCAAAAGATCTGCTCTAGGAATTATTTTGGGGGAGTTCTCTGGCCTTTGTTGTACAGGAGGCCAGACTAGAGGATCATAATGGTTCCTTCTGACCTTAAAATCTATGAATTTATGAAAAAACTGCTATAGTTTCAAGTGCAGTGAAAGCTGGCGTCTGTCTAATACAAATCAGGTAGACTTAGGTGCTCAGATACCATCTTGATGGGCATGGTATAAGAACTTGAAAAGAACAGAATAGATTTGTGTGCATAGCTGTGCAGAAGGATATGCCAGCAGTGTTGACACATTTCTACAGGCTGGTTGGAGAGGTAAGCCTGTGTTTTGATGGCAATGTGGAATACAGAAATCTGCAGTAACAAAACTATAGGCCCCTTTCCCTCCCTATGTTCCTTCTGCTGGCATATCTTTATTTTTAATCCTCTGTGTCCAAAAAGGTAGCTTGATTTGCCATTGAAAAAATTCATAATTAAACATGGAATCCAGACACTCAGAGTGGATTGGCTGAACACTTGCCTGAGCATGAATTTCAAATCAAGGGACTACTCAAGGCAACATGCCAGGGACAGCTTGCCTGGCATCACACAGAAGTCTGTCTGTGTTAAACACACTTCAGTAGCTGTTGCCTTGACAGTCCAAGTGAGATTCCCGCATGTTCGCTCACTGCAGCCTTGTTGCTGCGCACAGGTGGGTGATAGCTCCCCTCAGGTTGCTCACCTGATGAGGAAAAGCAGCCCAAAAAGTTAGTCCAGGAGTGCTGGAGCTGTTCTTCTGAGCTGCTGAGAGGATGGGACAGGTGAGACCCACATGCAGCGCTTTCGCCAAGGGAGGAAACAGGAGCTGGAAAGAAGCCCTGCTATCCTGGAAATACTTGAACAGGCTCCCACAGCCATTTCTCTCTTCAGCCTGTGGTAAACCCTGAGTCTAATTCTCTTGCTCACGGAGCAAACGGAGTGTCATCTGGCTGAATCAAACGGAGTGTCATCTGTCTGAATGTGGTGTGAGTAAAAGGAGACTCAGAGTTCCTGGATTCCAGGCACGGTAGCAGGACGGGGGGCACCTAGTCATTTGGTTTCCTATTTAAACACAAATGCTTTCCCATGAGTAAAAAGGGAGTCAGCGCCACGACTCAAACAAACTTATACTGGCCTATACTGCGCTACAATTTTGTGCAGCTTTTTATTCAGTCAAGCCTCCTCAATGCCTTCCTTTGCATGATATTTATCATCACTTTGCATATCTCGAGATGGCATCCCGCAAGTCCTGTGAAAAATAGATTGAGAAGCCTGTCTCACCAAAGCTCCCTTAAGTACTTTCTATCTATCTATCTGGGTACTCATAGGCCCCTAATGACCTCAGAACCGAGTGTCTTTGCTCAAAAGGCTAGAGCTTGAAGAACCAGCGGCGCTAAACAGCTAATTTATCCTCCTGCATCTTTCAACAAAGCCATTCTTCCTCTTGCTCATGGCAAAAGCACATCCATAGAGCTAATAATGCTAGTAGCAATTCTGTTGCTGAAGTGCTCTAACATACATTAACTAGCTAATTTGCACAAGGGCATGAGGCAGGCAAATATCATCCCCATTTCTATGTAAGAGGAAATTAAGATAGAGACCAAGCCAAGCCCATAGAACCTGCCCTTCAATTACAACACAGCTCAGCATCCTGGGAGTAAATAGTTCCGGGAGCATTGGGCTGCTTGTAACACACGAGAAACGGAGACAAACAACAATGACCTTCATCTTCATTTACACTGTACTGTATTGTTTATTTCAAGACCGATTAACACATGTTTTGCCTCAAACAGCTGGAACCTGCATGAATGGAAGTCAAGAAGAGTTTTGCCACTGAATGTAATGGGACCAGAAGCCGTTCCTAGGACGGGTTTATTGGGAGATGTATTCGCAAAGCTAGAAAATACATAACATTTAACACCATCTAAAAATTCTTCTGATTATAGCGTCCTTTAACAGAACTCATAATGATCTGTGTGACATCACCAGCCTTATTATTGCTATGCACACTGGGAGATAAAGAGACATAGGAACTGCCAAACTGGATTGGACAAGGGGTCCAGCCAACCCAGTGACCTGTCTCTGACAATGGCCCGTACACAAGGGAAGATGTAAGGACCCTCGCAGTGGGCAGTTATAAGATAACCTCTCCCCCAGGAAAATTTCCTTCTAACCCCCAATAATTAGAGATGGTCTTATGCCCTGAAGCATGAGGGTTTATGTTCCTTCCAAAGCGCTTGGAACCAGATCCACAGCTGGTGTAAATCAGCACGGCTCTACTGAAGTCAATGGAACTAATCTGATTTGCACCATCTGGCCCATGGTTTTATTCTCAAATCCTTGCTACTGTCACTCTGGATGCTCTCATTATCCATACAATACGCTAGTCCTTATTTTTAATCCTATTGTGCTCTTAGCCTCAATGATAACCTGTGACAATGATTTAATTGAGCATTTCTTTTTAAAACAACCTAGGTGATAGGCTTGATCCATCTTGCTTTCTTCTAAACAGGCATGCCTGTTGTAGATACTTTGGTAAATGTGTTAATTGAAATGACTGTCAGACTTTCAGAAAATGAGTCATTTTGGGAGCCGTGCTTTGGAAGTATGTTCACAGTGGCATGGAAAGTGTGAAGAGCTACAAATCAGTTTGTTTACGATACTATAAGAGAGTCTGAAATGCATAACTTACAGCAAAACACACACACACACAGAAGTATATTTCTGGGTAGATTCATTACAATGGACACAGTGGGCAGTGGGGTCCGCTAACTAAACTAATCAATCTTTCTAATGCCTTTCATAGTATGGTTTCATTAGAAGCCCGGGATAATCATTCACTCATCCACCGTTGAGTGGCTGGTTTTGATTTGTGTTCTTTTATTGTAGGAACTAATGTGTATCCCATAAGATCAAAAATTTCCTCCGGAAGACAGTCTTTTCGAATGTTTCCTATTTATTGCTTATGTGCTAAGAATATATATTACCTTTATTATATAGACATTAGAGGGCAAAATCCAATGGGGGTATTTCTACCGAATGCAGTATGCAGAATAGTAAATTCCTGTAGGTGTGAAATGAATCCCTGCTAGAATATTCACTGAGTTATCCAACATCTTTCCTTTCATGAAACACATTAATTCACATCCCACAGAAGCCCATTGGGTATTTTTTATTACAGCTCTTCAGGCTGTATCCTGCCTTCATTTACACCTCGAAGCTTGCCAAAATTTAAAGGTAGTTTGAATGAAAAAGTGACTGTGCACAAAAATATGCATTCTGCTTCCTATTATCTGCTGCACATCTTGGGAGAACAGATCAGGTCGGGGGGGGGGGAGGGAGGGGGGGAGGGGTTGAGTGCTTGTCCTGTTCTCAGCTATTACAAAGAAAGGAATAAAAAGATCTGGATAATTCACAAAGCAAATTCCTGTTCATATACTGAATTCTCTCCCCTTATTTAAATCTTGAGGGGTGGTGGGGAATTGTATGTGCATTAAAGATTCACCCAAGCAGGTTTAGCATGTACAACTAGCACTTACCCAGCAGATCATAACAGGATCAATGTCAGACAATGTATCAATGTCAGAGCCAGGCACAATTTGGCCCTACCTGACTATATGAGTTATTAACCTGCCATAGTGAGCATTTGAAGACCAGTCTACAGGGGAGGTTAAGCACTAGGGGACAAGAAGGATGGTCTAG
Organism: Sternotherus odoratus; assembly: GCA_032164245.1. Lineage (NCBI taxonomy): Eukaryota > Metazoa > Chordata > Testudines > Kinosternidae > Sternotherus > Sternotherus odoratus. The sequence continues at coordinate 16,758,266 of JAVMKO010000002.1, read as the reverse complement.
TTGTTTGGCCATTTGCCTGGGACTCAGTTGACCTGCCTTCAATTCTCTGCCCTGCCATAGACTTCCTGTGGGTACGTCTACACAGCAGCATGGCTCAGAGCCCAGGTCAACAGACTCGGGCTTGTGGGGCTCACACTAATGTGCTAAAAATAGCTGTGCAGCTTGGACCCCACCCCCACCCTAGGCTGCAGAGCCTGGATCTACACAGCAATTTTTAACACCGTAGCATGAGCCCCGAAAGCCTGAATCTGTCATCTGTCATCAGCCTGAATCAGAGCCTGAGACCAGCTGCCATGGGCTGCTGCATGCTGTGTAGACATGTTCTCTGTGACCTTGGGCCTCACGTTGTCTCTTTCTCTTTGCCTGCTCTGTAAAATGGGGAGGCCGGTACGTCTTTTCCTCACAGGGGCACTGTAAGATTCAATACATTAAAGAACCTGAGGTACTCAGAGACTGTGGTGATGAGGTCCATGTAAGTGCCATAGATCAATCACTCAGACAGCAGTGTATCCCAGAGCTGATGTAACACACAGCAGTCTTACTGGTAGAAAATATTTTGCCTGCCTATATGGCTTCATCAAGCTTTCTCTCTCTACTGTAATTACTCTACTTGACCACACTAATTAGCTCCAAAATTGAGCACCTTTTCTTTTGGAACAGGTCTTGAAGGGTGGAAGAGAAATAAAAGCAGCCCAAAAGAAAGTCAGAGATGGTTTTTTAACCAATAGGCAAAACACAAAAAAAAACAGGAAAAGTTTTCCCACTCAGCCAAGTCAAATTGGCTTCCACCTACTCACAATTCTAACTACTAGAGGTTAGCAAGCAACCTGTCACAGAAATCCAAATGAAAAGATTTCCCAGTAGCAACATAATCATCACTCTGGGTGGAACAGTAGCTAATATAATGCAGAATTGTTTTGTACAGTTCTTCGGGATGTGAGGTTACTATATCTGGGCTTTAGGAATATTAAGCCCTATTGTGTTAAATCTCATATTTCTTCCTTCTTTATAGCAACACAATTCTTATAGCCTTCAAAATACTTGAGCTCCAGAAATGCTATTGAAATAAAGGGGGAATGTGTCATGTCCAGTCTTTATTCAGGGGTTTGCTTTTATATCTAAGCTTGATGACGTGGGGTAAAATTCTTCGCTGGTGTGAACTGGTGCAGCTCCCTTCACTTCAAGAGAGCTACGCCAATTTGCACCAATTTTTTCCAAACTTCTGCCCATGTGATACAGACCGAAATGTAGGACAAACTGAGCAAATCCTGAATTCCTTACTCACTTGTCACTCAGTCTGAAGTCCTGTTGACTTCAGTGGGTGTTGTACTAGATTAAGGACTCTGGATTTGACTCAGTGTGGCTGAATTAGCAGCCTTTGGAATGGAATGTAAAGCATAAAAAGTTGGAAATTACCATACCAATTCTAAGAGGCTGTTTAATTTGGATGAACTGATAATATTAACTTCCAACTTTTTATGCTTTCTGTGTATATAAATGCATCTTACTTCTGTGTGTTCCATTCTATGCATCCGATGAAGTGGGCTATAGCCCACGAATGCTTATGCTGAAATAAATTGGTTAGTCTTTAAGGTGCCACAAGTATTCCTTGTTTTCTTTATGGATACAGACTAACACAGCTGCTACTCTTAAACCTGGTAAATCTGAGTAACTCCAATGGATATATACTGGTGTAACTGAGATGTGGCCTCTGGATTTCTATCTCTGATCCCCAATCCATGTGTCTCAGATAGTTTGTTCCATTTATACAATTATGGATAAGTGATGTTTTAAAAAAATAAATCACAATTTAATCAAAATACTGGGTCTTGGTTTAAAAAAACTCCATTTCTGTATATGTCCCTAAGGACATTCCAACTGAAAAGAATCTTTTCTGACACTCAGAAAGTTAGACTCACAAGCAATGCAAACTTGGCAAGCTCTTTATCCCCTAAAATAGTCAGTGGCATTTGCCAGTTTTCAATTATTGTTTTTTTTCCTTCTGCATCATTCATTATTATTCTAAAACCCCCAAAACAATCTCAGTGATATGTAGCTGAGTGGACACATTTCTCATGTAGTAAACTGACTCAAACAGAGCCGGGGTATGGATGAATTCCACAGCTAGTGACTAATAGCACAGATAGTGTGCACTAAAAGCCAACCCTGTTAGCGTAAAACTCGCATGATTCATATTCATGGTCTCTAATAGAGTTCCTGGCAATTGCACCATGAGGGCATTAATTAATTTATATATGTGTGTGTGTGTAAAAAGTAGCTGTTCTGAAATGAAAATCCAGTGTTTTTCAACTGCATATATTTGCACATATTTAAAGCCAACTCAAATGGTGTACACTGCAAAGACCTTTTAACATTCCAATTTAATGCAGATTAGGTTTAATCCTTCAAAGTTTGTCTAGGTTTTATTGGTTTTATTCCCCTGTTGTTTGCTTGTTTCATGGTTTCACCATATATCACTGTAAGCAATGCTAATACAAATTCATGCTATTTTATGAAAACAGTTTAACTGGAAACAATAGAAACTATTCTGCAACTGGATTATCATCAAGAGTTATCACCTGGACACAGTGCAAATAACTCGATTCCTAATGTCCACACAAGTCCATTCAACAGATAAACTCATTATACGTTAGATGTTTATTTGAAAGGATTCCAAACATTCCAGATCAGATTGTCCAAAATCTCTGCTCATGTGCTAAGGGAATTTTGTTTTAAAGGCAAACATTATGTATATTGTCTGCAATCCATATTTATCTTCATGTACATTTCTGAATGAACAATACATCCAGTCAGTAGGCCAAATTGTGATCTAATTCACTCTATGGGCTTCAGTTGAGTTACTCTGGATTTCTCCTGGTGCAATTGTGGTCTGATCTGTTCTGATGTCTTTATAGTTCCTCCACTAGGATCTCTGCACAGTATTCAGCAACTGGGGTTAAAAAGGTGATTACCTTTGTTTGTGTTTGATACTCAGGGCCGGCGACAGAAATTTTGGGGGCCCCTACTCTGATCGTTGGGAGCCCCCCAGACGCCCCCCCAGCCTAACCTCCTCCCCTCCCCACCCCCATTGGTTCCCCGCCAGCCCCTCGGCCGGCGCTGGCCGGGCTGCGCGCACCCAGCTCTCCCCAGCCCCGCTTGCTGGCCCCCGCAGAGCGGCGCGCCCGGCCAGTCCTCTGTGGCCGCCGGGGCGGGGGAGGCGATGGAGCCGGCATCCTGTGGTGTCGGCGGGGCTCCCCCACCCCGCCAAGGGCTGGCCCGGCTCTTGCTGCAGGTGGGCGGGGGAAGCGCTGCAGCCGGGGGTGCCTCGGGGCGGCTCCTGCGGCGCGGGATGAGCCGCCGGCTGAAGGGCTTGGGAGGCAGCCGGGCACTGACACCCGGACACAGCCTGGGAAAGAGCGGCCAGGGAGATGCGGTGCCCAGGTGGGACGACTACGGGTACAGCTGTGTACCGGTCCCCGGACTTAAAGGGGCCCCCCTTAAGTCCGGGGCCCGGTACAGCTCTACCCGTAGTACCCCCCTGTCGCTGGCCCTGTTGATACCTGAGGCTATTCTCCTGATATTTCCAAGCTAGATGAAAAATCAAGAAATATGGGAAGTCTTCTCATGAGATTTCTAACCTGTTTGTGGACCCTTCAAAGCATAGTGTCCAAACTTCTGAAAGTTTGTGAAATTTGCCTATCACAAATTGTTTCAAGGTTCAGACAATATACAAAGGGCGGTACTGCAATAGCACTACAGAAGGATTTGTACAAGCTACAAGGATGGTGCTGATGAGGTTAAGTGGTGTTTTGTCTTTCAGATTGCAGTACTGTCCAAACTTTGCTCTCATTTATATTCATGTCATTCTAATGAGGTTGCACACATATAGGTGAGTTCAGAACTTGGACTACTGAGATCATTCTCACATCAGGGTTTCTAGCAGAGCCCAAATGATAGCATAGGAAATCTGACTGGAATATTCCAGTAGGATCTCCTGGATGGGTACAGCTGGACCTTGCGTGCAGTGTGAGCAATCAGATTTGTAAAGCTGTTTTGCATCATTTTTGGTTATGCAATTGCCTGATGCAGTGCTGACAACTCTTGTGTTTCCACGGGTAACATACTGAATTTCTGTAACATGGGACCAATAAGGAAGACAAAAGGCAGCGCTCTCTCTCTCTCTCTCTCTCTCTCTCTCTCTCTCTCTCTCTCTCCCTTTCTTCAGGTATTTTAGCAACAAGAAGAAGGTCAGGGAAAGTGTGGGCCCCTTACTGAATGGGGGAGGCAACCCAGTGACAGAGGATGTGGAAAAAGCTAACGTACTCAGTGCTTTTTTTGCCTCTGTCTTCATGACAAGGTCAGCTCCCAGACTACTGCACTGGGTCACACAGCATAGGGAGGAGGTGACCAGCCCTCTGTGGAGAAAGAAGTGGTTCAGGACTATTTAGCAAAGCTGGATGAGCACAAGTCCATGGGGCCGGATGGGCTGCATCCGAGGATACTAAGGGAGTTGGCGGATGTGATTGTAGAGCCATTGGCCATTTTTTTTTAAAACTCATGGTGATCGGGGGAGGTCCCGGATGACTGGAAAAAGGCTAATGTAGTGCCCAACTTTAAAAAAGGGAAGGAGGAGGATCCAGGGAACTATAGACCAGTCAGCCTCACCTCAGTCCCTGGAAAAATCATGGAACAGGAATCAGTTTTGAAGAACTTAGAGGAGAGGAAAGGATCAGGAACAGTCAGCATGGATTCACCAAGGGCAAGTCATCCCTGACTAACCTAACTGCTTTCTATGAAGAGATAACTGGCTCTGTGGATGAGGAGAAAGTAGTGGATGTTTTATTCCTTGACTTTAGCAAAAAATTTGATATGGTCTCCCACAGGATTCTTGCCAGCAAGTTAAAGAAGTATGGGCTGGATGAATGGACTGCTTCAGTGGTTGGAAGTCAACCTAATATAGGTTGACTTAGGTTTGTAGTGTTGACATACCTTGAGATTTACAAGTGCTTATCTAATTCAAATGGTGATTGTGTGTTTTGGTGTTCCCCTATCACTCTTTTGTCCACTGGACAAATTTCTACCCTAGCCTGGCTAGGGAGCAATGCCTCTGACAATCCAGGCACAGGGCTATGTCCCAGCTATCATCTGTCCAAATGTTAAATACTGCAAAAGACATTGGAGACTCGGAGAACATTAATTACAGCCCATTATCAGCAGGTGCCAGAAGAAGCTGTATAGAGCACACAATGCTTCATCCTTTGGTTTACAACAGGCCCTTTCTAGATTTACAATAATCTGTCAAAGGGTTGCTGTATCTGTGAAGGTCATGCAGCTATGGGCATGAGAAAGCCGGGAAACTTCCCCAATAAACTCCCCTTAAGAAAGGGTGACAGAGATACCTTTCCTAACTTGCAACTTTAATAGGCTTCATTAGTCTTATCTAGGCATGTTTATTACAGTCGTGCCTATGGGCCAAACAAGAACAGGGCCCATTGTGCTAGGTGCTGTACAAATGCAGAACAGTAGACAGTCCCTGCCTAGAGAGCTTACAACCTAAATAGATGAGACGGACAAAGGGTGGGGGCAGGGGGTATCACACACAAGCAGGATGAACAATGTGATGACAGGAAACATAACATTAGTGTCACATTTTTTCAGGGGGGGTTAATTAGGAGAATAACCCTGACATGGGGTGTGCCAGCTCTTGGAGCAGTGAGACTCTGTGGGCTCCACCAAAAGGACTGCAACTAAGACGACTACCTGAGGCCTCTGATAGCCTGAGGCCTTCATTCCCAGCATGGGTGAGTCAGGATGGGAGGAAGAAGGAGCTAGAAACCTCTCTTTGGGCCTGTAGGGAGGCTTCTGCATGAGGAGATCTGCACAAGCAGGCCACTGGAGCAGTGACAATCCAGAGCTGCTCAGACAGCCTGACTTTACACTCGGACGGAGTTAGTTTTCTAAATAGAAAGGAAAAGGGAGAGAAAGGGGGACGAAGAGGATAGCTCTGGGGAGAAGAGGGAAAGGAGCAGGTGTGGAATGAAGCTGATGTGAAGAGACTGTGAGGGAAGGTGAGGGTTGCAGCAAACAGCTAATCAGCTCAGGGCAGAGATTGCCCAGCCAAAATTATAGGAAGTTCACTGAGTGTTGAGATTCTTTGGCGGCATCTGCTCCTACTCGCTGGAGTCTCGTTACTTATTGTCTTTTACTTTAAAAAAATATTCCCATCCCAGCTTCTGTGTTGTTCTGAGAGAGTCCTGCTTGTGAGCCGCTATGGAGCAGAAGCAACCATGTTTCAAAACATAAAGAGTTTTTTAAAAACAGTATAAAGAGTGCAAAAATCTCTATCAGCATCTCTCTCCTGACTCCCATTTTGAGCCCCAATAAGCACATTCATGTGAAAGGGGGGGAATCCCAGTCTCCTTTGGTAAATCCATCACTGCTGCCAACTGAACTGGTTCTAGCAACAATCTCTGGTACTCACGCAGGGCCTTTCTCTGAGGAAGGATCTCAAAGCATTTGAGGGAAGTTAGCTGATTAGACCTTACGATAGGTAAGTGCTAATGGGTTCAATTCTCATCCTAGGTTTCAGGCACCCAGCGGTGGTAAATCCATCTGGACAGTGGGGACACATTGGCATCAACTGCCTGCTTCTGCCATACCATCAGTGGGTCTGGAGCTGGCTGGCACAGACACAAAAATGGGAAGGGTCTTCCCAGAGAGTGAACAAGACAAGGAAGCCCGAAGAGATGCTAATAAAGAATGTCTCTCGGAGAGCATGTATTGGAGGGGTTCTTATGGACTCCGAAATTTCGGATTCTCGGTCCTGTCCTCAGACCGTAACTCTCTCTACAAAATTCAGTCTCCTCCATTGTGTCCCCAAGCAATGGTAGTGTCCTTCCTCTCAGATTGACAGCTTGGGAGTGTGACAGCCTGTATTTATGCACAGAATATATACAGCACAGGGAGTGATGACCTCAATACAAGAAAATATTATTTCCCACAATGCATAGCTGGCCAGGGGTGGACTCCCAGCCACAAGATATCACTGAGCTCCAGAGTGTAGCAGAATTCAAAAAGGGATTTGACATTTATATGGATGACAAGACTATTCAGTTATAATAGTAAATACTTTTGAAGAGTTCTGGAATGGATATAAATGCCCCCAGTTGAGGTCTTGTCGGCTTCTAACTAATGGACGTTAGGAGGACATTTTCTGTGAGGGAATGAGCCCATAACTGCCCATCACAAGGGTTCTTGCAACTTCCTCTGAAACTGGCCAGTCAGCGATAACATACAGGACAAGCTGGATCCATGGTCTGATCCAGTAGATCAGTTCCTATGCATCAGTTTTCTCCACCACTATTCCATAACCCTTATCTGGTGTGAGCACTTTCAGCAGTGGGAGGGGAGCCTCCTTCTGCATTCAGTCCTTGGTCTCTTTCTGAATCACTTAGCCGATGTGAACTGAGGTGTTAGGTTTTGCGCCCTGTGCACGAAACTGTGGCCTTGCTTACTAGGAACTGGCCTTATTTCTTAAGGGCCACTGAACAGCTGTCAGATGTTAACCATATTTAGTCCACTACCATCCTCGGTGGGATTGCAGGGGCCAATTTGAACTGACAGCTTCAGAGCGAGACCAAACTGGGTTTTGCTCAGTGAGGGTGTCAGCAGTATCACAGCTGGAACACTCAGATAATTTCGTCAAAAAGGAGCAAAGCAGAAAACCACATTTTCCATGCTGGCTTGCTACCAGTTGCCTGGGCACCAGAGCTAAACAAATCTCCTGTGAAATGCTTTCTTTCGGTTCTAGTTTAAATAGACTTTTTTTTGGTCTATCTCGAATCCAGCATCAAACTAGCAATAACTTGATAGAGTAACATCTATCAGAACTAATAAACACTCATCTAGCATGGAAGAAACGACAACCAACTGAGTCGACTGGAAGGGAAAGGAACAAAGTCCGGTTACAGCACATTGAGGCTATATGCAATTATAATGAATGATAAAACAGCTCACTGGAGAATGTGGATACAGGCGCAGTAACAATTCTAATAAATATCTGAAACAATGCCTTGATTATATTTGTGTTGTAAGGTGTCAGAACAACTCAACTCCCTATACATCCCCCTGAAAATACATTTCCTTCCCTCAATGTTCTTTCATTAACTCTCCAAAATGCTTCTGTTTAAAACAATCAGTTTATCTGAGGGGTTTGATTTTCTTGCATGTGACATAGTTTTGGAATGGTAGATGATGCATCTGTTTTTACTCACTAATCACAGCCATGCACCTATAAGGTACATAGTTAAAGTGCGTGGATGAATAATCTCTACGCTCACAAGGAGTTTTCTTTCTTTCTTTTCTTTTTTTTTATGGCTCTTCTAGGCTATGCATCTATTTTCTCTTGACTTTAGAGCCATCAATATGCTGTCACAAAGGCTTTGGGATACTTCATAAGCAACGTGTAGCAATTTGAAGACTGATTTGGATCACCTAAAGCATTCTGATGAAAGTGTAGGGGAAGATTCAAAATGCTTTGAATTAAAAATAAGCAAACAACCTTCCGCATTACAAAATCACGATGGGTCAAATCCACATAGGGTGACCAGATGTCCCGATTTTATAGGGACAGTCCTGATTTTGGGGTCTTTTTCTTATATAGGCTCCTATTACCCCTCGCCCCGTCCCGATTTTTCACATTTCTTTTCTGGTCACCCTAAATCCACAGTAACTGTATTGACTTTAATGGAGATATTGCAGGTTTACACCAGTGTTCCTGAGAGCAGAATTTAGCCCGATGTGGCAACACTGCACAATTTTGTCAATTTCCAAGAGGCAGAGGCATGAATTACAGATGCCATGTTGGTTGTTTTGCTCAAACAAAGAGACACAAAGCAGCACAGAGGCTGGTGTGTAACTTTTAGCCCTACTCCTTAACCCTTGACTTTTTGGCTACAGTCTCGCCAAGATAAACGGATTCTCTCTGTGATGACACAGATTCCAGAGCTTGTGCACAGAGACATGAGAGGAAAATGTACCACAGCCCTAGAGGGTCTGATGATCCTACTGATATTTCTACATCTGGCACCTGAGCTTTACATGGACCCTGGACTATTACACACCACATGCTGGCATGCGCCTGCCAGAGGTGTTTTAAACAGAAAATGTTTGCTTCCTCATTACCGCGCCCTCTGCAAAGCATAAATTAATTGGTTGAAAGATTCCATTGACTTAACATTATAAAGAGAGAATTGCTGCATCTCTGTGTTGGCTAAGGAACAAGGACTCTTTGTGGAGGCCTGGAACTTGCTAACATCTCTGGAGCTCACGACTCATTGTACAGTCTTTATTGGGGCAGATGCAAGATTGCCCGCACTCCTACCATGGTTCGATCATGCGCACTAGCCAATGGTCAGGCCGGTGATCTCACCCTGGTGTAAATCAGTGACGGAGACGAGCTCAGATTCAAGCCCAATGTGGACATGGATGACAGGTTGAGGAAAGATGCCCTTATCAACCACAGTCACACAAGCAGCCATTAGGGTTGCCAGGCATCTGGTTTTCGACCGGAACGCCTGGTTAACGCCTGGGAACCTGGTGACTCCGGTCGGCACCACCGACCAGGCCATTAAAAGTCCAATCAGGGGTGTAGCGGGGGCCCAGGACTAAAGAAGGCTCCCTGCCTGCCCTGGTTCTGTGTAGTTCCCGGAAGTGGCTGCCAGGTCCCTGCTGTCCCTAGGTGAATGGGCAGCCAAGGAGGCTCCAGGGGCTGCTCCTGCCTGAGTGCTGGCTCTGCAGCTCTCATTGGCCATGAACCGCCAATGGGAGCTGCGGGGGTGGTGCCTGCAGGCACAAGAGCAGCGCGCTGAGCCTCACTGGCTGCCCATGCACCTAGGAGCCGCAGGGACTCGACGGCTGCTGCCTGGGAGCCAAGGTAAGTGTTGTTGGAGCCCCACATCCCCACCCAACATCCCAACACCCTGCCCCAGCCTGGAGTCACCTCCTGCACCCCAAACCCCGGCCTCACCCCAGAGCCTGCACCCCCAACCAGAGCCCTCACCTGCTCTCACACCCCAACAGCCGGCCCTCAGTCTGATCCTGTACCCCAAACTTCTCGTTTCTGGCCCCACCCCAGAGCTCACACCCCCTTCTGGAGCCCTCAGCCCCCTGCACCCAACCCCCCGGCCCCATCCCAGAGCCCACGCTCCCAGCCAGAGCCCTCACACCCCCTGCACCCCTACCCCCTGCTCCAGCCCATAGCCTCCTCCTGTACCTCAAACTCCTCATCCCCAGCCCCACCTTGGAGCCCACAAGTCCAGACGGAGCCCTCAGCCCCTCCCACATCCCAACCCCCCGCCCTGACCTGGAGTCCTCTCCTGCACCCAAACCCCCTCCTGGAGCCCACACGCTGCACATACACACTCCCCCCCCCCCAGGCTCCTGCTCCAATCTGGTGAAGGTGGGGGAGAGAGTGCGACAGAGGGACGGGGGGATGGAGCAAACGGGGGCCAGGGCCTCGGAGAAGGGGCAGGGCAGAGGGTGGGGTGGGGGTGTTCGGTGTGGTGTGATTAGAAAGTCGGCAACCCTAGCAGCCATAGGTAAACAAGGTTCAAACACATAAACAAAGACATTTCATCCTCTTTATGGTGATGTCCTGTCCCTTTAAATGGTTGAGGGGATCCTCTTTCCTGGCGCAAAGGCTCACTTTTGCTGCAGCCAGAGCAATCAACTAAGCGGAGCAGACAGCGGTGTGTTTATCAGCCCCCTCTGTGTCTGTCCATCTCCTTCCCAGCTGGCTCCAGACCTGTAACATTTGATGAAAAGGAATTCATAGCCAACGGGTGTCCAGTGCTCACACTGCCTGAACAACAACAAGAAAAAGTAAGTCAATAATACCATAAGAAAGGGGACAGAAGCGCACCTGGAGGCACAGGGTGACAGACTGCTGTTTTGGCTCCTGGGATAATGTGAACCAGCCAGCTAGAGAGGGAGAAGTAAGCAAATCAAGATAGCACAAAGGAATAGGCTGCTGCCCGGAGCGTGTGCAAACCAAGAAGCAGTGAAGTGGAAGTGAGCAGCCATCTTGACCAACCTCGTGAAGGCAAGGCAGGCAGAGAAACAGCCTTAGGCCTGGTCTACACCACGGCGTTCAAACTCATTTGCTGCAGTACATCAAATTTATAATGTACACGTCCACACTACTGAGCCCTTTCTGCCGACCTGAGGGGCTTGTAAAATCACTGCCCGTACTCCACCTTGGCGAGAGGAGTAGTGCTAGAGTCATAGAATATTAGAGTTGGAAGGGACCTCTGGAGGTCATCTAGTCGAACCCCCTGCTCAAAGCAGGACCAATCCCCAACTAATTCATTCCAGCCAGGGCTTTATCAAGCCTGACCTTAAAAACCTCTAAGGAAGGTGTTTCTACCACCTCCCTAGGTAACCCATTCCAATGCTTGACCACCCTCCTAGTGAAAAAGTTTTTCCTAATATCCAATCTAAACCTTCCCAACTGCTACTTGAGACAATTACTCCTTGTTTGGTCATCTGCTACCACTGAGAACAGTCTAGATCCATCCTCTTTAGAATCCCCTTTCAGGTAGTTGAAAGCAGCCATCAAACCTCCCCTCATTTTTCTCTTCTGTAGACTAAACAACCCCAGTTCTCTCAGTCTCTCCTCATAAGTCATGAGCTCCAGGCCTCTAATCATTTTTGTTGCCCTTCTCTGGACTCTTTCCAAATTTCCACGTCCTTCTTAGGTCAAAGTAGGTGGGGGAGAGAGGGGTAGTGTAGACACAATGCTGTGTAATTTGACGGGTTTGGCCTCTAGGAGGTGTCCCAGGGTGCTCCAATGTAACCGCTCTGGGCAGCACTTTCAACTCCACTGCACTCCAGCCAGCTACACAGGAAAAGCCCCGGGGAACTTTTGAATTTCATTTCCTGTTCGATCAACATGGAGAGCTCACCCCACAGCTGCCCATGCCAGGGCCTCAAACATGCTCCAGCGTGGAGCATACAGGAGACACTGGATATGATTGCTGGGAGGGGGGGGGGGGAAGAGTCTGTGCAGGCAGAGCTCCGAACCAGCAGAAGAAATGCTGACATCTATGACAAAATCACACAAGGCGTGGGGGACAAAGGCTACACCAAGGACACATAGCGGTGCTGTATGAAAATAAAGGATCTCAGGCAAGCATACCAGAAGACAAAGGAGGCGAATAGCCAGTCTGCTTCTGAGCCACAGACATGCCACTTCTATGAACAGCTGCATGCAATTCTAAGTGTGGACCCCACCAGTACCCCAACACTCTCCATGGATACCTCCCAGGGGAACCAGGCGGCCACGGGCAACAACGAAGAGGACATTGTTGATGAGGAAGAAGAGGAGGAGAAGGAGAACGCACAGCAGGCAAGCAGAGGATCAATTCTTCTTGACAGCCAGGGCCTTTCCCTAACTCTAGAGCCAATCCCCTCCCAGGACCTACCTTTGCAGGACGGTGATAGCAGGGAATGCACCTCTGGTGAGTGCACATTTGTAATCACACTACAGGGGTTAAATGCAATTGTGGTTAAAGTTCAATTTGAGGTAAAGAGTTGAGATACAGTGGCAGCCAGTCCAGCTATGCAAATGGTGCTCCCAGGAAAAGCCTGTTTATGTGCCAAGAGTTTCCCTGCCAAAAAATGTCCCCGGCTGTGCTCTCACACCGCCTACCCTTTCATGTGTGCTAACCATGCCTGCCTGCAAACCGAAATCTGCTGCCCAGAGCTCTGCCGTGTGCAGTCCCTTACTGGGGGGCACTTCTTTTAGAAGACAAAATGTGGCTGTGTACCGTAGGGACTGGATCTACTGCTGTGAAGTGTTTCATTCATTGCAAGAGTTAACCTCGTGTTGTCAACAATGTATGTTTTTCCTTGCAGCTGCAACATTATCTGTGTGTGCTTTCTCCACACCAGCACAAAGGCTGTCCCAGATTAGAAGGCAAAAAAAAGCAGAGCAGGGAAGACAATGTTCTGTGATTTGATGCATTCCTCCGAGACTGACAGGGGCCAGCTGGATGCGTGGAGGCTTACAGTTACAGACCATGCGCGCCGACCAAGAGGGCAGGAAAGTTCTCAGAGAACAAGAGTGTAACACACAAGAGGAGATGATGCGTCTTATGGGGGGCTCAAACAGACATGTTGAGGTGCCTGGTTGAGGTGCAGGAAAGACAGCTGCACCCAGTGATGAACTAGCTGCCCTCCTCACCAAGTTCCATAACCTCCTCTCCCAGACATCCTTGAATGCGGGTGGCGGGGAAGCTCCATTATCCCTTGAACTCAACTCCTGGAGATGGTTCATGGAGCAGAAAGCTCTCATTCCCACAGCTTTGATTGCTACACAGTGCAATTGTAGTAAGCTATGTGTGCTTGCTCCTCTCCCCCATGTTATCAGGCCTTTAGACCCTGGGTTATCTTTGCTATTCATTGCTATCTCAGTTCAGTGTTTGTTACCTTAATAAAAATGCATGGATTGAAGACAAGAGGCTCTTTATTCACTGTGCACACTGTGTGGTTGGTGAGGGTTTAATTTACAGAGCAGTACATGCAAAAAAGTGGGCAGCCTGGTAAGGAACAACACACAGAGCTGTAACATCAGTGTTGGGTCATTCATGAAACTGGTTTTCAAAGTCTCTCAGAGACACAGTACACCTCAATGTGCTCTTCTTATTGCCCCAATATCTGGCTGCTCAAAATGGGCTTCCAGCAATCTGCCCCAACCACCACCACCACCACCCCGAAACTTTTACAGATATTATGGAGCACACAGCAAGCAGAAACAACAATAGAGGGTGCAAAGTTACAGAAATATTGCTTTTACTGAGGTCTAACCTAGTGAGTAAACTGCGCCAGTGCCCCTTTAAAGATCCAAAGGTACATTCTACCACTATTCTGCACTTGCTCAGCCTATGGTTGAACTGCTCCTTACTGTCCAGGTTGAACTGTCCAGGTTGAACTGCTCCTTACTGTCCAGGCTGCCTGTGTATGGCTTCATAAGCCATGGGAGCAAGGGGTAGTCTGGGTCTCCAAGGATAACTATTGGCATTTCAACATCACCAATGTTACTTTTCTGGTCCGGGCAGAAAGTTCCTTCTTGCACCTTTCCTAATCATCCCACACTGATGTTGGTGAAAGAGACCTGGTGATCTACTAGTGCTTGCAACACTATTGAGAAATACCCCTTCTAGTTTATGTACTCTTTGGCAAGGTGGTTTAGTGCCAAGATAGGGATATGCATTCCGTCTATCGCCCCACCACAGTTAGGGAACCCCATTGCGGCCAAGCCATCCACTATGTCCTGCATGTTTCCCAGAGTCACTATCCTTCTTAGAAGAAGTGAGAATTGACTGCCCTACCTACTTAGATCACAGCAGCCCCCATGGTAGATTTACCCACTCCAAACTGATTCCTGACTGACCAGTAGTAATCTAGCATTGTGAGCTTCCACAGGGCTATTGCCACTCACTTTTCCAGTGTCAGCGCAGGTCTGAGTTTGGTATTTCTGTGCTTCAGGGCTGGGGAAAGCAATTCGCAAAGTTCTATGAAAGTGGCCTTATGCATTCGAATGTTATGCAGCCACTGCTCCTCATCCCAGGTGCACCTTGTACATTTTGAACAATTTGTAACCTGCAACCCTTTTCCAGAGGACCTGGTTGACAGGGATAGATACGAAGGTATGTGGACTTCTATGTGCTCTATGGTCTCCTGCCTGAAGTTGCTATGTAGGTCACAATTACTACAGCAATGTGGGAACATTTTTCCTACCCCATTGATGTTAGCAGATTGATATCGGTTTAATCAGCGACATCAGTGAAGTGGAAAGTAAGTAGCACAGTTTGTTGCTGCTTTAAAGAAATTGTGAGAGCAGCCCATGTCCGGACAAACATTAAATAATGTCCAGTTTGTCTCTGGATTAGGCAGCGACCAGGTCCAGAAGAAGTTATTGACTGTAGCAGCGCTAACATTCAAGAAAGCTGTTGAAGTAGCAGATGCCATAGAGATGGCAAAGAAAGATTCCCTGGAATTTAGTGTGAACCAAGAACTTCACCTCATGCGTCAGAAAGACAGACGACCATGGGAATTTAAAGAATTTCTCTGTGGCAATTATTTACACACTACACATGTTGAGGGGGATTGCTGGGCACCTCAAGTTTATTTTCAGAAAGTGTTAGTAGGAAGGGCACATCGCTGTGACGTGTCACACAGTCCAAAATAGAGTAACCATACATCCAAGAAGACACCTGTGATGACTGAACCTAAGGAAGGATTGAAGTTGGGAATTCATAATGTGGAAAAAGACAATAGCTCCAGTGACAGTGACCAAGACTCCGCATTACATGTGTTACCAGAAGCTGGAGTCAAAGTGGCATCTGCGTTATACCCTTGACGTAAGGAGTTCATACGAGAATGGATCTTGGTACTGGAGCTGTTATTTCACAGATTTCTTCATCTACCTATTACCAAACTTTGTCACAAATTCCCCTTGAAGAAACCTCCATGGTTTTGAAGACTTGTACCAGAGAAAAGTTAGCCAGTTTGGTTTACCATTACAGTGGGAGAGTGACAATGGAACTCAATTCTGTTCTGAAGAATTCCAGAGGTTCCTAGCTTCAAATGGAATGCAGCACAGTATTACCAACTTGCTACAAATGGTTGAGCGAATTCTTTCCACAAACACTTACATATGCCTTAAAAGCTAACAAGTCTCTTCTAAGTTAGCAGAAGTTGATGAAGATGATACTAAACTGCTCAAAATAGTAAAAAGCAAAGCAGACTGTGAAGATGTAAAGTAATGCACATTGGAAAAAATAACCCTTTAGCTACAACTAATCAGAAAAAAGATCTTGGAGTCATCGTGGATAGTTCCCTGAAGACGTCCATGTAGTGTGCAGCAGCAGTCAAAAAAGCAAACAGGATGCTAGGAATCATTTAAAAAGGGATAGAAAATAAGATGGAGGATATCTTATTGCCCTTAAACAAATCCATGGTGTGCCCACATCTTGAATACTGTGTACAAATGTGGTCTCCTCATCTCAAAAAGGATATATTGGAATTAGAAAAGGTTCAGAGAAGGGCAACTAAAATGATTAGGGTTTTAGAATGGGTCCCATATGAGGAGAGATTAAAGAGGCTAGGACTTTTTAGCTTGGAAAAGAGGAGACTAAGGGAGGATATGATAGAGGTATATAAAATTATGAGTGGTATGAAGGAAGTGAATAAGTTACTTACTTGTTCCCATAATAGAAGAACGAGGGTCCACCCAATGAAATTAGTGGGCAGCAGGTTTAAAACAAATAAAATTAAGTTATTCTTCACACAGCGCATAGTCAATCTGTGGAACTCCTTGCCTGAAGAGCCTGTGACTATAACAGGGTTTAAGAGAGAACTGGATAAATTCATGGAGGTTAAGTCCATTAATGGCTATTAGCCAGGATGGGTAAGGAATGGTGTCCCTAGCCATTGTTTGTCAGAGGGGGATGATGGATGGCAGTTGAGAGATCACTTGATCATTACCTGTTAGGTTCACTTACTCTGGGGCACCTGGCATTGGCCACTGTTGGTAGACAGGATACTGGGCTAGATGGACCTTTGGTCTGACCCAGTACGGCCTTTCTTATGTTCTTAACTTGGGCAATTTCTTGGTTGTTTACAGGTACACACCACATGCTACTATCAAGGATCTTTGAACTCTTCTTTGAAGTGATCTTTGTCTACCTTTTGGGACTTGCTACATACTGATGTTGCCTCACATGTAGCTGAATCCCAGGCTGTGCAAATTGATTAGTGCTATGAGACTTGTAATAATTCTTATGAAGTCAGAAACTTATTGGGGATACAGCTACGGTATGAAATGGGTACCTAGATAACTTGTAACATGCACGGGACCTGTTATGTTTGTGGAAAACTATCTAATGGTATTTTATGGAAACAACATATGGACCAGTTGCAGCCTCGACTAATACTGCAGTGCAGGGATGTTTCAGTAGAACTTTCTGTTTCTCCAATCAAATCTACTTCAATTAAAAGTCCTGATTTTTAACAACCTGGTGGAAGAAACTTTGGTATAAAATCCAGTTGATTTCCTACCACTGACTGTTCCTGTTGTTCATGACAGTGCTGCACCACCATCACCATGGTTTCCCAAGAGAGTGTGAAAACCAGTTGTGTGCCTGAATTTATAAATTGTTTAGCTAGTTAATTTCTATTCCAGGGAAGAATAATCACTTGCAATTTAAGAGTCCACCCAAAGCTCTTAGTTAGGTTATATGTTTGTAAGCAGTCTGGATGAGCTCTCCCCTGACATTTAGTAGTGAGCTGTGGAAAAAGACTTCAGAAGCTGATCTTGTTTGTATGGACACACCCACCCTGCCTAGGTGCTCAGCATGATGGGACTGCTTGCCCAAATGATCACTTGTAGTTGGTGTTGGATCCCGAGTCTCCTTGTTATTGGGGCAGGAGTAATAAATAGTTGTTATCCTTGTATGAACTAAGGGCAGCAGATATCCTGTACCTGGCATAGCCCAATGGACGAGCTCACCCCCAACTGAATAGCACTTACTAGGCAGGGGACATGGGTTCCAAAGCCTGATGGGTTGAGGAAAGGTGTGTTGTTGTAAAATGTATCTTGGTAATGCTCTTTTTTAATGAAAAGTTTTTGCTACACTCAGACTCTGCTTGTGAGAGGAAAAGTATTGCCTCTTAGAGGCACCCAGGCAGTGGTATGTAATTGTCCCATGTCACTGGGTGGGAGCTTGAGCTAGTTTTGTGTTGTATTGTTGAAAAAGAACTTCTAGATATTGAACTTGGTCCTTATTGGTGCTGCCTCCACCTGGCAGAAGGGTTATGTGTTTATTGTAAAAAAGAATGTTTATACAGTAAACCCTTGATTTAATGGACCCTGATTTAATGGACTTTGGATGCAATGGACAAAATTTCCGATGCATCCGAAATCCGTTATTCGGGGGCTCCTGCCCGGCTCCCCGCAGCGGGGAGCCCGGCGGGCGAGTTGACAGCTCCCGCCCGGCTCCCCGCAGTGGGGAGCCCGGCGGGAGCTGTCAACTCCCCTCCCACCCGGCTCCCTGCAGGGGGAGCCGGGGGGGGTGTTTTGACAGTTCCCGCCCGGCTCTCTGCTGCGGGGAGCCGGGCGGGCGAGTTGACAGCTCCCGCCGGGCTCCCCGGAGCGGGAAGCCCGGCGGGAGCTGTCAACTACCCCCCCCCAGCCGGGACCCGGCCGTGATAAAAGTAAAACCTCGACATAACGGACTAATTCGGGCAAGGGGGGTGTCTATTGTCAGCCGAAAGTCCATTATTTAATAATTTTAAAAAATTATTAAATAACGGACTTTCGGCTTTAACAGACACCCCCTCGCCCGAATTAGTCCATTATATCGAGGTTTCACTGTATGTTTGAAAAGTTTTTAAAATAGGGTGGAGAAATGTGATGGCTTGTTCCTTTAAGGGCTTGTCTTCACTAAAGCCGACAGGGATTGATTTTTGGGTGAATGATTTATTGTGTCTCATCAAGACATGATAAATTGATTGCCAGCAGCACCCCCGTTGACTCCGGAACTCCAGCTTGTCAAAAGGCGTAAGCTGGAGTTGACGGGGGAGCGCGCTGCCAACTGCCACCACCATGAGGACAGCAGGTAAGTCGGCTGTAGATACGCTGAATTCAATTTGCATATTGACAGCCGACCTACCCCCCTAGTGAAGACCAGCCCTCAGTGTTTGAGCACAACCCCCTTCCCAGTGCAAAGCCTCCCTTTCATGTTAGTTTCAGCTTTGCAGCCAGAACAATAAAGCAAACACAGCAGATAGCTGTGTGTCCCTCTATGTCTGTCTGTCTATCTCCTTCTCAGTTGGCTCCAGAAGTCTAACATTTATCTCCATGTCTCCATCATGTTTTGTTTCTAGGCACAAAGTAAGCAGTGTGTTAAGTTGGGCAACAATCTTAATGATGGTTGAGCACTATTAACTCTTGTCCTTATGATGGGGCCATATTGTACCGCCAGATATCCAAGCAATGAGGGGTGCTCCATGCACTGAGCTCCCCTCTTCTGTTCTGATGCCTCGGTGGTCTCTCCCAGAACCTTGCTGAGTTCTTTTTGAATGGTCTGGGGTTTACATGATTGAAGAAGTGGAGCTGGGGAAGGAGGGTGCAGGTCGAAGGTGTGGGAGCTACACATCATTCCTCCACCAGAAGCTCCACAGAACTTACATGAAAATGTTAACAAAACTCCAAGATGGAAATTCCATCCCTACAGGGGACACCTGCATTCAGGGAGGGTCTCTAGCATCATGGAACAAGGAGACCTCTGGAGCCTCTGTGGGCTACATAGCCTTAGCATGGATGATCACGGCCTTCCACAGATCCCCTTGGGAACCACCAAGCTTGGGGTTGGGGCTCCATGCCATTTATCCCATTGAAGTAACTCCACAGCAGTATGCATCGGGTGAATCTAACTTTGATTTCCTCTTCAAAGTCCCTTCTATCATTTCCTGTAGGAAGGGACAAATTGGCCAAGTGTTATTAAAAATATATAACCTCCAATTAATTGGTCAGCTGAACAACAAAGAGAGCAAGCCTTAGGTGTCCCTGTGTGCTTCAAAGTGGATTATACTGAATAAAAAAAGAATCAAGACAAGGTTGTTATGAGTTATCTTATTAAACCCAACCTTCCGAACCTTTTAGGGTATTGCATTTCCATTACCAGGCTGATGAATGATCTTAGAGGAAACTTCAGCTCCAAATTCGTCCTGTTAATACCTTTACTTTTAATTGTATATAGCAGCCCTGGGCAACTTTATATGAGAGTGGAGCCAGAATTAATGGCAAGTAAAACTTCACTGTGCTTTCAGACACTGAATTTTTACCACTTTATTACTACTTTAGTAATATCCGTACATCTGAGATGACACCCAGCTAGACGGTACAGCTGGGTGTGTAGCCTGGCTTTTACCTACCTGTGGGACTGTATAAAAGGAGATAACAAGCAAGATAGAGGTAGATTGTGCCCATGGAAGATAATGAACTGAGTGGAGTTGAGATGGTGATATGTTGTATCCAGTGGGAGGGGGATTTCAGATTGGGAGGAAATTATGTCAGATTCCAGATTAATGCATTAAGCTGTATCAGTAGGCTTAGCAGAATTTGATTTTTATTGTTTTATCATTTTGATGGAAAATATGTTTATTTAAAGCATTTTTAAATGTTTATCTATTTAAGTTTTCACAGTTGCTGGAAATTATGGGGGCGTCATACAATAATTATTTAATGACAGACCTTGAGAGCCAACAAGTGAACGTTTTATAACAGTTAAAACACAGCTCATCAACATCATATGTCGAAATATACAAAGTGAATATCCTTAACTCAAATTCTAATAAGCTGTCAAGCAACGTTTTTCTTACTTTACCTAGCTGTAAATTTCCATTATTATCGATGGACATTTTTTTCATTGGTTTTTACATGAATGGTGAAATTGATGTTTGCCAACATTTACCAATGAAAATCTAATCCTATGTCTCAGATATTAATTGTCTCAGGCCTGGACTACCCTAGCGGGGGGGGGGGGGCGTGTTTCAAATTAAGATACGCAACTTCAGCTATGCTATTCACATAGCCAACGTCAAAGTATCTTAGTTCAATTTACCTGGCCATCCCCAAGACGGTGAATCAACCACAGTGGCTCCCTCATCGACTCCGCTTATTCCTCTTGCGGAGCTGGAGTTCCAGAGTCGACAGGAGTGCGTTCGGAGATCGATTTATTGCATCCTGACCAGACGCAATAAATCGATCCCCAATACACTGAACACTACCCACCGGAGAGGCGGATAGTATAGACATACTCTTAGGGAATAATAAGACACAGCTAAGAAGCCATCAAGACTTTGAAAGAGATCCCGCTGAGCATTTTATTGGACCCTGGGACTGAGCAGGGAGGAATATGCCTGTAGTGTGAGCTTGCTGACTTTCCTTCTGAGCAGGTCAGAAGGAGAATGGGTGGAGCTCTGTCTCGGCTCCCCATCTCCTTGCTCTGGTACTCTGGTATAGGCCAGCAGCAAGTTACCAACCGCCCATCCCAGATGCAAGGAGGAAGCAGAAGAGGCATGGTGATGCAGAGATGTGGTTCTGAGGCACAAGGCTTCCTGTGTTCGTGCAATTTACCCACCACCCTTTCCTCAAGGTTAAGTCACTTTTTTTTTTACTTATTTTTTAGTGCTCTGATCTTCTCTGTCTTCAAATTGAATGAAACAAGCAACATGGCCACCTAAACAAACCACCACCACTCTTAGATCCTGGTGGTAATTTGTAGAACTAATTGAGCTACTTACTTCAACTAACATTTGTTACAAATCCGACATGCATCCGACGAAGTGGGTATTAGCCCATGAAAGCTTATGCTTCAATACTTTTGTTAGTCTTTAAGGTGCCACAGGACTCTTTGTCACTTCTGCATTTGTTACAAATATGGCTCTTTTCTGATTAGCAAGCAGTTCACAAACTGATTGCGATTTCTGGGAAAGGATTTGTGATTCCCAAGTGCCGCCAAATAGTTAATATGAAGAAGTCTCAGCATTTGGGGATTTGTCAGCTGTTTTGCATACACTGTTCACTATTCACTAGTTGTGGTACGAGACTGGTCACCTAAGTCATGTGGTATTATTTCTTCTCCCTGATTGGATGAAAAACTTTGTAAGCAGGAGAAAAACAAAATAACAGAAGTGTCATTATAAAACAACCATTAATGTTAAAATTGATGAAAATGCGGGCATTTGTGAAAATGTTCACAAGTACCCGTGTGGTCCTGAGAATACTTGTGAATAATAGTATTCATAAACCACAGAGAACTTGAACGTGGCCCTTTACTTATGAAAATACTTCTGAATCAGTTTTCTTTCTAATCAACCAAGTGGACATAGAAAAGACTTATCACAATCCAGTCCCTGACATAGTCTGTATCTGTATCTCTGTAGCACCATGTTTTCTTGTTCTTATTCAATAGAAAGTCCATATAAAGGAAAAATAAATTCAAAAATTGGAGACTTTCAAAGTCAACAAGAGAATTTAGTCACTATTAACTCCCTTTGAAATGAATCAGAACTGTGTGTCTAAATCCTCTTGTCCACTTTTAAAATAATCACCGCAAATGTTTTTAATAGCTATAAAATTGCATGAATATTTCCCATAGTCCTGCTGATAGTCCTGTCCCAGGAATTTTCATTGCACATTCTCTTCTCTTTCTCTCTCTTCGTGGTCCCTCTTGACATTCCCATGATGTGTTTTCTTAGCTACAGCAGCTTCTCATCACATTAGCCCAAGTTGAGGGGTTATCAGCTGATGTTGTAGAGAGACGTAAGGCCTTTCTTCAGCCCCACAATCAGATCCACTTCTCCGTTCATCAGTTAAAGGTGAGGCATGAGTTAATGAGGAAAAACTCTATGACATGCTGGCCTGGTAGCATTACTACGGCTTATGCTTCAACCTGGAGTTGGTGATATGTCAACTGTGCAACTCTGTGAAAGAGCAATACTGAGATTAGCTATTAAGAAGTAAAGACTGTATCTGAAGTAGAGGTTGGTAAATCAGCATTGGCAATGAGTTTGCAGATTTTTGGTTTAAACTAGGGTATTCTGATGCCGCTGCTCCAACTAGGAAGGGCAGATAAAGACTTGTACATGTGTGGTGAGGTATGTTAGTCTTGTTGTTGCGATCAGGCCTCTGCAAAGCCATCTCATGTGAAACGGGCTGGATCATCCCTTCTACAGAAAAACTCACAACCTGTTTCAATGAGCCGGTGGGCCCACCACCAAAGCCCCCGGATCTCTTAGGGGCTACACAGATCCCAGAGGGAATAACAGGAGGCCAGGAAGATGTGCACAAAGTGCCTCTGCTGTAACTCTGGTCCCCAACGGCTCCGGCCCCAGTTCCTTACAGTTTTGTTGATGACATGCTACTGGCACCTCCTCCTAGCTACAGTACCTCTGGAAGGGGGAATCTAGTCATGAGGGGAGCTCCATGTTAAAAATGACACAGCCTCAGGTTGTGTTATCTCTTCCTTGTAAACTCCACTGGTCTGATAAGGCACCAATGTACATCTGACCGTGATCTGCCCACTTCTCCTGAGCATGCCCAATACCCTTCTGTCCACAGAGCCCTTTGCAGGGTCAGTGGCAAGGGGAGGGTCCTGTCATGGAGATAGCTAGCAGCGAACAGCCATTTTGTCCTCAGGAGTTCTTTGTGCCCTCTCCCCGCAGGTGTCCCCATGCAAGGACCTGTTGCAATCTGCCCCTCAGCAGATTATATCCATCCCTTCCTCTTAATCCACTCTTTGGTTAACCCTTGTGAAACCTTTCAACAGGTGAGAAGCCTGATTCAACCTTATCGAAGCTATGCTGCCTTGTCCCTCTCCCATCAAACCCATTCCCTGCGCTTTCCGGCTCTGCCTAGAAAGGTGTTAGCAGCCGGTACCGAAACAACTGACAAGATGAGTTCAGCCTGCCATTGAGCACTCTCCAGTCCTCAGATGTAGTAGCTGCTGTTAATGGAGTGTAAAAGCTCAGAGAAGTCAAGCCTTGGTTCTTTCACAACTCTCAGGTGAAGAGACCATCCGGTCCTTGTGTTTTATTGCAATTTAGCTTCTCAAGATGCTCCTCATTCTTTGTAACAAATATGACTGCGGCTTAGACCGGTGGTTCCCAGACTTATTTGATCACGCCCCTCTTCTTTGGGTCTGTAGCAGTATAGCCCCCTCTCCCCATAAGTACATACACCGATAAAAACAAATCAGTATGCAGAACAGTAAGGCATTGATTCAACCAGAGCCATTGAAGTATATTTTAAGTCAGATATTACTTACTGCCATCACACTGTTGGTACTAGTGTGATGGTTTAAAAATTTTTTGAAGCATAGAAATTCCATGAATTGCACAAATAGACAACAAGCCATTGTATTAAGAGCAAAAGCAAAACTACGATTGTGGTCGGTGCTTGCAATCAAATGTGCACACCGCGTCCTAGCAAACGGATTAACGGACAGATGGCAACGACTTTGTATAAGGCAATGCAAGCTTAACGGAAATCCATAAAATGGACAGCGCCATCTGATGACCTGCTATGTCGGGAGGAATCAGCTTTGTTAGTTGTTCATTGCTGTGAGTAAAATGTGTGCAGGAAGCTTTTCCCCCCCTAAAGCTTTTCACATGCACACACACACGCCCGAATGCATTTCATGCCCCCCACTGCGGGGCCCACCAGTCAGTTGGAGAATCTCTGGCTTAGAGTATAGCTAATGGTTCCTATCAGGAGCTGTCACTCTATGCTGGCTTCATAACATATTCCTGATAGTGCTTGTGACAAGGTGTTCCCATTCTCAAAAGTGTAAAGCCCTCTTGAGCCAGGCAACAGGGTGTTGACTTAGTCTCTTAATCCACCCTGTAGTCAGATGTTGGAGGCCTGCCTGGAAATGCTGTCCTATTCCTGCTGACTCACAATGGACCTGTGGGGTGTCCACCCCAGGGAGCGGGCGTGGGTCTATGGGAGAGAGAATTGGGATTGGGGACAGAGATGTCCTAGAGGGAAACACAAGGAATGGTCTAACTTTTGAGGAAAAGGCAAGGGAGCCTCAGTATGTTCTGTGCAAGAATGGGTTAAAGACGCAACCTGTTTACAGATCCAAAGCACCCCGCCAGGATCCTCTTCTCACTAGGCCTGTGAACACGACAGGGACACACATGGGCCAACAGCGGGAGGTCTGTGCACCAGCTGGAGCTACCTCGCAATCCATATCTTAATGTGGTATTGCAGATCCATGAGAGTGGGATGCCTGCAAAGTGAACCCCTGCAACATTCCTCACTTCTCAGCATGGTTCAGAGAGCACAGTCATCCTTTAGATGTTACAGAAAGGGAAGGAGAAGAAATAGAAACAGAAGGATATTCCGGGAAAAGACAATGGCTATATAGCTGAGGGGAGCTCTATTGGGGGTGGTTTATTTTGTTGCAAGGATGCCAGCTGTGTAAAGCAGAATTTGGCTCTGCATCTCTAGGCAAAGGCAAGGTTTCATTGTTATTTTGTTTTAAATTTTACATGGTGATCTCACAAAACTAAGGGATCGGGCAACAAAATGGCAAATGAAATTGAATGTGGATAAATGTAAAGTAATGCATATTGGAAAAAATAACCCCACTATACATACAATATGATGCCGGCTAATTTAGCTACAACTAATCAGGAAAGAGATCATGGAGTCATCGCGGATAGTTCTCTGAAGACATCCATGCAGTGTGTAGCGGCAGTCAAAAAAGCAAACGGGATGTTAGGAATCATTAGAAAAGGGATAGAGAATAAAAGGGAGAATATCTTATTTCCTTTATATAAATCCGTGCCCACATCTTGAATACTGTGTACAGCTGTGATCTCCTCATCTCAAAAAAGATATACTGGTATTAGCAAAGGTTCAGAGAAGGGCAACTACAATGATTAGAGGTTTGGAACAGGTCCCATATGAGGAGAGATTTAGGACTTTTCAGTTTGAAAAGAGAAAACTAAGGGGGGGATATGATAGAGGTATATAAAATCATGAGTGGTGAGGAGAAAGTTAATAAGGAAAAGTTATTTAATTGTTCCCATAGTATAAGAATTAGGAGCCACCAAACAAAATTAATGGGCAGCAGGTTTAAAACTAGTAAAAGGAAGATCTCCTTCACACAGCACACAGTCAACGTGTGGAACTCCTTGCCTGAGGAGGTTTTGAAGGCTAGAACTATAACAGGGTTTAAAAGAAAAGTAGATAAATTCATGGAGGTTAAGTCCATTACTGACTATTAGCCAGGATGGGTAAGGAATGGTGTTCCTAGCCTCTGTTTGTCAGAGGGTGGAAATGGATGGCAGGAGAGAGATCACTTGACCCTTACCTGATAGGTTCACTCCCTCTGTGGCACTTGGCATTGGCCACTGTCAGTAGGTAGGATACTGGGCTGGATGGACCTCTGACCCAGTATGGCCATTCTTTTCAAGAGACAAAAAAAGAACTGAAATCTGTCCTTCTTCAGTCCTCTGCAGTACTTTATGTCTCTTATACTATGGAGGATTGTACTTCTACCAGTTTAAAAATAAATGCCTAGATTCCTAAAAAATACACCTTGGAAATGATGTAGAAATGTAATAGAGTTCTGTTGAAATTACTCAAAAAATCTATGGCATTAAATGGAGAATGTTATCTCCTTTACAAGATTTTTGAATCACCCTACACTATTCTGTAGCAGGGATATATTTTTTTGTTAAATGCTACACTATGGTGCTTTACTTATGCTGTCTTCAAGGACGTGATGCTGAGCCATTATTTACAGGAAAGCGGGGTCCCCCAGGGGTCTGTACTGGGGGCCAGTGCTGTTCAACATATTCATAAATATCTGGAAAAGGGGGTGAAGTAAAGAGGGAAAATTTGCAGACAATCAAAATTACTCAAGACAGGTAAGTCCAAAGCTAGCGGCGAAGGGTTACAAAGGGATTTCACAAAACTGGGTGACTGGATGACAAAATGGCAGCTGAAATTCAGTGTTGATAAGTGCAAAATAATGCACATTGGAAAGCATAATCCCAATTATATGTACAAAATGATGGGGTTTAAATTAGTTGGTACTACTCAAGAAATAGAACGTGGAGTCATTGTGGATAGTTCTCTGAAAATATCTGCTCACCGTGCAGCAGAAGCCAAAAAAGTGAAGAGAATGTTAGGAACCTTTAGGAAAGAGAGAGAGAAGACTAAACCTGTTCTGCTCAGAAAATATCCCCCCAACGACTAGAGGGGGATATGATAGACATCTACAAAATCACGACTGGTGTGGAGAAAGTGAACAAGGGAGTGTTTTTGACCCCTTCACATAACACAAGAACCAGGGATCACCCAATGAAATGAATACGCAGCAGGTTAAAAAAAAAAAAAAAAGGACGTACTTGACACAATGCAGTCAAACTGTAGAACTCATTGCCATGGGGATGTTGCAAAGCCTTAAGTAGGACTGGCTTCAAAAAGTAATTAAATAAGTTCACGGAAGTTGGGTCTATCAATTATTAGCCAATGTGGTCAGGGCTGCAACCCTATGCTCCGGGTGTCCCTAAACCTCCAACTGCCCGAAGCTGGGACTGGACAGCAGGGGACGGATCACTCATAATTGCAAAAAGTCATTGAGAGAGCTCTGCATATTTTGCAGTTCAGCGCATGTTAGTGAATTCAATTCTCCATTTAATTAAATGGGTGTGGTGCAGTGTTATGTTCCTGCTATGCTGAAGGCCTCTAACCTTTTTCACAGTACACAAACTCAGATGTCATTTGCAGGACTGTTTTACCTCTCGCAGAAGAACAGAGCTTGATGTAGCTTGTTACCTTTTAAAAATGTTTTTCCCCCCCCCCTAGGGTTTAATGCAGATGGCAAAGCAGGGAACAGCTCAGAGTGATTTTTATTTCCTTTAGCTCTTGTAGCATTAAATAAGAAAGAAAATGCAGTGAATTATTTAGGACCCACCAGTGAATTGATATGAAAGATTTTCCCCTCTAGGCGCCGAGTTTCCCCATCAGCCCTTAAAGGGATGGCTCATGGCTTGATCAACAAGCCCCCGAGGGTAGTAAGAACATCTCCCATTACACCACTGCAATGGCTCCTGAGCCCTTGGGTCTGAGTGCATAGGAGTAAGTGGGGTGTCTGCGTCTGCTTATTCCCTCCTTGTGCGTGGGCAGGGACTGGATAAGGAGGAAACAGAGGGATTGCTATATTGGGCCATCTAGTCCAGTATTTCTGACTCAAACAGCATGAGGAAGGCCCAAGAAACCCTGCACTTGGCAGTTATGGAATAACCTGCCCCAGGGAATGTTTCTTCTTTACCTCCACTAGTTAGCAATTAGGGTTGAGGGTTTATTTTGCTTGGAAAATTCTTGGTTATTTTTTAATCCTCAGTGTTATAACTCCTGCTATTCTTGTTCTCCATGGTCCCCGGAGCCTTGAACTCTCTCATGCACCATGTGCAGTGAGTGGGTGTGGGGCATTACTTTGAAGATCATAGATGCCAGCAGCAAATTCCTACGTCCACGAAGAAGAGGGGACCCGGGAAGGAGTTGTTGTGACCACAATTTCTTCCCTGGGATGCTCCTGGCATGAAGAAGCTACATGGCACCGTTTACTATGGACTGTGTCCTAGAGACATCATGTAGTCCCAGTTCTGCCTTTGCCTCCTTAACCTAACCCACACAAGGAGAATAAATGCACATTGACAAAGATTCCAGTAGAACAGCAACACTATTTCACTAAAAATAAAGGGACAAATTCATCTCTGGCCCACCTCGCTGATAAATTTGAACCAAATTTTTGCATACACACACACATACACACAGAGACACACGCACACACACAGTGTGTGCTAATGGGGTGCTTTCTTTCCAATTTTGAAAGTTAGCCATGCCCTGAAACCTATCAGTTCTGACAGAAAATATAACCAGTTACAACGCCAATCTTTTCCTACACCTGCTGTCTACAGGGCAAATCCCCCACACCCCTGGCCCTTCTTGTTGCTGGTATGTAGACCAAGCAGAGCTTGAGAGACCCATATCTGTAATAATGGATATGAAATTGCTTCCAGATAACTAAAGGGAAAGCTCAGTTGTCTACATCAGTGGTCTTCAAAGTGGGGAGTGCACACCCCTGGGGGTGCGCAAGATCCCGGCACCACCACCATCCTGCCCGGGAGACCACCGAAGTCGCAAGCGGTCTGTTTTTGTCCTGCCGAAATGCCTCAGAAAGAAAGCAAAGCAAAAACTTTGAAGAACGCTAGTTTACATGATGAACAAATGTTTTCAGATAGCTGGGGCTTTGGCTATGCGAATGGATAGAATTACTGCTTTGATGTGGAACTGCATTTCAAGTGGGTTTTTCCAGTATTGCAACAAATTATTTTCAGGTCCCTGAAATGTCCGCAGGTTTGATCCTGCAGCCAGTCGGGATACAAGCGCTCCCAGGGACTGCCCAGGAATTCCAGTGCTCTCCGCACTACGTCAGTGAGACTGAGATCCGTCATTGGAGAGGATGAGGACTCTGTCATCCTGTGATAAGAAGGGCCGGTGCACACTTGAGACAAGGTGCAATTCCTATACAGCACAGTTTAATACTTGTACGCAGTGATGATTGTGAAGCTTGGTTGAGGTGGAGGAGAAGAGATGCGCATTTCCCCTTTAAGTACACTGCCTTGTTAATTAGATCAGCAAGCTGAGCCGTAGCTGCTGCCTAGAAGCTCCCTCCCTCCTTCACCCTGTCATGTGTCCCTGTTCTATGGAAGATGGGGTATGCAGGGTGCAGGAGCAGGGGAAGGGGGTCACCTTGACATTAGCCCCCCTCTTTCTCTTCCCCCTCCCCCCCCCACCAGCAAGCAGGAGTCTTGGGGAGCAGCTCCAAGGCAGAGGGCAGGAGCAGCCCAGGGCAGTGGGGGGAGGGAGATCTGAACTGCCAGCAATTGATAGTCTGCTGGGCAGCTGCTGCACAGGGAATTTATGGGAGCAGGGAGCTGATGGGGGGAGCTGATAGGGGGCTGCCGGTCCACCCTGGTTCCAAGCCCCCACCAGCTAGCTGCAATAGGCTGCTCTTCCTCCAAGCCATGGACAAAACAGGTGGCCGCCGAACAACATTAGAAGGGAGTATTGCACAGCTTTAAACGAGCATGTTCCCTAATTGATCAGCAACGTAACAATGAAACGTTAACCGGGATGACTTTAAGTGAGGCGTTCCTGTACATATAAAAATGTTAGTAATGTACACCGCTGGTGCTTACCCAGGGGACCCCGTGGGTGGGGAACAATTCTTACTGTGACAGGGGAAGGGGGAAGACGAGGGTGAGGCATGTTACGCGGGACTAAGGGAAACACAGAAAACATGCCCCATTGAACCTGTCTCAGGCTCTCCACATAGATGAGATCCAAAGACATACTAAGGGTGTGATCAGCTGAAGAGGAGGACTGCAATAAAGATTTGACACACAGGAATGCTGATAAAAGAAAGGTTTTTATTTCCTGATACCAGCCACATGATATGGGTTGAGGCTACATTCCTGTCACTTACTTGATATCCATTAACTCTGGTGGCTACTATTATATCTCCCTTTTTTGAATTTAAAAATCAAGTGCAAACAAAACGTACTGACCCCAATCCATGGGCTTAGACTAACACAGTAAAAACTGATCAAAGGAAACAAATGGAGAATTTCAACATGATGTCTAACCCTAGAATAGCCACAAGCAAACAGAACAGCAGAATGTGGATTTTTATAGAGCAGAACTAGTTCCAAAATCCAGAGAGCCAAACAGCTGTGATTAGGAAAATCACCACCAGAGCTCCTCTAGCACATATAAATACCCATTTCATCACTGCACAGAAGACATAAGCAAAGGATGACGAATAACTCTGATCCTGGCAAAGAAAATAGACACGTCAAAACAGCTACAAAATTCTAAATTGAGAAACAACGCCTTTGCCACTGGTAAGACTCAAAGGCTGAATGTAGCAAGGTGGTCACTGATGAGACCAAGTCGCAGGCCTGGACTGTAACCTTGCAGTCCTTGTACAGGACAATGCATAGCTGGGCTACCACAGGCCCAGGGCAGGAACTAGACCATGGCCTTGAAAGTCACAGGCAGGCAGTAGCATTACTACTGTTTACACGATAGGTGAGGTATGTGAAGGGGTATTCACCCCACACTAGCCAGCAAGGGTTAATGTGACCCACATTAGGTTCTAATAGGCCACACCAGAGGGAGAGTTTGGCTTGATAGGTATCCCTGACTGAGGAGGGTGCCCAGCTGAGCAGGATCAGGTGGGGCTCATATAAAGCCAGGAAGAGAGGCCAGAAGGGGCTGTAGTGTGGACGTTTCCAGTCACACAATGGGCTTAGAGCGGGAAAGGACTCCCCCCACAGGGAGAGTAGCAGGGATCCTGGCCCTGAAGAAAGGGTTTACTCAGAAGGCTGGTGGTTAAGGGAGCTTGATAGAGATTGAATAGGAAAAGGCTCAGGGAAATGGCAGCAAGGTTTGGGATGGTGCAGGCCTTGGCCACTGATTAGACAATCGAGTAGTGGGTGGGCCCAGGGTCCCCTATTGGCCACGGTAAAAGTGGTATTGTTTGGGCTGTGGAGCAGAAGACTGCCTGAGACAGGTCATAAGTTGAGACTTTACTATCCAAAAGGGGGAAACCACATGGTAACATGGCCAGAAAGCCAAGCCATGAAAAGGGAGCACCCCAAGCCACAAAGACGGAGCATCCTGACTCACAAAGATGAAGCACTGCAACTCCTGGAACAAAAAAGGGGCCACAGCACAAGGGAAAGAGAAGGGGCATCAGACTGGGTGGAGCAATTCCTTAGACACAACCACAAGGGGGCGCCTCAACATCGAGTGGAGAACATGATCACAAGGTAATATCTTTTATTGGACCAACTTCTGTTGGTGAAAGAGACAAGCTTTCACGCTTACAGGGAGTTCGTCTTCAGATTATTCCTTGTTAGTTAAATACAGGATACAACTCATATTAGAGGTACATTAACTGTATTGTATTTATAGTCTATTTCTTGTTCTTGACACATACAATCATCATTACTTTATATAAGCAGATTATGAAGCGTATCCTAAATATGTTGTCCTAAAATCTGCCTTGGTCACTGATATGACAACAACCATGTATAACACTCTGTGGGTGTTTTATTTCCAGTTTTGCCAGACTTTGCATGGCTGGATATCAGTGCTCTCTGAGGGTTGTTCCCCACTCCGGGGGGGGGGTGGGGGGGGAATCGACTGCAGATATGCAACTCAGCTACGTGGATCACGTAGCTGAAGTTTGTGTATCTGCAGCCGACTTACTGTCCGTCCTCACGGCGGCGGCAGTCGGCGGCACGCTCCCCCGTCAACTCCGGCTTGTGCCTCTTGGCAAGCTGGAGTTCCAGAGTCGATGGGGGCGCCGCGAGCGATCGATTTCTCGCATCTTCACAAGACATGAGAAATCAATCGCCAGAAGATCAATCACTACCCTCCGATTCGGCGGGTAGTGAAGACAAGCCCTATGTCTTGCAAGGTAGTAAGAGCTCTTTGTGTAGCTTTGATTCCCCTTCCCCTTTTGCTGTCCCTGACATGTTCCCACATTATCTCTGATCACCCCCTCCTAGTTTGTTCCCTAGGACTCCACACTCTTCCTCTGCTGGGCAGTCTCACTCTGGCTGTTGCTTTGAGTGAGTTCAAATCGATACATTTACAAGCTTGTTTCCAGGTAGGTCTGTTGCTCTCTAGGTTGGCAACACCAGTCTTTAGTGCAATTTTCTCCTCCGAACTTTTTTTGTGCAAATTGGGACAGTCAAGGCCTAACTATACAAATATGAAAATTACTCAACAAGCCTGAATGAAGTTACCGAGCCGGATCCTCAGCTGTAAGTCGGCAAGGTGCCACTGACATGCACGCTCACTGTGTTTTGGCAGCGACTTCTGAGCCGGATTTTTTTCCAGTGAGTGCTTCTCCAAATGTTCAATATACATTTTAATAAGGAACCTACTGTGAATGCCTCCCATGTCTCCTTAGCACTGGATATCCAGGGCAATGCCTCCATTCATGATTTTCTTCTTGTGAACCATTGCATTTTTATGGGCTCTTTATTAAAATGTTGTAAAATGTTTACTGTTTATTGCTGGAAGGCACTGGGGACATTTATACTGTGAAAGGCACTATCTGGACAGAGCTGGCGGTGCTGGATGTTTGCCGCAGATTCATTATGTTTGGTCCCATTCCTAGAGTTCACCGGGACTCCACAGAGGCACAGGGGTTTGCTCACATGGAACAGCTTTCAGAAGTGGTGCCTTTCTAACTGCTATGAGAGGAAGCCCTGGTCTACACTGGGGGAGGGGGGACAACCTAACATAGGCAACTTCAGCTATGTTATTTGCGTAGCTGAAGTTGATGTATTCAGGTTGTCGTACCTCGTCATCTTCATGGCACTGAGTCGACTGCTGCCACTCCCCTATTGACTCCGCCTGCACCACTCACCGCCATGGAGTTCCGGAGTCAACAGGAGAGCGTTCAGGGATCGATCTCTACCCGCCGATCCGGCGGGTAGTGTAGACCTGGCCAAAGAATGGTCCAGTGGTTAGATTGCTACCCTGGGAGATGCAGGTTTCATTCCCTGCTCTCACACAAACTTCCTGCGTGACCTTGGGCAAGTCCCTTAGTCTCTCTATGCCTTGGTTTCCCATCTGTAAAATGCAGATAATAGCTGTGACAAAGCTCCAAGTCTGTACTTGCGGGTCCTGCGTTTCCTGGCGGATTTCACTAGTCTCAGAGGCTCACTGTGACCCTCCACGTGGCCTTTCTCTCTCTAGAGACATGGTCACAGCCTATTGAGCCATTTTTATCATAACCCAGTGAGGAGAAACTATCCTTCCTCGCAGTCTCTGTTGTCTCCCAATTGCAGTGATTAATTAAGGGAGGTAGAAAGGGGGGAGCCCAGGCCCACCCTCTATTCAGGGCTCCAGCCCAGGGACCCTAATAGTATCGGCTAAGATGGCTGACCTTTTAATCACCAAACACAATACAATTCCCTGGGCTACTTCCCCACAGCAGTCCCTGCTTCTTCACACTCCACTTCATCTTTACTTCAGGGCCTCCTTCCTCACGTATGATATGTTGTCTACCACTCAGTCTCACCAACAGCACAACCTCCTCTCACAGCTCCTGACATCCACAGCCACCTGACTAAATGGGATGGTTTTTAACTGGTTTCAGCCAGCCCTTGATTGGCTTCAGGTGTCCCAATCAGGCTAGCTGTTTCTGCTGCTTTCTAGAAGCTTCTCCTTTGTTTGGCTAGCCAGGGAACCTGGTCGTCCTGAGGCTGATATACTTCCCTTCCAGCACTCTCCTATATCCTTCTGGTCTGACTCTGTCACATAGCACTGCGTAACCTCACGCAGTGCTGCAAGTACCACTTGATGACATTTTTCAGATATTTTGTTGGTGAACAATGCAGATTCAGCTAAACCGAAGTCTTTCAGAAGCTCTTGTTGGATTCCCCCAGTTGTTCATTTGAGGGCGGGGAAGGTAGAGGATCCATAACTCCTTCCCCCAACAAGTCCTAAACGTTGCAAAATATTACAAATGTTTCATTCTGATGTTTTCAAAACTAAATGTTATGTTTTTTTGGTTTAAAACAGCTTTTTGTTTCAAACTTTCCTTTGATTTTATTTAAATATATGTAAGCAGTGTCAGGATGAGCTCCACCCTGACATCTGGTGGTGAAGTTCAGGAATTGCAGTGAGTTTTGGAAAATAACTGACTTTATTTGCATAGACACACCCACCGCACCTAGCCTGCGCTCTAACAGCCCAAACGGTCACTTTGGCTACTGTGGGACCCCCAGTTTCTCTGTTCTTGGGGCAAGAATGATAAAGTGTTGATTAACCTGTTTATGTGAATGAGGGACTGGGACATGTATTTGGCCTTTGTCATGCTGGAGGGACTCACCATCATCTAGGTAGCACTCACTAGGCAAGGGACAGGGGTTCCAAAACACACTGAATTGAAGGAGGCTGTGAATGAGTGTCTATACTTTGTGGTGAGGGCCTTGTCCTGCTTCCTGTGGCATGTTAGAGCTGGCTTTTGCTTCCATTAGGAGTCTTACTTCAGCCTGCTGAGCTGAAGTCACTTTGGGTCCTGTGGTGCATCTGTATTAAGGCCCCCTTATTATGAACTGAAATAACTTAAGAGTTGAGATTGCCTGAAAAATCACTGAGCATTATCTTAAGGGGGAGGGGCCCTAAGCAGAGCAGTTCCTGTGTTGGCTAGTGGAGCAACCAGCAGAGCTGTTTGTGTGTTGGCTAGCAGAGTGGCTAGTGGAGCAACCAGCAGAGCAGTTTGTAGGACAGCTGGTGGAGCAGCGTGGCACACAGAGCAGTAGCACCCCACAGAGAGGTGGGACAGTCAGCCTCTGACCATGTAAGTTACCCCTCAACCTGCCCTCCATTTCCACCCAGCCTGGGAGGTAAAACTCTGCAGATTAACTTTCAACCAGGGACAGAGACCTTTGGGCTGTTGGACTTTTGGGACTTTGAGTGATTTCTGGGTTGCTGGACTCCTGAACCTAAAGGAGAGGACTCAGCCCAATTTGCTGGGGTGGGGCAATTTGTTTGTGGGTTGGTGTATGAACCTAGTGTGGTGTTTTTCCCAGTATAATGATATTTACCTCCTGTTATTAAAGATATTCTGATCACTGATCTGTGCTTGCAAGAGGGGAAGTATTGCCTCTTTGAGGCACCTAGAGGTGTGTGTAGGATTTTCCCAGGTCACTGGGTGGGGGCTTGAGCTAGTTTGCATTGTATTGTTGAGAGGAAACCCCTATGTACTGAACCCGGCCCTTGTTGCTGTCAATTCTGACGGGCAGAAGGGTTACATATAGTTAAAAGATGTCAAAAGGGGTCCAAATAGAAATAAAATGTTTTAGTTTTGTCAAAATGAAGCCTTTTATAACCCAAAACAATGTTTTCCATCTGTTTGAAATTGCCAACACACCGAAGAATCCATTAGTCACCCAGCTGTAGCTGTGAGGACTAATATGTTAAAGATTGTGAATATTTATCTCAGATATTACAGTAATGGGGCCATAAGTACCTTAGATTGCCATCCGATCAGTGCAGGGGTATACAGATTGTACCTTCAGAGGAAGAATGGTCTAATGGTTAAAACATACAACTGGGAGTCAGTAGGTACCAAGTGCATTCCCAATGCCTCTTCGCTCTTTCTGTATGGCCTAAGTGACTTGCCCAGCGTCAAATCACAAGCCTGAAAATAGACACCTAAATTCACTTCAGAAAAAATCCCAGAGATCTTTCCATGCACTCTCATAAATATTTCTAAGAAAAAATGAATACAAATAAAGCCCTTCCAGGATTTTACTGAAACCTTATCACATAGAATCTTTCCATGTTTCAGCAAACAGCTCCCTAGATCAGTGGTTTTCAAAAAGGGCCCCAGGGCCACCAGGGGGTCATTAGCAGGTTTCAGGGGGCCCTCCACACAAGGCCAGCATTAGATTCACTGAGACCCAGGGTAGAAAGTGGAAGCCTCACTGCATGGGTCTGAAGCCCAGAGCTCTGAACCCCACCACCCAGAGCTGAAGCTGAAGTCTGAGCAATGTAGCTGTGTAAGGGCCCTCGTGGCAGGGGACCCCAGGCAATTGCCTGGCTTGTTAACCCTTAACACTGGCCTTGGTTTTTGTATGCAGAAAACCAATTGTTGTGGCACAGGTGGGCCATGGAGTTTTTATAGCATGGGGAGTGGGGGCTCAGAAAGAAAAAGCTTGAGAACCTCTGTCCTAGATCCATCCATTTCAGCTTGATAACATGCTGCGATGTTACCACTAAAGCACAAATGCCCTTAAAAGTGCTTTTGATGCTTTGAACTGTCATTTTCCACTGCTTAACATTGCTGATCCCCTACCCCGCTCCACTTTGAACTAGCACACCTAACTATAATCACTAGCCATCTTTCTCCCTTTTATTGGGAACCTGTTTTCCTGTTAATTGTGCGTGTTCAGTTTTAAAGAATGGCATCCGACTTTTCTTATGTAGCTCAGCGAGGAATATTTTTGCATCCCAGGCAATTTCTGTGATATGTTTATGCCTTGCTGGTTACTGTAAAAAAGCAAGACGTATTATGTACTGCTGAAAATCCGGCCGGCACGTTGTGCCCAATCGTATAGTTAAAATAAATGTTCTAGATACCAGCTTTATTACTCCTATTAGGTGGTCTAATGGCTTCATGATCAGGAATGCTGCCAGCAGGATGTTAAAGGGAAAGTACCACTTCTCGGCCCAGTCCAGCCCCAGCACTGAGCAACACCGAAAGAGTCTACAGAGCAGCCAAAATGTACAACGCTGAGCTAGGGGCTGAATGTGGCCTCATGGATCAGTTTCTGGCAGAGAGGATCTAAGAATTGAGTAGCAGCAACAGGGAAGGGAGAAGAGGGCTCCCACTACAGCCACGATCCACTTCCACTTTTCACTAAAAATCCTACAGCTGGGGCAAAGGACGCTTCCTAACAGTGCGAGGAGGGAGGGGACACTGTGGGCTTCAAAGCATTGTTTCAAGGAAAAATGAAATGTAAACTACACATGCCCGGTGTAATTTAACTTGCTTATCTTTCCATTGCTCCATTGACTTGCTGTGCGTGTTTGGAAGAATGGGTCCGTAAAGACTGTGAGAACACTGATTGTCCAAGGCTGCATTCGTATTGTCTGGCTGGGCGTTTCTGATGACATCAGAGCTTTGAACTGACTGCCAACTACGCACGGCTGAGATCCCAGCAGAGAAATACACACCCAGTCTCTTTCCTGTTATGTTCCGTGTGTGAGGGAGATGGGGGGAGGGAATGTGGAAGAAAGATAAGGCACCCGGTAAGGATATCTTGAGTTTAGTCAGGCTTTTGACACAGTCCCAGGTGACATTCTTATAAGCACACTAAGGAAATATGGTCTTCTAGATGAATTTACAGTTGGGAACAAACCTTGTTGAAAGACTATTCTCAAAGAATAATTATCAATAGTTTGCTGTCAGACTTTGGTGATGTAGCTAGTGGAGTCCTGCAATGGATCTGTTGTGGGTCTGGTCCTAGTCAATATTTTCATTAATGACTTGGATAGTAGAGTGAAGAGCATGCTTATAAAAGTTGCAGATGAGGGGTTGCAAGCACTTTGGAGTATGTGATTCGAATTCATAATGACCTGGACTAATTGTAGAACTGGTCTGAAAGCAACGCGATGAAACTCAGCAAAGACAAGTGCAAAGTACTTCACTTAAGAAGGAAAAATCAGATACACAACTTCAAAATGAGGACTAATTTCTAGGCTATGGTGGCCAGATATCCTGATTTTATAGGGACAGTCCGGATTTTGGGTCTTTTTCTTATATAGGCTCCTATTATCCCCCACCCCATGGCCCAATTTTTCACATTTGCTGTCTGGTCACCCTATTCTAGGCAGTAATACTGCTGAAAAGGATCTGAGGTTGTAGTGCCTCACAAACTGAATATGAGCCAACATTGTGAAGCAGATGTAGAAAAGGCTAATATAATTCTGAGAGAATCATTCTGTATTAACAGGAGTGTGATATACTCAGCACTTGTGAGGTCTCAGCTGAAGTACTGTCCAGTTTTGTTGACATTCCTTAAGTAAGAGGAGGACAAATTGGAGACAGTCCAGAGAAGAGCAACAAAAATGATTAAAAGTTTAGAAAACCTGACTATGGGGAAAAGTTTAAAAAAACAGGAATTTTTAATCTTAGGCAAACAA
This sequence comes from Sternotherus odoratus, assembly GCA_032164245.1. Lineage (NCBI taxonomy): Eukaryota > Metazoa > Chordata > Testudines > Kinosternidae > Sternotherus > Sternotherus odoratus. The sequence goes on along the minus strand of JAVMKO010000002.1, from coordinate 16,719,877 downwards.
GACCTGAGCAGGTACCTGATAACAGTCTTCAAATATGTCCAGGGCTGTTGTAAAAAGGACAGTGACTACCTCTATTCCATGTCCACTGAAGGTAGGATGAGAAGTAATCAGCTTACTCTGCAGCAAGGGAGATTTAGGTTAGATATAAGGAAAAACTTTCTAACTCTAAGGGAAGTTTAAGGTCTGGAATAGGCTTCCAAGGCAGATTATGGCATCTCCATCATTTCAGGTTTTTAAGACCAGGATGGACAAACACCTGTCAGGGATGATCTAGGTTTACTTGGTCCTGCCTCAGCACAGGGGGATGGACTAGCTGACATCTTGAGGTCCCTTCCAGCCCTGCCCTTCTCTGATTCTATGGGAGGAAAGGGATAGTTGTGCACTTCATTAGGTACTGTGCTGTCTCAGCAACTCTGAAAATCAGGCCATCATCCAGGGCTTGATCCAAACCCCATTGAAGTCAATGGAAAAATTCCCAGGTGGACTTCTATCAGTGCTATCAGCCTAAAACTGCCCCCCCCCCCCCGGCTGCTCTCCCCCCCCCCCTCCGGCTGGTCTCCCGCCGCCCACGGGGCCCAACCCCCGCATGAGCTCTGGCCGCGTGGCCCGGCCGGGAGAAGCAAAAGGGGGCGGGGGGGTGGCTGCTGGGTGCCGGGGAAGGGGGCTGATGAGCGCTGCCCAGAGCCGCGCCTTGTTCAAAGGCCCGGCGACAAGGGGGTACAGCTGCATACCGGGCCCCGGATTTAAGGGCCCCCCCTTAAGTCTGGGGCCCGGTACAGCTGTACCCGTTGTACCCCCCTGTCGCCGGCCCTGGGCCAGAGTCTAACTAAACCCTGTCAAAATTTCTAATTGCTATTCATCTGGAAAAAAGGCGCTTGGCAGTATGTAACCTAGAGTGATGTGTTCTTGGCTCCTCAGAGAACGTGAATGGTGGGAATACCAGCCACTATCATCCTGATCTCCGTAGTGCCAGGCAGGAACAGACAAAATCTCCCCAAGCACCAGTGGCTCTGGCGGTGGTAGCAGGGAAGAGTCATCCATTTGTTCCAGTGTGTAAGATGATCAACCAGTGCCATGGGGGCAGAACTGTCACATTTAGGGGATGAATAGAAATACCTATGAAATTGAAGCAGAACAAGCAAGAGAAGAAAGAAAATCTTCTTAGAGTAAACCTGCAGAAGTTAGGCACAAAGACATAAAAGAGACACATCCAGTACACATGGAGAAAAAGCTCTTCTCTAATGCCTGCTGGAAAACACAGCCCAGTCATACAGCCCCCAAGAGCAACCAGAGCAACTAACTCACCAAACCCACAAACAACACAGCTCCTTATAATCACACCCGAGCTTTTTTTCACTCACTAAACAGAGCAACCTCAAAGCTAATCACTCAGACTTCATTTCTTCCCCCTGCCCATCAGCAGAGAAACAAGGCACCGCACTTACAGGACACCTGAAAAGAGATGGAGTATTTCACTGCTAAGAACCCACCTCCCCAGAGCCACCCCCAGAATACCAAGCTGGAAGCTAACCACTCAGACTGTGTTTCTTTCCCCTGCTTCTATCAAGAAGAGCAAGACACTCTTCCACAGCAGAAAGCAGCCATTACAGAACAACACTTACTGCCATTGTCATGCTCAGAAAGAAACACTATAACTCCTCATTGTGGTTAGTGAGACCAGACTTTTGCAGACACCCTTCTCAAGTCACCCACTAGAGAACTGATCCCTGAAAGCATAGCCTTAACCAGCCTCTACCCAGCCAGTCACAGACCATTCCCGCACATTGACCTCTAACTGGTGGGTGCTACAATTTGGTCTTCATTGGACAGCGAGAAAATTTCGAGAAGCCTCAGGTGAGCAAATCCTGGCTCTCAACTCTGCCCTCCATGCCCGCTTCCATAGGCCGTCTCTCAAAGCAAACCTTCTCAAACTAGCCATCCCCCTTCATTTGCATAAACTGAAGACACACACAGGCCACTCCACCAATCTTCTCCCTGTTCCCTTCTCTGCAATACCTAAGACAACAATTCTCTCACTGGCCAAGCCAAGAGCTCTCTTGGACCCACAGCCTGTGCAGTGTTGGACACCCAGAACATGTTTCTTTGACACCAGTGATCATAATGGAGAAAGTCAGCAGTGGGGAGCCAGGCTCTCCAAGGAGGTGTGTTTGCTGAATCTGAGGGTCAGTCTCACCAATCTTCTGGGAACAAGAACTCCCAAACTCTCATTTTTTCTGGACACCACTCCAGAAGCTTTGACTGAAAACCAAGTATATATAGCCATAGGCTTTCCTTTGAACCCAACCAGAGTCTAGATCAGGGATGGGGAACCTTTGGTCTTTGGGCCACATCCAGCCTGATACTTCATTTCCTCCAGCCTAGTCCAGGTCACTGGCCTTCCACGAGGCCCGAGCATGGAAGATGCTGAAGTACACCCCACTGGCTGACACCCTGAGAGCACAGGGCTATGAGGTGCAGCTCCACGCCCTGATCGTAGGAGCCTTGGGCTCATGGGACCCCCACAACGAGCCAGTACAGAAAGCGTGTGGAGTCGGTCGGCACTACGCCCGGCTCATGAGACAGCTCATGGTGTCCGATGCCATCAGGTGGTCCAGAGACATATACACTGAACACATCACAGGACATTGCCAGTACCAGGTGGAGTAACTGAGACCGCCAAACAAGGAAACAACCCACCCCTCCTTCCCTGACAAACAGAAGGATGCACCCCACCCATGTACTTATCGCCTTCACCACCGACTTGGACTTTCACTACACCCCATGGGTGGCATACCCAAACACACCTATACACTGATGCTTTAAAAAATACCCACACCCCAATCTGGATCGCTGCTGGATATGTGATATGCATGTACCCTGTAAACCCTGTACCTGTTACCTACAATCGCCCATAACCCCAGCCTGACTCCAGATGTCCAGTACCTTACCTCTCAATTTCTGTATGTTGTCATTTTTAAAATTAACTTTAATAAAATTTTAAGTCTCTGCACCAGGCTCAAAAGTCCTGAGCCTTGGTCCCCACTCCACCCCCGTGGGGCTGGAGCCACCAGCACCATCTCACCAGCATGTCTCTGAGGGTCCTAGAGGGAGGGGTGATCCTGGAAGCTCCAGGTGCTGCCCCTGCTGGCTCAGCAGCTCTCATTAGCCCGGAACCACGGCCAATGGGAGCTCTGGGGACAGCACCTGTGGCATGGGCACTGTGCACCCTACAGAGCCCCCGGCCTCTCCACCTAGAGGCTGGACATGTTGGCTGCTTCCGGGAGCAGAGCAGCGTGGAGCCTGGTCAGGCAGGGAGCCTCCCTTAGCCTTGCTGTCTGCTGACTGGGAACCACCTGGGGTAAGCACATAACCTCCTCCCACACTCCACCCCCTACCCTAGATCTGAACCGCCTCCTGCACCCTAACTTCCACTAAGAGTCCGCACTCCCACCTCCTGCCCAGCCTTGAGCCCCCTCCTCCAACCCTAACCCCTCATCCCCACCCCAGAGCCTGCACCCTCAGTCAGGGCCTTCAGATCCTCCCACATCGGAATCTCCTGCCTCCCTCTTCCAAAATGCCTCATTCCTGGCCCCACTCCAGAGCATAGGGAAAGCCCCAAGCCTCCACCCTCTCCCAGTGTGGCTGTGTGTGGCTCCCGACTGATCTTTTCTGTGCATCACTGACCCCTGATAGAAGAAAGGTTCCCCTGTCCATATCTAGATAAATCCCATTAAAATGTCTAATTGCTATTCACCAGGAAGAAAGTCACTTGGTAGTGTGTAACTTGAGTTGCGATGCTCTATAGGTTCCTCACAGAGCATGAAAGGTGGGAATACTAGCTGTTGTCCTCCCGATCTCCAGAATGGCAGGTGGGAACATGCAAAATCTACCCAAGCACCTGTGGCTCTGGTGGTGTTAGCAGGGAAGCATCATCCACTCATACCAGTGTGTAGAACAATCAGTGGGTGCGAGGGGGGCAGACTTAGTGTAAGAACAGAAACAGCTGTAAAGATGAAACAGAACAAGCAAGAGAATATTGAGTAGTAAGCCTGCTAACCACATAGGTTAGGAACAAAGATGCAACATACACACCACCTACAAAGCAAGTCCTTCACTACCTGCAGAAAAGTACACCCTACTTACAGAACAACTGAAAGAGATGGAGTATTTCAATGCTGAGAATCCATCTACTCACAGACACACCCAGAATACCAAGCTAGAAACTAACCACTCAGACTGTTTCTCTTTCCCCTGCTCCTTTCAAGAAGAGCAAGACATTCTTCCAGAGCAGAAAGCAGCCATTACAGAACAACACTTACTGCCATTGTCATGCTCAGAAAGAAACACTATAACTCCTCATTGTGGTTAGTGAGACCAGACTTTTGCAGACACCCTTCTCCAGTCACCCACTAGAGAACTGATCCCTGAAAGCATAGCCTTAATCAACCCCCACCCAGCCAGTCACAGACCATTCCCGCACATTGACCTCTAACTGGTGGGTGCTACAATTTGGGCTTCATGAAACAGAGAGAACATTACCAGAAGCCTCAGGTGAGCAAATCCTGGCTCTGAACTCTGCCCTGCATGCCCGCTTCCATAGGCTGTCTCTCAAAGCAAAGCTGCTCAAACTAGCCATCCCCCTTCATTTGCATAAAGTGAAGACACGCACAGGCCACTCCACCAATCTTCTCCCTGATCCCTTCTCTGTAGTGCCGAAGACAACAATTCTCTCACTGGCCAAGCCAAGAGCTCTCTTGGACCCACAGCCTGTGCAGCCTTGGATACCCAGAACATGTTTCTTTGACACCAGTGATCATAACGAAGAAAGTCAACAGTGGGGAGCCTGGCTCTCCAAAGAAGGGTGTTTGCCAGTCTCACCATTCTCCAGGGAGCAGGAACTCCCATTTGTTCTGGACACCACTCCAGGAGCTTTGACTGAAAACCAACTATATATAGCCATAGGATTTCCTTTGAACCCAACCACAGTCTAGATCAGGGATGGGGAACCTTCCCGTCTTTGGGCCACATCCAGCCAGCTGCTTCATTTCCTCCAGCCCACAGCAGGCCTCTGCACCAGCCTCAAAAGTCCTGAGCCTTGGTCCCCACTCCACCCCCGTGGGGCTGGAGCCACCAGCACCATCTCACCAGCATGTCTCTGAGGGTCCTAGAGGGAGGGGTGATCCTGGAAGCTCCAGGTGCTGCCCCTGCTGGCTCAGCAGCTCTCATTAGCCGGGAACCACGGCCAATGGGAGCTCTGGGGACAGCACCTGTAGCATGGGCACTGCGCACCGTACAGAGCCCCCGGCCTCTCCACCTAGAGGCTGGACATGTTGGCTGCTTCCAGGAGCAGAGCAGCGTGGAGCCTGGGCAGCTAGGGAGCCTCCCTTCACCTTGCTGTCTGCTGACTGGGAGCCACCTGGGATAAGCACTTAACCTCCCCCCACACTCCAACCCCTACCCACGATCTGAACCGCCTCCTGCACCCTAACTCCCTCTCAGAGTCCATACTCCAACCTCCTGCCCAGCCTTGAGCCCCCTCCTCCACTCTTATCCTTTGGGTCCAGCCCAGAGCCCCCTCTTGAACCCCAAACCCTTCATCCTCACCCCCAACCCAAAGCCCGCAGACCATCCAGGGACCTCAGATCCTCCCATATTCCAATATCCTGACCCAGCCTGCAGCCAGCTCCCTCTTCCAAAATGCATCATTTTTGGCCCCACTCCACAGCCTAGGGGAAGCACCAAGTCTCCCCCCTCTCCCAGCAGGGCAGTGTGTGGCTCCCGACTGATCTTTTCTGTGCATCACTGACCCCTAATAGAAAAAGGTTCCCCGGGCAATGTCTAGAAAAACCCCCACCAAAATATCTAATCACTATTCACATGAAAGAAAGTCACTTGGTAGTGTGTAACCTGGAGATATGATGTTTTCTAGGTTCCTCACAGAGTGTGAATGATGGGAATACTAGCCGCTGTCCTCCTGATATCCAAAATGGCAGATGAGAACATACAAAACCTTCCCAAGCACCAGTGGCCCTCGTGGTGTTAGCAGGGAAGCATCATCCACTCATACCAGTGTGCACAACAATCAGTGGGTGCCAGGAGTCAGACTTAGTGGAGGAACAGAAACAGCTGTAAAGATTAAACAGAACAAGCAAGAGAATATTGAGTAGTAAGCCTGCTAACCACATAGGCTAGGAACAAAGATGTAACATGCACAACACATACAAAAAAGCCCTTTTTCAATGTCTGCAGAAAAGTACACCCTACTTACAAAACAACTGAAAACAGATGGAGTATTTCACTGCGGAGAATCCATCTACTCAAAGCCATACCCAGAATACTCAGCTAGAAACTAACCACTCAGACTGTGTTTCTTTCCCCTGCTCCTTTCAAGAAAAGCAAGACATTCTTCCATAGCAGGAAGCAGCCATTACAGAACAACACTTACTGCCATTGTCATGCTCAGAAAGAAACACTATAACTCCTCATTGTGGTTAGCGAGACCAGACATTTGCAGACACCCTTCTCCAGTCACCCACTAGAGAACTGATCCCTGAAAGCATAGCCTTAATCAACCCCCACCCAGCCAGTCACAGACCATTCCCGCACATTGACCTCTAACTGGTGGGTGCTACAATTTGGTCTTCATTGGACAGCGAGAAAATTTCGAGAAGCCTCAGGTGAGCAAATCCTGGCTCTGAACTCTGCCCTGCATGCCCGCTTCCATAGGCCGTCTCTCAAAGCAAAGCTGCTCAAACTAGTCATCCCCCTTCATTTGCATAAACTGAAGACACGCACAGGCCACTCCACCAATCTTCTCCCTGTTCCCTTTTCTTCAATACCTAAGATAACAATTCTCTCACTGGCCAAGCCAAGAGCTCTCTTGGACCCACAGCCTGTGCAGTGTTGGACACCCAGAACATGTTTCTTTGACACCAGTGATCATAATGGAGAAAGTCAGCAGTGGGGAGCCAGGCTCTCCAAAGAGGTGTGTTTGCTGAACCTGAGGGTCAGTCTCACCATTCTCCAGGGAGCAGGAACTCCCATTTTTTCTGGACACCACTCCAGAAGCTTTGACTGAAAACCAAGTATATATAGCCATAGGATTTCCTTTGAACCCAACCAGAGTCTAGATCAGGGATGGGGAATGTTCCCGTCTTTGGGCCACATCCAGCCTGTTCCTTCATTTCCTCCAGTCCACAGCACGTCTCTGCACCAGACTCAAAAGTCCTGAGCCTTGGTCCCCACTCCACACTCCTGGGGCTGGAGCCACCAGCACCATCTCACCAGCATGTCTCTGAGGGTCCTAGAGGGAGGGGTGATCCTGGAAGCTCCAGGTGCTGCCCCTGCTGGCTCATCAGCTCTCATTAGCTGGGAACCACGGCCAATGGGAGCTCTGGGGACAGCACCTGTGGCATGGGCACTGCCCACCGTACAGAGCCCCCGGCCTCTCCACCTAGAGGAGGGTGGGCAAGCTACAGTCCAGCAGGCGACATATGGCCCACTGGACATTTTTATCTGGACCGCAAGCTGAGCAGGGGGAGCGGTGCCAGTGGCCCCCTGCTCTCCGCCCAGGGCCAGACATGTGCCAGGAGCCGGGGCCTTGTGTGCCCATCCAGGGGCCAGACTGAACTGGGGGGAGCCGCAGGGCCCCGAGCTCCCTGCCTGGGTGCCGGGCTGAGCTGGCAGGAGCCACAGGGCCCCGTGCTCCCTTCCCAGGAGCCGGGCTAAGCCGTGGGGCCCACGCTCCCCTCCCCAGGTGCCAGGCAGAGCCACGGGGAGCCGCGGGACCCCACGCTCCCCTCCCCAGGTGCCCAGCGTAGCCGTGGAGCCCACAGTCCCATCCCTGGGTGCTGGGCCGAGCCACAGGGCCCCGCGCTCCTGTCCAGGGTGCCGGGCAGAGCCGCGGGGAGCCGTGAGCTTGAGTTCGTGTCCGGGGTGCGGGGCCTAGCTCAGGGAGCCATGGGGCCCGCCCTTCTGGGCCGGGGGCCAGACCGAGAGCAGCGAGCACCCGGCTGAGCAAGGTAAGCAAGAAGTTGTGGGGTGACAGGATTGCCTCCCCACTCTGAACTCTAGGGTAAAGATGTGGAGACCCACATGAAAAAAAAGGAAATAACCCCCCAAGCTTATTTTATCAGCTTAGGTTAAAACCTTTTCCCCAGAACACAAATTTCTTCTGTGTCTGGACTTGGTATACCAGCTGCCACCACCCAATTAAGCCCATGAAATAATGGGTTTGGGTAATTTGGAACAACCCCCCCCCCCTTTAATTTCCCCCAAACTTTCTCCCTTTACCCGAGAGAGGTTTGAGAAAACAAAACTTTTTCTGTGAGACTTGCCGATTCCAAACCAGGGTCTACCCAATGGAAACAAGCAGTCAGAGTCTTAAAAGAAAGATTTTAATTAAAGAAAAAAGACGGAATGTACAGAAATTAATAGAAAAAAAACCCCTTGCATTACAACAGCATTACTGACCGCTCCTGGGGAATTTTCTTTCTGCTGGAGCTTAATAGTATACAGAACACACTGGATCAATTATTAAGTGATACAGTTTAAGCATATAATTTACTTACTGCTGAACTTGACTTGTTAGAAGATTACAGATAGGTAGAGTAAAGAAATAGGTGTGGTTCATCCCATAGCCAGAGAGAACAGAGCAAGAGAGATAAACCAAAACTAAAACTTCTTTTGTTTCCATGGTTGATTAGCATCTCCGGTTCCTATTGGTCCCCATCCTCCTCTCAGGTTACCCCTAGCTTAACCCCTTACAGGTAAACCGTAATTTTAGGCTACTTTATACTTATGATATGGGTGGGTGGCTTTGGTGGTGGTTAGGGTGGATTAGGGGGTCTCAGTAGAGGGCACTCAGGGAACAAAATGCAGGGGGCTTAGATGGGGGTGCGGTTCCTGGGGAGGGGGGTTAGGCCGGGTAGGTTTCGGGAGGGGGCAGTAAGACAACAAAGAGCAGGGGGGCTTAGATAGCGGGTGGGGCCCCCTGGGGGGCAGTTAGAGTGGGGAGTCTCTGGAAGGGGCGATCATAGGACAAGGAGCAGGGAGGCTTAGGTACGGGGTGGGGTCCTGGGAGGGAAGTTAGGGTAGGGGGGTCTCCGGAGGGGGCAATCATGGTTCAAGGAGGGGGTGTTGGATAGGTCGGAGTGCTGAGGGGGCAGTCAGAGGGTGGGAAGTGAGTGGGGGTTGGATGGGGACAGGGGCAGGCTGTTTGGGGAGGCACCGCCTTCCCTACCCGTCCCTCCGGAAAATTTTAAACCACTGTGTGGCCCTCGGACCAAAATGTTTGCCCACCGCTGACCTAGAGGCTGGACATGTTGGCTGCTTCTGGGAGCAGAGCAGCATGGAGCCTGGGCAGGCAGGGAGCCTCCCTTAGCCTTGCTGTCTGCTGACTGGGAGCCACCTGCGGTAAGCACTTAACCTCCTCCCACACTCCAAAACCTACCCTAGATCTGAACCGCCTCCTGCACCCTAACTCCCTCTCATAACCTGCACTCCTACCCCCTGCCCAGCCTTGATCCCCCTCCTGCACCCCAACCCTTTGGCACCAGCCCAGAGCCCCCTCTTACACCCCAAACCCATCATCCCCAGCTCTACCCCAGAGCCTGCACGCTCCTTCGGGGTCCTCAGATCCTCCCACATCCCAATCTCCTGCCCCAGTCTGGAGCCACCTCCCTCTTCCAAAATGTCTCATTTCTGGGGGCCCTAAAGAGCCTAGGGGAAGCCCCAAACCTTCACCTTGCACCCTTCCCCAGCGGGGCTGTGCGTGGCTCCCTACAGATCTTCTATGTGGCTGACTGACCCCGATAGGAAAAAGGTTTCCCGGCCCATATCTAGACAAATCCCATCAAAATGTCTAATCGCTATTCACCTGGAAGAAAGTCACTTGGTAGCGTGTATCCTTGAGTTGTGATGTTTTCTAGCTTCCTCACAGAGTGTGAATGATGGGAATATTAGCTGCTGTCCTCCTGATAGCCAAAATGGCAGGTGGGAACATATAAAATCTTCCCAAGCACCAGTGGCTCTGGTGGTGTTAGCAGGGAAGCATCACCCACTCATACCAGTGTGCAGAACAGTCAATGGGTGCCAGGGGTCAGACTTAGTGGAGGAACAGAAACAGCTGTAAAGATGAAACAGACCAACCAAGAGAATATTTTAATTGTAAGCCTGTTGACTGCATAGGCTAGGAACAAAGAGGTAATATGAACAGCATATACAAAGTCCTTCTTCATTACCTGCAGAAAAGGACACCCTACTTACAGAACCACTGGAAAGAGATGGAGTATTTCACTGCTGACAACCCATCTCCCTAAAGTCACACGCAGAATACCAAGCTGAAAGTTAACCACTCAGACTGTGTTTCTTCCCCCTGCTCTTCTCAAGAAGAGCAAGACACTCTTCCTTAGCAGAAAGCAGTTGCTACAGAACAACACTTCCTGTCATTGTCATGCTCAGAAAGAAACACTATAACTCCTCATTGTGGTTAGCAGGGCCAGACTTTTACAGACACCCTTCTCCAGTCACCACCTAGAAAAAAGATCCCTAAAAGCATAGTCTTAACCAGCCTCTAGCCTGCCAGTTACAGACCATTCCCGCACATTGACCTCTAACTGGTGGTTGCTATTATTTGGTCTTCATAAGACAGAGAGAACAATACGAGAAGCCTCACATGAGCAAATCCTGGCTCTGAACTCTGCCCTCCATGGCCCCCTTCAATAATCTGCCTCTCAAAGCAAAGCTGCTCAAAGTAGCCATCCCCTTTCATTTGCATAAACTGAAGACACACACAGGCCACTCCACCAATCTTCTCCCTGCTCCCTGGCTCTGTGCTTCCTAAGAGAACAGTCCTCTAGCTAGTCAAGACAAGAGCTCTCTAGGAACCACAGACTATGCAGTTTTGGATTCCCTCTATTTGGTTACCCGAGAAGTGGGCGGGCCTAGGCCTGCCCATAACTAAAGTCCCTCCCCCAGCCTGGCGGGAGGGACACTAGGCCCGGGGCCAACTAAAGCAGTTTTGGATTCCCAGAGCATGTTTCTTTGGCACCAGAGACCAAACTGGAGCAAGGGAGCAGTGGGGAGCCAGGCTCTCCAACAGGGGTATTTCCTGAACCTGACGGCCAGCCGTACCATTCTCCCAGGAGCAGGAGTTTGTTTCCAGTTTTTCTGGAAACCATCCCAGAAGCTTTAATTCAAAAGACAAGCACTGACACTGTTTTGTCCTGATAACTAACCCTGTGTGGGCTGTCTGCAGGACTGAACGCTGGATTTCTTCCACAGTAATCGGGAGCCTGTACTGCTTGAGCTAAAGGACAGAGTTCCCCAGCTTTAGCAGACTCAGTCACTGGAGTGGGACAAAGACCCACCCTAGCACAGTGGTGCAGAAGAGGACCCAATAGGCTTGCTCCAAGCCTAGCATTCAGCATGCTTTTTTTTTTTAAGGAGAAATGATTTGGCTAAACCTCTCAGCTGAGCCATGCTTTATTGTCCTCTATGCTCAGATCGGCTGTTTTGTCGTTGCAGCTCATTTACCCAGAACAGCTCAGCTCAGAGGTAGCATATGATCTGCAGCAAGATTGTTCTTTTCACTGAACAAAGGGTCAGGTGACTTGAGTGAATCCTCACTGGCTTGTTTAGGTTCAAAGAGCCCTGGATTTGTCTGGATCCCCTCCTTTTCTCCTGTGGTGATGCTGCTACTGGTTAATAGGGGATCACTGGACCCATGGGATCCAGGGCCAACTTGATGAAAGAGCCGGTGAAGAGAGCCGTGTGTTCCACAAGTAACTGCTGCAGGCCAGGTACCTGATGCTGAATTGGGACCCAAGAAAGGGCTGGAGGAGGAGAAAAAGTCTCCTCCACCTACATAGGTCAGGGAGGAACAGCAGGTGGAGGTCCTCACAGCTGTCCACCAGGGTCCCTGTGGAGAATGCTGAGAAGAGGATAGTCTGTCCACAGGGAACTGAGTTACATGGGGCTTGCTGGCTGGTTAGAAAGCCATGGTACCTATCGGTGACAGGAGGAAGAACTTGCCAATCAGTGGCAAGGTTGCCAGACTGAGACAAGGTGAAGTCTGTTGGAGGAATGACAGTAGGATCCCTGACATCTGTATTGGAACCAGGCTCCAATTAACTTTCATCTGTGCCTGAATTTATCAGACATCATGGCTGACAGATTGAATAATGTAATGGGACTCAACATACCTGAGGTTCAGTTACTGTGGGGGTCTACACCACAGGGGGAGGGGGGGAGGGAGGGCATGGGATAAAAATTGACCTTCCTCTTCTTGTTGGGGGTAGGAGACGGGTCGACTGAAGAGCCATCTGCAGTCCATTTGGCAGGTCTTCACTAGAACATGCAAAATCTTCCCAAGCACCAGTGGCTCTGGTGGTGGTAGCAGGGAAGCATCCCTTCATGCCAGTGTGTAGAACAATCAATGGGTGCCAAGGGGGCAGACTTAGTGGAGGAACAGAAACAACTGTAAAGATGAAACAGAAGAAGCAAGAAAATATTTGAATAAGAAGCCTGCTCACCATATAGATTATGAACAAAGATGTAACATAGACACCACATACAAAGAAACTCCTTCACTACCTGCAGAAAAATACACACTACTTAGAGAACAACTGAAAATAAATGGAGTATTTCACTGCTGACAACCCATCTTTCTAAAGCCACACCCAGAATACCAAGCTGGAAGCTAACCACTCAGACTGTGTTTCTTCCCCCTGCTCCTCTCAAGAAGAACAAGATACTCTTCCTTAGCAGAAAGCAGTTGTTACAGAACAACACTTCCTACCATTGTCATGCTCAGAAAGAAACACTTTAACTCCTCATTGTGGTTAGCAGGGCCAGACTTTTACAAACACCCTTCTCCAGTCACCCACTAGAGAAATGATCCCTAAAAGCATAGTCTTAACCAGCCTCTAACCTGCCAATTACAGACCATTCCCGCACATTGACCTCTAACTGGGGGTTGCTACAATTTGGTCTTCATAAGACAGAGAGAACAATACGAGAAGCCTCACATGAGCAAATCCTGGCTCTGAACTCTGCCCTCCATGGCCCCCTTCAATAATCTGCCTCTCAAAGCAAAGCTGCTCAAAGCTGCTTTCATTTGCATAAACTGAACACACACATAGGCCACTCCACCAGTCTTCTCCCTGTTCCCTTCTCTGCAATGACTAAGATAACAATTCTCTCACTGGCCAAGCCAAGAGCTGTCTAGGACCCACAGCCTGTGCAGTGTTGGTTACCCAGAGCATGTTTCTTTGGCACCAGAGACCAAACTGGAGCAAGTGAGCAGTGGGGAGCCAGGCTCTCCAAGGAGGTGTGTTTGCTGAACCTGAGGGTCAGTCTCACCATTCTCCAGGGAGCAGGAACTCCCCTTTGTTCTGGACACCACTCCAGAAGCTTTGACTGAAAACCAAGTATATATAGCCATAGGATTTCCTTTGAACCCAACCAGAGTCTAGATCAGGGATGGGGAACGTTCCCGTCTTTGGGCCACATCCAGCCAGCTGCTTCATTTCCTTCAGCCCACAGCAGGCCTCTGCACCAGGCTCAAAAGTCCTGAGCCTTGGTCCCCACTCCACCCCCGTGGGGCTGGAGCCACCAGCACCAGCTCACCAGCATGTCTCTGAGGGTCCTAGAGGGAGGGGAGGTCCTGGAATCTCCAGGTGCTGCCCCTGCTGGCTCATCAGCTCTCATTAGCCGGGAACCACGGCCAATGGGAGCTCTGGGGACAGCACCTGTGGCATGGGCACTGCGCACCGTACAGAGCCCCCGGCCTCTCCACCTAGAGGCTGGACATGTTGGCTGCTTCCAGGAGCAGAGCAGCGTGGAGCCTGGTCAGGCAGGGAGCCTCCCTTAGCCTTGCTGTCTGCTGACTGGGAACAACCTGGGGTAAGCACATAACCTCCTCCCACACTCCACCCCCTACCCTAGATCTGAACCCCCTAAGGCACCCTAACTTCCACTAAGAGTCCGCACTCCCACCTCCTGCCCAGCCTTGAGCCCCCTCCTCCAACCCTAACCCCTCATCCCCACCCCCACCCCAGAGCCTGCACCCTCAGTCAGGGCCTTCAGATCCTCCCACATCGGAATCTCCTGCCTCCCTCTTCCAAAATGCCTCATTCCTGGCCCCACTCCAGAGCATAGGGAAAGCCCCAAGCCTCCACCCTCTCCCAGTGTGGCTGTGTGTGGCTCCCGACTGATCTTTTCTGTGCATCACTGACCCCTGATAGAAGAAAGGTTCCCCTGTCCATATCTAGATAAATCCCATTAAAATGTCTAATTGCTATTCACCAGGAAGAAAGTCACTTGGTAGTGTGTAACTTGAGTTGCGATGCTCTATAGGTTCCTCACAGAGCATGAAAGGTGGGAATACTAGCTGTTGTCCTCCCGATCTCCAGAATGGCAGGTGGGAACATACAAAATCTACCCAAGCAACAGTGGATCTGGTGGTGTTAGCAGGGAAGCATCATCCACTCATACCAGTGTGTAGAACAATCAGTGGGTGCGAGGGGGGCAGACTTAGTGTAAGAACAGAAACAGCTGTAAAGCTGAAACAGAACAAGCAAGAGAATATTGAGTAGTAAGCCTGCTAACCACATAGGTTAGGAACAAAGATGCAACATACACACCACCTACAAAGCAAGTCCTTCACTACCTGCAGAAAAGTACACCCTACTTACAGAACAACTGAAAGAGATGGAGTATTTCAATGCTGAGAATCCATCTACTCACAGACACACCCAGAATACCAAGCTAGAAACTAACCACTCAGACTGTGTTTCTTTCCCCTGCTCCTTTCAAGAAGAGCAAGACATTCTTCCAGAGCAGAAAGCAGCCATTACAGAACAACACTTACTGCCATTGTCATGCTCAGAAAGAAACACTATAACTCCTCATTGTGGTTAGTGAGACCAGACTTTTGCAGACACCCTTCTCCAGTCACCCACTAGAGAACTGATCCCTGAAAGCATAGCCTTAATCAACCTCTACCCAGCCAGTCACAGACCATTCCCGCACATTGACCTCTAACTGGTGGGTGCTACAATTTGGTCTTCATGAGACAGAGAGAACATTACGAGAAGCCTCAGGTGAGCAAATCCTGGCTCCCAACTCTGCCCTGCATGCCCGCTTCCATAGGCCGTCTCTCAAAGCAAAGCTGCTCAAACTAGCCATCCCCCTTCATTTGCATAAACTGAAGACACACACAGGCCACTCCACCAATCTTCTCCCTGATCCCTTCTCTGTAGTGCCGAAGACAAGAATGCTCTAGCTGGCCAAGCCAAGTGCTCTCTAGAAACCACAGCCTGTGCAGTGTTGGACGCCCAGAACATGTTTCTTTGGCATCAGTGATCATAACGAAGAAAGTCAACAGTGGGGAGACAGGCTCTCCAAAGAAGGGTGTTTGCCAGTCTCACCATTCTCCAGACAGCAGGAACTCCCATTTGTTCTGGACACCACTCCAGGAGCTTTGACTGAAAACCAACTATATATAGCCATAGGATTTCCTTTGAACCCAACCAGAGTCTAGATCAGGGATGGGGAACCTTCGTTTTTAGGGCCACATCCAGCCTGTTCCTTCATTTCCTCCAGTCCGCAGCACGTCTCTGCACCAGGCTCAAAAGTCCTGAGCCTTGGTCCCCACTCCACCCCCGTGGGGCTGGAGCCACCAGCACCAGCTCACCAGCATGTCTCTGAGGGTCCTAGAGGGAGGGGTGATCATGGAAGCTCCAGGTGCTGCCCCTGCTGGCTCATCAGCTCTCATTAGCCCAGAACCACGGCCAATGGGAGCTCTGGGGACAGCACCTGTGGCATGGGCACTGCGCACCGTACAGAGCCCCCGGCCTCTCCACCTAGAGGCTGGACATGTTGGCTGCTTCCAGGAGCAGAGCAGCGTGGAGCCTGGTCAGCTAGGGAGCCTCCCTTCACCTTGCTGTCTGCTGACTGGCAGCCACCTGGGATAAGCACTTAACCTCCCCCCACACTCCAACCCCCTACCCAAGATCTGAACCACCTCCTGCACCCTAACTCCCTCTCAGAGTCCACACTCCAACCTCCTGCCCAGCCTTGAGCCCCCTCCTCCACTCTTATCCTTTGGGTCCAGCCCAGAGCCCCCTCTTGAACCCCAAACCCTTCATCCTCACCCCCAACCCAAAGCCCGCAGACCATCCAGGGACCTCAGATCCTCCCACATTCCAATCTCCTGACCCAGTCTGCAGCCAGCTCCCTCTTCCAAAATGCATCATTTTTGGCCCCACTCCACAGCCTAGGGGAAGCACCAAGTCTCCCCCCTCTCCCAGCCGGGCAGTGTGTGGCTCCCGACTGATCTTTTCTGTGCATCACTGACCCCTAATAGAAAAAGGTTCCCCGGCCAATGTCTAGAAAACCCCCACCAAAATATCTAATCACTATTCACATGAAAGAAAGTCACTTGGTAGTGTGTAACCTGGAGATATGATGTTTTCTAGGTTCCTCACAGAGTGTGAATGATGGGAATACTAGCCGCTGTCCTCCTGATATCCAAAATGGCAGATGAGAACATACAAAACCTTCCCAAGCACCAGTGGCCCTCGTGGTGTTAGCAGGGAAGCATCATCCACTCATACCAGTGTGCACAACAATCAATGGGTGCCAGGAGTCAGACTTAGTGGAGGAACAGAAACAGCTGCAAAGATGAAACAGAACAAGCAAGAGAATATTGAGTAGTAAGCCTGCTAACCACATAGGCTAGGAACAAAGATGTAACATGCACAACACATACAAAAAAGCCCTTTTTCAATGTCTGCAGAAAAGTATACCCTACTTACAAAACAACTGAAAACAGATGGAGTATTTCACTGCAGAGAATCCATCTACTCAAAGCCATACCCAAAATACTCAGCTAGAAACTAACCACTCAGACTGTGTTTCTTTCCCCTGCTCCTTTCAAGAAAAGCAAGACATTCTTCCATAGCAGAAAGCAGCCATTACAGAACAACACTTACTGCCATTGTCATGCTCAGAAAGAAACACTATAACTCCTCATTGTGGTTAGCGAGACCAGACATTTGCAGACACCCTTCTCCAGTCACCCACTAGAGAACTGATCCCTGAAAGCATAGCCTTAATCAACCCCCACCCAGCCAGTCACAGACCATTCCCGCACATTGACCTCTAACTGGTGGGTGCTACAATTTGGTCTTCATGAAACAGAGAGAACATTACAAGAAGTCTCAGGTGAGCAAATCCTGGCTCTGAACTCTGCCCTGCATGCGCGCTTCCGTAGGCTGTCTCTCAAAGCAAACCTGCTCAAACTAGCCATCCCCCTTCATTTGCATAAACTGAAGACACGCACAGGCCACTCCACCAATCTTCTCCCTGTTCCCTTTTCTTCAATACCTAAGACAACAATTCTCTCACTGGCCAAGCCAAGAGCTGTCTAGGACCCACAGCCTGTGCAGTGTTGGACACCCAGAACATGTTTCTTTGGCACCAGTGATCATAATGGAGAAAGTCAGCAGTGGGGATCCAGGCTCTCCAAAGAGGTGTGTTTGCTGAACCTGAGGGTCAGTCTACCCAATCTTCCGGGAACAAGAACTCTCATTTTTTCTGGACACCACTCCAGAAGCTTTGACTGAAAACCAAGTATATATAGCCATAGGATTTCCTTTGAACCCAACCAGAGTCTAGATCAGGGATGGGGAACGTTCCCGTCTTTGGGCCACATCCAGCCTGTTCCTTCATTTCCTCCAGTCCACAGCACGTCTCTGCACCAGCCTCAAAAGTCCTGAGCCTTGGTCCCCACTCCACCCCCGTGGGGCTGGAGCCACCAGCACCATCTCACCAGCATGTCTCTGAGGGTCCTAGAGGGAGGGGTGATCCTGGAATCTCCAGGTGCTGCCCCTGCTGGCTCAGCAGCTCTCATTAGCCCGGAACCACGGCCAATGGGAGCTCTGGGGACAGCACCTGTGGCATGGGCACTGTGCACCGTACAGAGCCCCCGGCCTCTCCACCTAGAGGCTGGACATGTTGGCTGCTTCCGGGAGCAGAGCAGCGTGGAGCCTGGTCAGGCAGGGAGCCTCCCTTAGCCTTGCTGTCTGCTGACTGGGAACCACCTGGGGTAAGCACATAACCTCCTCCCACACTCCACCCCCTACCCTAGATCTGAACCCCCTCAGGCACCCTAACTTCCACTAAGAGTCCGCACTCCCACCTCCTGCCCACCCTTGAGCCCCCTCCTCCAACCCTAACCCCTCATCCCCACCCCCACCCCAGAGCCTGCACCCTCAGTCAGGGCCTTCAGATTCTCCCACATCGGAATCTCCTGCCTCCCTCTTCCAAAATGCCTCATTCCTGGCCCCACTCCAGAGCATAGGGAAAGCCCCAAGCCTCCACCCTCTCCCAGTGTGGCTGTGTGTGGCTCCCGACTGATCTTTTCTGCGCATCACTGACCCCTGATAGAAGAAAGGTTCCCCTGTCCATATCTAGATAAATCCCATTAAAATGTCTAATTGCTATTCACCAGGAAGAAAGTCACTTGGTAGTGTGTAACTTGAGTTGCGATGCTCTATAGGTTCCTCACAGAGCATGAAAGGTGGGAATACTAGCTGTTGTCCTCCCGATCTCCAGAATGGCAGGTGGGAACATACAAAATCTACCCAAGCACCTGTGGCTCTGGTGGTGTTAGCAGGGAAGCATCATCCACTCATACCAGTGTGTAGAACAATCAGTGGGTGCGAGGGGGGCAGACTTAGTGTAAGAACAGAAACAGCTGTAAAGATGAAACAGAACAAGCAAGAGAATATTGAGTAGTAAGCCTGCTAACCACATAGGTTAGGAACAAAGATGCAACATACACACCACCTACAAAGCAAGTCCTTCACTACCTGCAGAAAAGTACACCCTACTTACAGAACAACTGAAAGAGATGGAGTATTTCAATGCTGAGAATCCATCTACTCACAGACACACCCAGAATACCAAGCTAGAAACTAACCACTCAGACTGTGTTTCTTTCCCCTGCTCCTTTCAAGAAGAGCAAGACATTCTTCCAGAGCAGAAAGCAGCCATTACAGAACAACACTTACTGCCATCGTCATGCTCAGAAAGAACCACTATAACTCCTCATTGTGGTTAATGAGACCAGACATTTGCAGACACCCTTCTCCAGTCACCCACTAGAGAACTGATCCCTGAAAGCATAGCCTTAATCAACCCCCACCCAGCCAGTCACAGACCATTCCCGCACATTGACCTCTAACTGGTGGGTGCTACAATTTGGTCTTCATGAGACAGAGAGAACATTACGAGAAGCCTCAGGTGAGCAAATCCTGGCTCTCAACTCTGCCCTGCATGCCCGCTTCCATAGGCCGTCTCTCAAAGCAAAGCTGCTCAAACTAGCCATCCCCCTTCATTTGCATAAACTGAAGACACACACAGGCCACTCCACCAATCTTCTCCCTGATCCCTTCTCTGTAGTGCCGAAGACAACAATGCTCTCACTGGCCAAGCCAAGAGCTCTCTTGGACCCACAGCCTGTGCAGTGTTGGACACCCAGAACATGTTTCTTTGGCATCAGTGATCATAACGAAGAAGGTCAACAGTGGTGAGCCTGGCTCTCCAAAGAAGGGTGTTTGCCAGTCTCACCATTCTCCAGACAGCAGGAACTCCCATTTGTTCTGGACACCACTCCAGGAGCTTTGACTGAAAACCAACTATATATAGCCATAGGCTTTCCTTTGAACCCAACCACAGTCTAGCTCAGGGATGGGGAACCTTCGTTTTTAGGGCCACATCCAGCCTGTTCCTTCATTTCCTCCAGCCCACAGCAGCCTCTGCACCAGCCTCAAAAGTCCTGAGCCTTGGTCCCCACTCCACCCCCGTGGGGCTGGAGCCACCAGCACCATCTCACCAGCATGTCTCTGAGGGTCCTAGAGGGAGGGGTGATCATGGAAGCTCCAGGTGCTGCCCCTGCTGGCTCATCAGCTCTCATTAGCTGGGAACCACGGCCAATGGGAGCTCTGGGGACAGCACCTGTGGCATGGGCACTGCGCACCGTACAGAGCCCCCGGCCTCTCCACCTAGAGGCTGGACATGTTGGCTGCTTCCAGGAGCAGAGCAGCGTGGAGCCTGGTCAGCTAGGGAGCCTCCCTTCACCTTGCTGTCTGCTGACTGGGAGCCACCTGGGATAAGCACTTAACCTCCCCCCACACTCCAACCCCTACCCAAGATCTGAACCGCCTCCTGCACCCTAACTCCCTCTCAGAGTCCACACTCCAACCTCCTGCCCAGCCTTGAGCCCCCTCCTCCACTCTTATCCTTTGGGTCCAGCCCAGAGCCCCCTCTTGAACCCCAAACCCTTCATCCTCACCCCCCAACCCAAAGCCCGCAGACCATCCAGGGACCTCAGATCCTCCCATATTCCAATATCCTGACCCAGCCTGCAGCCAGCTCCCTCTTCCAAAATGCATCATTTTTGGCCCCACTCCACAGCCTAGGGGAAGCACCAAGTCTCCCCCCTCTCCCAGCCGGGCAGTGTGTGGCTCCCGACTGATCTTTTCTGTGCATCACTGACCCCTAATAGAAAAAGGTTCCCCGGCCAATGTCTAGAAAACCCCCACCAAAATATCTAATCACTATTCACATGAAAGAAAGTCACTTGGTAGTGTGTAACCTGGAGATATGATGTTTTCTAGGTTCCTCACAGAGTGTGAATGATGGGAATACTAGCCGCTGTCCTCCTGATATCCAAAATGGCAGATGAGAACATACAAAACCTTCCCAAGCACCAGTGGCTCTGGTGGTGTTAGCAGGGAAGCATCACCCACTCATACCAGTGTGCAGAACAGTCAATGGGTGCCAGGGGTCAGACTTAGTGGAGGAACAGAAACAGCTGTAAAGATGAAACAGACCAACCAAGAGAATATTTCAATTGTAAGCCTGTTGACTGCATAGGCTAGGAACAAAGAGGTAATATGAACAGCATATACAAAGTCCTTCTTCATTACTTGCAGAAAAGGACACCCTACTTACAGAACCACTGGAAAGAGATGGAGTATTTCACTGCTGAGAACCCATCTCCCTAAAGTCACACCCAGAATACCAAGCTGAAAATTAACCACTCAGACTGTGTTTCTTCCCCCTGCTCTTCTCAAAAAGAGCAAGACACTCTTCCTTAGCAGAAAGCAGTTGCTACAGAACAACACTTACTGCCATTGTCATGCTCAGAAAGAAACACTATAACTCCTCATTGTGGTTAGCAGGGCCAGACTTTTACAGACACCCTTCTCCAGTTACCAACTAGAGAAATGATCCCTAAAAGCATAGTCTTAACCAGCCTCTAGCCTGCCAGTTACAGACCATTCCTGCACATTGACCTCTAACTGGTGGTTGCTACTATTTGGTCTTCATAAGACAGAGAGAACAATACGAGAAGCCTCACATGAGCAAATCCTGGGTCTGAACTCTGCCCTCCATGGCCCCCTTCAATAATCTGCCTCTCAAAGCAAAGCTGCTCAAAGTAGCCATCCCCTTTCATTTGCATAAATTGAAGGCAACACACAGGCCACTCCACCAATCTTCTCCTTGCTCCCTGGCTCTGTGCTTCCTAAGAGAACAGTCCTCTAGCTAGTCAAGCCAAGAGCTCTCTAGGAACCACAGACTATGCAGTTTTGGATGCCCAGAGCATGTTTCTTTGGCACCAGAGACCAAACTGGATGGGCGGGCCTCGGCCTTGGCCCGCCCACTTCTCGGTTAACCAAATAGAAGAGACCAAACTGGAGCAAGGGAGCAGTGGGGAGCCAGGCTCTCCAACAGGGGTATTTCCTGAACCTGACGGCCAGTCTTACCATTCTCCCAGGAGCAGGAGTTTGTTTCCAGTTTTTCTGGAAACCATCCCTGAAGCTTTAACTTAAAAGACAAGCACTGACACTGTTTTGTCCTGATAACTAACCCTGTGTGGGCTGTCTGCAGGACTGAACGCCGGATTTCTTCCACAGTAATTGGGAGCCTGTACTACTTGAACTAAAGGACAGAGTTCCCCAGCTTTAGCAGACCCAGTCACTGGAGTGGGACAAAGACCCACCCTTGCACAGTGGTGCAGAAGAGGACCCAATAGGCTTGCTCCAAGCCTAGCATTCAGCATGCTATTTTTTTTTAAGGATAAATGATTTGGCTAAACCTCTCAGCTGAGCCATCCTTTATTGTCCTCTATGCTCAGATCGGCTGTTTTGTTGTTGCAGCTCATTTACCCATTTATTCATTTAGGGGGGAGGGATAGCTCAGTGGTTTGAGCATTGGCCTGCTAAACCCAGGGTTGTGAGTTCAACCCTTGAGGGGGCCATTTAGGGATCTGGGGGGAAAAAAAACTGTCAGGGGACACTACTCAATCCTGCTAGTGTAGGCAGGGGACTGGACTCGATGACCTTCAAGGTCTTTTCAGTTCTAGGAGATTGGTATATCTCCATTTATTATTATTATACCCAGAACAGCTCAGCTCAGAGGTAGCATATGATCTGCAGCAAGATTGTTCTTTTCACTGAACAAAGGGTCAGGTGACTTGAGTGAATCGTCACTGGCTTGTTTAGGTTCAAAGAGCCCTGGATCCCCTCCTTTTCTCCCGTGGTGCTACTACAGGTTAATAGGGGATCACTGGACCCGTGGGATCCAGGGCCAACTTGATGAAAGAGCCGGTGAAGAGAGCCGTGTGTTCCACAAGTAACTGCTGCTGGCCAGGTACCTGATGCTGAATTGGGACCCAAGTAAGGGCTGGAGGAGGAGAAAAAAGTCTCCTCCCACCTACATAGGTCAGGGAGGAACAGCAGGTGGAGGTCCTCACAGCTGTCCACCAGGGTCCCTGTGGAGAATGCTGAGAAGAGGATAGTCTGTCCACAGGGAACTGAGTTACATGGGGCTTGCTGGCTGGTTAGAAAGCCATGGTACCTATCGGTGACAGGAGGAAGAACTTGCCAATCAGTGGCAAGGTTGCCAGACTGAGACAAGGTGAAGTCTGTTGGAGGAATGACAGTAGGATCCCTGACATCTGTATTAGAACCAGGCTCCAATTAACTTTCATCTGTGCCTGAATTTATCAGACATCATGGCTGACAGATTGAATAATATAGAGGGACTCAACATACCTGAGGTTCAGTTACTGTGGGGGTCTACACTACAGGGGGAGGGGAGGCATGGGACAAAAATTGACCTTCCTCTTCTTGTTGGGGGTAGAAGACGGGTCAACTGAAGAGCCGTCTGCAGCCGATTTGGCAGGTCTTCACTAGAACATGCAAAATCTTCCCAAGCACCAGTGGCTCTGGTGGTGGTAGCAGGGAAGCATCCCTTCATGCCAGTGTGTAGAACAATCAATGGGTGCCAAGGGGGCAGACTTAGTGGAGGAACAGAAACAACTGTAAAGATGAAACAGAAGAAGCAAGAAAATATTTGAATAAGAAGCCTGCTCACCATATAGGTTATGAACAAAGATGTAACATAGACACCACATACAAAGAAACTCCTTCACTACCTGCAGAAAAGTACACCCTACTTCAAGAACAACCGAAAATAAATGGAGTATTTCACTGCTGACAACCCATCTCTCTAAAGCTACACCCAGAATACCAAGCTGGAAGCTAACCACTCAGACTGTGTTTCTTCCCCCTGCTCCTCTCAAGAAGAACAAGACATTCTTCCTTAGCAGAAAGCAGTTGTTACAGAACAACACTTACTGCCATTGTCATGCTCAGAAAGAAACACTATAACTCCTCATTGTGGTTAGCAGGGCCAGACTTTTACAGACACTCTTCTCCAGTCACCCACTAGAGAAATGATCCCTAAAAGCATAGTCTTAACCAGCCTCTAGCCTGCCAGTTACAGACCATTCCCGCACATTGACCTCTAACTGGGGGTTGCTACAATTTGGTCTTCATAAGACAGAGAGAACAATACGAGAAGCCTCACATGAGCAAATCCTGGCTCTGAACTCTGCCCTCCATGGCCCCCTTCAATAATCTGCCTCTCAAAGCAAAGCTGCTCAAAGTAGCCATCCCCTTTCATTTGCATAAACTGAAGACACACACAGGCCACTCCACCAGTCTTCTCCCTGTTCCCTTCTCTGCAATGACTAAGATAACAATTCTCTCACTGACCAAGCCAAGAGCTGTCTAGGACCCACAGCCTGTGCAGTGTTGGTTCGGGGTCGAGCACGGGTTGTTGCAGGACCCGACGGGGGACGTCCACCCTTCTGCCCGTGAAGATTCACCCCAGCCCACGCAGCGAACTTTACCATCCTTGCCGACTTAAACACCCGAGGCTATTGGGTGGGTCTCCGCAGGAGCTTTCGGTTCCTGCGGTGGGCCCTGCGAGAGGGTTCTCCCTGCCCGCCCCTCACCCCAGGCCCTCCAGAAATGGCACTTGGACCCTGGTTTCGTGAGCCCTCCCGACCTCCCCACTCTCATACCCTGAGCCGGCTGCACACGTTGCAGCCGGTCCTGTTTCAAACCGCCCCAAGGAAACAACTGTACACGCTCGTGCTTCACACATTCCATCTCCTCACCCTCGCGTCCCACCCCGATACCAAGTGGCGGGACTACCTACCACCGAACGAGGGTGAGTGGCCCCGGTGGGCCACCTTCCGTTCCACACTAATTCCACGGTCCGCCGGGGATATTAGTTGGCAGCTCCTTTATGGAGCCGAGAGCACGGGCGTGTACTTGGCGCGGTTCCTTCCCGTGCCCGACACCTGCCCCTTCCATGGCACGAAGGAGGACCTGGCGCATGCCCACCTTGAGTGCGCCAGGCCGCAGACCCTATTCTGGCTCCTCCAGAACCTCCTATTGAGGTGCTGGCTGCACTTCTCTCTACACCTTTATATTTTGGACACCCCATCCATGGCCCCACAAAGTTGCGAGACCTCCTCATCAACCTCCTCCTGGCACTTGCCAAAGCCACCATCTATAACACCAGGAGGAGGATGCTAGATGGGGGGTTCCGGTGCGACTGTGGGGTCTCCTTCAGGTCACTCGGTCACTCGTTCATTCACGCATCCGGGCGGAGTTCCACTGGGCAGTGTCCACGGCCTCCCTCTGCGTTTTCACGGAGCAGTGGGCGCTGAGCGGGGTTCTCTGCTCGGTGTCCCCATCCTGTACCCTCGTTTTGAACCTGTAACCCTCATGCACTCCCCTGTCCTTTTTTCATTAGTTGTCCCCCGTAATCAATTGGCCCCGGGTCTAGTGTCCCTCCCGCCAGGCTGGGGGAGGGACTTCAGCAACAGGTGGGCTTAGGCCCACCCACCTCCTGGGAAGCCAAAGGTGCAGTGTTGGTCACCCAGAGCATGTTTCTTTGGCACCAGAGACCAAACTGGAGCAAGTGAGCAGTGGGGAGCCAGGCTCTCCAAGGAGGTGTGTTTGCTGAACCTGAGGGTCAGTCTCACCATTCTCCAGACAGCCGGAACTCCCCTTTGTTCTGGACACCACTCCAGAAGCTTTGACTGAAAACCAACTATATATAGCCATAGGCTTTCCTTTGAACCCAACCACAGTCTAGATCAGGGATGGGGAACCTTCGTTTTTTGGGCCACATCCAGCCAGCTGCTTCATTTCCTCCAGCTCACAGCAGGCCTCTGCACCAGCCTCAAAAGTCCTGAGCCTTGGTCCCCACTCCACCCCCGTGGGGCTGGAGCCACCAGCACCATCTCACCAGCATGTCTCTGAGGGTCCTAGAGGGAGGGGTGATCCTGGAAGCTCCAGGTGCTGCCCCTGCTGGCTCATCAGCTCTCATTAGCCCGGAACCACGGCCAATGGGAGCTCTGGGGACAGCACCTGTGGCATGGGCACTGCGCACCGTACAGAGCCCCCGGCCTCTCCACCTAGAGGAGGGGTGGGTGTCACGGTACTGAAATAGTTTGGTACCGTGTAAATCAATGGGTGCACGAAATATTATGTGAAGGGGGTCATAACAGGTGTCTTATGTATGTATCTATTCCATATGTGTGTATCTATTCCATATGTGTGTATCAATTTGGCAGTTGAAGTTATGAATATTGGCTCTGGACTGTCTGTCTTCCCAAATATTGTGCTCTGCTGGGGAAGAAGATTCCTGAATACTGGGTGTCAGCTTGGCTTGGGCTGCCTGATGGCCCATTAAGGGACTATCAGCAACACAATGGACTCTGGGAGCTTGGAATGCTCCAATCCAGACAACAAGTCTACAAGAGGAAGCCTGGGCATAATGGCTTCTGCCTGCAAATGATGAGTCATGCATGGACATGTGATCTGCCCATGTGACTCCAGGACTCCATGGGGCTGGACTTTTCACAGCAGGAACAAAGAGGTGTTTGCAACTGGAAAAAAAACTATAAATGAAGCTGCTACAGCCCCTCCATTTTTGTCTTTCACCTCCAGTCTTCAGCCTGCTTTGTTTCCAGCTTTGGATGGAACTTTGCTACTCTGGGAACTCTGGACAATGGTACTGACCCATCCCCCAAATGGGATGCATCCAAAGACTTTGATTTGAACCTGCAGTTTATTCTACCTTTGCTGCAAGCCTAAGCTAAGAGATGTGCCATTACTGCGTGTAATTGATTTCTTTTAACCATTCTTAACCCTCACCTATAACTTTTTCCTTTTATAATAAACCTTTAGATTTTAGATTCTAAAGGATTGGCTACAGCGTGATTTGTGGTAAGATCTGATTGGTATATTGACCTGGGTCTGGGGCCTGATTCTTTGGAATTGGGGAGAACCGTTTTCTTTATTTGGGGGATTGGTTTTCATAACCATTGGTCCCCAGGACAGGTGGCTGCTGGTGGTGATACTGGGAATCTGGAGTGTCTAAGGGGATTGCTTGTGTGACTTGTGGTTAGCCAGTGGGGTGAGACCAAAGTCTTTTCTGTTTAGCTGGTTGGGTTTGCCTTAGTGTGGAAAAACCCCAGCTTTGGGCTGTAATTGCCCTTTTGGAAGCAATCTGTCCTGATCTGACACTCACAGTTGGATCCCACCAGGAACAGCCCCGTCACAGTGGGCAAACTACAGTCCGGCGGGCCACATATGGCCTACCGGACATTTTTATCCGGACCGCAAGCTGAGCAGGGGGAGCGGTGCCAGTGGCCCCCTCCTCTCCACCCAGGGGCCAGACGTGCCAGGAGCTGGGGCCTTGAGTGCCCTCCCGGGGGCCAGACTGAACTGCGGGGAGCCGCAGGGCCCCGTGCTCCCTTCCCAGAAGCTGGGCTAAGTCTCGGGGCCCACGCTCCCCTCCCCGGGTGCCGGGAAGAGCCAGGGGGCCTCGCGCTCCAGTCCAGGGTGCCGGGCAGAGCCATGGGGAGCCGTGAGCCCAAGTTCCTGTCCAGGGTGTGGGGCCTAGCACTTCTGGGCCGGGGGCCACACCGAGAGCAGCTAGCACCCGGCTGAGCAAGGTAAGCAAGAAGTTGTGGAGTGTCAGGATTGCCTCCCCACTCTGAACTCTAGGGTAAAGATGTGGGGATATGCATGAAAAAAAAGAAATAACCCCCCAATCTTATTTTACCTTACGTTAAAACTTTTTCCCCAGAACACAAATGTCTTCTGTGTCTGGACTTAGAGTACCAGCTGCCACCACCAAATTAAGCCCACAAAATAATGGGTTTGGGTAATTTGGAACCCTCCCTTTAATTTCCCCCAAACCTTCTCCCTTTACCTGGGAGAGGTTTGAGAAAACAAAGAAAAACCCCTTACTTTTTCTCTGAGACTTGCCGATTCCAAACCAGGATCTACCCAATGGAAACAACCAGTCAGAGTCCTAAAAGAAAGATTTTAATTAAAGAAAAAAGACAGAATATACAGAACTTAATAGAAAAAAAAAAAACCCTTGCATTACAACAGCATTACTGACCCCTCCCGGGGAATTTTCCTTCTGCTGGAGCTTAATAGTATACACAACACACTGGATCAATTATTAAGTGATACAGTTTAAGCATACAATTTACTTACTGCTGAACTTGACTTGTTAGAAGATTACAGATAGGTAGAGTAAAGAAATAGGTGTGGTTCATCCCATAGCCAGAGAGAATGGAGCAAGAGATAAACCAAAACTAAAACTTCTTTGTTTCCAAGGCTGATTAGCATCTCCGGTTCCTATTGGTCCCCATCCTCCTCTCAGGTTACCCCTAGCTTAACCCCTTACAAATAAACTGTAATTTTAGGCTACTTTATACTTATGATATGGGGGGTGGCTTTGGTGGTGGTTATGATGGATTAGGGGGTCTCAGTAGAGGGCACTCAGGAAACAAAATGCAGGGGGCTTAGATGCAGGTGGGGTTCCTGGGGAGGGGGGTTTAGGCTGGCTAGGTTTCGGGAGGGGCCAGTAAGACAACAAAGAGCAGGGGGACTTAGATAGCGGGTGGGGCCCTGGGGGGGGGGCAGTTAGAGTGTGGAGTCTCTGGAAGGGGCGATCATAGGACAAGGAGCAGGGAGGCTTAGGTACGGGGTGGGGTCCTGGGAGGGAAGTTAGGGTGGGGGGGGTCTCCGGAGGGGGCAATCATGGTACAAGGAGGAGGTGTTGGATAGGTCGGGGTGCTGAGGGGGAAGTCAGAGGGTGGGAAGTGAGTGGGGGTTGGATGGGGACAGGGGCAGGCTGTTTGGGGAGGCACCGCCTTCCCTACCCGTCCCTCCGGAAAATTTTAAACCACTGTGTGGCCCTCGGACCAAAATGTTTGCCCACCGCTGACCTAGAGGCTGGACATGTTGGCTGCTTCTGGGAGCAGAGCAGCATGGAGCCTGGGCAGGCAGGGAGCCTCCCTTAGCCTTGCTGTCTGCTGACTGGGAGCCACCTGGGGTAAGCACTTAACCTCCTCCCACACTCCAAAACCTACCCTAGATCTGAACCGCCTCCTGCACCCTAACTCCCTCTCATAACCTGCACTCCTACCCCCTGCCCAGCCTTGATCCCCCTCCTGCACCCCAACCCTTTGGCACCAGCCCAGAGACCCCTCTTGCACCCCAAACCCGTCATCCCCAGCTCCACCACAGAGCCCGCACGCTCAGTCGGGGTCCTCAGATCCTCCCACATCCCAATCTCCTGACCCAGTCTGGAGCCACCTCCCTCTTCCAAAATGTCTCATTTCTGGGGGCCCTAAAGAGCCTAGGGGAAGCCCCACGCCTCCACCCTCCATCCTTCCCCAGCGGGGCTGTGCACGGCTCCCTACTGATCTTCTATGTGGGTGACTGACCCCGATAGGAAAAAGGTTCCCCAGCCCATATCTAGACAAACCCCATCATAATGTCTAATCACTATTCACCTGGAAGAAAGAAACTTGGTAGCATGTAACTTCGAGTTGTGATGTTTTCTAGCTTCCTCACAGAGTGTGAATGATGGGAATACTAGCTGCTGTCCTCCTGATATCCAAAATGGCAGGTGGGAACATATAAAATCTTCCAAAGCACCAGTGGCTCTGGTGGTGTTAGCAGGGAAGCATCCCTTAATGCCAGTGTGTAGAACAATCAATGGGTGCCAAGGGGGCAGACTTAGTGGAGGAACAGAAACAACTGTAAAGATGAAACAGAAGAAGCAAGAAAATATTTGAATAAGAAGCCTGCTCACCATATAGGTTATGAACAAACATGTAACATAGACACCACATACAAAGAAACTCCTTCACTACCTGCAGAAAAGTACACACTACTTAGAGAACAACTGAAAATAAATGGAGTATTTCACTGCTGACAACCCATCTCTCTAAAGCCACACCCAGAATACCAAGCTGGAAGCTAACCACTCAGACTGTGTTTCTTCCCCCTGCTCCTCTCAAGAAGAACAAGACACTCTTCCTTAGCAGAAAGCAGTTGTTACAGAACAACACTTACTGCCATTGTCATGCTCAGAAAGAAACACTATAACTCCTCATTGTGGTTAGCAGGGCCAGACTTTTACAGACACCCTTCTCCAGTCACCAACTAGAGAAATGATCCCTAAAAGCATAGTCTTAACCAGCCTCTAGCCTGCCAGTTACAGACCATTCCCGCACATTGACCTCTAACTGGGGGTTGCTACTATTTGGTCTTCATAAGACAGAGAGAACAATACGAGAAGCCTGACATGAGCAAATCCTGGCTCTGAACTCTGCCGTCCATGGCCCCCTTCAATAATCTGCCTCTCAAAGCAAAGCTGCTCAAGGTAGCCATCCCCTTTCATTTGCATAAACGGAAGACAACACACAGGCCACTCCACCAATCTTCTCCTTGCTCCCTGGCTCTGTGCTTCCTAAGAGAACAGTCCTCTAGCTAGTCAATACAAGCGCTCTCTAGGAACCACAGACTATGCAGTTTTGGATGCCCAGAGCATGTTTCTTTGGCACCAGAGACCAAACTGGAGCAAGTGAGCAGTGGGGAGCCAGGCTCTCCAACAGGGGTATTTCGTGAACCTGACGGCCAGTCTTACCATTCTCCCAGGAGCAGGAGTTTGTCTCCAGTTTTTCTGGAAACCATCCCAGAAGCTTTAATTCAAAAGACAAGCACTGACACTGTTTTGTCCTGATAACTAACCCTGTGTGGGCTGTCTGCAGGACTGAACACCGGATTTCTTCCACAGTAATCGGGAGCCTGTACTGCTTGAGCTAAAGGACAGAGTTCCCCAGCTTTAGCAGACTCAGTCACTGGAGTGGGACAAAGACCCACCCTAGCACAGTGGTGCAGAAGAGGACCCAAAAGGCTTGCTCCAAGCCTAGCATTCAGCATGCTTTTTTTTTTAAGGAGAAATGATTTGGCTAAACCTCTCAGCTGAGCCATCCTTTATTGTCCTCTATGCTCAGATCGGCTGTTTTGTCGTTGCAGCTCATTTACCCAGAACAGCTCAGCTCAGAGGTAGCATATGGTCTGCAGCAAGATTGTTCTTTTCACTGAACAAAGGGTCAGGTGACTTGAGTGAATCGTCACTGGCTTGTTTAGGTTCAAAGAGCCCTGGATTTGTCTGGATCCCCTCCTTTTCTCCCGTGGTGCTGCTACAGGTTAATAGGGGATCACTGGACCCGTGGGATCCAGGGCCAACTTGATGAAAGAGCCGGTGAAGAGAGCCGTGTGTTCCACAAGTAACTGCTGCAGGCCAGGTACCTGATGCTGAATTGGGACCCAAGAAAGGGCTGGAGGAGGAGAAAAAGTCTCCTCCACCTACATAGGTCAGGGAGGAACAGCAGGTGGAGGTCCTCACAGCTGTCCACCAGGGTCCCTGTGGAGAATGCTGAGAAGAGGATAGTCTGTCCACAGGGAACTGAGTTACATGGGGCTTGCTGGCTGGTTAGAAAGCCATGGTACCTATCGGTGACAGGAGGAAGAACTTGCCAATCAGTGGCAAGGTTGCCAGACTGAGACAAGGTGAAGTCTGTTGGAGGAATGACAGTAGGATCCCTGACATCTGTATTAGAACCAGGCTCCAATTAACTTTCACCTGTGCCTGAATTTATCAGACATCATGGCTGACAGATTGAATAATATAGAGGGACTCAACATACCTGAGGTTCAGTTACTGTGGGGGTCTACACCACAGGGGGAGGGAGGGCATGGGATAAAAATTGACCTTCCTCTTCTTGTTGGGGATAGGAGACGGGTTGACTGAAGAGCCATCTGCAGCCGATTTGGCAGGTCTTCACTAGAACATGCAAAATCTTCCCAAGCACCAGTGGCTCTGGTGGTGGTAGCAGGGAAGCATCCCTTCATGCCAGTGTGTAGAACAATCAATGGATGCCAAGGGGGCAGACTTCGTGGCGGAACAGAAACAACTGTAAAGATGAAACAGAAGAAGCAAGAAAATATTTGAATAAGAAGCCTGCTCACCATATAGGTTATGAACAAAGATGTAACATAGACACCACATACAAAGAAACTCCTTCACTACCTGCAGAAAAGTACACCCTACTTCAAGAACAACCGAAAATAAATGGAGTATTTCACTGCTGACAACCCATCTCTCTAAAGCCACACCCAGAACACCAAGCTGGAAGCTAACCACTCAGACTGTGTTTCTTCCCCCTGCTCCTCTCAAGAAGAACAAGACACTCTTCCTTAGCAGAAAGCAGTTGTTACAGAACAACACTTCCTGCCATTGTCATGCTCAGAAAGAAACACTATAACTCCTCATTGTGGTTAGCAGGGCCAGACTTTTCCAGACACCCTTCTCCAGTCACCCACTAGAGAAATGATCCCTAAAAGCATAGTCTTAACCAGCCTCTAGCCTGCCAATTACAGACCATTCCTGCACATTGACCTCTAACTGGGGGTTGCTACAATTTGGTCTTCATAAGACAGAGAGAACAATACGAGATGCCTCACATGAGCAAATCCTGGCTCTGAACTCTGCCCTCCATGGCCCCCTTCAATAATCTGCCTCTCAAAGCAAAGCTGCTCAAAGTAGCCATCCCCTTTCATTTGCATAAACTGAAGACACACACAGGCCACTCCACCAGTCTTCTCCCTGTTCCCTTCTCTGCAATGACTAAGATAACAATTCTCTCACTGGCCAAGCCAAGAGCTGTCTAGGACCCACAGCCTGTGCAGTGTTGGTCACCCAGAGCTTGTTTCTTTGGCACCAGAGACCAAACTGGAGCAAGTGAGCAGTGGGGAGCCAGGCTCTCCAAGGAGGTGTGTTTGCTGAACCTGAGGGTCAGTCTCACCATTCTCCAGACAGCCGGAACTCCCATTTGTTCTGGACACCACTTTAGAAGCTTTGACTGAAAACCAAGTATATATAGCCATAGGATTTCCTTTGAACCCAACCAGAGTCTAGATCAGGGATGGGGAACGTTCCCGTCTTTGGGCCACATCCAGCCAGCTGCTTCATTTCCTTC
This sequence comes from Sternotherus odoratus, assembly GCA_032164245.1. NCBI lineage: Eukaryota > Metazoa > Chordata > Testudines > Kinosternidae > Sternotherus > Sternotherus odoratus. The sequence continues at coordinate 16,687,083 of JAVMKO010000002.1, read as the reverse complement.
AGCCCACAGCAGGCCTCTGCACCAGGCTCAAAGGTCCTGAGCCTTGGTCCCCACTCCACCCCCGTGGGGCTGGAGCCACCAGCACCATCTCACCAGCATGTCTCTGAGGGTCCTAGAGGGAGGGGTGATCATGGAAGCTCCAGGTGCTGCCCCTGCTGGCTCATCAGCTCTCATTAGCCCGTAACCACGGCCAATGGGAGCTCTGGGGACAGCACCTGTGGCATGGGCACTGCGCACCGTACAGAGCCCCCGGCCTCTCCACCTAGAGGAGGGTGGGCAAACTACAGTCCGGCGGGCCACATATGGCCTACCGGACATTTTCATCCGGACCGCAAGCTGAGCAGGGGGAGCGGTGCCAGTGGCCCCCTCCTCTCCACCCAGGGGCCAGACGTGCCAGGAGTCGGGGCCTTGAGTGCCCTCCCAGGGACCAGACTGAACTGCGGGGAGCCGCAGGGCCCCGAGCTACCTGCCTGGGTGCCGGGCTGGGCTCGCAGGAGCCCCGTGCTCCCTTCCCAGGAGCTGGGCTAACCCTCGGGGCCCACGCTCCCTTCCCCAGGTGCCGGGAAGAGCCACGGGGAGCTGAGGGACCCCGCGCTCCCCTCCCCAGGTGCCCCACCCAGCCGCGGGGCCCACGCTCCCATCCCCGGGTGCTGTGCCTAGCCACAGGGCCTCGCACTCCGACCCAGGGTGCCGGGCAGAGCCACGGGGAGCCGTGAGCCCGAGTTCCTGTCCGGGGTGTGGGGCCTAGCACTTCTGGGCCGGGGGCCACACCGAGAGCAGCGAGCACCCGGCTGAGCAAGGTAAGCAAGAAGTTGTGGAGTGTCAGGATTGCCTCCCCACTCTGAACTCTAGAGTAAAGATGTGGGGATATGCATGAAAAAAAAGAAATAACCCCCCAATCTTATTTTACCAGCTTAGGTTAAAACTTTTTCCCCAGAACACAAATGTCTTCTGTGTCTGGACTTGGTGTACCAGCTGCCACCACCAAATTAAGCCCACAAAATAATGGGATTGGGTAATTTGGAGGCCCCCCCCCCTTTAATTTCCCCCAAACCTTCTCCCTTTACCTGGGAGAGGTTTGAGAAAACAAAGAAAAACCCCTTACTTTTTCTGTGAGCCTTGCCGATTCCAAACCAGGGTCTACCCAATGGAAACAACCAGTCAGAGTCCTAAAAGAAAGATTTTAATTAAAGAAAAAAGATGGAATGTACAGAACTTAATAGAAAAAAAAAAAAACCCTTGCATTACAACAGCATTACTGACCCCTCCCGGGGAATTTTCCTTCTGCTGGAGCTTAATAGTATACAGAACACACTGGATCAATTATTAAGTGATACAGTTTAAACATACAATTTACTTACTGCTGAACTTGACTTGTTAGAAGATTACAGATAGGTAGAGTAAAGAAATAGGTGTGGTTCATCCCATAGCCAGAGAGAACAGAGCAAGAGAGATAAACCAAAACTAAAACTTTTTTTGTTTCCAAGGTTGATTAGCATCTCCGGTTCCTATTGGTCCCCATCCTCCTCTCGGGTTACCCCTAGCTTAACCCCTTACAGTTAAACCGTAATTTTAGGCTACTTTATACTTATGATATGGGGGGGGGGTGGCTTTGGTGGTGGTTAGGGTGGATTAGGGGGTCTCAGTAGAGGGCACTTAGGGAACAAAATGAGGGGGCTTAGATGCGGGTGGGATTCCTGGGGAGGGGGGTTTAGGCTGGGTAGGTTTCGGGAGGGGCCAGTAAGACAACAAAGAGCAGGGGGGCTTAGATAGCAGGTGGGGCCCCCTGGGGGGGCAGTTAGAGTGGGGAGTCTCTGGAAGGGGCGATCACAGGACAAGGAGCAGGGAGGCTTAGGTACGGGGTGGGGTCCTGGGAGGGAAGTTAGGGTGGGGGGGTCTCGGGAGGGGGCAATCATGGTACAAGGAGGGGGGGTTGGATAGGTCGGGGTGCTGAGGGGGCAGTCAGAGGGTGGGAAGTGAGTGGGGGTTGGATGGGGACAGGGGCAGGCTGTTTGGGGAGGCACCGCCTTCCCTACCCGTCCCTCCGGAAAATTTTAAACCACTGTGTGGCCCTCGGACCAAAATGTTTGCCCACCGCTGATCTAGAGGCTGGACATGTTGGCTGCTTCTGGGAGCAGAGCAGCATGGAGCCTGGGCAGGCAGGGAGCCTCCCGTAGCCTTGCTGTCTGCTGACTGGGAGCCACCTGGGGTAAGCACTTAACCTCCTCCCACACTCCAAAACCTACCCTAGATCTGAACCGCCTCCTGCACCCTAACTCCCTCTCATAACCTTCACTCCTACCCCCGCCCAGCCTTGATCCCCCTCCTGCACCCCAACCCTTTGGCACCAGCCCAGAGACCCCTCTTACACCCCAAACCCATCATCCCCAGCTCCACCCCAGAGCCCGCATGCTCCGTCGGGGTCCTCAGATCCTCCCACATCCCAATCTCCTGCCCCAGTCTGGAGCCATCTCCCTCTTCCAAAATGTCTGATTTCTGGGGGCCCTAAAGAGCCTAGGGGAAGACCCAAACCTTCACCCTGCACCTTTCCCCAGCGGGGCTGTGCGTGGCTCCCTACTGATCTTCTATGTGGCTGACTGACCCCGATAGGAAAAAGGTTCCCCGGCCCATATCTAGACAAATCCCATCAAAATGTCTAATCGCTATTCACCTGGAAGAAAGTCACTTGGTAGCGTGTATCCTTGAGTTGTGATGTTTTCTAGCTTCCTCACAGAGTGTGAATGATGGGAATATTAGCTGCTGTTCTCCTGATAGCCAAAATGGCAGGTGGGAACATATAAAATCTTCCCAAGCACCGGTGGCTCTGGTGGTGTTAGCAGGGAAGCATCATCCACTCATACCAGTGTGCAGAACAGTCAATGGGTGCCAGGGGTCAGACTTAGTGGAGGAACAGAAACAGCTGTAAAGATGAAACAGACCAACCAAGAGAATATTTTAATTGTAAGCCTGTTGACTGCATAGGCTAGGAACAAAGAGGTAATATGAACAGCATATACAAAGTCCTTCTTCATTACTTGCAGAAAAGGACACCCTACTTACAGGACCACTGGAAAGAAATGGAGTATTTCACTGCTGATAACCCACCTCCCTAAAGTCACACCCAGAATACCAAGCTGAAAGTTAACCACTCAGACTGTGTTTCTTCCCCCTGCTCTTCTCAAGAAGAACAAGACACTCTTCCTTAGTAGAAAGCAGTTGTTACAGAACAACACTTCCTGCCATTGTCATGCTCAGAAAGAAACACTATAACTCCTCATTGTGGTTAGCAGGGCCAGACTTTTACAGACACTCTTCTCCAGTCACTCACTAGAGAAATGATCCCTAAAAGCATAGTCTTAACCAGCCTTTAGCCTGCCAGTTACAGACCATTCCCGCACATTGACCTCTAACTGGTGGTTGCTACTATTTGGTCTTCATAAAACAGAGAGAACAATACGAGAAGCTCCACGTGAGCAAATCCTGGCTCCCAACTCTGCCCTCCATGGCCCCCTTCAATAGGCTGTCTTTCAAAGGAAAGCTGCTCAAAGTAGCCATCCCCTTTCATTTGCATAAACTGAAGACAACACACAGGCCACTCCACCAATCTTCTCCTTGCTCCCTGGCTCTGTGATCCCTAAGAGAACAGTCCTCTAGCTAGTCAAGCCAAGAGCTCTCTAGGAACCACAGACTATGCAGTTTTGGATGCCCAGAGCATGTTTCTTTGGCACCAGAGACCAAACTGGAGCCTTGGCGGCGGATGGCACCCCCCTCACGGATCCGGAGGAGATGCATGGAAGGGCCAGGGCCTTCTACGCCGACCTCTTCTCCCCGGATCCCACCGAAGCCAATGCCCGCAGGGTGCTCTGGACCGAGCTCCCGACGGTCGGCGCGGGCGACCGAGACCGGCTGGAGTCGCCTCTCTCTCTGGCCGAGTTCTCGGCCGTCCTCCGTCTCATGCCCACCAACAAGTCTCCGGGCATGGACGGGCTGACCGTGGAGTTCTACCGCGCGTTCTGGGACGGCCTCGGCCCGGACCTCGTCATCGTCTGGGCCGAGTCCTTGCAATGCGGGGTCCTCCCTCTCTCGTGCAGGCGAGCGGTGCTCGCCTTATTGCCGAAGAAGGGGGACCTCCGCGATCTTCGGAACTGGCATCCCGTCTCGCTCCTCAGCACGGACTATAGGGTCGTAGCGAAAGCCATCTCGCTGCGGCTGGGGTCCGTGCTGGCGGACGTGGTCCATCCCGACCAGACCTACACGGTCCCGGGCCGTACCATCTTCGACAACTTATATTTGGTCCGGGACCTTTTAGAGCTAGGGCATAGGGATGGTCTGTCGTTCGCCCTCCTGTCCCTGGACCAGGAGAAGGCGTTCGACAGGATGGACCACGGGTATCTCCTGGGCACTCTGCGGGCGTTCGGCTTCGGTCCCCAGTTTGTGGGTTTTCTCCGGGTGCTGTACGCTGAGGCGGAGTGTTTGGTCAGGCGCAACTGGACCCTGACCGAGCCAGTCAGCTTCGAGCGGGGAGTACGGCAGGGGTGCCCCCTCTCGGGCCAGCTGTACGCTCTGGCGATCGAGCCCTTCCTCTGTCTCCTCCGACGGAGGTTGACGGGGTTGGTGCTCCGAGAGCCGGAGCTGCGGCTGGTCCTGTCGGCGTATGCCGACGATGTACTCCTCGTGGTCCAGGACCCGGGCGACCTGGTGCGGGTGGAGGCTTGCCAAACCGTGTACTCGGCGGCCTCCTCCGCCCGGGTCAATTGGGTCAAGATCTCTGGCCTGGTGGTCGGGGACGGGTGGCAGGCCAGCTCCCTCCCACCCGCGCTTCAGGCCATCCGGTGGAGCACGGGTCCGCTGCTCTATCTGGGCGTTTATCTTTCCGCCACGCACCCCTCCCCGCCGGAAAACTGGCGGGATTTGGAGGGCAGGGTGAGTGAGCGGGTGCGGAGATGGACGGGACTGCTCCAGTGCCTCTCCCTCCGCGGGAGGGCGCTGGTGTTAAATCAGCTGGTCCTGTCCATGCTCTGGCACCGGCTCAACACCCTGAGCCCGGCCCCGGGGATCCTGGCCGGACTCCAGAGGCTCGCCCTGGGGTTTTTCTGGCCAGGACTGCACTGGGTCTCTGCAGGGGTCCTGAGTCTTCCCCTGGCGGAAGGAGGGCAGGGCCTGGTCTGCTTGCGCAGCCAGGTCCACGTCTTCCGCCTCCAGGCCCTGCAGAGACTCCTTTATGGTGCTGGTAGTCCGGCATGGAGACCATTGGCACACGCCTTCCTCCGCCGCCTCCAGGGGCTTCGATGTGACCGGCAGCTCTTTTTTCTCCAACGGGGAGGTCTTCCGCGAGACCTCTCGGAGCTGCCGGCCTTCTACCAGGACCTCCTCCGGACCTGGAAGCTCTTTGGGGCGACCAGGTCCTTTGTGGCCACCGAAGGACAGGATCTCCTCGCGGAGCCCCTGCTTCACAATCCAACCCTCCGTGTGCAGGTGGCGGAGTCTCCCTCGGTGCGCCGGAGGTTGGTCCTGGCAGAAATCACCAAAGTCGGAGACCTCCTGGACTACGCCGGGGGGGACTGGGCGGATCCCCGTGCGCTCGCTCGGCGCATGGGGCTCTCCACCCTTGTGACCCCCCTGCGCGTACTACGGGAGGTGAGGACCGCTCTGCCTCCCGCCTCTCTCGGTTTCCTGCGGCGCGTCCTGCGAGAGGGTACTCCCCGCCCACCCCTCACCCCGGGCCCTCCGGAATTGGTACTTGGGCCCCAGCTTCGTGAGCCCTCCCGGCCTTCCCACTCCCACACCCCGAGCCGGCTGCACACCTTGCAGCCGGTCTCGTTTCGAACCGCGCCGAGGAAGCATCTATACACGCTCGTGCTCCACACGATTCATCTCCTCACCCTCGCGTCCCGCCCCAATACCAAGTGGCGGGACTACCTAATACCGGAGGAGGGTGAGAAGCCCCGGTGGGCCAGCTTCTATTCCACCTTGATCCCACGGCCCGCTGGGGATATTAGTTGGCGGCTCCTTCACGGAGCCGTGAGCACGGGCGTGTACTTGACGCGGTTCCTCCCCGTGCCCGACGCCTGTCCTTTCTGCGGCGTGAGGGAGGACCTGGCACACGCCTATCTAGAGTGCGCTAGGCTGCAGCCCCTATTCCGGCTCCTCCAGAACCTCTTATTGAGGTTCTGGCTGCACTTTTCCCCACACCTTTTTCTTTTTGGGCACCCTATCCGTGGCCACACAAAGTCCCGAGACCTCCTCGTCAACCTCCTCCTGGCGCTTGCTAAAGTCGCCATTTATAAGACCAGGAGGAGGATGCTAGACGAGGGGGTACGGTGCGACTGTAGGGCCTACCTCAGGTCACTTCTCCAGTCACGCATCCGGGCAGAGTTCCACTGGGCAGCGTCCACTGGCTCCCTCGATAGCTTCACGGAGCAGTGGGCGCTGTGCGGGGTTCTCTGCTCGGTGTCCCCATCCTGTACCCTTGTTTTGAACCTATGACCTTCACGCACTCCCCTGCATTTTTTTCATTAGTTGCCCCCCGTATTTAGTTGGCCCCGGGCCTAGTGTCCCTCCCGCCAGGCTGGGGGAGGGACTTTAGTTATGGGCGGGCCTAGGCCCGCCCACTTCTCGGGTAACCAAATAGAAGAGACCAAACTGGAGCAAGTGAGCAGTGGGGAGCCAGGCTCTCCAACAGGGGTATTTCCTGAACCTGACGGCCAGTCTTACCATTTTCCCAGGAGCAGGAGTTTGTTTCCAGTTTTTCTGGAAACCATCCCAGAAGCTTTAACTTAAAAGACAAGCACTGACACTGTTTTGTCCTGATAACTAACCCTGTGTGGGCTGTCTGCAGGACTGAACACTGGATTTCTTCCACAGTAATCGGGAGCCTGTAATACTTGAACTAAAGGACAGAGTTCCCCAGCTTTAGCAGACTCAGTCACTGGAGTGGGACAAAGACCCACCCTAGCACAGTGGTGCAGAAGAGGACCCAAAAGGCTTGCTTCAAGCCTAGCATTCAGTATGCTTTTGGTTTTTTAAGGAGAAATTATTTGGCTAAACCTCTCAGCTGAGCCATGCTTTATTGTCCTCTATGCTCAGATCGACTGTTTTGTCGTTGCAGCTCATTTACCCAGAACGGCTCAGCTCAGAGGTAGCATATGATCTGCAGCAAGATTGTTCTTTTCACTGAACAAAGGGTCAGGTGACTTGAGTGAATCCTCACTGGCTTGTTTAGGTTCAAAGAGCCCTGGATTTGTCTGGATCCCCTCCTTTTCTCCGTGGTGCTGCTACAGGTTAATAGGGGATCACTGGACCCATGGGATCCAGGGCCAACTTGATGAAAGAGCCGGTGAAGAGAGCCGTGTGTTCCACAAGTAACTGCTGATGGCCAGGTACCTGATGCTGAACTGCGACCCAAGAAAGGGCTGGAGGAGGAGAAAAAAGTCTCCTCCCACCTACATAGGTCAGGGAGGAACAGCAGGTGGAGGTCCTCACAGCTGTCCACCAGGGTCCCTGTGGAGAATGCTGAGAAGAGGATAGTCTGTCCACAGGGAACTGAGTTACATGGGGCTTGCTGGCTGGTTAGAAAGCCATGGTACCTATCGGTGACGGGAGGAAGAACTTGCCAATCAGTGGCAAGGTTGCCAGACTGAGACAAGGTGAAGTCTGTTGGAGGAATGACAGTAGGATCCCTGACATCTGTATTAGAACCAGGCTCCAATTAACTTTCATCTGTGCCTGAATTTATCAGACATCATGGCTGACAGATTGAATAATATAGAGGGACTCAACATAACTGAGGTTCAGTTACTGTGGGGGTCTACACTACAGGGGGAGGGGGGCATGGGATAAAAATTGACCTTCCTCTTCTTGTTGGGGGTAGAAGACGGGTTGACTGAAGAGCCGTCTGCAGTCGATTTGGCAGGTCTTCACTAGAACATGCAAAATCTTCCCAAGCACCAGTGGCTCTGGTGGTGGTAGCAGGGAAGCATCCCTTCATGCCAGTGTGTAGAACAATCAATGGGTGCCAAGGGGGCAGACTTAGTGGAGGAACAGAAACAACTGTAAAGATGAAACAGAAGAAGCAAGAAAATATTTGAATAAGAAGCCTGCTCACCATATAGGTTATGAACAAAGATGTAACATAGACACCACATACAAAGAAACTCCTTCACTACCTGCAGAAAAGTACACCCTACTTCGAGAACAACTGAAAATAAATGGAGTATTTCACTGCTGACAACCCATCTCTCTAAAGCCACACCCAGAATACCAAGCTGGAAGCTAACCACTCAGACTGTGTTTCTTCCCCCTGCTCCTCTCAAGAAGAACAAGACACTCTTCCTTAGCAGAAAGCAGCTGTTACAGAACAACACTTCCTGCCATTGTCATGCTCAGAAAGAAACACTATAACTCCTCATTGTGGTTAGCAGGGCCAGACTTTTACAGACACTCTTCTCCAATCACCTACTAGAGAAATGATCCCTAAAAGCATAGTCTTAACTAGCCTCTAGCCTGCCAGTTATAGACCATTCCCGCACATTGACCTCTAACTGGGGGTTGCTACAATTTGGTCTTCATAAGACAGAGAGAACAATACGAGAAGCCTCACATGAGCAAATCCTGGCTCTGAACTCTGCCCTCCATGGCCCCCTTCAATAATCTGCCTCTCAAAGCTGCTCAAAGTAGCCATCCCCTTTCATTTGCATAAACTGAAGACACACACAGGCCACTCCACCAGTCTTCTCCCTGTTCCCTTCTCTGCAATGACTAAGATAACAATTCTCTCCACCTAGAGGAGGGTGGGCAAACTACAGTCCGGCAGGCCACATATGGCCTACCGGACATTTTCATCCGACCGCAAGCTGAGCAGGGGGAGCGGTGCCAGTGGCCCCCTCCTCTCCACCCAGGGGCCAGACGTGCCAGGAGCCGGGGCCATGCATGCCCTCCCAGGGACCAGACTGAACTGCGGGGAGCCGCAGGGCCCCGAGCTACCTGCCTGGGTGCCGGGCTGGGCTGGCAGGAGCCCCGTGCTCCCTTCCCAGGAGTTGGGCTAAGCCTCGGGGCCCACACTCTCTTCCCCAGGTGCCGGGAAGAGCCACGGGGAGCTGCAGGACCCCACGCTCCCCTCCCCAGGTGCCCAGCCCAGCCGCGCGGCCAACGCTCCCATCTCCGGGTGCCGGGCCTCGCCACAGGGCCTCGCACTCCGACCCAGGGTGCCGGGCAGAGCCACGGGGAGCCGTGAGCCCGAGTTCCTGTCCGGGGTGTGGGGCCTAGCACTCCTGGGCCGGGGGCCACACCGAGAGCAGCGAGCACCCGGCTGAGCAAGGTAAGCAAGACGTTGTGGAGTGTCAGGATTGCCTCCCCACTCTGAACTCTAGAGTAAAGATGTGGGGATATGCATGAAAAAAAAGAAATAACCCCCCAATCTTATTTTACCAGCTTAGGTTAAAACTTTTTCCCCAGAACACAAATGTCTTCTGTGTCTGGACTTGGTGTACCAGCTGCCACCACCAAATTAAGCCCACAAAATAATGGGTTTGGGTAATTTGGAAACCCCCCCCCCTTTAATTTCCCCCAAACCTTCTCCCTTTACCTGGGAGAGGTTTGAGAAAACAAAGAAAAAACCCTTACTTTTTCTGTGAGACTTGCCGATTCCAAACCAGGGTCTACCCAATGGAAACAAGCAGTCAGAGTCCTAAAAGAAAGGTTTTAATTAAAGAAAAAAGATGGAATGTACAGAACTTAATAGAAAAAAAAAAACCCTTGCATTACAACAGCATTACTGACCCCTCCCGGGGAATTTTCCTTCTGCTGGAGCTTAATAGTATACAGAACACACTGGATCAATTATTAAGTGATACAGTTTAAGCATACAATTTACTTACTGCTGAACTTGACTTGTTAGAAGATTACAGATAGGTAGAGTAAAGAAATAGGTGTGGTTCATCCCATAGCCAGAGAGAATGGAGCAAGAGAGATAAACCAAAACTAAAAGTTCTTTTGTTTCCAAGGTTGATTAGCATCTCCGGTTCCTATTGGTCCCCATCCTCCTCTCAGGTTACCCCTAGCTTAACCCCTTACAGTTAAACTGTAATTTTAGGCTACTTTATACTTATGATATGGGGGGTGGCTTTGGTGGTGGTTATGATGGATTAGATGGTCTCAGTAGAGGGCACTAAGGAAACAAAATGCAGGTGGCTTAGATGGGGGTGGGGTTCCTGGGGGGGTTAGGCTGGGTAGGTTTCGGGAGGGACCAGTAAGACAACAAAGAGCAGGGGGGCTTAGATAGCGGGTGGGTCCTGGGGGGGGGCAGTTAGAGTGGGGAGTCTCTGGAAGGGGCGATCACAGGACAAGGAGCAGGGAGGCTTAGGTACGGGGTGGGGTCCTGGGAGGGAAGTTAGGGTGGGGGGGTCTCCGGAGGGGGCAATCATGGTACAAGGAGGGGGGGTTTCATAGGTCAGGGTGCTGAGGCAGCAGTCAGAGGGTGGGAAGTGAGTGGGGGTTGGATGGGGACAGGGGCAGGCTGTTTGGGGAGGCACCGCCTTCCCTACCCGTCCCTCTGCAAAATTTTAAACAACTGTGTGGCCCTCGGACCAAAATGTTTGCCCACCGCTGACCTAGAGGCTAGTAGAGGTATTTCCTACTTCTAGTTGGGCCAGAACTACTTCAAAATGAGCTCTCTTTCAGTGGCATTGTGGTCCTTGCTGGAACATAAAAATAGATATGGCCATGGCAATGCAAAGAAAAACTGTTTGAATTTATCACAATCTTCATAGTTCAATGTGAGCTTGCAACGTTGGGAAATAGTGTGCTTCTTATCAAAGCCAAAACCACTTCTCCCATCCCCACTGATCATCCACCCTCAGGCCAGGCTAACTATCCCAGAGGTCAGTGCTCGGTTACATTCCACTCAGAGACATACCCCTTTTGTGTTAAAATATTCTGACCTATTTATAAAAGGAGTTATCATAATGGTTCCTTCTAGATTGGAAAGAAATCTGTGCAGTAACACAGAAAAAGATCTCGTTCCTGGGCCAAGGAAGTTGGGTTCAATCCAATATCCAGTGAGAGAAGTAACAAAGAGTCCTGTGGCATCTTAAAGACTAACTAAAGTATTGAAGCATAAGCTTTCATGGGCTAATACCCACTTCGTCGGATGCAAGCAGAGAGACTCCCAATGGAAAGACTCTCATTGACTTCAGTGGGCACTGGATCAGGGTCTTGAACTCTAAATTAAATACACAATAGATGATAAACAACTATAACAATTATAATAACTCTCTCTCTTTCTCTCTCTCTCTCTAGTGTATGTATATTATACATGTATATATGTATGTATTACATATGTATATATGTATGTATATTGCATAGTATATATATATGTGTGTGTGTTATGTATATATTGACTTCAGCAGGCATTGAAGCAGACTCTTGAAAACTAAATTCAACAGACAATATATAAAAAATAACTATAACTATGTATATATATATATATAGTTATCATACACTGTCTTGAATTTAGTTTTCAAGAGAGTGATCCAATGCCTACTGAAGTCAATATATACATAACAATATACATTAGACCCATATAATGCACAGGCTGAAAGCTCAATGACAAAGCAGTGAGCATTTATTTTTTCATCTGCCTTCAGTGGACTATGGCTGGAAGAAATCATTTTGGAAGGGATTTGAAAGAACAAGCAATCACATTGCTGGGTGCTTCTATAATTCTCAGGAGCACTAGTCTGGCAGGTGGCATATCAAGGAATGATGAAAATCAGGATGAAAGTTGGAAGAGGGATCAGGTGGGCACACTAAGAACAATTGTCTGTATGTATCCCAGAATGCTTCCGGATCTGGATGTACCTGCTGAGCAGAAACACCTGTTCTACCATCTCTAGTCTGAGAAACTCCCAGCAGCTTTGACTAGTAAGGCGCACAGTCTTGTAAACAGTGCAGTTAAGCAATGAGTATAAATTGTGAGGTAAACTGGATTCAGAAGTTTCCCTCTACAGGCATCCCTATAAATGTGCGGGGCTGTAAATTACCAGCTGCCTTAACCAAGTTTCTGCTGCTGAGAAGCAGAGCTCAACATTAACTCACGGTGATCCATCGCCACCCTGTGATCATTTCAGGGAAAGCAAAGTCATAAAGATGGTCTTGTTTACTGTGTTACTTGTGTTACTGAAGCCAACTGAAAGCAGAAAAGCTGGGAACTGATTTTGAGATGTTTCAGATATTGGTCCTAAACGATCACATGTGGGGGTTGATGATTTCATATTTGGGGTTATTCATGAGTTTCAGTGCAGTGGTCACAGTCAATGTTTTACCCATTGTTTGTATTGCAGTACTGTAGCATATAGGGGTCCCAGTCCTGGATCAAGACTGATAGACATAGTAATGAACTCTCTATGATGCATGTTAGGAAGGGACAGATGCTGGCTCCAGCAGTGTCACTGGTGTAATGTACATAGGACCTGGACTGCCTAAGTGGGAGAGTGGTTTGAGCATTGGTCTGCTAAACCCAGGGTTGTGAGCTCAATCCTTGAGAGGGCTAAAATGGCATTTGGTCCTTCTTTGGGCAGGGGATTGGACTAGATGATGTCTAGAACTAGAGGTCCCTTCCAATTCTGAGATTCTATGATTCACCTAGACAGGCCCTGTGTGAGGCTGGTTCATCCTGGTGGAGATGTCTAATGCTTACAAGTAACCCCTTCCCTGGAGGTGGAATTTATAACCATCCAAGCAAATTTCCATATATGGCTGCCACGCCCTTGGGGGGATGATGTCCTGGTGGCTAGGGGTGGAAACTCTGAGGAGGCCATGAAGGTCAGAGAGCAATGCCACAGTAGATAGCTGTGGCAGATGGTGGTGAGGCGGGGAAAAGGCACATGTTTACAAAATAGAGAGATAGTGGTCCAAAGATCCCCCATTTTCTGGGAGTGGGGAACAAAGAAAGATCCCCCCCCCCCACCCTTTCAGCGATCCCTCTAATCACCACCAACACAAGGTGAGAGGTTTTGGCAGGAGGGATTTCCCACCTTTCTACCTCCTGCTAGAATAGATGCTGCAGCTCTTGTGTTGGAGTAACTCCTATTGCCCTCTTGATGGGGAAGGACAGGATTCCCCTGCTCTTCCCACCCACTTAGAAGCTCTGTTCCTACTGCCCATGGAACATGGGCCTTTCAACCATACTCACCCCTTTCCTCAGGTCGGGTGGCCCAGCCTGCAGCCAGTTTACATGGCTGTCTAAGACCAAACACTCTGGCCCACAGGTTTAGCCTCAGAAGCTCACTAAAATGGCTTGCTATATTCTGGTGAAACCTGGGTGTTCAGGAAATATCTGATTAATGGTGTAAGTAACCACACACAATTTCACAGAAACGGACTTTCTCTCCCTGCACACCACTTACATCCTCTGACGACAGAACGCTGATGCGGAGATTCACCCACCACTGTGTATCCAGGATTTACCAGCAGTCTTTTAAATATGTAGCACAAAGTATCTAATTCAGATTGACAGACATGACATTATTCCTGGTATGGAAGAGCTGAAGGATAGCAATGGTGTAGCGCACACCACACATCATCATGATGATCAGACGGGGGTGAAAGTAATTTAATTTTCTTACTGGTACGGGGGCTTGGCTGGGGCCAGCTCTGACCCCCGGAAGGCCTCGGGCGGAAGGGGCGGGGCCAAAGAGATCAGAGCCAGCCCCAGCCCAGCCCCTGTACAGATAAGGGCCTGGGGCAGTAGCAGCACACTGGGCTCTTTAAATAGCTCTCGGAGCCCCGCCGCAACCTCCCCAGGGCTCCGGCAGCGGGGCTCCGCGGGGATGGGAGCTCTGTTGCCAGAACCTTAAGGAAGCGGCGGTGGGGCTCCGAGAGCTATTTAAAGAGCCCGGTGCACCGCTACAGCCCCCAGCCCTTTAAACTGCCCCCAGAGCCCCGCTGCAGCCTCCCCTGGGCTCTCGCAGCAGGGGCTCTGGCAGCAATTTAAAGGGCCTGGGGCTCCAGCCTTTAAATTGCACCCGGGGAAGCCAATCTGCCCCAGTACGGTGCATCGGCTCTTTCCAGTACGCCTTACCGGGGCGTACTGCTTACTTTCACCCCTGTGATCAGAATGATTTTTGTGTAGAGCAGCCACAACAAAGCCTGGATAATAAAGAGAAACAGAAGTTACAAAGTTCGACAGAGTTCTTATTAATCAAGTCAGGGAACTATGCCAATATTTCAAACAGGTTTATTTCAATGGGCCCTGTTAGCAAAGACAATGGCTACATTTGCATTAAGGCATATTCATCACAACACTTTGGTTAAAAACATCCGTACCATTAGAGGGCACCAAATCACTTTGAAACCTCTCTTCCCTCTGTTAGACACTTGTATTGTATCCAGCCATTGCATACAGCTGAGCTCTGAATAGGCTGACCATATTTCCTTGAGACAAAAACAGGACATTGGGATGGCAAAAACGGGACGGGGTTGGGGGGGTCTCACCAGATGAAGTTGGTGCAGTGGCTGCAAAATGTGGGCTGAGGGGTGCTGGGGGGGGGTGGTTGGGGGGCTCTGCGGGGGGCTCTAGGGCCCAGGGGGTCTCACCAGATGAAGTCGGTGCAGTGGCTGCAGAACGTGGGCTGAGGGGTGCTGGGGGGGTCGAGGAGCTCTGGGGGGGGCTCTAGGGGGGTCTCACCAGATGAAGTCGGTGCAGTGGCTGCAGAACGTGGGCTGAGGGGCGCTGGGGAGGATCGGGGGGCTCTAGGGGGGTCTCACCGGATGAGGTCGGTGCAGTGGCTGCAGAACGTGGGCTGCTTGAAGAAGCATGCCGTGACTTTGTGGCTCTTGACCACGTGGATCACCTTCTGGCGCAGCGCCCCCTTGCGGCAGAACAGCAGCTTGGCCAGGCACTCCAGCTCGGTGGGCGAGGTGATCAGCGCCATGGCCCCACCTGGGCCCCCCAGCGCCGGGCAAGAGGGACTGGGGGGGGGGTGGATGGAGGAATAAACAGAACAGAGATGGGGGGTGGGGGATGAAGAGGATGGAGGGAGAAAGAGAAGGGGGGATGAGGGATGAAGAGGATGGAGGGGACGGATGGAGAGAAGGCAGGAAGGTGAGAAGGGAGAGGATGGATGGATGAGAGAAGAGATGGAGAGAGCGAGAGAAGAGGAGGCAGCGGGCGGAGGGAGAGAGAAGGGAGGAAGGAAGGGATGGAGAAGGGGATAGAGAGAAGGGATGGAGGGAGCGAGAGGAGGCAGCGGACGGAGGGAGAGAGAGAAGGGAGGAAGGGAGGGATGGAGAAGGGGGATGGAGAGAAGGGAAGAAGGAGGGATAGAGAGAAGAGGAGGCAGTGGGCAGTGGGCTGAAGCCGACGGCGGAGCGGAGCTGTCCGGAGCCGCAGCCGGGGACCGAGCGCGCCGGCGGGGGTCTGCCGGCCGGAAGTTATGAGACATAAATAGTTCTCGGGCATGAAACCCCCCGGAGTGAAGCAGGGCTAATTTCTGCCTTCTGATCCCAACCCCGTAACAAATCAACCAGGAGCCACATGGCCGTGGGGTGGGGGAGATCTCCAGGGAAAGTCGTGGAAGAAACGCAGCTGAGGGGCTTAGGTGCGCCCTGCGCGGGGAGAGGATGAGCTTGCACTGCTGGGAGCAGACGGAGTTTGAGCGCCTCATTGTTTTCCCGTCCAGGTTACACTGTTCTCGTTTGGGTTGCCCAGCAAGGAGCAAAGCTCTTCGGGGTCAGGCTCCAGACTCAAGGCAGAAAAAACCCCAATCAATCAGAACCTCCCCCTAGAAAGCAGCTTGCAAAGAGGGACCTGCCCAGATCTGTTTTACAAAAAGCGGGACAAAATTAACATTTAGATTAAAACGACGGGACGGTCGGGAAATATGAAAAAAACGGGACTGTCCCGTTCAAAACGGTACATATGGTCAGCCTAGCTCTGAAGCTTGAACATTCTGCGGTTCAGCCAATGATCACAATTTTCCCACTAATGTTTATTACTTCTCAGTAAGAGCTAAGGCTGAGTGTAAGAGGTGCAGCACCAGTACTTGCCAATATCAATACAAGAAAAATCTCCTTTATCTCCTATCAGCTTTGGGATATCACTCAGGGTGTACTCCAGATAACTGCAACATATTTGTGAGATCCATGGGATTTGGCACTGGAAGGCCATCAGTTAAAAGAGAAGCAGACCGAAAGATGAGAGCAGATTCAATACAAGTGTATTGTACACTCTGCTACTGTGTGCAATTTCTGTCTGCACCTTTCTTGGTTACTAAAGCAAATCTAGTTCTATTCCTGTCTAATCTCTCCTTAATCAATAATGTATGTAGTTGCAATTTTCTGTGATGTGCTTTTTTTTTCCTCCAGAGTGTTTTCTGTTTACATGGACTTGTCTTTATGCAGCTTGTGCTTTATGCAGCTTGTGCTTTCTGGTGTGGTTGTACGTGTGTCTTAAATGTGGACGCGGTTGCCTGATATTGTCCATTAGAATATGTTTTGGGTGCCAACTCATGCATGAAAGGAAAATTAAATACTAGGATCCTTGTGGGAAATGATATAGGGTCAAGTCCTTCTCTCATTTACACCGCTGGGACTCTGGAATAATTCCCCTGAAGTTAGTAGAATTATTATGGGCTTGGTTCTCCTCTTTCTTACTCCATTTTTGCCCCTGGTTAGTTCTGTTGGCTTCAGTGGAGTTACTCTTAATTTCCATCAGTGTTAGAGGTGAAACAGATCCTTTAACTTTATACTCAGTGCAAAATCTGGCCTATGTACTTCCACGTAAGAAGAGTGGTGTGTTTTATCATGTAATTGAATTACACCATCTGTAAGTTATGCCATCTGATGTAGAGGTTCTCTGGAACGCCTTAATTTTTTTAACAAAGAGTTATTTCTAAAACATTTCTGACTGTCTGTGAGGATCAAAGTGGGAGGCTGGCAGTACCATTCTTTGAAGGGGCAACTCATCACTATCTTCACAGGATAATCCTCCCCCGTCATCCTAGCTATTATGGGCCACACAGCAGCACAAATGTCTTTAAAATGGGAGAGAAAGAGAAATACTACAATTCTGTGAATCTTTTCAAGGGACTCTCTGAGCAACTAAAGTGAATTTCAGTTGAACCTACAGTGCTGAAAAACAAATTAGTAAAAGGCCAAGCCTTCACCCTGAAACTGCAGTTAAAAGCAATGCTGAATCAGGAATAAGAAAACCCAACAGGGACGAAGTACCAGATGCCATGGTGATGTATATGAGCTACATAAATAGATACATGGATAGATGGAGGGGTGCTCTGCTGGGAAGCAGCTGGATAATCTGATTTTTCATGTGATTTCCTTTGCCTCTAAACTAGAAAACAGACTCCTTACGGCTTTGAATCAACAGATCTTGGTTTCACATCTGGTACCTTCTCTTCCATTCCCCATCCCAACACAGATTCCAAACTGACTTTAGTGGGAAATCAGGCCAGCTATTTAGGTGCCTATTGTTAGGCTTCTAAATATGAAAAAAAAATGTTTAACAGACTTTCTCAAGGTCACATAGCAAGTAGAGTAGGGATTAGAACAAAGGAATTCCTAAGGCCCAATCCTATACTCAGTCCACTAAATCCCACAGGAAAATGTATTAAACCCTAAACTCCTAAGGCCATCCAAAGGTGAAAAGGTGCCCTATCTGTATTCTTCTTTTGTGCATAAGTAGTGCTCGGTTATGGGTACACCTCATACCTTGTTCAAAAGCAAACAAGCTGTACAAGTAGTTACTTGTCTAACTTGTATGGCTGACTAACTTAAGTGTCTCTGAATTTTTAACCTTCTGTTCCACTCCCAACTAGCCACACAAGCTGTGGTAAAGAACATGACTTCCTCTTTCCCATAGAGGAGTGATGTCTATCAGCAATCTCCAGACATTCCTTCCAGAGAGTCAATAGAGTGAATTACAGTTCCCTACCCCTCTGGCTTCACTGGTTTCTATTAGGATGAAGGCTGACCTTGTTCTAATGGCAAGGATTCGACTTTGAGGGGAGGAAAGTGCCCTGAATAAAATAGCAGAAATAGACCTAAAGTGGAAAGGGATCACTGAGCCCGAGAACTGAATTGCACAGTATAACTGGGTGTTGGGTAAAAGACTGTTTCCTTAAGTCTGTTTTAAACTTTTGCTTTTAGAGTTGTGTCCCCTCATTTTGTATTATGAGAGCAGGTGACTAGAATGCCTGGTCTTACCTTCTCCCCGCCATTCAGCACTTTGTATCTCCTTATCGTGTCTCCTCTGATACAGAAGTCAAGTCTCTCCCTGGGATTTGAACTGATTCCCTTCCTGACGTGGTCTCATTCAGATTGAATACCCCACCAGAGGCAGTGCTGTGATGTTATGGGACAGTATCTGAGCCCTGGTCTACACTGGGGGAAGGGGGGAAATCAACTTAACATACACAACTTAAGCTACGTGAGTACCCTAGCTGAAGGTGACGTATTCAGGTTGACTTACCTTGGCGTCTTCACCACGCTGAGTCAACTGCTGCTGCCCCCACGTCAACTCCACTTGTGCGTCTCGCCGCGGTGGAGTTCCAGAGTCGATGGAAGAGCACTCAGGGATTGATTGACCTCATCTAGACGAGATGGAATGAATCGATCCCTGAAAGATCGATCTCTACCCACTGATCCGGAGGTTAGTGTAGACCTGGCTTCTGTTCCTTACATCCCATCAAAGTCCAACACAAATGTATCAAAGGGGAAAGGGTTGTGAAAGCTGTTTATTTTCTCTCCACATTAGGGAATATACTGTTTTGTATCAGTATCACCGTTTAGCTGGAAGTCAATAGGAGCGATGATTTCTTTTCCTCTTATCCATGTATTTTTTTTTACATGCAGCCTGTAGCTGACCTCTTGATGCATCACAAGAAAGGTCATGATGTTGCACCATCACTGGATGAGTTGCTTCGTGTTATTGTACCATTGGTTGGTGGGGGCCACAGAAAGCAGCTTAGAAGTCTATTGCTTCAGATCGTTGAGACGTTTTTCTTCCATCATCAAAATAACCTTGGAGCTCAAAGCCGGATTCCAGAAAATGATGCTGCAGCAGATGAACTTGTCTCTAATGAGAGGAAGGAATTTGTTGCTGCCTAATAAGCACCTACTTTGCAAGTCGCAGCTCATTTTTCAGGGGCGACATGTACTGACCTTTTGGCATTCTTCCTCCATCAATTCTGCACATGCACATGCAATTGTTTCCTTCCCTCGAGCTTTCTGCCTAAACTAGGAAAGTGACTGTGTTATAAGGTGGATTTTTAACCTGGCTATGTTACACCATGGTGAGGTCCTGCCTCTGAACAGAACTAAACCATATTATTTCCACAGTTAGAAAACAAAAACATGCTTTATGCTTGATGCAGACTAGTGTATTATAGAAAACAGGAGCAAATGTTACAAACACATGATCAGTTCCCAGTCATGTGGATCAACAGAGCTTAAATGTGGTCAGTTTCATGGTCTAGGGGTCATGAGTTTCTTTGCTGCTACTCTACTAGCAGTTGTTACCGTAATAATAAATCCACATTTATCACTGAATATTTCACTCCCTGGAGTAAGCTCGGAGTAGATATGCAAGGAGAGTACAGAGGCCTCTGTGAAAGAGTAAAAGAGAAATGGATTTGTTTTAATCATTCTCCAGTAAGAGGCAGACATAGGGCTGGTTCTCACTACCGGGGGGGGGGTCGACGGCAGATACGCAAGTTCAGCTACGTGATTCACGTAGCTGAAGTTTGTGTATCTGCAGCCAACTTACCTGCCATCCTCATGGCGGCGGCAGTCGGCGACGTGCTCCCCCGTCGACTCCAGCTTGCGCCTCCCGGCAAGCTGGAGTTCCAGAGTCGACGGGGGCGCCGCGGGTGATCGATTTCTTGCGTCTTCACAAGATGCGAGAAATCGATCGCCAAAAGATCGATCGCTACCCACTAATCCGGCGAGTAGTGAAGACCAGCCCATAGGTGTGGGAACTGAGGGAGCAGGGGGTGCTGCAGCACCCCCCAGGTTTTACACAGGGCCTAGGCCTCCACTCCACAGCCTGGGGCTTGGGTCCCGGCCATCAGCCCTGCTCCCCGGGGCCCCACACCCAGCCCCCCCCCCCCCACACACACTCCCGGCTGCTGGCCCCGTGACCAGGGATCCGTTTCGGGCCCTCTGCCCACCCCCAGCCTTTGCCTTCTTACCCACTGAAGCCAACAGAACTAACCAGGGGCAAAAATGGAGTAAGAAAGAGGAGAACCAAGCCCATAATAATTCTACTAACTTCAGGGGAATTATTCCAGAGTCCCAGTGGTGTAAATGAGAGAAGGACTTGACCCTATATCATTTCCCCAAGCCACGTCACTGATCCTGGCCCCAGCTGAGGAGTGGGGCACAGCCAGGGGAAAGGGAATGGCTTTCAGCATCCCCCACTATTTAATGGGTTCTAGCACCACAGGAGGCAGAAACTGCTCCTGGTGGCAAAATAAAGCAAGATGACTTTCTTGGTTCTGACAGGATGTTCACAGAACCAGCTGCACTCCTGAGCCACTGGAACTCTTCCCTGAGTTCAGCCCGGCGTGCTGGAACAATTTGTGTAGTGGAAGTGCCCAGAGCCATTAAACCAAAGTGTAAACTCTGTGTATGATGGAAACCACTTCAAGCCGGGGGGGGGGGGGGGGAGGTTGAGGCAGCGCCCCTAGTTCCAGCACTTACAGCAGAGAGTAGCGAAATGTACCAGAATAGGGGCCGCTCTGCTGCCTTCTCCTGCTGACCTCACGGAGGCCTCTTGTGGAATCGGGATTCTGCAATTCTGGGCGGTTGGAGCTGGAGGGAAGATGCTGGACTCAGTTTATACCCCTCAGCTGTGAGTGGCTTGGCAAAGGGAACATACTCCTGCTTCAACCAGCAGGAATGTACCTCAACTGGCTACACCCCCTTCTTCTGCCTACCAAAGAATGTAGGGGGTCAGCTGTCAGGGTCACCATATGGAGAGTACATGCCAGTCTCTAAGACAGGGTGGGCAAACTTTTTGGCCCGAGGGCCACATCGGGGTTCAAAATTGTGTGGAGGGCCAGGTAGGGAAGGCGGTGCCTCCCCAAACAGCCTGGCCCCACTCCCTATCCAACCCCCACTTACTCCCCGCCCCCTGACTGTCCCCCTCAGAACTCCCGACCCATCCAACCCTCCCGCCCCCCGCTCCTTGTCCCCTGATCACCCTCTCCAGAGACCCCCCACTCTAATGGCCCCCCCAAACCCAATCCCCTATCTAAGCCCCCCTGCTCCCTGTCCTTTGACTGCCCCCTCCCGAGACACCCCCACCCTAACCACCACCACCCCGAGACCCGCCACTGTATCTAAGGCCCCCCCGCTCCTTGTCCCCTGACTACCCCCTCCAGAGACCCCCTACCCATAAACCCCCACCCAAGACCCCACTCCCATCTAAGCCCCTGTGCTCCTTGGCCCCTGACTGCCCCCTCCAGAGATCCCCCTCTCCCTACTCACCCCCCAGGACCCTCCCCCTTATCCAACCCCCGCCCAGCTCCCCATTCCCTGACTACCCTAATACCTAGCTACACCTCCGTCCCCCCTGACAGGCCCCCAGGGACTCCCATGTGCCATCCAACCTCCCCTCCCCCATTCTTCTTCCCCTGACCGCAGCCCACCCCCCGAGACCCTCTGCCCCTTTAGCTAACCCGCCCAGCCCTCTTACCTCTCCCCTAGCGTGTCTGACCCACAGCGAGACACATGGCCTCTGAGCTCCCAGAGCGTGCAGCATGTCTGGCTGGGAGCAGTCTCCCTCGTGTGTCCCGCTGAGGCCGCACGTGAAAGTGTCAGCGGGGGAACAGCTTCCCCAGTGCAGCCGCTGAGGCCGCGGGAGAGGGGAAGAGGGGGACAGCGAGGGAGGGGCCGGAGCAGCCTCCCCAGCAGGACCTCGGGGGCCGGTTAGGAGGAGTCTGCGGGCCAGATCTGGCCCGCGGGCCGTAGTTTGCCCACCCCTGCTCTAAGCAGATGTTCCTGCATCCCCAGATTCTTGTCGATGGCAAAGAATGGCTATGTGCCAAAGTTGGTTTCATTTCAACAGAAGGTTAAGTGATCCACACACCTATAGCTTTAGGGGCCTTTAGGCTGAAAGGTACTTAAATAAATGCCAATTATTTTCATCCTTCTGTCTCTGCAGGAGGGTGATTTGGTTTATATTCAGTTCTACTGCATTTATTCCCAGCTGTTTGGGGAAGGGTTGTAGGCTTTTGGAGAATGAAACAATAAAAGCAAATTCTCACTTGATTAGATCAAAGTGCTTTCTTCCCTCTCTGGAAAAAAAAAATCTTTTGCCACAGAACCTGTACATTCTCTCTAATTAATTCATTAATTAACTTAATTAACATACGTCAATTCATTAGTGTAGACTTTGATAGAAGCCAGCCTGACCCAACCTTGGCGGTGGAAAGAGCTTCTGATGCTGATGAAGAATGTATTAGTGGTGCTTAGCTATAGAAAAGAATTTTCACATCCATATATATATATATTCACGCCACAGAAAGTTACCAGGGATACTGACGGTTTCAGTGCCATCACAGCCTGATCCAAAGTGCAGTGGAGTCTGTAGAAAGACTGTCCTCAGCTTCCCTGGAATTTGAATCAGGATCCTAGTTGCTTCTTCTTCATTTCTATAGTTCTCCACTTTTGCCATTTCCAGTTTGCCCTAGAAGCAGATGTGTTGAAATGCCATGAGATAGCCTGCTCCTGTAATTCTGGCACTTGCTTGAGAGAGGAATTAATTTTTGCAGGGATAGGGGGAGGAGATTTTTTTCATGAGATAGCCACCTGCCTTTAAGCATCCAAAATTGTATGTGCCTCTGAACCAAACCACCCAACATAACAATCATCCCAATACCTTGTGGGGGGGAGTTGTTACCATGCTAGTTTGCACTTCAAAAGTGTGCGTAAGTGCATTGTACTATTAACTTTTCTTTCTGTGACCACGCGTGCAGGTGGAGCATGAAATTTCTTGTAGAACACAATGGGTCGTTAACATGAGTCTGTTCCTTCATTTGGCTTTGTCAATTTGTCAGTATGTGGAGAACATTAAAAAAACCGCTTTAGTTTTAGAATAATTTTATTTTTGTTCCTGCCTCCCTTGATTAATTTCTTTTTAGAGGCCGCGTTGGCACCAAAATTCCCAACCTGCCATCTCCAGGATAACTGCAATGTTCAGGCCCATCCCTAATAGCATATTTTTAGTTAAAATAATTTTCATTAACTGGCATGTGTATGTGAGTCACTGCCCTCTAGTGGATTGACTTGGAACTACTGAATGATATATCATAGGCCCCCTGCTGCAAACTGCCCTTTGGCTCTAGTGGCTTGCACTTTTGAAGAAGAGGGATGCAAATTCTGTTCCCACTGACACTATGACTTTGTTTTAGGAGGGAGGGATAGCTCAGTGGTTTGAGCATTACCCTGCTAAACCCAGGCTTATGAGTTCAATCCTTTAGGGGGCCATTTAGGGATATAGGGCAAAAATCTATCAGATGATTTAATTGGGGATTGGGCCTGTTTGAGCAGGGGGAAGGACTAGATGATCTCCTGAGGTCACTCCCAACCCTGATATTCTCAATATGAAATCCTAGGTGACCACAAATTTGATATGCTATTTTTTTCCATGAAAAGCACAGTTCATGTTAATACTTCATTCTCCAAGTCTCTGCTGTCATATTGTGAAAAATGTGTAGGTGTAAAAGTGTCTTCTGGGAACAGTTTATCTGCTGGGAACTTAGGCTAACTAATCAAATGCCTTGGAGGGAATGGGGGCTCATGTGTGGTTGTGCTGTATAATATAATCAGAGCTTCACAGGGGGAGGAGCAGGGAGGGTCTCTGAAATCCTATCTGACATGTACAGCAGCTGCACTCTACTTTGGCCCTCATTTTTTCACTATTTTAATGAGTCTTTTACGTTATCTTTTCTTGCCATCCAATTGTCCCGGCTCCTGTTACCAAACACAGGGGCCACCTTTCACAACCGATATCACTTTGTCCACTGACTTAATACACTTCTAATGCTGGAAATTCCAACACACACATACACTTCACTGTAACTCCCAGGCCCCTAAGCCCTCATGGAGTTAGTAACTTGACTGTGTTTCACGCCACAAAGGAAATTCTATTCCCAAAAGAAGCCATAAGCTTTGGCCACCCCTAATGCTGATAACAATCCAGCACTTTCATCACATTATTTGACCCATTCTTAGTTTTCAGTAATAACAACAGCTGCTGAAAGCTATACATTTTTAGTTGTGCTTCTTTACCTTCCTCTAGCAATCATCCTTGTGAGAGGCCAAGAGATTAAATAGCCAGAGGGTAAATCAGTCCTCAACAGCTGTTGCCTCTAGCATTAATGACTGTCAGTGACTTCATTGAAAACCTATGAGTGATCTTTCATCATGTTCACAAGTGGAGAAAAGCACAGAGTGGGAAACTTTCTGCCCAGTGTGTCACAAAATGTGCACAGATGATGAAGAGAGACATTTCACAAAATTATTATTTTTTTAAATCTTCTGTGTCAAGGAAACACTAAAAAGAAGGAATATGAGTTGTGCTTTGTCAACCAAAAAATCTCGCCCTCAATCACTGTACTTTTCAGATATGTAAACCAGTCTTCGGAATGAGGGACATTGAATAAGAGGTTAGTGGATTCTTGTCAAGTTTACTCAACATCAAGAGATCACTCTTGCTTTCAGCTTTAGCAACTTTTCTTCCAATCCTGTGATCCGATCTGACTGACTTCAAAGGAGCTATTCTTGTGATTTAAATTTGGACCCAGAGTTACTAGTGTTGGGTGAATGAGAAAAAAAAGCTGCTCTTCAATTTGGGGAATCATCCAAAAAATCTGAATTTAGGCCAAACTGTCTGAACATTAGAAAAGAAAAGAGGATTGCTGTTAGTATTGTTTATTTCGTTTAATTTTTTTACCTCTCGGTTTCCTCCACATTGAAAATACTGCATGAATAGCTTGTCACATGTTATTTTGTGTTTTATTAAAATTAAAACACCATCAAACATTACTTAAAACACTAAGCTCTGAGCATTTTAATTATATTATTATTTAATTTCTTCAATAATGTAGTCACAATACCTTGTAGCATATATTTAAATACAAAGCGATATTTATTCCTTGGTAGATCAAATTAAAATCCAATAGAAATGTGTAACCACAGTAATAAACACAATAACATTTGCAAAATATCTGTATATCAAAGAAGTTTAAGTACAGATCCCAGAAATGATATGTAGAGAGAAACTGTGCAGCTTCAAACCTCAGTAGGACTCAGGCAATTAAGTTTTAGAATCTTGTTGTACAAATTTAAGAGTAAAGCTATTACTCCCACAAACGAGAAGAAAATGCAAAGTACAGGTAAACCAGACTGCTGCTCCATCCTTGATTCACCCCACTGTGCTTGCATAGCAGTGCACACCTCTTTAGCATAGCATCAGCTGGAGATGTAGCTTCATCCTGATAAGTCTGACCTGGATGAGATACCAACTAATTTCTGGTCTCTTCTCTCTCCTTTCCTCACTTCAGGTGACAGTCACTTCTCTGTGGAGGGCTCACATAAGCTCTGTGTGCCACTTTAATAGCCCTTAAACCCTATATTAGACATTTGACCCCACCCCCACCCCTCTAAACTGGACAGCATAAGTGATCCCTAATTGTGTCCTACATAAGTAAACATTTAATTTGCAATTAACATTCTACAGCTCAATTCCTGACCCCATGGAAGGCAATGGCTAAACTCCCACTTACTTCAATGGAGCCAGGATTTCACATGATAAGTTTAACAGATGTTTAACATCACAATGTAATTGTCTCTCATTTAAAGTGAATAGAGCCCATCTCAGAGGCTTGCACCTCAAATAATTAAGGATATGGGAGACAATAGTTAGCTGCTAGAGAACTTCTTTCATCCTATTACTCAATGTGTTTTACAAAGCCAGGTTGCATAGCATTATCCTTCTCTTACAGCTGGGGAAACTGAGGCAGAGGTAAAGTGACTTGCCGAAAATAACATAGCAGCTATGTATTAGAAATACAAGAAGCTGTTCATTAGATACCCACCACACGTTCTTTCTAAGGCTCCGATTCAGAAAGTACTTAAGCACATGCTTAAAGTTAAGCCCTTACTTAAATGTTTTGCTCAGTCAGGGCCTATAACTTGCAAGCTCTTCACTATTCATGTGGTGCAGTCAGGCGCTTTAATAGTTTGTCCATAGGGCATACAGATTTTCATTTTAATGGAGGAGATAGATATTTCTAAACTTTAAGAAAAAAACCACTTTCAGGCTCTCTTTACTTGAAGGTTTTAATTTTTATATCTCTCAAGAATTAAAGCAGAGACCTAGTCTTCGTGAAGAGAGGTATCTTACCACCATAGTTCAAATGCACTTTCTACAGCATATCAGCAGACAGTGCATTTTGCTGAATGGTTTTGTGAATGTCAAGGTGACAATGCCTTTCACCCAATTAATCCCACAACTCACATTTTACTGTGCTCCTGCTTAAAAGACCTTAGGTTTGCAGGCCAGATTCCTTCTAGTAATTAGCCTTTAACCTTCCCAGTCTCTGCTTTTCCAATTGCCTCTGTCTCTATGTTAAATAGGCGGTTTATGCGTCTCTTGAAGCTTATCCTACAAAGACTCTGGCCTGACCTTTGGAGCTGTGTGCATTTATAGGGAAATCATTTCTAAGCAGGATTTTTAAAGCTAACAGCTATTTAAGAAACCACTTGTCAGTTCAACAAGCCAAATAGAAAGGTAATGGGGCAATTGCCCATTTCTCTAGCAGCAATTACAGAGTCCCCCCCGCCCCATTTCATCTTGTTCTTTTTAGGTGTAGAAAGCCATGAATCCAGCACCCAGGGTTCTATTAATTTAATTTGTTTTCTTAATAGAAAAGAAGGTTGTCAGTTCACTGGTGTGAACAGACGTAATGAAATTCTGCCATGTGACCCTATCCCGGCCAGTCAGTATTGACCATGCGTGATGAATGGGCTCCTGTGAAAGGCTTTGTTAGGTGGGATGAAATCAGAACTGCTCAACTGGGTGTCATGGGCCCAATACTGCTAACAGTTCACTGTGATTCTCTATTTCTCTGGAGAGTTTCAAGTGGGATGGGAGAGGATGGTTTTTGGAGCAAGAGGCCCAGAGTTCTAGCCCCATTCCAAGTGATCATGGCATGCAGCATAGTGACACTGTGAAATCCTACATAGCATTCATCTGATGAACTGGGTCTTAGCCCACAAAAGCTTATGATCCCTAAGATCTGTTAGTCTATAACGTGCTACAAGACTCTGTCACTTTTGCAGATCCAGACTAACACAGCTACCCCTCTGATACATAGCAATGGGTGCTTTGCAAAGCATGGGCTTAAATTCCACCCCAGAAGGCCCAGTGGTAGGTGGGACCCTGTCTCCAGTCCTCCAAGCTTGCTAAACTGTGGGGTTTGCACTAGACGGGAAGGCAGTCTGGGGACTGTCTAGTGTTTGATCTTTTTGAGCATGGCATTCCGCAGTTGCTGTCATAGTGCTGAAAATTACCGACCTAGAGCTCCAGATAGGCCTTGCCTAGAGATGGATCCAGAATCCATGTCCACAATGAGCACAGTAAGCTCGGGGTGTCATGGATGATACTGCAGTACCTGGGGTAACTGATCCTATTCCACTACAGGCTTTGACGACTAGGGCCACAACCTCAAACTGGACGTAGGACAGGATACAGAGCTGCCAAAAGACATAGAGCACTGGTGTGAAGTACCTTCCATTACTTCATACAGATCATGTCTATGCCTCACAGCCCGGGCAGCCAGACACACAATAGCACTGCTCGAGTTCGCATGCTAAAACTAGCCATGTGGCATGGGCGGTGACACAGGCTAGCTGCCCGCGTTCAAGGCCACCTGTCCCCTTATGGCAGTAGTTGGGTGGCTAGGTCATGTCACTGCATGTGTCCACACTGCTGTTTTTAGAGCAGCACTAGCCCTTGTCTGTCTGCCCAGCTACAATGTAGACTTACCCACCATTGCACTCTGATATTCACAGGGCCATCCCTTTGCGTATGATTTTGTTTACTTTTCTTTGGACTAAAACAACTTGATGAAATGTGGTGTGAAGACAAGTGAGTGAGACGCAAAGGGCAAGGGCGTTATGCACCTACGAGCTGAAAGCTACAACTGTAGTGTTCGGATCAAACGTTAACATCTCTGGGCATTCTAGCATTTCAATTATCTTTACTCAGAGGCCACGATCCTACAAAATATTCTAAAAGAGCTCGTATCCCTTTGAGGCCTGTGTCTTCAAATATACTATTTTTCTCCAGGGCAGCGTGTAATTGCTTCTTGAAGGACTCTGCTGACTTCATCTTAAAATCCCTCCTGGTGGTGGTGTCGATTCCACACATTTATAATTCCCTGCGTGATAACAGCAATGGAGTTTTCAATTCAAACTGTGCTGTTCTTTCGTGATTCCATTTCATTCTCTCTCCTGGATGCATTGTCTGTGGGTCTAGAAATGAGCCAACCAGCTTCCATGGGGAAAGGGGGACGGGATGTGGGGGCACGAATTTATTGAACAACTATCAGGGGAAGAAGCATCATACTCAATCCAGTAGAAGCATCATACTCAATCCAGTAGAACCCAATGCAATAAATAAATAAATATGAGCGGGGCAGCTATTTTATTTATCCACCCCCATGGATGAGCTAAAGATCACTAAGAGCTGACAATCCCTAAGGGACTGACCCACAGAGGTCACAGCAGAGAGGCAGGTGGCAGCAGGAGGTGACCAGTGGGCATGGCCAGCAAAAGTGGCCAGCAGGAGGTGGCAAGCAGTTACTGGGAGGCAGTGAGGAACCACGGCTGGCGGGGCAGCCAGGAAGAAAGGCAGGGTGACCAGGCGGTGAGGAACAGTGGCTGGTGAGGTCGTGAGTCAGAGCAAGTGCTCAGCTGGCAGAGCAAGACAGGTGTCTTCTTCCCCCAGGTGGGAGGTGAACTCGCTCAGATGCACTTCTGAACCCTGGGTCCTCATGGACCAAGGACAACCACTGTGAGTGGGGTACAGTGAGGGAGCAGAGAGGGGCACAGAAAAGGAAGTTTTGATTGTAGAACGCAAGAAGAGGAGGCAGAAGACTCTGCACCACACACTCTGGGGTGGGTTTCCTACTCACAGTTTAATGTTTATGAATCCTGCTTGCGTCATTTTCCTTAATTAATGTCAGATGACTGCTCTCCTTTCATTAAAAGTTTCTTTTCTACACTCAGACTCTGTGCTTGTGAATGGGGAAGTACTGTGTCTGAGGTGCCCAGGGGTGGTGTGTAATTTTCCAGGTTATTTGGGGGAGAGGGCTTGAGCCGGTTCTGTGTTGTATTGTTGAAAAGTAACCCCTAGATATTGAACCTGACCCTGGTTGTTGCCAGCTCCACTTGGCAGAAGGGTTACACAAAGAGTCAGAATTTATAACAAATAGGATAGAAAATAGCACTGAAAATATTGTATTACTTGATGGCGTGCTTTGAATACTGTGGTTAGGGCTGGCCACATCAGCTGCAAAGAGATCTAGCAGAAGTAGGAAGGGTCCAGAGACAAATGACAAAAATGATTAGGGGCATGAAAGAATATCCATGCAAAAAGACTGAGGGCCACAATCTCAGCTGGTCAAAATCAAAAGTCTGCTGACTTCAAAGGAGTTACCCTAATTTACAACAGCTGTGAGCATCTCATTTACAGAGGAGAGGAGTAAGAGGGAAAATGATAATAGTGTAGAAAATAAATGAACGATACAGAAAGGGTAAATCATGCTCTTCTACTTGCCATCTCTTACTAATCAAGCAGAAAGGCATAATAAAAGAGAAAGACACATTTTAAACAGTTAAAAACGGAACACTTTATTTTCAATTACACTATGCATAACTAACCCGCAGATCTCATTGCCACATCCTTAGAGGTTTTTAAGGCCTGACTTGACAAAGCCCTGACTTGGATGATTTAGTTGGGGCTGGTCCTGCTTCGAGCAGGGGATTGGACTAGATGATCTCCCAAGGTCTCTTCCAACCCTAATCTTCTATGATTCTATGATTTCAGTGAACTTAGCAGAATTTTAAACATCCAAATAGACAGCCAAAAGTTGTAAACCTAGGTGCTCAAAGTTAGATTCCTGACTCCATATTTGTGTAAGCAGTGTTAGGATGAGTGACATCTGGTGGCGAAATGCAGGAATTGCAGTGACTTTTGGAAAATAACATCTTATTTGCATAGACACACCCACTGCACCTAGCCTGCACTCTAACAGCTCAAATGGTCACTTTGGCTACTGTGGGACCCCCAGTTTCTCTGGTATTGGGGCAAGAATGATAAAGTGTTGATTAACCTGTTTATGTGAATGAGGGACTGGGACATGTATTTGGCCTTTGGCATGCTGGAGGGACTCGCCATCAGCTGGGTAGCGCTCACTAGACAAGGGACAGGGGTTCCAAAACCCACTGAATTGAAAAAGGCTGTGGATAGGCCTCTATATGTTGTGGTGAGGGCCTTGTCTGAGGGCCTTACTGGTCTATTACATCTGGTGTCTCTCCCTGTGGAATGTTAGAGCTGACTTTTGCTTCCATTTGGAGTCTAACTTCAGCCCACTGAGCTGAAGTCATTTTGGGTCTGGTGGTGCATTTACACTAAGACCCCCCCATATGAGCTGAAATCACTAAGCCCTGTAGGGGGGCTGAAATTATATTGCTGAGCAGTGGATGGAGTAGAGCCAGTCAGATCACCACTAGCAGAGTAGCTGGTGATGAACAGCAGTGGATGGAGTGGAGCTGTCTGGGTCACCACTAGCAAGTTGTGATTAATCACAATTAATGTGATTAATCACAATTAATTTTTAATGACAGTTCTAATCCAAACCCTTCCCAGCTAGTGATCCATTTCATAGAACTAGAAGGGACCTCGAGAGGTCATCTAATCCAGTCCCCTGCACTCTAGGCAGGACTAAGTATTAGACCATGACAGATGTTTGTCCAACCAGCTTTTAAAAATCCCCAATGATGGAGATTCCACCACCTCAATAGACAATTTATTCTGGGGTTTACCCACTCTGACAGTTGGGAAGTTTTCCTAATCTCCATCCTAAACTGCCTTTGCTGAAATTTAATCCCATTGCTTCTTATCTATCCTCAGAGGTTAAGAACAATTTTCCTCCCTCCTCCTTGTAACAACCTTTTATGTACTTGAAAACTGTTATCATTTTCCATCTGTCTTCTCTTCTCCAGACTAAACAAACCCAATTTTTTCAATCTTCTCTCAGACATCATGTTTTCTAGAACTTTAATAATTTTTGTTGCTCTTCTCTGGACTTTCTTCAATTTTTCCACAACTTTCCTGAAATGTGGCTCCCACAACTGGACATAGTACTTCAGTTGAGGTCTAATCAACGCGGAGTAGAGAAGAAGAATCACTTCTTGTGTCTTGCTTACAGCACTCCTGCTAACACATTCCAGAATTATGTTTGCTTTTTTTTTTTTTTTTTTTTTTTGCAACAGCATTACACTGTTGACTCATATTTAGCTTGTGGTCCACTATAACCCCCAGATCCCTTTCTGCAGAACTCCTTCCTAGGCAGTCATTTCCCATTTTGTATATGTGCAGTTTACTGACTCCTCAGATTCTTTTTCCTCCTACAGAATCCTCTATTTTTATTTAGTGTTCATATTACAGCAGTACCTAAACCTCAATCAAGACTGGGACTATATTGTACTAAATATTATACACCATATAGTAGGAGACAATCCCTGCCCTGAAAATCTTATAGCCTAAAAAGAGACAAGAGATACAAAAGAAAGAACAAATACAAAAGAGTGAAGCAACTTGGCTAAAACAAGAAATCAAGCCAATAGCAAAAAATAAAATAGAAGCAGATTTAAAATTTTATTAAAACTAATGTTTGAAATGAAAATATACACAAGTTAAGAAGTCAGGTACTGGATATCTAGGGTCAGGCTGGGGTTATGGGCGATTGTAGGTAACAGGTATAAGGGTTTACATGGTACATACATATTTCATATCCAGCACAGATCCAGACTGGGGTGTGGGAGTTTTTTAAAGCACCAATGTATAAGTGTGTTCAGGTACACAACCCATGGGATGTAGCAAGAGCCCAAGTCCATGGTGGTGTAGACAATAAGTATGTGGGTCGGATGTGTCCCTCTGTTTGTCAGGGGAGGGAGGGATGGGTTATTTCCCTGGTCGGCAGTCTCACTTACTTGACCTGGTACAAGCTAGCTCAGCCATTCTTCTATGGCATGCCTAGACCACAGTTCCCACCTCTGCAATAATAGTCTTATTAACAGTGGTGAATAAGCTTCATTTTGATTCTTTTTTTCCTTTCTCACACAGAATTAGTATGCTTGCCAGCATGCAAATACCTGCTGAAGAAGAAGAGAATGAAACCCACTCTTCCTCCCCTAAAAACTGTCAGAAAACCTTGTGTTTTGCAGCTGTTGATGACTGAATCATTAATCAAGCAGACAAATATGGAAATCTTATGCAAATTTAAGCAAATAGTATTTGCCATTTAGATAAGTTGATAAAGACAAGCTGTTCAAGCCATTTTGAAGAGTGTTTGTTTAAGCTATTAGCAAGAGGAACACAGAGTTTTAAACAAACAATGAGTCCAATTTTGATCTCAGTTACACCAGTGAAACATTGGCCTGACTCCACTGGTTTAGCAGAGTGTTTCCAGCATTACAGCAGTGTAAATAAAAGCAGTATTTTGGAAATAAAGAAGAGCATCTATTAAATTGTTGCAAGTTTTTGACCACCAATAGAGTTGACCAAAAAAAGATTTTTTTTAACCCAATGATATAAAAAAAGATTGGACAAAACTTTCATGAATTCCCCCCCTCCGCCCATTTTCTTGTCGGCTCGCGAAGCCAGATAACCATTAATGGGGGATGTTGAGGCCTATTAAACAAACAGTATTTGACCCAAGATGTTTTGGGGTGACTAAGCATGCAGTTTCTTCCTCTGTCTTACAGCTAAATGGGGACTTTTTTCTAATGTGTATTCACTACTAACATGTTTTTTCCACCCTCACTCTTCTTACATGAATGCTATCTGGAAACTTCAACAAACTTTATTATGGCCTTATCTAAAGCCCATTGTGATCAGTAGGAGTCTTTCAATGGGCTTTCACTCTCCCTTGAGTGAGCACTTACTCACCTTTGTCTTGTCTATTTAGATTGTAAGCTTCTCAGGGCAGGGACTGTCTGCTATGCTGTACAACACCTAGCACAATGCAGTCCAGGCATTCCTGTACTGCAAATAATAATAGCCCAGTTGAAATAAATACTTCCCAATGCACAAGTGGGCTTCTAATTTTTGTATGCTGCCTGCAGTTGCAAATCTAGGAGGATGGGGTGCTGAATACTAAAGAAGGGCTGCACTATTTCTTTTGATTGGAGATACCACAGTGATGGGCTCAGGATCAGAACCTAATTAGATTAGACACTAATAAACTCAATAAAGTGAGTCTTTTGAAGTTTGCTGTTCAGTTGAATAGTTACTGCCAAGCTCTTGGGTTATAACTCAGTCTCCATAATGAAGGAACATTTTGGAGGGGGAACTATCTTTCAACACGCAGGTTTAGATCCCAGAAGGGTGATTTCAGCTCTTTTCTCCCAAGGTATATACACTGAGTATGTTGTAGTTGAAACTGGAGGGGGTCTTGTGGATAAGACCAACTGAGATCCTCTTTGTTTTGTGTAGACACTAGAAGCCTAGTTTTGCTCTGTTTTGCATTAGAATAAATCTGGGTGAGCTCCTTCAGTGTAGTTAGATGATGGTTTCACTAGATCTATACCAGTGTAGATGAGAGCAGAACTGAGTCTTATAGATGTGGTGATGGCTCCCTTATAATTAGAGATTTGGTGCATTGGTTATAATTATTCCTCCACACTCTATTTCACAGGGTTTTGTGTCAGTTGCCTGCTGCCAGAGGTGAAAGTAAGCTGGTACGCCCTGGTACAGCGTACTGGCAAGAGCTGGTGCACCGTACTGGACTGGCTTCCCCAGGCATTTACTGCTGGGAGCCCTGAGCCCTTTAAATTGCCACCAGAAACCCACTACCAGAGCCCAGAGATAGAGGTGGCAGCCGGAAGCCCCCGGGGCTCCGTCGGTGATTTAAAGGGCCCAGGACTCTGCTGCAGCAGTTGGAGCCTCAGGCCCTTTAAATCACCCCCAAGTCCCAGGGTTCCCCAGGGCCCTTTAAATTGCCCTAGAGCTCCAGGGACTCCAGGTTGCTGCCACTACTCTGGGGCTCCGGGCTCTGGTGGTTGAGGCCCTGCCCCCTGCCCAGGACTCTGGCATCCCATTAAGTCCTTTAAGTTCCTTTCACCCCTGTCTGCTGCACTCATCTCCCAAGGTGGTTGCATTTCTCTGTATATCTAGTTTGTGGCAAGCTTTACAATCCTGTGAAAAAGAGTAACATCTCGTATGCTATTATTATATGTTTTAGTTTGCAAAGGTGGGTCTGAACCGATGTTCCCTCTAATTTTTGACAGGCCGTGTGCACAAAAAAATTCTTCTGTGCAAATTTTTAATAGGCTGTTTGCAAGAAAAAAAATCACAAATTTTTGTGCTTCTGTGCAAATTTTTGTGCGCGTGGTGTTTTGCTGTGTACACGGGGTTTAGGATCTGTGTGCGCACACACATGAGCACAGCTTAGAGGGAACAATGGTCTGAACTAAAACCCCAGCTCTGAACTCCTTTGAGCTTTGGGAAAAACTGGCTCCAAATCTGAATTTTGCTGTTGGCCTCTTCTCTATTAGTTTATATTTGCTGCTAGCAAGCAGTGGGTGGAGCAGATAAGCTGGTAGACCTGTGATCTGGCCGTTCATGACATAAACAGAGTCAGTGAAGTGAATTATAGCTGGATACGCACTCAGAGGCTTAGTGTTGTCCACATTATATATAAGGCTGTGGAATAAAAGTGATGATTTATCATCATGGATTCACATAAGCGTAAACCATCCCAGTTAGTTCATATAAAATATGTATGCTATTTCTAATCATTTATCATATGACTGTGCTCTTCCGGCAGCCCTTTAAAGCCCCTTTCTAAATACCCTACACAACTCAGAATGAAAAATAGTTGCTGTGGAAATAATTATGGTGTGTCATACACAGCATAGTTTATTTTTAAGAAAGTGCAGTTATCAATACAGGTAGTGACCTTATCAGTCACTGTCGGGCACGTACATCGGCAGTGCAGAACAACAGTCAAGTGAAAAATTCCTTTCGTGTTTAACAGTCCTTGCTCTTCCTCACAGCATCAATCCTGCGATGATCAATGGACACACATACATCTCTGAGCACTTACCCTGTTGTTACTTCAGAAATGCCTTGCGAGAACCTGTCTTCAGCTACCGGCAAATGAATACGCTTGAAAGAAAAAAAGCAAAGGAAGTCAAATATTTAACACTGGCCATCACTGGCCAGTCAATTTATCGCTGAGATTCAAAATCAGACACAAAAGGTGAGGGACGGGATTTGAGTTCAGCGTATTTGTATTACCATTACGAAATTACAATTTTAATGCCTAAAGAGCGTAGTGTTCTTTGCGTTAAAGCAACAAGAGTTTTGTGTTTAACAATGATTATTTCTATTAAAACAGTGTTTCTCAAACTGGGGTCTATGGACTCCTGGGGGTCCACAAGGGTGGTCCGGAGGGTCTGCGGGCCCTGCTCATCAAGTCTTCCCCCTCCCTTCCAGCACCTCCTACACACTGGGGGACAGCTGTTTAGCAGCGTGCAGAAGGCACTGTGATGGAGGGGGAGGAGTGGGGATGGGGCACGCTTGGGGGAGGCGGTGGAATCATGTCTGGGGCTGCGGCCCTATTGATCTACTGCCCAGGAGGCACACCAGGGAGCAGCTGTTCATTGCCATTCAGGAGGCACTGGGAGGGAGGAAGAGGAGTAGGGATGGGGCATGCTCCAGTGAGGAGGCAGAAAGAAGCGGGGAAGAGGTGGGGTGGCAGTGGGGTCTTGGGGGAAGGGGTGGAGTTGGGGCAGGGCCTGGGGCTGAGCGGGGGAACTTGGGGAGTCCGCAAATTTTTTAAAATCAAAATGGGATCCTCGGATGGCTAAAATTGAGGTTATGTAGAGCAGGGTAAAGTGGCCTCTTGAGAGCAGTAAAGGTCATTACTCCATGTTTATATGTAGCCTAACTCAGTAGGGTCCTAACTGGAGCCTCTAGGAACTGATATAATATCAGCAGTACTGATAACATTAAGGTGCTACAAAGTCTTCCTCATCTTATTTACGGATACAGACTAACACGGCTGCTAATCTTAAACCTGATAACTCAAATACCATGAGTCATAAGACTGTCTTAAAAAATGACACTAAACAAATTACACATTTTAGGGTCTTTATTTGACTTCTGGTTTTCAAGCCCTTGGGGTGCATTTGGGTCATGTTTTTCTGGATTGTCTCCACAGTCATGAGGGCTAGAAACATACCTGGGTGGGGAAAGGGGGAAGAAAACCAAAGTTGGGCATCTCCTGGAATCACGAGACTCCAGGACCTGGGGCTCTAGGCAAAACATTGTGCAACTTGTAATAATGTCACAAGAGTTGGCAATGCTGCCTAGGAAGATCTTCCCCAACCCTGAGCTACTACATAGGGGAACATACACCACAAAGTGTAAGTGTCAGCTGCTTTCAAACACCAAGACACCAGTTGAATGCTGCTATTCCTTGTCATCCTTGGGGGCAAGATCTATATACAACATATTTAATCAAGTACAAATGGGTTCATGCTATTTCACTTTGCTGGCCTTCCCTCCCCCTGCTCCATGCCTTGGGGACTCTCCTCCTCCGTGAGAATATTAAAGTAAATATATATTCTCAGATTTCACAGAGCAGCAATTACAGAATAAAGAGATCACATTTCCACAGCTTGTAATTTGCATTACTTCATCCCTTGCTCAGCGATGTGAACAGACAAGCTCCAAGAAACAGCTGAAGCTCAGCACACAGGGATGACTCCACTGTGAGAGAGCTGCCTAAATCCAGACGCTCTGCACCGCTTCAAACAAACAGGGTTTGTAGGGAGTGGTGGAGGGAACAGGTTTCTCACGTGCAGCCAGAAAACTCACTTTCCTTTTGCAAATCAAGCCCACAGCCAGCCAAGCAATAGTACAGTAGAGGTAAGGGGAGAGAATATGACTTTGGTGTAGCAGCCCCATCATACCAGGGTCCTGAATCGAACCCCATTAAAGTCAATGGAAATAATCCCATTGACTTAATGTGCTTTGAATCAAGCCCTATGTCCTATACATTACATTATTTATCCTTAAGGTCCATTCTAAAAGGGGTTGAACTCAACAGGCATTATAGAAATTACACTAAAAACCTATAGGACATTACAGAGGGTGATACCCCTTCCTTAGACAACTGGAATCATACCACTCCATTGTATAGACCTGGACTCAGGTCTATAGGATCGGTCTCTGAAATTAAATGCTATAGGAGGTAGACAGACCAAGAGGGAGACTTTTTCAGTTTAGCAGAATGAGAGTCCCCATATCACTGGAGGGAGAAGGAATGCAATCCCTCTAGCTGTCAGCTGGGGGGGAGGAGGTCAGCTCCAATGCACTGTTCCCCCTTTCCCATGAGACTCTGAATGGTCCTCATTGGGGTGCCCAGTGCAGCAAGGAGGCCACCAGTCCATTGTCATGCTCCACAGCGTTGCTTCCCCCACTGAGCCCTGGGACTAATTGATCTCAGGCAGGATTAATTTACCTGCTTTCCCCTCCTGTGGTGTCAGCCCCCCAGTCCAGTGGGGTAGCTCCAGGGGAAAGTGACTGGTGATATATGTGGAGCCATTATGGATCTTGGGCAATAAGATGGTTTCAGGGTGGGTCCTTGGATTCTTCCATAAGAGAAACAAGCCAGTTTCACCCCCACCTGACAGAAGAGTTAGTATCTAATTTTGCTAGTGCAGTTCACTGAGTTTCCCTCTCTTCAGAGTGACCCCGCTATAGACAATAGGATCCTTCAAATGAGGCCTCAGAGGGTCCTTCCCTGAGCACAGTTTGAAAAAGAAGGTACAATTTCCTACATTTTAGAGCATTTCACACACATACACTGAGATGATTGTCATCTGGAATGTGGAACTTGCATAGCTTGCCTGGGGCAAATTCCACCATGTGAAATACCAACAGGCATAAGCAGAAATCATCACCAGGCCCCAAGTGCACCGAACATCCCCCCAGACCAGCCTGGCTAAGCTCTCCACTTTGTTATTTTCAATTTGAAAAGGTGAAGAACTCTGAAGGATTTGGTCTTACTCTACATGTGAGGATTTGCATGTACACCACAGCCAGCCTTGCACAATGGGAATCTACTGTTGTCCTAACCCACTGTCTAGAGCTTGCAGATCTTATTTGATACTTACAGTGAGCCCACGCCCCACAGTTATATGAACTGTTTGGGGCTGACAGGATGGAAGAGGGCATTTTCTTTGTACTGGACATGACCACTATGCTGGGACAAGGATCCCAGCTTGCCCAGACCTCAGGATTGTTGGGATCTGGGGTTTTTGTTCAGGCCCATTTCTGATTTAGAATAATCAGTGGCTGCATTTGCATATGCAAAATATAGAGCTGTCACATGGCGTGGTGAAATGCTACCATACTGCAGAGGACCTGAACCCATCCTTTCCAGAGATGGAGAAAAAAAATCTGTCAAGAGGAAGCTCTGGGATCCTCATTGCTTGGGATTACAGTAAAACCTCCATTTAACGGACTAATTCGGGCGAGGGGTGTCCGTTAAATCAAAAAGTCCGTTATTTAATAATTTTTAAAAAACGAGCTGTCGGAGCAACAGCCCGCCCGCCACAGGGTTGGGGGCGACAGCTCCGCAGCCACCCGCTGCTTGGACCCGGGCGGCAGCCGGGAGCCGTCAGCCAGCCCGCCTGCTGGCGGGACTCGGGCGGGAGCCGGGAGCCGGCAGCCCGCCCACCGCGGCTGGGACCCCGGCGGCAGCAGGGAGCCGGCAGTCCGCCCGCACGGGTCCCGGCTCCCAGGACCCGCCAGCCAACCCGCCTGCTGCCTGGACCCGGGCGGCAGCCGGGAGCCGGTAGCCAGCCCACCAGAAATGGATCAGGAATGCATCAGACTTGCTCAGAAATTTTGTCCGTTGCATCCGAAGTCCATTAAATCGAGGGTTTACTGTACTATTATTATTATTTTTAAAACATAGACAAGACTTTGCAGAAAGCAATGTTGCACAGGAATAGGAATGGGCTAGAACCAGTGTGTGGGGAACACACCTGAGAACAAGAGACCTGGGTTCTATTTCTGGCTCTGCCTGTGACCTTGTGCAAATAATTTCACCTTTGTGCCTCAGTTTCCCCATGGATCTATAGCTATAGCACATGCTTTCTGGGAGCATTGCACAGCTTGGAGAGGTCCAAGTATGCAGGTGGGCCAGGCTTGGCTAGGCTGGGAAGCTGTTACTCTACCTGCCATGCTCCCACAGAGAAAGGAGGTCAGCTCATGGGTAAACTGCTGCATGATGCCCTGCAGAACAGGGAGAAGTGTGCAGCTGTGGTAAGAGTGGGGCAAGTGAGCCAAACCCATCCTACTGGGAAGGCCTGGGGAGTTCATCTCTATCTCCCTGGCTGGGGATATATGCAGCTGAGGCCCTAGTTTCCCATGGATCCCCAGCCTCCACAGATAATGCTGCTCATCTCCTGCCTTTCCTCTGAGGTTCCCACCCTCTCCTCACCACAGAGGCTGCACCTCACTTAGCCTTCCTGGGCTTGGACCAGTTTTCCCCTTCTGTGGTTTTTCCACAAGGGTGGATGAGTTTTGCCCCTGAGCCACTCCTGCACACTGTGAACTTTCCCCTAGAAATGGCCTAGTTTTCCTTTCACATTGCTTTTCTATGCTCCACTCACTTGATGGCAGTATTACCATTCATGATTACAGACTGCCGGCTCTGTGCCTCCTGTGTATGCTAATGACATTTTTCTCTTCTCTTCTCTTCTCTTTTCTCTCCACTCGCGGTTAGCAACATTAGCAGCCCTGGCTTAGAAAGGACCACAAGCTCCTTCTGGTGTTTTAGGCTTTGTGGCATCCAACCTTGCTCAGAGCAGGTCTAATTGTTATGATGCTTAAAATGGCAGTAGGTGGGACAGCTGCGTTAGGGCTCTCCACATTGTCAATGCCAGTGGAGCTGTTGGCAAGAGAGGGAATATATTTTTTTTGCAGATTGTCCCTAGCATGGAAAAAGTTTAATAGTAACAGATGCAACAATGTACTCAAAGCTAGAGGAGCCCTAAAGTATCAGTGCATCATGAGCTGGGGGTAAAATTTTGCTCAGTGGTAAGTAATGCAGGTTGACATGAAAGAGTTTTACATTCCTTCTGCAAATACCTGAGCGCATGAGGTCCTCCTTAAAAGCCCATGAGATCTCTCTGCCTCACCCACCACAATTAATGAGTTATTCAGTCACTAACTCTGTCATCCTGCAGTAGTCAGCTGGTGAAATTATGTTAAACACATTCAGCAGCTCTGCACCCACAGGCCCGAGGAATGGAAATGTGATTTATGACAAAGCAGGCTGGGAGCAGTAATGAAATACGATAATTGCGCTGGAGTTTGTTTGTTTTTCTGAAGCATTCCTGTTAAATTTTACCAAAAACCCAGGCAACCTAAGTGGGAGGTTTCACTCTGATATGGATGTAGCAACACTAATATCAACCCAGCAATTGCTATAATACATCTTAGCATTGCTTCGTTAGCCGAGGGCCTGATTCTGCCCTGACACATATGTGCCTCTCACCTGCTAATGGAGTGATTTTCACAGTCTGATAGGTACACAGCAGGCTGTATGGCAGACAGAGTGTGCTTTACACTGTATAATCCTGGTGTCCTTCAAAGGCTTTATTAGAACAGCTATTTATGTGCTTCTGCTCTGTATGCAGAGGCCCACAGTGGGTGTAATTTGACCTAAAGTAGTGTGTCTTAGCTATGGAGACAATACGTGGGCTTGGGGCTGGAAAAGAGAAGGGGCAGCATATGTGCCTTTAAACAGCCTTTACTCTCACTGGGCTTTCTGAGGAACCTTGGGACCTTCCCTACCCTCAGCATAAGCCAGAGCAGCTTTCAAGAGAACACTCAGAGTGCAATGGGTTCTGGCTACAGCCCTTGCCAGCCTGCTCCCTTGTTCCCCTGGCACATGCCCTATTCTTGGGCTCACAGCAGGACTTTCAGGGCCTTTGTTGTCAACTCTACACTGGCCACAGAGGCCCCCACAAAGGAGGATTCTGCCAGGGGCTCTATCTGCCCCCTTTATGCTCCCAAAGTGGTATGACCGAGGCTTAATACTGAGAATCAGGCCAAATAGGGGTTTTAAAATATAATGTTGTCTGTAACAAGAAATTTAATCTTAAATTTATTAGTTTCTCTCCTCAGAAAGAAACATTAGTTGGGACAAGCTACCCTGAGCCCTGCTACCCTTTGTCCTTCCTCCCACCAGCCCCTCAAGTGTGGCCGCTGACTTCAGGAACTTCTCCACAGCACCAAACCCCTTAACCAGAGCCATGCTGGCTTTTGAGAGCTATTCATTACATGGGACTTAGATCAGAATTTTTTTCAGAAGAGGAACCAAAGCCCCTGCTGGGGTGAAGAGGTTGCCAGCACTTAATGTGCATTAGCTCTGGCCTGGTCAGATAGAACCAGTAGAACTGAGTGCCATGAATCACTGCCTTCCTCCCCTGCCCCATGTTCTGACTGAAGAGATTGCTACAACTCTGTTGGTCATGCCTATGTTAATAAAGCTATTCTCCACTTCCTATATCTACAGATCACTAGTTACTGGGCCAAGAGTGGAAATGACAGGGTGAATTTCTATGGCTTGTGTTATGCGGGAGGTCAGACTAGATGATCAGAGTGGGCCCCTCTGACCTCAGAATCTCTGAACATGCTGTAGCTTAGTGCATGCTTCTCAATGGCAGAAATGTCATTGCCCAGTGGACCGTGGCTTTCACTTCACGTGTGTGTCACATGTCACAGAATGCCGCAGCCTTTACCACTGGCCTCTGGAAGTTCATTTCCTGGTGTCAGCAAGTTTGACAAAGTAGGAAGTTCAAGGAATGTTTTATATGGAAAATACGTAGGACAAAACGGGCTTTACC
The DNA here is from genome assembly GCA_032164245.1 of Sternotherus odoratus. Lineage (NCBI taxonomy): Eukaryota > Metazoa > Chordata > Testudines > Kinosternidae > Sternotherus > Sternotherus odoratus. The sequence goes on along the minus strand of JAVMKO010000002.1, from coordinate 16,644,843 downwards.
ACAGAGCACTTGGATAGGCAGCAGTGCACAAGGAAGAAGCCCTCTGACAGCCATGTCTCCAACATCTGAAATACATAGATCTGAATTCTGTCCATGTGTCTGAAGACAGCACTTGGTCCACATGAGAACCATCCAAGGTGTGATACAAACCCTGTTGTCCCATTAACACACAGGGCATTCGAAAATCTTTCATCTGGGCGCTTTCTCCTCCAGAGTGCTGGAACTAGCTGGAACAAAGAAAACTAAAAGGAAAATGTTGCAGCTTTTAAAGACTCCAGCTGCAGCTCCCTCTCCAACCCCGTGGTATACAGCGCCTGTGTGTTAGTCATATAAAGCAGCTGTAAACTCACAGAAGGGTGAGCAGACAAATACAATGATCATGCTACTAACCTAACAGGGCATGCACCAACATGTTAGCATCACAGCTAAGCAGCTTGCTGTACAAGTACTGTTAGGAGTTTAGTCCTACTCAGCATCTCCCTAGCACTAGTTTCAAATGAAAGATCTGCCACAATTTTAAAGACACAAGACATTTGTTATTTACCCGCTCAGGACCAACTATTCCTGGTTCATATGTAGGTACACACTCGGGGGGGGGGGGAGGAACAGGAACACCACATCCCCTTTCCCCCCTCCCCCCGCCAACCTGTGTAAGAGCAAGGAAAAGCAGCACCCCTGCACCTGAGAGAGCAGATGAACCATTTCCTCTCTATTTCTCCAAGGGCAGAAGGCAGGACCATGGCTCTGTACCACCCATAGATTAACCAACAGAGGTGGCTAGCTGTATGGTGGAAAGTACTTTAAGTATTATGTCCCTTTATGGGGTACCAGGCAATAAAAAACCTCTGCACACCTAGGAGCCTAAGGCAGAAAGCGTACATGCAGGTCCACTGACAGCAGCTAAGTCTAAATGGCACCATCTAATTTTTAGTTATCTGGGTACCTTTGGGACGTGGAATCCTCAGTGTAGGAATGCTCTCAGCTCTCCACATTTTCACTTGGAATTCCACCGTGGAGGTGTTGTTCCCATGGTGCCTGCACCCAGCCTGACTCTGCTGGGTGTAACTTTCATCTCTCCCGGGGCTTGGCTCCTGTGGTTTAAGAAGAGACATCGTTCTTTAGTCAGGGTTAGCACCAATTCCCGAGGGCAGGCATTGAGCGAGGGCGTTGAGTGATGCAGTCCCAGAGATTAAAGCGTTAGCACAGTAGCAAACTCACTTCTCTCGCCCTCCTATCCATCACCAATCCTTGCTCTAAACTGTAATCAAACCTTAGCTATTGGCCCAAGCCCAAATCTGAAGAAGTTCAAACAAAATGCAGACGCCAAACCCAACCCCAAAACCACCCGGTTCCTTCTATTTTGTTTAATTTACTCTGTGAGGAAGAGAACAGAGGCAGGTCTACATCACTATGCTATAGGTTACATAAGGAGCTGTGGCCAGCAGCACTTACAGCAGTATTGCCTAGTGATTAGGTACCTGGGTCACAAGTCTCCCTCATCTCTAGCACCCCCGGCTGGTGGTCTCTCTGGGGCAGTGGCAGTCTCCTTTCTAGCAGAGGGTAATTCAGCCCTCTAATCTGGTCACTAATTGAGTCCACCCCTTTCGGAGGATTAACAGAGTCCAACAAAATATACAAGTCCAATGTTCTTCCCCCCAAAAAAGTCTTCAGCCCACATCTTGGGCTCTGTGGCCTATGCACCCTCACCTCAGGGCTTAGTGTCTCTATCCCCCTCCTCTCCAGTTTGTGCCCTCTTCATGGGAAGGGTTGGTAGGGAAAGCCAGGCTTTCCCTTTCCACCAAGCTCTGGCCCACGGCCCCACAGGAGGCAATGATATCAAACATGCAAGAGTGCTTTGTGGCTGCTTCCCTTGGCTACTTCCTACCACCTACCCTCCCATTCCAGAGCATGGTCAAAAGCCTCCCAAATGATCCACCAGAAGATGGAGTGAAGGGTTCCCTAGTCCTAGGGAAAGGCTAGACCCTCCTCTAGGCCTGGGGGCAGCTGCTGCTTGCAGTCCTTACCCCTGCCACCAGAACTCCAGCGGGACCCTTATTTGGGAGCTCTCTTCTCCTCTCCTGTCTGTCCCCCTTCTGAGCTGTCCATCTCTCTCTTAAGCTCCTTTTTCAGCTGGAGCAGGCTTCGCAGGTGTGGTAGGCCAGACCTGCTCTTCAACCCTATTTATCCCAGTCCTGGAGTTATATACCCCCACCGCAGGGGCCCAATGAATCCTTGGTGCAACTCTGCTAACATCAACAGAGGTACAGCAGGGATTATTTTGCCACATTATTGACAAGATCATGAGGGCATTCACTCCACCGGGGTAACAAAGAGTCCTGTGGCACCTTAAAGACTAACTAAAGTATTGAAGCATAAGCTTTCGTGGGCTAATACCCACTTCGTCGGATGCAAGCAGGGGTGTTCATACACAGCTGCGTAAAGGCAGCCTCTGGGTCCCTGCTCTTTGTGGAGGGAGGGAAGCAAAGGATGGTTCATTCCTGCTTCCTTCTTGCCAAAAAGGAGGCTGACAACATGGGTGTGCTGGTAGTGGGGTCCAGGGCCGGTGACAGGAATTTTGGGGCCCCGTACGGCAGATCGTACGGGGCCCCCCCGTCGGTCTCCCACCGCCCGTGCCCCCCCCCCCGCCAGTCTCCCGCCGCCCACGGACCCCCCCCCCCGCCGGTCTCCCGCCGCCCGCGGCCCCCCCCCCCCGCCGGTCTCCCGCCGCCCGCGGGCCCCCCCGTCAGTCTCCCGCCGCCCACGGCCCCCCCCGTCTCCTGCCGCCCGCGACCCCCCCCGGTCTCCCGCCGCCCGTGCCCCCCCCCCGGCCGGTCTCCCGCCGCCCGCGGCCCCCCCCGTCGGTCTCCCGCCGCCCACGCCCCCCCCCGTCTCCCGCCGCCCGCGACCCCCCCCCCGGTCTCCCGCTGCCCGCGGCCCCCCCGGCCGGTATCCCGCCGCCTGTGGGGTTCCCCCCCCCCGGCCGGTCTCCCGCCGCCCGCGGGGTCCCCGCCCCCCCGTCTCCCGCTGCCCGTGCCCCCCCCCCACCAGTCTCCCGCTGCCTGTGCCCCCCCTGCCGGTCTCCTACCTTCCGCGGGCACCAACCCCCGCATGCGCTGCGGCCGCGTGGCCCGGCCGGGAGAAGCAAAGTGGGGAGGGGAGAGGCTGCTGGGTGCTGGGGGAGGGGGCTGGTGAGCGCTGCAGTGGCTGCCCAGAGCCGCGCCTTGCTCACAGCCCTGGCAACAAGGGGGTACAGCTGCGTACCCGCCCCGGACTTCAGGGGGCCCCCCTGAAATCCGGGGCCCGGTACAGCTGTACCCGTTGTACCCCCCTGTCGCCGGCCCTGGTGGGGTCATTGCTATGCCAATTCGCCCTGCCCTTCCCACACTGCATTGGCTAATGATGTGGGGATGCTGTGCCAGTTCCATCCTAATGGATGAAGAAGATTAACTCTAGACAAACACACCCCTCTGTGCACATAGCTAAATCTGGGAAGAGATTGCACCTCAGGCAGACACAATGTCCCAGGTGCTGTTCCTGAGCTGGTCGGACCTACGTTGGGCTGTGACGGAAAAGCCACAGTCTAGCCCTGTGATTATATAAAGATATGAAACAGCCAAGCCAATCTGAATGTGTTGCTTAATATAACACTTCTGTGACTGCAACACTGGGTTGAGTTAAACCAGCAAAACCTATATGGAGAAAGAGAAGAGAGTGGAAATGGAGAAATTCCATGTCAAATTCTCCCTGCAATAATCCCTAGAATCTTTTAGAAAAACATCCGGTCTTGATTAAAAGTTGCCATTGATGGAGGATACGCCACAATCCTTGGTAACTTGTTCCAATGGTTAATTATTCTCACCATTAAAATATATGCCTTTGTCTGTCCTGGTGTTGGAGGGTTGGGGGCCAGCTGATCACAAACTTCCAGGAACATTTGCTTCTTCATGTGAAAGTTCTGGACCCACTGCTGGTCATTCCAGGTCTCCACAACAATGTGCTCTCACCAATGGTTGTGGTTGTGGTTCTTCTCCAGAAGCACTGGGGGATCTGCATCTAAAGCAAAAGGCATGAGCAGCACTAGTTGGAAGTGGCATTGCAGTGCCCCTCTCTGAGAAGTGCCATTGGCAGGTCAAAAACTACCACCAAAATGTCCACCAGCGCCTCACAGATGCACCGTCTGATGCTATTGATGGGTCCTGTTGCTGAGAGCCTGTGAACAAAAAACAGCTCAGCTAGATGTGTTTGTAGCCTAAAACCAGGCACCATTCTTTTAGTCGACTCCCATGGGATGGACGGACAAGTGCTCCCACAATCCCCTATGAAACAAGCTCTACAGTGGCTACATCTGATGAGGGCGCTAGGAGCCCTAAGATTAGGGTGACCAGACAGCAAGTGTGAAAAATCAGGATGGGGGCGGGGGGGAGATAAGAGCCTATATAAGAAAAAGCCCCCCAAACTGAGACTGTCCCTATAAAATCAGGACATCTGGTCACCCTACTGAGATACACAACAGAAGCTGAAGCTCTGAGTTGGTCTGAACAGTGCAGGATAGCCCGGTTATGAGGCCCAGGTTTCCAGTGTGGTGCGGGCTTGAACAAGTCTGCAGGTGTGGGTCACATAGACCCAGGCTTGATGTGTTGTGTAGATGTAGCCAATGGCCCTTGAAGCCTAGCAAAACATGTGCCCTTCATAGGCTGTTTTCCAAACCTCAGCCCTTTTTGTCCATTTTATTTTTTTGCCTCTACTGAGCCCTTGTTGATGCTGGCTGGGTGACAGCTTGGGGAGAACAATGGACATAGAGGAAGGCTGTAGGAGAACCCGGAGCAGGGCTCAGAAACCCACAAGATCACCTTTTACCCTATGTCTCAATGGGATTTCTGCAAGTAAAGCATTTGCAACATGAACCCTATTCAGTGTTTTGTGACAGGGATGTTATCTGATTTGCTATAATACTCAGTATGAGTTTGGTCCAGCTTACTCTGACTCCAGTCAGCCCTGGATTAACCATTAAGCAAAATAAGGAGGTGCTTAGGGCCTCAAGTAAAGAGGGGCCCCTTCTTTTTTTCCAGTGCCGGATTTACAATGGAAAAACAAAATTCAGTCATGCTGAACTTTATAAAATAATTGTAGAAGACAATATTGAGTCGCCTTTCCAAAGGTAGACATTTGCTTCCGTATATTTTTAACATGAATGGTCACAAATTGCACAGCTGAGCGTTCATTTTCTCAGTTGAAGTATATTAAAAATCCCAACAGAACAACTATGCGACAAGACAGGCTGGATGCCTTATCTCTGCTAAATATTGAAGCAGATTTGTTACGTCAGATTAATTTTGAGGATATGATCAAAGACTTTGCAATTAAAAAATGCAGGAGAAAACTTTTTGTAGTATAAATAAAGTTATAAGTAAGCAACAGTAAACATTATTTTGCATCTTTGATTCGTGTAAGTTAAAATGCTATGTATCTTCAAGGCAAGAAAGCAATGGAATAATAGGTGTTTTGTTTAATACAAATAATGATATTTATTCATTAGAATATATATATTTTACGGTTTACTATTGTTTTTATTTTGAATTACATATACGGTATATGGGGGTACCATAATCTTTTCAGTGCTTAGGGCCTCTAAAGGTCTTAATCCGGCCCTGACTCCAGTAGAAGCTAATCCTGAAAAAAAGGATTCCTCACAGACAGACTAGAGCCCATCAGCACCTTCTGATACAGTACATACTCCTCTGATACTTTGTTACGAAGAAAGAAAGTTGCGAAACCTAAGAGGTTGGTATTATAACAACCCCTGCCCTCTATTTAACCACTGACCCAGTTTGGTAATTACAACACGGTCAAGTTGTTCTTGGATCTGGCACTCGTTGTCATATGTCTGAATGATGAGTAGCCCCAGCTGTTGTGCTTCACTTTATTTATTTAACACATAATCATGCAAATTTAATAACGTCTAATCTATTGAGCGCTGGATGAATCATATAGAACAGACTGAAGAAATCCTAGATATTACTTCAGAGTTTACAAGTGATTTTCCTGGAAGAAGTTTCATGGAATTTCGTTAGCTAGGAGTCTTGTGAAGGAAGCTTTTCATCAATGATGTATTGGTTCGCTGGGGGAATTTCAGATGTGTTGTGAAAGGCAGTTGATGCAATTCTCATTCCTTAACTTGACCTGATAAAACAATTGTTTCTGTGGTAAGGCGCTTTATTTGAAAAATAGGCCATCTATTCATTACCCCTGTCTCCACTTTCGATGACCTCTTTGTAAGACGATAGGTTGCCAAACACTTTTGCTGACATACACTGACATCACAGCTCCTATAATAAAACTTGGTGAGATAATTTATGGCCACATTGGGAGGGTCCCTTACAGGAGAGAGGGGCGGCTCATGGAAAACCTTCCCATTCGCAGCACAAGTCTGTCTTGGTATGGTTGCTAGCACTCCAGCAGCACAGGGTGGGTGACAGTTGACCAGGGCTGACCACAGCTCTCTAGGGCTGCATCTATTCTAACATCTGTTGCCCAGTGCCAGGGAGGAAAAGAGTCATGGCCTGGATTATCCCATGGCATACTTGGATTATCCCTTCTGTGACCTAGCCTATGTCTACACTATGTGCTAGTTCATACTCTCACTATCTCTCACGGGTTTCAGGGGGTTTGTACTTTGACTCATAGACTTTAAAGGTCAGAAGGGACCATTATGATCATCTAGTCTGACCTCCTGCACAACGAATCTCACCTACCCACTCCTTACATAAACCTCTCACCAATGTCTGAGCTTTTGAAGTCCAATCATGGTTTAAAGACTTCAAGGTGCAGAGAATCCTCCAGCAAGTGACCCATGCCCCACGCTTCAGAGAAAGGTGAAAAACCTCCAGGGCCTCTGCCAATCTGCCCTGGAGGAAAATTCCTTCTCGACCCCAAATATGGCGATCAGCTGAACCCTGAGCACTTGGGCAAGACTCACCAGCCAGACACCCAGGAAAGAATTCTCTGTAGTAACTTAGATCCCATCCCATCCAAGATCCCATCATAGGCCGCTGGGCCCCCATCTACTATGAATAGTCAAGGATCAAGTAATTGCCAAAATTATGTTATCCCATCATACCATCTCCTCCATAAATTTATTGATCTTAATCTAGAAGCCCAATAGGTCTTTTGGCACCACTGCTTCCCTTGGAAGGTTGTTCCATAACTTCACCTCTCTGATGGTTAGAAACCTTTGTCTAATTTCAAGTCTAAACTTCCTGAAGGCCAGTTTATATCCATTTGTTCTTGTGTCCACATTGGTACTGAGCCTAAATAATTCCTCCCCCTCCGTGGTATTTATCCCTCTGATATATTTATAGAGAGCAATCATATCTCCCCATAGCCTTCTTTTGGTTAGGCTAAGCAAGCCAAGCTCATTGAGTCTCCTTTATAAGAGATTTTCCATTCCTCGGTTCATTCTAGAACCAGTTCATTCTAGAACCAGAACTGCACACATTCTAGAACCAGAACTGCACACAGTATTCCATAGGATATCTCAATACTCATATCACCTGACCTCTCTGCAGCTTTTGAACTAATCAAGTACATGGTGTTACTGAAACGGCCATGACATAGAAGGTGGGGGCAACATACTAGTGCAATGGCTCCATTAAATCCTGTGAAATGGGTCAGAGAAAGAGGGGGCCCCCACCTGTGGTTACTCTTAGGGATCCATCTTATCTCCCATCCCTGTCAGGATCTACATGAGACCAGCTGGACAGGTGGTGAGATGGAAGGTGTTCTGCTGCCAACACTATGTAGATAGTTGGGTACTATCTATTTAATTTTCCATCTATCAAACCTGCACCAGGATGTTATGACTGCAGAAGATCACTTGAATGAAGAGTTCAAACTGAATCTGGGCAAGATAGTGGTGATGGCAGTCAAAAGTGGAAATGCTTTGAAGCCATATGCCTCCTATTTAGCAAGTGGTGCAAAGCTTTGGAGCCATATTTTACTCATCCGTAAGCTTGGATGACCAGATAATAGCTGCAGCTTGGTAGGAAATTCTATCCTCTTCCTCCTGATGGTATCGTAGCTCATCGCCTCCATACTGTATCAAAGTAACTCACTGTATCTGGAACCAAATACAAATGCCTATCTCCATACGAAGGGTTGCTGTGAACATATCATTCATGTGCTTCAATCCCTCCATTCACTCTCTATTACCCATTCAAAGCATTGCACCTTATCTTCAAAGCCATCGGTGGCTCAGGACCCAGCTATCGCAAGGATCATGTCTCTCTCCACAACTCACTAGGACATCTGAGCTGTTTCTGGACAAAGCAGCTAATGAAGCCCAGAACAATGTGCCAAAGATCTGGAGACCTTTGTGAGAGGATTTGGTTGTGGAATAAAGCTTCAGAAGAGATTAGATTGATCCAGAATCGTGTTTCCCCACGGTGCTTTTGCAGGATCTCTCTCTCTCTCTCTCTCTCTCTCTCTCTCTCTCTCTCTCTCTCTCTCGAGAGAGAGAGAGAGAGAGAGAGAGAGAGAGAGAGAGAGAGAGAGAGAGTTTTTCCTAGCGTTATTCCCGCACTATGGCAGGGTCCGCTTAGACTGGACACAACCAGTGATATGACTGGGGTATACTCCAACCGATGCATCGTTCCATCTGTCGTTGGAGGCATTTTATACCTACTGCCAGGTGTTAAGCCTACAGCACCTGGTATTCCCAGGAGGTCTCCCATCCAAGTACTAGCCAGGCCCAACCCTGCTTAATTTCCAAGATCAGATGGGATCAGGCATGTTCAGGGTGGTTTAGCTGTACATATATATATATATAGCTACGCAGGGTCGGGCCTGGCTAGTACTTGGATGGGAGACCTGCTGCCAATACCAGGTGCTGTAGGCTTAACATGGGCATGGGGCTAGCAACTCCACCCTGTAGGTAACCAACTTGCTACTGAAACGCCAACAACAGAGATGGAGTGCTCTGTGGTTGGTGGCCCATACCCTGCCTGGGGGGGTGATGGGCGGAGATATAGATAGATAGATAGATATATTCCTAGTGGAGTCTCTTTATCCAGGGATGAAGGAAGAGCAGAAAACTCCTTCTAGTCCATGGGGGACTTTACCATACAGAGGTGATCCACCTGGGAAGCATTTAGACTGCATGGCAATGAGCACTATAAAAAGTCATAAGATCTTGCCAGTTGTAATTATTCTTATTAACACCCTGATTGTCACTCACAGCAGCAGAGTCAGTCTTACCACTTTTGGCTGATCTGCAAAACAACTTTGCAAAGCCCTCACCAAATTTCACCAGCACCCAAAACTCCAAACAACACTGAATTATCTTCTAACCCCTGTTCGTGGTTGTTCCTGAGTGAGATTGAGGTACATAGCTGGGGTAGGGAAGTTCAGTACTTGTGGATAAAATACGTGATTTCGGTCTCCAGTGCTGTCAGGCTAGAATTTAGTCCTCACACAACAGATCAGCCATGCTTCAGATCTAGTCTAACCACTGACCCTCTGGTTATACAAATGAACATCCCTGTTATAGACTTAATCTTTGCACAAATTTTCATTGACAGCAAAGGGACCCTCACACGTGGAACAAAGGTAAGATATGGCCAGCTTAGGAAGAAAGAGAAGCTCCTATACTTTTATCTATCTCAACCAGAAGTTATAGGCTTGATGCAGGAATAACTGGGTGAAATTCTTTGGCCTTAATTATTGCAAGAGGTCAAGGGCCATAATGGTCCCTTCTGGATTTAGAAGTCTATGAATCCACACTCTCTCGCTTTGTCTTTCTGGGGAATTCTCCAGTTTTGATCGAAGTGTACTATATATAGACGGAAGCAGAATAGAATTCCTGCTCAAACAGTAAATTTAGAGATACCTCATATTTTATTTGTGCATTTTAAAAAATCCCATTCTGGATGAAACAGAGCAAAGGGTAGACAGTGATAATTTTCCAATCAATCACTTATAAGTTTAGCAAGCTGTCTGCATTTTTATATAGTCCAGTCCATTCTCATTACAGACATGGCATAAGCTTTGCAGTAAATTTGGAAGTCGCTGAGTGAGAAAAAGAAGATTTATACAAAGCTAAATTGAACAAATGGTGAATAATTGATTTAAGTGACCTGACAGCTCACATTGTGCTTGTAAATAATGCATGGCTTTTCACTATAGTGAGCATTTAGTATTCTGTGCATCTTGATTCCTTCCTGTAAGATCCTTAACCACCCCAAAAAAGAAAATATGTGCTACTGTGGTCCAATGAGATGCTACTGGTCTTGAATCTCTAAAACTGCTAAGGAGACGGCATGGGACTAGTCATTCACAACAATTCTATTGGCTGCATTCTTCAGCGAGATCCTCAGCTGGGGGAACTGGAAATGCCCCATTGAGATCAGTAGAATTATTCTGATTTATACTAGCTGACGGTCAGACCCATCCAGTTTTATTTTCCAGTCATGTTTGAATCTATCTGTAGCTCATAATTATGTAGCACTTTGATTAAATTGGCTCTTAAAGCATGTCTACATATTTAAGCTGACATAAGGCTACCATTATGATCTGGCAGCATTTTACATGAGTGTGATTGGTTACAAATGTGCAAATCACTGGCAATTCGAACCCATTCTGTATAGGGATCAGTTCACTTTTTTACTGAAATGCAACCATTTCAGTAAATTCAGTAGCTGTTTAACACTACAAGGAACTATTGCACAACAGTTTAAGGTGGGAAGTTAAGAAAGATACTGATACTGCATCCAAATACAAGTTATTTACAGATATACATAAACACTGATGGCAGTACAGTGACTTGGGATACAGAAGGGTTCATAGTGAGGCCAACAAGAGCCGCATGTGCATCCAAAACCAAACTATCGTCCTTGTTTTCAACCAGATGAAACATACACCATACAATTTCATTGAATAGGATACCCAAAAAATATTAAATGCAAAATAAAAAGTAGTTTTCTGGGTAAGGTTTTAAGACCGGAATGTAAAGTAGAATTCCCAGAGTAATTTTAACTTTGGCTGTTGCACTATTCCATTTTATACAGCATGTGCTGCAGATTGTTGTCATATGCAGACAGTGGGGCTAATTGTTGATGCAGAAACTCTCTGGGTTTGATTCCAGCTGCTTTATCTGCAGGGAGAAGAGACCAGCCTCATCTCCCCAAGTCCTGGCGATGGTGCTAGTGGAGAAACTTAGCAAGTGCCGTCACTGCCCACTCCATCCTCACAGACTTCATTTCTCCTCAATGCTAGTGCAAGGGAGCACAAGAGAAAAGGGGAAGAAAATTGGGGATTATAGAGTTGGTCAATAACTGGATCGACACTAGTTTGACTCTGCACAAAGGCTGAACAACCAATACTGGAGTGACCAGATTTATGATGAGCCAAAATACTGTGAAAGCTCTGATTCTATGAGGCCAAAGCCTCTGCCCACAAGACAATCGAATCGTGTACTAGATAAGGAAGAGAGAGACTGTTCTAGAAGAAAGAGCTACTCAGGTCTGTGCTTCCTGTGGATGGCCTGAAGCAGTGACCTGGAAACTCGCAAGCCAGCCTGACCTCTCCTTCTGGCAGGAGACCAGATCAGAAAGTTTCTGAGCCAGACTCTTCTGTCCCTCCTCTCAGTTTAAAATCACCGAATCACAAGCCAACTAACCGTAGACAGAATGGGCCATATCCTCTACGATCATGACTTCAAAGGTCTCTATTCCAGCCTGGGATCCTCTTTCTACCAAAAGGGCAACTCTGGGGTGGACACGGTGCCATTTTGAGAAAGCAGATGCTTTCTACAGAAACTTTCAAACCCTCCAAATGAGTCCCAACTACACCATCTGCCACAACGAACAGCATAAGACAATGAGGAGCAAGACAACATTCAAACAATGAGAATCCCAGAAAGATGAAACTAGTCTGTTTACACAATGAAGGGGATGGCCGAGGAAAGGATTCTGGAGATAGTTTATTATTGCATAGAAACGTAGGGCACCTCCAGTATTTTACTGCTCATGTTAAGGCAGGGTAACTAGGTGGAAAGAATTCACCCAGTAGTGAGGAGAAGTAATAAGGATCGTTTGCACTTCTGTAGCATTTTTCACCCAAAGGTCAACATGCAAATTACCTTCTCATTACATATGGGTAAACTGAGGCATACAGGATTTTTTTTTAATTATTTGTCCAAAGCCAAAATAGCAAGCAAGAAACAGGGCCAGGAATATAATACAGTTATTCTGATCCTCTGTCATGTGTTCTATACTCATTGCTTCCCTCTCCTGCCAGCAGAAGAGCGGTTCCTCATCCCACACCTGTGGCGCCAGCAGGACGATGCCATTTCCTGTAGACGCTCAGCGACTGATCCGAGTTTGTCTCCCTCTCTGTTGCTTGGCACCTGTCTGATAGGACTGAACCCATGATCAGCACAGTGCTCCCTATTGACTCAGATGCTACACAGCAGGGGGGTTTTGCTGGCTCAGATTAGGGTCTGAAGAGTCTGGTTTCAGTACTGGCTCTTATCCAAATTAAGGTGCCTCAAGCCAACACCGCAGTTGCCTGTTGGCTCATCATGAGGCATGATCAGAGACACCCCATCGCACAGAGCCATGCCAGGATGCTGATTTCCAACACAAAAGGCAGCAAACAGCAAACCTAACGCTGAGCCACCAGAGAATCCCAACATGCACCAGTGGCAGCTGTGCTCCCAAACCCCTTGTGTTAGGAGAGGAAAAGCAACCCCATCTGCCCAGGCTGTAGGTGACAAGATGTTGGCAGGTACATACTGCCCAGGCCACCCTTAGAGGCCCTTCTTCTCCCTGTCCCCCAGAGGTCCTCGCTCCCCAGTCTGCAGGCAATGGGGATCACTTACCTGCCTCGGATGCAGCTTGAGCCAGGCCTCATTTCCCCTTCACACAGGTAGTTGAGTCTTCCAAGGATCAAGCCACCCTTCCCTGCCAGGGCAAATGAAAGTCCTCAAAAATAATGAAATAAGAAACTCAACCTCCCCCCCCCCCCCCTTTTGAGTCAGCCTCTTGACTGGATCCCAGCTCACCCTAGAGGCCCATCCACCTTCTTGCCTCTCCACCGCAGGACAGTATTTCTCCCAGTCCCTCCCTCAGGAAACAGCTTGTACTCCTTCTCTTTACCAAGTCACAGCCCTCCCCGGAGGCATGGCTTCTCCTCCTCTCTCCAGAGATAACAGCACTTCTCCAGTCTCTCCCTCTGCTCTGGGTCACAACTCCCCTTGAGGGATCTCAACCTCTCCATCCCGATGCAGGGAAATGAGGGGTGAGGCCTCCTCTCACCTTCTCTGTTAGCTCCCAGTCTGGGGCACTAGACAATCCTCAGACACCCACTCAAGTCTCAGGCCCACTTTACTTTAACGGTCCCAAGCCATTTTCCTTCTTCTGCCCTCCCCACAGATCCTTGGCCTTCACCGCTTGATAAGAGACTAAATCAGACAAAACCAGAGTCTTCTCACAGTCTGTCTCCTCCTGAGTTGTCTCCTGGCTTCTCTCTCACAAACCCTCACCCAGCTTCCTTTCAGCAAGGCGGCACCATTACCACAGGGTCTCACATCATTCCTCCTCTCCCCAAACACCAAGCAACACGATGCTTTCTTATAGCCTGCCCCCCCTTTCCCAGCAAGCCTTGCTCACTCTCACTCACATGATCCTCCCAGGAAACTACAAGTCCCACAATGCTCATACTTAAAAGGCAGAGAGATGCATTGAACCCAGGCCTATCCTTAAAGGGCTAAAACGGTAATGAGAAGCTGAAAATGCTTAAGGAACCCTACCTTCAGCTAGGGTACTCAGATAGGGGAGCAACCACAATTTGATATGCAGGAAGCTGGGAAGTGGGTAACCGGGGTGTTTCTGTTTCTGGATGGGCAGGAGTGGGGCACATGTCCCTAAATCTCACACGCTAAAGTGGCTGCATGGGAGGGAGTCTTTTCAAAAGTGTAGGAAGAGATGTCCCTCACTAGGCTCCCTGGGTTTTCTGGCTTTGCTACATGCCTCTTCATATGACAAGAACAAGAGTGTACAGGTTTCTAACAAGGTGGTCTACTTCTCACTCTTCAAGAGCTGGTTGATTTATGAGTTAGTATTATTTAATATTTATATAGCACTATAACCATGCACAATGCTTTACCAGTATAAGAAAGACAGTCCCTGGCCTGAAGAGTTTACAATGAATGTTTAGGCATAGCATTGTTAAAGATGACAAAAGACAAGAAGGGGGAGCAACAAGGCCTTGGATAATTTGGGAGCATGGGACTGCTTGCAGTGCAGTATATACATCTTTTTTTGTTTTGCTCCTCTTTCCAATGTATGTTTGGGGTTTATCAGCTGGTATTTTAATGTGGATGTGACGGAGTAGGAATGCTCTTAAGCTTCCTCTGATTCTTGTGTGAAGGTGTTCATACCTGAAGCTGTAACTTGACCCCAGGGCGGGAAGGGAGGTCACCTGACCTGCCTGGGGAAGGAAAGACAAAGGAATGCAGGGGAGGGGCGGAGGAGGAAGTTTCAGTCTGGATTGGCTGGAAAGAGGGAGAGAGCTCAGGCAGGCTGCCTAGCTCTCTGGCCCTCAAAATGGATCCAGCAGAGGGCTCATGTTCGCTGTATGGTCTGTGTTAGACCAGGTACCAGTAATCTAATAAACCTCTGTTTTACTGGCTGGCTGAGAGTCACATCTGACTGTGGAGTTGGGGTGCAAGACCCAGGGGCTTCCCAAGGACCCCGCCTGGGCGGGCTTGCTGGGGGAAGCGCATGGAGGGGCAGAAAGTGCTGAATGCTCAGAGGTCAGACCCAGGAAGGTGGAAGCGGTACCTGTAAAGCTCCTAGCCTTGGAGACAGGCTGTGTATGGAGAGGGGAATGCTTCCCCCGGAGTCCTGACTGGCTTCATAGGGAGCAAGTTCCAGATCATCGCCCCGGGCACTCCGTGACAGTGGATACCTAATGTAGGGAAGTAGTTGGGAGTAAGATATGAGGAGCATGGCACAGCAGAATAGAATAAAGGAGGGGTCAGAGTTCAGAAGTGGGGTACTAGGAAAAGGAGTGTGTATAGGAGGGAAAGGCCGGAAGTAGGATCTGGAAGACAAAACAAGTACAGTATTACCAACCCCAAGTGTTCAAAAATCATGAGTCCTGGCCCCCAAAATTACAAAGACTGTTGTGAAATTCATGAGCTTTAAAAATAATATTTTTGAGTAATTTGTTATTTGTGTTTTCTGAATCTTTAGGGTGCACTCAGGTCACATTTTCATGCCTTTCTCCACCACCATAAAGCCTAGAAACTTACCTTTTTAAAATTAAAGCTGAGATTCTGGTATATTCACTTGACTCCAGCAGCTGGGTCTTTGAGAAGAAAACTAGCTATTGAGAGACTTGCAATAAAATGGATAGAATTGGCAATGTTGCAAGCTGAACAGCGAGACAAGGAACAAGAACAAAGTAGCTGTGTGTGAATGAAAAAAACTGAACTAAATCAAATGGGGTGTGAGTTAAGCAAATGAAATCAAAATAAGGCAATCCAGCGTTAGTAACAGCAGTTAAGCAAAAAGTAGCACTGTGTTGAAAACTGACCAATTTGTAATGTAAGCAGCGAGTGTGGGATAAATGTAGATGAGATACAGAATTCCTATGAAAATCATGTCAAAAGGTATTTAGCGCACACAGCCAGAATGGAGTAGCTAACCGTTTTGAACATTCTCAAATTAAAAATAAATAAGGTATTGAAAGTGTTATGGGGCCAACATTAAAAATGAAACACAAATTATGCATAAAATATTTCCTGCAGGGGAAATCGGGGGGCATGAAAAGGTTACTCTTCTAACTAACACTGCTTGATTGGTTGTTAGTGTTCAGTTTCCTCTGAAGTGACAACGAGTTAGGGTGACCACTGCCCTCTCACAGCAATTATCAGTGCTCTGGCAATTGCACTCAATTTTAATCAATTCGAATCCTGAATGGCGCCTTTCTTGGTTTCAAACAAAAGAGCTAAGTGTTGGGCCAGGGATGTCCACTTCTTTTTGGCAGCTTCCTGTTTTCTTTTGGAAATCTTTTGGAGACCCTGTGCATTTTCAAAAAGATCATAAGGCACAAATCTAGGCTGTGCTAGTGGGTGGCTCATCAGCAGAAATGAGTGTAATCAATATTAAATTGTGCATTGGCGGGCGGCAGAGGGGAGAAGGGGAGTGTGATGTCTCTCTCTTTCCCGCCAATGCGTAGGGCACTAAGCTGAGATGTGAGAGATCCAGGTTCACATCTCTGCTCCGACAAATAAAACGTCTCATTCTTTTTTCTTTACTACAGCACAACTTTTCCTTAAGGTTCTTTGCTGCCACTGGAGTACCACGTTCCTGGGACCCAGCCTGCTTTTTTCTGAAGAATCTGTTAAAATTAATTTAGCAGCAGAATATTTAGCAGGCATGCACCCGCTCAAGATCACACATGTGCTTGTATTTGGAAAACCAGGAGGAAACTCAAAGGTTTTAAAATAACCCTTGACAGAGGCAATTTACAATTTGCACATATAAATGATTGCTAGGTAGCTGCCTGAACATTCACTGTCATAGTCCTGCTCCATGAATGGAGTAGTAAAGATGAAGCATGTTGTGTTTCAGGTAATTTGAGCCTTTCATTAACAAATAAGGCATTAGGAAGTTGATTGAATACACCTGGTTCTTTTTGGGCCTCCATCTCATGCCAGGCTGGTTAAAGGTGACCTGCAAAGAGTAAATAGGGCCCCCTGTTTGCTTTTTTCTGGTGTATAATGGAGATCTAAAAGATTGTTTATCACACAAATAGGGTTTTGCTGTGCTTATTTTTCTACCTTAGCAACATTGAAGTCTTGTCATCTGTGTTTTTATGGTATTCTTGAAGGACCCAGAAGAGTGGATTGGGAGTTTTTTTCAGCTCTGAATTTAAGTGGGGTTTATAGATTCATAAATTTTGGGGGCCAAAAAAGACCATTATGATCATCTAATCTCCTGCATACCAGAGGTTTAGTAATTTCATTAGTAATACCTGCATCAAGCCCAATGATCTGTGGCTATGAATCTTCAGCGTGTTGATTCTTTCTCCCAAATCTTTGTTAGACATTTGTGTTTAATAACCGGTAAAAAAACAAAAACCCACCTTGTCAGTGTCTGGAAAGTCCCAGAAGAAGGAGGGTTTGTTTTCATAAATAATGTGCAGCTTTGCGGGATAGAAGAGAGATGCCCTGAAAAGAACCAATGAGTTGGATAAGGTGCTGATGTCCTACTGACATAATGGGGCTCACCTCTGGGAATAGGGAAATCCTTTTATCTTCTCGCAATATCTCACTAGCAGTTCTTGTTGCCTAAATGATTCTGTCTTTGTCACATATAACAAGTTCTTTTAAAAGCACTGGGCCGGTTCCTCAGGTAGTATACATTAGCACAGCTCCGCAATCTGGTGCCTTGTTGTCAAATGCTGATTTATCTTCTACATGCACAGTGAGATATCCAATTCCCTTTGATAATAAAAAACGACTCCCAATAAAATCAATGGAACCTTCAAGCCTTCTCCCTTTTCAAAGCGGGGTAGAGAATACCAGGCCCAAGTCTCCACCTAGATACATGGCTCTTAATCTGGGGAACTTCCATTTCAGATTCATGCCAGTTTTCTTGAGTGCCTCATTTGCCTCATTGTGCTTAAATGGAAAAAATCTATTAACTCCTGTTTCAAATCTCTCCTTCCTCTTATGTACTTTATATGTAAATGCTATTATGAAGTCAATGGGGGTACTCTGATATTCACTAACTGAGGATCTCGCCCCTCAAATATGGGGAGTTAGTGTTGACTAGTAGATAGGGAACTGGACTGGAACTAGTCCCAGCTTGCCACTGGCTTGCTGGGTGCCCTTGGGCAAGTCCCATCATTTCCCTGTGCCTCAGTTTCCTCATGTAAAATGGGAATAATGCTACTTATCTCCTTGGTAAAGTGCTTTGAGATCCACAGATAAAAAAGCTAGGTATTATTACTAAGGTAACGTGGTCTTATGAGTGAAGCTGTGTTCCATCCTATGAATAAATATTAATGCATCCTCTTTCATGTGTTACAGTCCACATGTGCACATGACATATTTTTTTGAATGGAATACTCAACTCTGTGAAGATAAGGATGCAGCTGCTCAACCACACTTTGTGCTCACTGTGCCCTTCCAGTGCATGAGACTTTCATACTGAGGTTTTCAAAGACAGTGGGGCACTCAAGTCCCATAGAAATGCAATATAACTCGGAAGAGATAATCACAGTGATCCCGTTTGGCCTTAGTATCTATGGGTGTGTCTATGCTGGAGCTGGAAGGTATAATTTCCAGATTGAACAGACATACCTGCGCTAGCTCAATCAGAGCCAGCATGCTAAAGATAGAAGTGTATCCACAACAGCAAGAGCAGTGGGAGGGGCTAGCCATCTGGAATCATATGAGACCCTAAATATGGCAGGCAGCTAGGCCTGTCTACCTCTTGTGCCACAGTGACTACACTTCTATTGTCGGCACACTAGCTCCATCGGTGCTGGTATGTCTACTTACGCTGAAAGTTACACCTCCCAGTTTCAGCCTAGCATACCCTCTGAATCTATAGAATCATAGAAATGTGGGGCTGGAAGGGACTGCAAGGAGTCATCAAGTCCAGCCCCCTGCACTGTGGCAGGACCAAGTAAACCTAGACCATCCCTGACAGGTGTTTGTCTAACTTGTTTTTAAAAGCCTCCAGTGATGGGGATTCCACAACCTCCTTTGGAAGCCTATTCCAGAGCTTAACTACCCTAAGGGTACGGCAACACTACCCATTGGATTGGGGGAGGAGGGGTAGCACTCGATATATCTGGGATCGATTTATCGCGTCTCATCTAGACGCAATAAATCGATCCCTGAATCGACTCCTGTACTCCACCTTGGCAAGAGGAGTCAGTGGGGCAGAGGCTGAGGTTGATTCACCGCCACGGGGACGGCCAGGTAAATCAGCTTAAGATACTGCAACTTCAGCTATGCTATTTGTTGACCCGCCCCTCCACCCCACGCATAGTGTAGCCCAGCTCTTAGAGTTAGAACGTTTTTCATGAGCAAGAAGAAGCCTGGGAATTACAAACTAATGGGGAACTGCATGATTTTGCAAAGACCCACAGCTCAAATGTTCAAAATGCTGCAAGACTTCACTTGCCGTTTTCTTTTCATTAACTATGGGTTCTCCGACGCAAATTTAGCTCTAGGTTAACAACCTGGAACTTAAGTTAATAACCTGCAGAATAAAGCCAGAGCTGTTTAAATTAGGACATCTATGGGCCAGAGCCTCAGCTAGCGTAGACTAGTATCGCTCCAGGGGCAGCAAAACCAGGAAGGAGCAGGAGACTAGTCCCCGCGCAATGGAAATATTGCTCAGTGTCTCCCTTCACTTCCCCTCCTATACCTGCACACACACACATACTCCACCACCATTCTCACTCTCTCTCTCTCTCTCTCTCTCTCGCAGACACACACACATCATTCACAGGAATTTTCCTCCTCCACTGAATAGCACCTTTATGGAATAGTTGATGTTTTAGAGGGGGAAGGCTTTACTTTTCATACACTTCTTATTTTAAACCAGATGAACAGATTTTTCCTTAAACTTTTCCTCAAAAAATCCATCTTTGGTCAGGAAACCCTTTAATCCCAAAGGACAATGATTATTTGTGACACACTAATGAACAAATGAAAAAAAGTTGGAGGAGGTGGGAGTTATACTGGAAAATGTCTGGTAACCTGAACTATCGGTTCACTGCAATGCAAAGATTATAATAAATATCCACTCTGAAATTCAACCATTCCACTGAGGAATACTTGAGCCAGTACACATGAAATGCACTAGTGATCATTAACGTACAGAGCAGTGCTTATAATATCAGTCTTACCGTAAATAATTAGATACAACAACAGTATCAGCAGGATTCCCTCCTACTTCCCTACACTTGCTATATGATGTGTCTTGAATACTGACATCAGCTTATTAATTGTTATTATTATTTATTGTTTATTTATTTATTTATATCAGAGTGTCCCCTAAGGCCATAAATGAGATCCATTGTACTAGGCACTAAACAGACACATGGGCCCAGATCCTCAAAGGTATTTGGGTACCTAACTCCCATTGATTTCAATTATTTCAAGGGGTGTTAGGTGCCTAAAGACCTGTGAGGATCTAAGTTTCAGTAAGAGAAAACTCATGCCCCAATCAGCTCACAGTCTAACCAGACAAAGATTAGAAGGGCACAGACTGGCAAAATGCTTTCTGTTAGGTCATACAGCACGTCAGTGGCAAAACCATGGCAAACTGTATGTTTTTACCGCACGGGTCTGCTCCACTGACTTCAATGACTTTGGATCAGGTCTTGCCCAGTGGTACCCTAAAACAAATAACTCATACACATCTTACTTATACTACTGGATCTCCAAAACTCAGCTGTGGGATTTAGAAGTTTTAGCTCTTGGTTTCCACTACCAACATTGTTTATTGTTTATGTGATGACACTTTTGGTGCCTTTCCATTGACTTCAGTGGGCTTTGGATCAAGCCCTTTCAACCATGTTCTGCAGAAATAAGGAGAGTGGAACCTTACTGTATTCTGCTTTCGGACTGCCACTGTCAACAGTCAACTTTGCAAAATATAGTATCATGAAAAGCAGTAACATGCTGCTGCTGTGACCTGCTGATGAACTAAAAGGAGGGAGGGAAGAGGTACATATTCCTAGGAGGTGGGAACAGGATATGCACTTGCGTTTGATCAGAAATAACTCCTGCAGACCAAAGAGAAGGTTAACATATGCTGCAGAGTCAAACTGGCATTCGGTGACCTTCTGATTGTGCAGCGTTCAGCACGTGTCAATTTCTTTGC
Source organism: Sternotherus odoratus (assembly GCA_032164245.1). NCBI lineage: Eukaryota > Metazoa > Chordata > Testudines > Kinosternidae > Sternotherus > Sternotherus odoratus. The sequence goes on along the minus strand of JAVMKO010000002.1, from coordinate 16,623,931 downwards.
ACCATAGGCTACTAGGGTGGGGCGAAGGGGTTCAAAGGAGAGGAGGGAGAGAGAGTAAATTTCCTTTCTAAGAGAAAATGATTCTTCCGGCGGAAACAGTGCATTGTTCCTTGAAACTGACAAAAGTTATTTTCTAACTTCCCTGTATCCTGTCACCTGGCCCTTCCTTCCCTTTCCTGACATACAAACACATACAAGATATGCATTACTTGCATCAGGACAGGATTTTGATCAAGAATGGTGATTTATGTTATTCAGATTTTCCTACTGAACACATTCCAGATGTGGAATGAATTCCACTGGCATTTATTGTTCACTGGGGGTGGCTGAAGATGGTTTTCCTTTATACTCCTGAGATTTACGGTCTTGAGTTGCTTCCCTTTTCTTTGCAGCTTTCCTTTTGAAAAACCCCCAATGCCTTTGAAGAAGTGTTTCATACCATAACAACATGTAACTAATGGGACAGACAGTGCTTTTGGGGAAGGACATGCAGAACATAAATCCCCTCTTATTAATAAAAATAATCATTTATTTGTTAAAGAATGTTTAGTTGACTTACTCAGGCTTTGACTCATATTTACAAATGTTGTGGGTTCAGCACTGACTTTCTAGCCTGTGGTAACAAAGTCCTGTGGCACCTTAAAGACTAACTATAAAGTTTTGAAGCATGAGCTTTCGTGGGCTAATACCCACTTCGTCGAATGGGCAAGTGGGTATTAGCCCACGAAAGCTCATGCTTCAAAACTTTATAGTTAGTCTTTAAGGTGCCACAGGACTTTGTTACCTCTGCTATTCCAGACTAACATGGCTACCTCTCTGATTCTTTCTAGCCTGTGTGTTTTAACAAAAGAACTTTAATGGATCCTTATGAATGGTCAATGCCATAATAGTTGACCCTTAAATGTACCCCTAGAAATGAAGAGCAGTTGGAGTTTTACATAAGAACATAAGATTGGCTGTACTGGGTCAGACCAAAGGTCCATTCAGCACAGTACTCTGTCTACCGACAGTGGCCATTACCAGGTGCCCTGGAGTGAGAGAAGCTAACAGGTAATGATCAAGTCATCTCTCTCCTGCCATCCATCACCCCCCTCTGACAAACAGAGGCTAGGGACACCATTCCTTACCCATCCTGGCTAATAGCCATTAATGGACTCATTTTTGAGTCCAAACATTGAATTTAGTTATGCTAGATTTCACCAGCTTGCAAAAAGAAAGGGCCAAATCCCTGTAATTGTGGCATAACTCCAGGGGAACATAAGGTAAAGAAGGTCAGGGAGTCGTGCTTTATACTGCATTCTCCTGTTAGTTATTTTTCCTCCTGCAGCCCTCTCCACCTCCCTCAGCACGTACTTTACACTCAATGTGCACATCTACCGAATGCCGTGAACTCAAGCTAGCCGGACACCCATAAACATCCATTCTGTCTCACTCAGGATCTCAGCTCTGTGATTTTCACTGAAATGACATGGGGGTGGGGGGACCCCGCAAATGTGCACCCTACCATCTAACTATGGAGCTTGATTGGCAGGAGGTCCATACAATAATCAGTTTAAAAACACACACAAGAAATGTTCCCCCCCAAGCTCAGTTTAAGGTTTCAAAGAAGCTTCTGAAACAACATTTATTTTAGCTTTCCAGCCCTCATTGAGAAGGAATGGGCAGCTGTTAAATTCCATCTCAGGCGTGTCAGTTACTGTAACCCTAGGCTTCGTTCAGCGTAACAGGGATGTGATAGGAGACGGAAGCTGCAGTTTTGCCTTTTCAGATGCGCACGTTGTTTTCAGGGAGATGATTGTTTTGGTGACAAGCACTGCCAGTCAAATGAAAAGCAGCAGAGGGTGCCGCCCATGACTAAAATGGGGGACAAGGGGATTCTGGAGAGGAAACTGATTTGATAAAGTCAGTGGAAGACATAGGTGCTGGAACTAGGGGTGCACGGGGTGCTGCTGCACCCATGGCTTGAAGGGGTTTCCATCCTATACAGGGTTTAGTTTGGTTCAATAGCTCTCATCACCCCCCACTATACGAATTGTTCCAACACTCCTGGTGGAAGATGATGAAATGGACCACAGAATTGTGCAAAGCTTGGTGGGTTTGGTTCACACGGTCTGCACAAACCTTTTAATTGGTTTCGATTCATGTACTGTAGCAGCTCTTGCAGACCTGCTACCAACATGACAGAGGCCAAAGTCAAAGTCAGAAAGGCAAGTGTCGTAAAGCTCAGCATAGTGGGCAAGTTTGGGATGCAAAGGCGTCCTGTACTCATGAGAAAAATGGCCCAAAGTTTCATTTTGAACAACATATGGCCTTGAATCATGTACTTGTCCAGGGAGAGCAAATGGTTTGCTTTGGTCCCTGGTCCACAGATGTTTGACGCAAAACTTTGCTTGCTCACTTCTCTATTATTATTTATTATGCACCATTTACAGAGTGTGCAGATGAGCTTTGTCAGAAGGTTAGGCATATCTCTCACTGAAGTCAGTGGGAGTGTTTCCATTGGCTTTAACAGAAGTTGGGTCCGTTTGAGGTGCTGCATTCAAAGCCCAGAAACAAAAATAACAGAAGAAATGTAACTCTATTCTCAGATATGGTTCCTTTAAGATATGGTTGGATTATGCGTGGGTTAGGCTCTGAGGAAGCAGAAAATAACTAACTGAAGTTAATCATGGAAGAACTCCATGTGGGAACAAAGAATATGCATAAACAAATAGGTAAATGGAGAATGGCCAGGATAAGGAGAGCAAATCAGAGAACCATTTATAAGATTTGAGAAACTCTGATGGACCCATTAGCTTGAGGCAATACAGAGTTTAAAAGGTCAAAAATCCCCGTGACAGCTGAGATCAATGAGAACCTGTTCTCTTTGGTTTTTACCGTATGAAGGTTAGGTTAGTGGATTAACCTGTCAGATGAAAAAGATAGCTGGTACATAGGGTAAATACTAGCCTTCAGATAAAAATATTAGTTGATTCGTTTGCTCATGACTCAGCCAATTAAAATAGGCCAGCCCTTTCCGCTCCATTGCTTCCCAGTAAAATAAACAAAGTGTGTGTGTATTTGTGTGGAACGATTTCTTTGTTTATAAACTAACAATCCATGCAGAAAGTGAATAAAGTCTGTATCCATTAACAACATGATCAAGACTCCCTACATCTTAGTTCTATATGCTTTTGTTAATTACTTTTCATAGATTCTTAGATTCCAAGGCCAGAAGGGACCAAAGTGATAATCTAGTCTAACCTCCTGTTTAACACAGGCCAGCGAACTTCCCCAAAATAATTCCTAGAGCATAGTTTTTACAGTTTTGTTACACTCAAGACTGCTTGTAATTTTGGCGGTCATGTATGTGACCAGTGTATGACATATATTGTTCTTGGTTCATCATGTGCAGCAGTAGTTAGGATGATCCTGCATTTGAGTGTGCTGTGGAAGTAGTGCCTTGGGACCACTAAATACTGGGAAATGGACAAAGCTGTCATCAAACTGAACAAATAGGGGGGTTAGTTTTTGACATGAAAATTCCAGCAAATCTAGTGTTTCTAATCTTGCCCAGAAGGACATTTCAAAGGCAGGCAGCTGGGAATGGATGACAGGGGATGGATCAATTGATGATTACTTGTTCTGCCTCTGGGGCAACTGGTATTGACCACTGTCAGAAGACAAGATACTGGGCTAGATGGGCCTTTGGTCTGACCCACTGTTGCCAAGGACAACAGCTGACTGTGCATGTTATAAAGCCAATAGAAGCAGCCAGCACTACTAGCTTTGGGAGATTTTATGGATCAGTAAGGAATATACAAAACAATATACTTGCTGACATAAATAACATGCCAGGGCAAGATGATTACTTCTGAATTTTAGCCTTTGAAGATAGCAAGCAGAAGTTAGTGCAACTGGAACATTTCTTGTAGACAACAGAATAGCGCCAATACAAGAGAGTATAGATTTCAGGGAAAAGTTGACAGGATTACGAGAAAGAAACAAGATCTGGGATTTTCAACAACAAATGAAGGCCAAACTTTGGGATCAACAGGCGTGAGCCCTGGATTCAATGTATGTAATAAATGATGTACAGATATCAGAGATTAGCATAGTGATACTCAGATGTCAGTGGTTCAGGAGCTGAATTAATCATCAACATTACCCAAAAGAGCCACACCAGTGTGAATGTATTGTTAAGCTACAGTGTGAATGTATTGTTCCATTTAAGATAGCACTATTCATATTTAAACAGTATGATAGGGGAAATATTTGGTTTTTATATGCAGTATATATATTATTCTCACAGCAAATAAGTTAATAACTTAGTGCACGTTGCTAACTTAATTGGCTAATAACATAGTAAAAGCATCCTGACTGGTTGATAACTTAGACTGGTTCATAATTAAATCACACAGTGCTTTAATATCACGTGCTTCAAAGAGCCGCAGGAGACGCATTCAAGAGCCACATGCAGCTCCGGAGCTGCTATGTGAGTATCACTGGATTAACAATTCTTCCTATCGCGCCTGAACAACACAAGCTAGAGGGGTAGCCCTGCCATCCTCATTGTTATTGTTAGCATCACCATCGCTCCTCAGCGCCCCACTCATGGACGAGGGCCCCATCGTGCTAGGTGCTGTACAAACACAGACCAAAAAGATAGTCCCTGTGCCAAAGTGTTTATAATCCCAGGAACCCTTGTAGAGGGTGTATTGTGCTTTCTGTTCCACTGGGCAGTGCAGAGAAAGGAGCATGGCCCTGCTCTGACCCACCCTTCCCACCCCTCTTGCAGCTAGATAAGGAGGCCCCATAGGATGTTAGCAGGAAGCAGGACAACTCTGCTTCCCCACTTATAGGGGTGGCGAGTTATATGGCCCTTTGTGCCTGTGCTACAGCAAATTCACGGCCCGGGGGCCCGGCTCCACCAATGTTTGGGGCCAGATCTCTCACCTGGCCCTGCCTGCTGCCCCTCGCGCCTCCCCCAAAGTGTCCCCCGGCTCCGCCTGCCGCCACCACGTGCCTCTCCAGGTGTGTCCCTGCCTGCGCCCTGGGCAGCGGGTGGCTGCCCTGTCCTGCCACTCTGTGCTGTGCTCCCTCACCGGCCGGCCACAGCCAGATGCAAAAGGGAGCAGCGCTGGTGGCAGGCTGAGGCAGCAGAGGGGAGGAACACGTGATGGCAGCCCTTCTCCCCAGCAACCACCACAAGGGAGGCGCGGGGGTTTCCTAGACCTGAGAGGGGCCCGGCCCCTAGAAGCACATGCAGTGATGGGGCAGGGCGGCTGTGCTGCCAGGGGGCAGTGTGGGGGTGGGGAGGAACTGTGGAGTCATCCTCTCTGGCCCAAGCCCCGTAACCTGCCCGCACCTGAAACTCCTCATCCCTAGCCCTGCCTCACCCCACAGCCTGCCCTCACAGCCAGAGCCCTCACCCCTTGCACTCTAACTCTCTGCCCCATCCCTAAGCCCCCTTCGGCACCATGACCCCCTCAACACCGCCCCCATCCTAAAGCCCTCACCCCCACACTCCAGCCCTCTGCCCTAGCCCTTAGCCCCTCCCACACCCCAAACCCTCATGCCAAGCCCCAGCCAGAGCCCTCACCCCCCCCCGCCCTAGCCCTCAACCCACACCCCAAACCACTCATCCCCAGCCTCACCCCAGCACCCTCACCCCCAGCCAAAGCCCTCACACACCCCTGTCCCCTCCCAGCCACATTGTGCACTACAGGGAAACTGTTAAACGCTTACTGTTTCCAGGACATCTGTACATTATTTTTAAATAGATATATTGGCTTAAAAGGCAGGTGTGGGACCTGGACCCATACAGGGCTCCACCAAAAATTATACAAACCCGCTGCCCCTGCCCACTTACGCATCCACACGGAAGCCTGACAGAATCGGGGCCTTGGTGAGGCAAAGGACTGTGCCAGAGGCTGACTCAGTCAGGTGACCCAGAAGAAATAACAGGACAGCTTAGGAGACACTATTTCAAAGATCAAGGTTAATCATCGGTCCATTGTAATAACTGCATTAGTTTACGAGTCTGGACATGTGTGGTATCCTATGTCCACACAGCATGGGATGTCTCCTGAAATGCCTTCAAAGTGGCTGCCATTTGACAAAGGTTCATGTCTGGGGTGCTGCAAACCCAGCCGTGCCACCAGCTGTTCAGCACTGAGAACTGTGGACTGGCTTCTCCAATGGGGAAGAGCCTTTTTTAATCTCCCCACTGAATGTGGGACTCTGCATGTAAAGCCAAGGTGATAGAATTCGACCTGAATCCTTCCCTCCCACCAACATACCTTGTGCCATGTGGCAAGGACAGTGGGTGCATTATTCCGATTCACCTGACTTATACATGATGGCAACTCAACGGTAAGGAGCCCATGATTATTTATTTGCACTAACATTGATAAGTGTGGGAATAGGAGCACTTAGACCTACTGGCAGGCATCTATCTTACGCCACCTTTCATGTCATTTCTCAATCTGTCTGGCTGGCTTCATTGGGACTTTTGCTTGAGTAACAACTGAAACAAATCTTCAGGATGTGGCATTTATAGAGGTGCTGAGTGGAGCAGGTGAGAGACATTTTGACAATGTATTTTCTATAAAAAAAATGCCATTTTGTCAAAAGTGAAATGTTTTGTGAAAATGTGGAGATTTTGATGGGATAGTTTCTCAGGTCCGCGGTGGACTAACGAGAAAGAGAGAGAGAGTAGGAACACCTGACAGTTTTGACCCAAAAAAACAGATGTTTTGACACAATTCCATTGCCATTTTTGAAAGGTTTTGTTTTCCTTCCCACAAGGAACAAATTGTGAAACCTCTAAAATGGTCATAAAACAGAATTGTCAGTTCCCAGGCTGCTCTGGTGCTGAAACCTGCAGATCCCATTGGTCCAGCCTGGAAATCCTTCTTAATTTTTACTGAATTTGCCCAAATAAAGACTCAGGATTTGGCTGATTTGAATATTTTAAGAGGGTGAATGATACAGAAAACTGTACATCTCCTTAACTATACTGTCAGCTGACCGCTGATTTCATCTTTGCCATGTGTAGTATGATAAATGGAACTGGAGAAGAGGGCTCAGGAATGCAAACAACAGTTCAGTGGGGAGCTGGACTGGAAGGAGAAGAGGCTCAGGAATGCAAGCTGAGGACTGGCAGCTATATATCACTGGCCTCTCTGCTGTTTTTTACACCTCAACCGGCTACTGCATCACTTAATGGAACATCCTGTACAATAAGAGGCACTCATATTGTAATCATGACATTGGTCACCAGGAATACATTACTTTCATTTGTCAGAGAGGTAGCCGTGTTAGTCTGGAATAGCAGAGGTAACAAAAGTCCTGTGGCACCTTAAAGACTAACTATAAAGTTTTGAAGCATAAGCTTTCGTGGGCTAATACCCACTTCGTCGGATGCAAGCAGTGGAACATGCTTCCATCCGACGAAGTGGGTATTAGCCCACGAAAGCTTATGCTTCAAAACTTTATAGTTAGTCTTTAAGGTGCCACAGGACTTTTGTTACCTCTACTTTCATTTGCTCATCCTTTGCTTTGTGTCAGACATGACTGCCATTGTTGTCCATGTCACAAAGACAATGTGGGATTAGAATTCACACTCCTCTGACTGAAATTTTAAAGTCCTCCTGGATTCAGTTCAAACTACCAGGCATCTTTTTTCCTCTGCCATCATATTTGGCAAAGCTGCCAGATGTTTAAATTTCTGGGACTGGTTTAGAAAGCTGTGACTCAATGAGAATGTTCTGATTGAGAATGCGTGAGCCTGCCGTCTTGCCATAACCTGGGGTTTGGTTACCGCATTTTGCCTGACGCACACCTGATCATCCTATTACCATTATCACTTTATTTCCATCTCACACCATGACACACTGTAAAAATACATTACAATGGCTAAAAAGGTTTAGTCATCATCATCAGTTTGTGTTAAGACTCCATAGCCGACTGCCCAGAAGACATAAGATCCTTAATTGGATAGTTTTCTATTCCAAAAGGCAGTATGGCTTAGCCTGGACCTTCTCCTAATGAAACAAACAGCCTAGAAATAATGTTCGGGTAGTACAGGGGTGACTAAGTAGTCACAACAAAACAATTTTATCTACCAGCAATTTACTGTGAACATTTTAAGGACAGTCTCTTTTCCATGAAACATTTATTAGCCGTAATAGAGGCTACCCATGTGTGCATTACTAGGGTAATATGTTTCTTTCTGGCCCTACAAACTTCAAGGTGATGTGCAATGGCACTGCAGGCATATGGGTATCAATTCTGTTCACACATAACTCGATGTACAGTATAAACGTGCTTTTTACACACTGCTTGGCAGATGTATCTCACACATATTTGTAACTCAATTTGCCTTTGAACTAACCTTTATTGAAAAGCTGTTCCATCAGCATGTGCTGCATGCTGAGAAGAGGGCTCTCTATTCTTATCCAGAACACTGGACATAAACTGGAAGGTTTCACATTTTATTTTCTCCATCTCCTCACTGGCTGTTACAGGACAGTAATACTGTGACACTAACTAGGCAATCCCATAGTATAGGGGAATGATCCCACTTCAATAAGCATTTATCAGAACGAACACCTGACCCCCAACCTCGTTTGTTGTACTTAAAGTACTGTACAGGATCTTTTCAGGGGGAATAAAGCAAAACGCCACATTTATTAGTAATACATGTAATAATCAACACTGTATCATATGCATATGATATATATATCACACTTATGCACTCACATACACACACACAAACACACTCCATCTTGCTATTGTTACCAACTGGTTGCTCCCCTTAACTTCACTGGCCATGTGAGTTAGATGGGGGAGGGGTGGAGCTGGGCTTCTGCTGATCTGGATCGATGCTCCGATGTTGACAAGACGAGACCCGGGATCCTCTGCAAGTAGACACCTCGCTTTTATAGCAGCTTTCCTCTCATGCAAATCTGTCCCAGATTCAAAATCTGGGTCTGGGTCCATTGTTTCTTTGTGCTGCTTTTTCTCTGGGTGTTGTCCCAATGCTGCAGAGAGGGTGTTAGGGTGTTCCCAAAAGAAGGTGCTTGATGGTAAACCCCCCCCCCCCCCCCCAGACCATCAGTATGTCTGCTCTTCTTTAGTCAGCCCACCTGACAAGTTTGATTGTCCTTGGTGTGGCTCCCATCCCCTCTCCAACTGTTGCAGCTATCTGGAGGTGCCTGCCTTCCACACCTTCCTCATTCACACCTCATTCACTCAACAGGGCAATTGATTACAAAGTGAGGGGAAGATCTTATTCTACTCCTAGCAAAAAGACATTTTTCTTTTACCTTAATTATACTACCTCAGAGGCTATAACATATTGCCAAAGTTCAATACAGAGTTTCTAAGACAAGGTTTTATGAAAAGCACAACACAAAAGTCATATAAAAGTTAAACAAAAATGCAGAGATGTATCTACACGTTCGCCTCATGAATGGGTCAGATGAGAGAGAATCTGAAAGGCAGCTTTTCAAAAAGTGTTCCCATTGATTTGAATGGGAGCAGAGTTAGGCCAATGTCGAGCGCTTTTGAAACTCCTCCCATAAATATACATAAGATAATCAATGGTCATTAGCAATCGCTGGAGTCAGTGTCAAATTCCTGGGATTGTCCTGGACTCTCAAATGCAAATAAAAAAATATCTTTGCTTTACAGAACAGCATCAAAATACAGGGAATTTAAAGCCATATTCGTAAAGGTATTTAGGCACTTAGCTCCTTTTGAAATCAAAGGGAGTTAGGTAACTAAATACCTTTAAAAACCTGGCCTTTAGCCCTTTTCCTGTTTGTGACTTGTCTATGACTTATTTGTCTGTGTGCAAGTTGATTTTTACATATTTCTTTCCTATTTGGAGTTATTCTAGGAAGAATAATTCTTTGCACACAAAAATTCCTGCTCACAGATTGCTCACCAGCTGCGTGTTGCATGTGTCCATTTGAGTACTTGCTATTCATGAGTCACAATTTGACTGTGACTGAATCACATGGTATTGCTCCTTTTCCCTCATTGGATGTTTAACCTTTATAAATAGGCAGGGTGTTTGACTAATCTAGGAAACCTTTGATTCTTGCTGGAGGAAGGATGAGATGGTGAGCATGTGCAGGAGATAAGCAGGCCTGAGGAATTTCAGGATGTATAAACCTATTTCTTTCCTCTTTCACACAGGAAGGACACTTAAAATTTGATTAGGTTATGCTGAACCCAGAATGCAAACACCTTGATTCCTTCTTGACAGAGAGAGAGAGAGAGAGAGGAAAGACAAAGCACTGATGCAACATTATCATTTAGGGATATGGGGCAAAAATGTGTTGGATGATTTAACTGGGGTTGGTCCAGCTTTGAGCAGGGGGTTGGACTAGATGATCTCCTGAGGTCCCTTCCAACTCTGATATTCTATGATTCTATCTGTGCTATTTACATGGCCCCAGAACCATACCGCCTGAGCATTTCATAATTCATTTATGCTCACAACAGCCCTGAGAAGTATTATCTACATTTTGCCAATGGGGAACTGAGGCACAGAGAGAATCTGTAACCTGCCCAGTCACACGGGATGTTTGTGATGGAACAGAAGTTAAACTTGGGTCTCCTACAGCCCAGATTAGCATGCAAATGGACTATCCTTCTTCTGTCTCCTTAGACTCTGTTAAGTGTCTCACCAACATCATTGCCTGTAGCATCCAGGGAGATGGGGTGGCTTTTTCTCCCTTTAGTTAAGGGCAGCTGGAAGCACTACTGCCAGTGCTTCCTGTACTCTTCCCTGCTGTCGTCACTTCCTGCTATTACCATCTAGTCAGCCTGGCAGCCTGAATGCTTCACCTACCACACATGGAGGCCTTTGCTGCCTCCTATGTTTGATGTTAACATGCTAGCATGCTATGTTTATGGGATGCCTCAGCTCATGTCTCTTAGCGCATCACACCATGGCATGCTAAATTCAAACACAAAAGGTGATAGAGGGGAGCCCAGTATTGCCAACCTCAAGAGATCAGAAATCAGGAGGCAAAGTTCCAAAAATCATAGACTATCAGGGTTGGAAGGGACCTCAGGAGGTCAAGTCCAAACCCTGCTCAAAGCAGGACCAATTCCCAACTAAATCATCCCATCCAGGGCTTTGTCAAGCCTGACCTTAAAAACCTCTAAGGAAGGAGATTCCACCACATCCCTAAGTACCCATTCCAGTGCCTCACCACCTTCCTAGTGAAAAAGATTTTCCACCTCAATTTGAGACCATTACTCCTTGTCATGAGATTGCACTCAAAATCATCAGTGTGTATATATATATTTGAAAATGTAGAAAACATAAAACATTATGTGTGTGTGTATATATATATATATACACATTAGGACTATCAAATGATTTAAAAAAGTAATTGTGATTAATCATTAGATTAAAAATATAATCACAGTTTTAATCACCTTGTTAAACAATAATAGAATACCACTTATTTAAAGATTTGTGGATGTTTTCTACATTTTCAAATATATTGATTTCAGTTACAATACAGAATACGAGTGTACAAGGCTCACTTTATATTAATTTTGATTATAAATATTTGCACTATAAAAAGATGAACTAAAGAAACAGTATTTTTCAGCAAAAAGAATGAGGAGTATTTGTGGCACTTTAGAGACTAACAAATTTATTTGGGCTTTCATGGGCTAAAACCCTCAAGTATTCCTTCTTTTTGCTGACACAAACATGGCTACCACTTTGAAACCTGTCACTTTGCAAAGCACTGAATTTAGCAGTATTTTTGAATTCACCTCATACAAGTACTGTAGTGCAATCTCCTCCCCACCCCCCATTTGCACAGCCCCCCCCAGTTCTCTGCCTCCATCCATTCTGTCACCTCCCAAGCCCTCACCCCCAATCCCACTCCCACCCACCCCCACCCAACCCCATCAGTTCAGCCACTCTTTGTTCCCAGCCTCACCTCTGATCATCTTGAAGTTCTTCACATCCCTCTCCCAGACCTGGATGTGCAATGTGGTTCACTTCTCCCTCTGACAGCCGGAGCCCCGCCGCCCGGGGATGACAGCTGGAGCCCTTACTCACAGAGCTGAAAAAAAAAATCCTGACAATTGAGAGTTCTATCCCGAGATCACGAATGAGGTTTAATTTTAGTTGGAAATCACATCTCTTTGCAATAAATTGGTGAGAGTTGGCATGTCTGGGAGCCAGGGTCAGTGTTCCCATTTGAATCCCCTCCAGCTGGCCCATCCTTCCCCAGCAGTGCATGACTCCCAAAGATGTTCCCGTGCATCTAAGTTTTGTTTGGCCTTCCCCTGGATTTGTGTCATACCACTGAAGACTCAGATTCACAGACTGATGGGATCTGAGCTTAACCCGCTGCTATTTGAAGGCTTCTTGGGATGGTCTCCAAGCCCTGCTGCTTCCCTTGAAGTTTCCCTGTAGCATGGCAAGCCAATGAGCTTGGATTTTAGAGTAATTTCTATAGAGTCTTACTGATTTCTTTACCTTCCAATTCTACCAGCCCTTCCCTAAGAGCAAAACTATAGGATACTATTGCTAGTCACTGCATCAGCTACCTTTTCATTTGTCCACCTGCACAGAACTATGATCTCTTTGTCATTGCATATGAACATCTCTTTTAACTTTAGTGAGACTAAACTAATAAAGTGAGTTAAAACAGACATTGTTGGAACAGGCATTTTACACGTTTCAACTTGCAGGGAGGTTTTGCTCTGACCAACAATGCCCTCATCTGCAGTGCTGTTCCATCCAATCCTCTCCGTATAGACCATGAATGGAAAAAATAGTACTCAGGCTAATAAACCAATAGATCATGTCACTCTGTGGCTGCAATATCAAGTACCTAGTCAGGTTTTTACAAAAGGTGAGTAGGCCTTTTTAATTGGTTGTTTGCTTACTCTCTGCCAGCCTGATCCAATATCTACAGAAGTCAATGGAAGGTCTTCCAGTGAGTTCATTGGATCAGCCCAGAATTCACAAAGTTCAGGTTGCATCAGTAGCTGAAGTTCACCTGTGTGCAGGACAGCTCTCAGGGGCCAGACACCACTAAATCCCTGTAATCTTAAGAAGCCTGCATTGACACCCTACACACTGCTGTAATAATCTTCATGCAAAATATGCCTGATGAGGTGTCATTTGAAAACTAATGACTCATTGATCATTAATAGTCTTAATGACTCATTGATCATTAATAGTCTTTCTTTATGTATGTACGTGTATTAAGAGTTAAGAATATATGCTGAAATTGTGTCTAATAGGTGTGTAAACCAGGCATGTCAAGTAGAATTGTTAAACGGGTCTATTGTAAACAAAGGAATTTGTGTTTACCTCCATTTACATATAATCAGTCAACAGGACCATCAAGACAGCAGGAGGAGGAGATGGCAGGAAACAGAACAATTTGCATTTCAGCAAACAGCAGCCATGGAAGAAAGAGCATGGAGCTTCCTTACCCACCAGACTCCTTGTCACCTTCCCTACAGATTCAATGAACGTTGAGGGGTAACCTTCAGAAGAATCTACTTCAAAGGTTCACCAGACTATAAAAGAAAGGAGCAGAGAACCTCAAGTAATTTCTTTCGCTGAAGAAGATACAGGAACCAGGCTCCAGGAGGGAGTTTAAGTGCAGGAGGAGGTTCTGATCTCGGGCATAGGGTTGTGATGTGGGAGGGGATTCAGGGCTGGAGCAGGGGGTTGGGGTGTGGGTTAGGGCTGGACCACAGGGTTGGGTAAGGGGTAAGGGATGCTGGCTCTTGGGGGGAGTTGGGGTGTGGGAGAGGGTGAGGGGTGCAGACTCCATTCAGGCAGGGCTTACCACAGGCAGCTCCCAGAAGTGGCTGGCATGTCCAGCTCATAGGCTTAGGGGTGGCCAGGTGGCTCTGTTGGCTCTGCTCGCTGCCCCCACCTGCAAGCACCATCCCCGCAGCTCCCATTGGCCGTGGTTCCTAGCCAATGGGAGCTGCAGAGCTGGCAGTTGGGGCGCTGAAGAGCCAGACAGGCTAGAGGGGTCTGGTGGTATATGATGGAAAGTTGGAGAGGATGGGCTCTAAGATACTACAGAGAACTCCTTCCTGGGAGGGGGGTCTGGCTGGTGAGTCTTGCTCGCATGCTCAGGGTTCAGCTGATCGCCATATTTGGGGTCAGGAAGGAATTTTCTGCCAGGGCAAATTGGCAGAGGCCCTGGAGGTTTTTCACCTTCCTCTGTAGCAGGGGGCATGAGTCAGTTGCTGGAGGATTCTCTGTACTTTGATGTCCTTAAACCAAGATCTGAGGACTTCAATAGCTCAGATATAGGTGAGGTATATTGTAGGAATGGGTGGGTAAAATTCTGTGGCCTGCATTTTGCGCAGGCTGTCAGACTAGATAATCATAATGGTCCCTTCTGACCTAAAGTCTATGAGTCTATGAGACATGCTGGCCACTTCCGGGAGCCAGGGCAGGCAGGGATCCTGCCTTAGTCCCGCTGCGCCGCTGATCGGCCCAGTCAGACTGGAGCCACCAGAGTGTCTTTCCAAGTGTTCTGGTAAAAAACCAGCTGCCTGGCAACCCTAAGCTGGAGCCGGGCTCTGGTAAGAACTGCCCAGAGAGCCCAGGGTGCTGTGGGGAGTCTTGGACAACTCAGCTGCCTTGGGAGGGGTGCCAGGTACCCAAGAGCAGCCCTTGGACTGTGTCCCCAAACCCCAGGCATGCCGTTCAGGACAGGGGGAGAGTCCAGGACACCCCACAGTGGCCCAGGCTCCTTGAGTGGCTCTTACCACTGCCAGGCTCCGGCCAAAGGGTGGGGCTTCAGTGGGAAGAGACAGGGCCTGTGGAGCAGCGGGTGGCTAAGGCCCCATCTCAGCCCCCCACTAGTGATCATCAACTCCCCCACCACAACGTGTATCCCCTGCCACCGCCACTCCTCACCTGCCTGCGGCTATTATGCCAATGTTTAAAAGTGGGTGGGTGTGGCTCTGTCACGTTACTGGAATAATTTGGTACCATATAGATCATTGGGGTACCAAATATATGTGAAGGGGGTCATAACAGGGGTCTATGACCATATGTGTGTATCTATTTTGGAACTGAAGTTATGGATATTGGATAAAAGGTACCTGTACTTCAAACTTAGGCTTGGCTCCTGTGAAGGCTCAGACACGCTGGTGCTAACTCGAGCCCATTAAGGGGCCATCAACTGCACAATGAACTGTGTCCACACCCGAGGAGAGGAGCCTCCCCAGGAATGGGACATGCCTGGGCAAAAACTGAATCATTGAGAGTCTGGTGATTGGACCATGTGGCTGTGAACCTTCAGTTTGCAGCCAGACTCTGCATAAGGAGGAGGAGGGTCTTCACCCACAGGAGGAAGTCTATAAAGCCTGGAAGAACATTCTCCATTTTCTTCTTCTACCTCCAGCCTTCAGCCTGCCTTGTTTCCAGCTTTGGATGGAACTTTGCTACTCAGGGGAACTCTGGACAAAGTTATGCTTTCCAAAGACTTTGATTGAAACCTGCAGTTTATTCTACAGCTGCAAGACTGAACCAAGAGATGTACCATTACTGCATGTAATTGATTTCCTTTAACCTTTCCTAACCCTCACCTATACTTTTTTCCTTATACAATAAACCTTTAGATTTTAGATTCTAAAGGATTGGCAACAGCGTGATTTGTGGGAAGATCTGATTTGTATATTGACCTGGGTCTGGGGCCTGATTCCTTTTAATTGGGGAGAATCATTTTCTTTATTTGGGGCATTGGTTTTCATAACCATTGGTCCCCAGGACAGGTGGCTGCTGGTGGTGATACTGGGAATCTGGAGTGTCTTAAGGGGATTGCTTGTGTGACTTGTGGTTAGCCAGTGGGGTGAAACCAAAGTCTTTTCTGTTTGGCTGGTTTGGTTTGCCTTAGTGTGGAAAAACCCCAGCTTTGGGCTGTAGTTGCCCCTTTGGAAGCAATCTGTCCTGATCTGACACTCACAGTTGGATCCCACCAGGAACAGCCCCGTCACAGGCTCCCCTACCGCCCTGATGAGTTGGGGGGAGGGGCAAATGTTCTTTGTGCCCAGGACCCCAATACATTTTAATCCACCTCTGTGAAGACTTCAGAAAAAAAACACAACCCTTAGGTGAGGCACAGGCCCCAGGGAGTCTTTGCCCAGGGATGAATTTCACTTAAGTGTATATTATTACAATATTATTTCAATTACAGCAGCACTTAGGAGCCCTAGACACCGACCAAGACCATGTGCTAGACACCTGAGTGATTCCACTGCATTTTGATCTAAAAGGCCTTTTTTAAATCATATTTTAGAGGTTTTCCAAACTGTTTATCGTGTCTAACTATTTATTTACTCTTTTGCAGGGTTTACCTTTGGTGCTGCCAAACTAAAAACACTATAGTCCTGCCCTGGCTGGTTGCAAGCTGTACTTAAAAACAAAAATGGAAATACAAGGTATATTTCTTCTCTATTGTAATTTCCCTGTTTTGATAACAGGGTATTAGATTGAAGACATAACCTTTACATTCAGGTATTTTTGCAGCTGTGTTTAAACCAAACATTGGCCTTCTCTCCTCAACACAACACCCGTGTTTTTACAACAGGACGGTACGTTATAGGTGTTTCCTGACAGATTGAGATGTTTAGTATCCAATGCTTGTTTAAATGAAAATATTGCCTTTGCTGGGTCTTTTTGAGCAAGATGGGATCTCTCCACCTCTCAGACAAATACTGCAGCCTGGGCCCTGTATATTCTGTGGCATAGCTGACCTCAGTTCTGCTGCAAAGCACCTTCAGGTAGGTCTACCTAGGCAGAAAAAATCCATTGCTGTCATGAGTCAGCGGATATGGACTCACAGGGCTTGGATTCAGGGGTTGAAAAACTGCTGAGTAGACATGGGGCTCGGGCTGGAGCCTGAAGTCTGAGACATAAGAACAACCAGACTGGGTCAGACCCAAAGGTCCATCTAGCCCAGTATCTTGTCTACCGACAGTGGCCAGTGTCAGGCGCCCCAGAGGGAATGAACAGAACAAGTCATCCATTCCCTGTCGCCAGTTCCCAGCTTCTGGCATGCAAAGGCCGGGGACACCATCCCTGCCAATCCTGGCTAACAGCCACTGATGGACCGATCCTCCATGAAATTATCTAGCTCTTTTTTGAACCCTGTGATAGTCCTGTTATAAATCCAGCAAGGGTGGAGGGTCGCAGAGCTCAGTCCAAACATCTACACAGCCATTTTTAACCCCATAGCCTGAGCCCCACAAGCCCAAGTCAGCTGACACGGGCTATCCACCACTCTGTCGTACCCATAGGCACCGACTCTGTGGGTGCTCCGGGGCTGGAGCACCCATAGGGAAAAGTTGGTGGGTTCTCCGCACCCACCGGCAGCTCCTCACCCTTCCCCAGTTCACCTCCACTCCCTGTCCTGCCCCAGCTCACCTCCTCTCCGCCTCTGCCTCCTCCCCGAGCATGCCGCCACGTCCTGCTTCCCCCCCCCCTCGCTCCAAGCACGTGAAACACGAAACAGATGTTTTTCGCAACAAGTCAAGGGAGGAGGCGGGGCTGGAGGGGGCATTTGGAATAGGGGTGGGACCAGAGGTGGGGGGCGGAGGGAGGCACGGGCATCCACCAGTGCCGGGGAAAGTTGGTGCCTGTGGATGTACCCTCAACGTCTGCAACACAGAGACACTAAGTTAGGAGCCCTCATGCCGCTGGACGGAGCAGAGAAGCAGTTTTCTTTGTGCTCTTGAGTTAGAGGCAAAATCCCACAATCCCAGGTGCTTGGAAAAAGTAGGGCCCTATGAATGTGACAAAGAGACAAACAGAGACTCTATGCATTACAATCAGTGCAGTCTATGGGCTGATCTTCACTATCCGCCGGA
Source organism: Sternotherus odoratus (assembly GCA_032164245.1). Classification (NCBI taxonomy): domain Eukaryota; kingdom Metazoa; phylum Chordata; order Testudines; family Kinosternidae; genus Sternotherus; species Sternotherus odoratus. Next base: position 16,606,051 of record JAVMKO010000002.1, on the reverse strand, counting down.
TTGGCGGGTAGCAATCAATCTGTTAGCGATCGATATCTCACGTCTTGTGAAGACACGAGAAATCGACCACTTGCAGTGCCCCCGTCGACTCCAGAACTCCAGCTCGCCGGGAGGCGCAAACTGGAGTTGACACGGGAGTGCGCTGCCGCCTGCCGCTGCCATGAGGACGGACGATAAGTCGGCTGGAGATACGCAGACTTCAGCTACGTGATTCACGTAGCTGAAGTTGTGTATCTTCAGTCAATCCCCCCGCCAGTGAAGACCGGCCCATTGCCAAACAAAGACTGAATAGAGTATCACTTAGCTCAGGGGTCTCCAAACTACGGCCCGCGGGCCGGATGCGGCCCGCGAGGCCCTCTCATCCAGCCCGTGGAGATCTTTTTGTCTACGGCAGGGGTCAGGAACCAGCCACGGGGCCGGGACGCGCCGCGTGCTCCGCTGCCGCCGCCGGCCGGGACGCGCCGCGTGCTCCGCTGCCGCCGCCGGCCAGGGACGGCTCAGAGCTGGGGCCGGGATGCGCCGCACCACCACCCAGTTACAGGCGGCGAAACAAGGAGCCACCCACTGCCAGGCGGTGAAACGGTCTGTGGGGAGAGACCGGGTTGAGCGGGTCAGTTGGGGGGGGGGGGGGTTGGAGGAAAGGAGGTTTTGGGGGGAGAGACCTGGCTGGGTGGGTCAGTTGGGGGTTGGAGGAAAGGAGGTTTGGGGGGGAGAGACCTGGCTGGGTGGGTCATTTGGGGGGGGGGGGGTTGGAGGAAAGGAGGTTTGGGGGGGAGAAACCTGGCTGGGTGGGTCATTTGGGGGGGGGGGGGTTGGAGGAAAGGAGGTTTTGGGGGGAGAGACCTGGCTGGGTGGGTCAGTTGGGGGTTGGAGGAAAGGAGTTTTGGGGGGGGGAGACCTGGCTGGGTGGGTCAGTTGGGGGTTGGAGGAAAGGAGGTTTTGGGGGGAGAGACCTGGCTGGGTGGGTCAGTTGGGGGTTGGAGGAAAGGAGGTTTTGGGGGGAGAGACCTGGCTGGGTGGGTCAGTTGGGGGTTGGAGGAAAGGAGGTTTTGGGGGGAGAGACCTGGCTGGGTGGGTCAGTTGGGGGGTTGATGTGTAGTGTTCATGTGTAGTGAACAGGTGTTCATGTGTAGTGTTCATGTGTAGTGTTCATGTGTAGTGAACAGGTGTTCATGTGTAGTGTTCATGTGTAGTGTTCATGTGTAGTGAACAGGTGTTCATGTGTAGTGTTCATGTGTAGTGAACAGGTGTTCATGTGTAGTGTTCATGTGTAGTGTTCATGTGTAGTGAACAGGTGTTCATGTGTAGTGTTCATGTGTAGTGAACAGGTGTTCATGTGTAGTGTTCATGTGTAGTGTTCATGTGTAGTGAACAGGTGTTCATGTGTAGTGTATCAATGTGTTATTAAATAATAACTGAATAAAATAATATTAAATAAATAATTAAAAACAACATCCATGTTTTGATTCTTTTTTATTTGGACCTCGAGTGTGTTGTCGGCCCCTGAACTGCTATTTGATAGTTAATGCGGCCCTCGGGCTGAAAAGTTTGGAGACCCCTGACTTAGCTAGTGGTCTGTTAGCTCCCAGTAGATGTCTGAGTCTGTTGTTTTCTTTCTAGCCACGCGATGACGAATACATTCAGTTGCACGTGGAATCAGAGGTTTCAAATGAAGATTTTTTGCTATTCTCCATCTAGTTGGCTGCAGTTGTATCTACATTAAATCAGATCTGATCATCTAAGGACCCTAACCCAGGCAGGTAAAATATGGAGAAATCGGTGGGGGCTGAGGCTTAAGTTAAATTAGGGCTTATGGTACAGGGTGACCATACTCATTGCAAGGGTGACCAGGGTCTGCTGCATGAGAGTTTTAGTCAGGGAGCTTAGGGAAGTAGAGGGGAGACCTGGGAGGGAAAGAGTGCCCAATTTTCCTACCATCTATGTGCTCCATCCCAGCTCCATCCAACAAGCCATCTCCTCTCTGCAACCAGACTAAATCTCCTTACAACATCCTCCTACCCCCACCCATGCAACCGCCATACTGTGGCAACCCACCTCACCTCCCCTCAGCAACAGAACCTGTCTGATTCCCCTTTACTTCCTTCAGAGCAGGCAACCCTGACTGAAGATCTGAACTCCCGTCCTCCCCAATACGGAGAACTGCCCTATAGCTCCAACTCAACCCCCTCATCTTAGGATTCCCCCTCCATCCATCTCATACCATGTTCTAAGCTCAACAACCACCTGCCCTCTCATCTGAGCCTTCCCACTCTAGGCTTAGAAGCCCCCTGCCCTGCTTTGCCAAATGTGGAGGAGCGGGAGAGGAAGTGGCAGGGACTCCAGGTAGGGATGATGTTTCCCCAGGCTCCCTGAATCCCAGATGTGTCAGATGCAGGTGCCAGGCACGGGGGTCTCACCACTGGAGCACCTCCTCATGGCCAGGAGTGATGCAGTGGCTCTCTCCCTTCTGGCCTCCCCTTCTGATAGCTGCTCTGGCCTCTGGAGGGGTCAAACTTCCCGTTTAAGTCCACACCTCTTTTGGGGTACGACAGTCCAAAGTCCACATAAAATAATATCCAAACTTCACTTTCTTCAGCCCCTCTTCCCTGGGGCTACGAGGACCCCCGGGTCCTTACTCAGGGTCTTCATCACACATGACTCAAAAAAAACTCAACTCAGATAGTTCTAGTTTCACCTCACTCCCCAACATTATATCAAAAACTCTGTCGGGATTGCCACAGCGAGGACGCTTCATCTCCTGCTATCCGGGTACGCTCCGTCTCAGCTCTGTAATGAACCCTCCATCGGGCCTGCTGCAGCGAGAGCCTTTGCTTATTGATAGTCCAGACCAGGGGTGGGCAAACTTTTTCGGCCAAGGGCCACACTGGGATTCAAAATTGTGTGGAGGGCAGGGTAGGGAAGGCACCTCCCCCTATCTGACCCTTACCCACTTCCTGCCCCCTGACTGCCCCCCTCAGAACCTCCGACCCATCCAACCCCTGCCTTCCTTGTCCCCTGATCACCCCCTCTGGAGATCCCCCCACTCTAACTGCCCCCCCAGAGCCCCACCCCTATCTAGCCTCCCTGCTCTCTGTTCCCTGACTGCCCCACCGAGACCCCCCCACCCCAACCCCCACCACCACCCTGGTTTCCCACCGCCTAAGCCCCCCCCCACTTGCTTACCTGCTCAGCTGGGCATGGGGCCCCATGGCTCACGCCCTCGGCCCGGCACCCCAGGTGGGGAGCGCAGGGCCACTGGCTCCATGCCCCCAGCCCAAGCTTGTGGGCCACATAAAAATGGCCCGTGGGCCACATGTGGCCCATGGGCCATAGTTTGCCCACCCCTGGTCCAGACCCAGGGTTCCCTGCCTCTAGCTGCATTCCCTGACACCTCAGTTTCCCAGGCTTCCTTTCCAGGTTCCATGCCCTCCTTCTTCAGGCTACTCGCTAAGGCTGAACCAAATGCCTGCAAAACTGTCTTGCTCTTATTTCAGAGCTCAGACTTCCACCTGCCTTGGGCCCCTCTAGTTCTGATTCTGGGCTTCTTGAGCCTTTCACCTAAGAGAAGAAACTCCCTTTGCCTTGGGTTTCCTCCCTGGCCTTTCTGCCCACTATCTGGTGCTCCTTTCTGAAGACCCAGCTCCTCTCCATCTGGGTGCAAGCATCAATTATGCCCAATACCCCTCCAGGTGCCACCAAGGGCCTAACTGGGCACAGGATCCTGCTAACTCAGGGTTAACCACCCACCACAAGGGCACACGGTCTGCTCTGAGGGACTAACATGAATTAGGCTTGCACAGACCTGGGAATACCAGCAGAGCATCTGCTCTGAGCTCATATACTTCAGGGACTCCTGGTGAGAGCAGGTAGCGCTGAACTCTGAAAGAAAACAGCAACACTGGCTTAGCATTGGTTTTTGTTGTTGGGTTTTTTTCCAAAAAGAGACTTTTTTTGGTGAAATCCCCATGCCTGATACCTGCATCTGACTTTTTTTTTACTTTTTTTAGATTATCATCAGTATTTGAAATTTCAAAAAGTTTTGATGGAGCTCTATAGCTGCTTGAAGAAATGGGAAAAGCTTCAAAAAAATTGAAAAATGTTAACTATTTATGCTTTTGAAATGTCAAACTTAGAAAAATTTCAACCACCTTTATGAAACATCAAAATACCCCACGTATAATGGAGCCTGAATTCCTAATTACCATCCTCCCCATGCTACAAATGAGAAAAACTGGAATATAGCAAATAAAATGAGGAAGCCTTTGTAGCACCTTAGAGACTAACCTGTTTATTTCAGCATAAGCTTTCGTGGGCTATAGCTCACTTCATAATCTTAAACCTGGAATATAGCAGTATCTGATGGTATCTTTGCTTGTACCACGCCTGTGCTAATTACGTGCCAGATTCTTTGGCAAGAAGACTGAAATGTTCCTGACTATCTAGCACATAGAGCCTTTTTTGATATCAGAAACAGTTATGTATATTCCTGTGCTCTCTTTCACCCCACCTACCACCAATCATTTCAGGAGGCCTCTGCTTCTTGCTTCTCTTATAGCATGGAGAAGGATGCTTTTCATGACTTTGAAACCTGGGCTGGGAGTGGAAACAACTCTGAGCTCGGCCTTCAAAATGCTCAATTAAAACAGTGTTAAACCACAAGCTAGAATTCGGCTTGAAGCTACGTCTGATCTGAAACTATGAAGAGACAATAAACATGAAGCCCCAGACAGCCAGGCGGCCTTATAATATAGCTAGATTTCACACACCTCATCACCCACATTTGGCAGTCACTACCGAGTTAAATGGATGTTTTGTGACAAGGGTATTAGCATTTATAACCCTCACCCAAGCCCTAACTAGGGCCAGCGAATAAAGTTCATTCTCTTACTAGTATTCCTGTGTGTCACACCCTTATCACAACTCATGCCTGTATGTTTGTATGAGAGAGAACAAAATGAATTTGAAGACAGTGGCGATTTTAGTATAGGAACTCTGGGAAAAGTTCTGTCTGCAGTTCCTCCCGTGCAGATCCATTGCTTTTGGGTGCAAATGAGAACAAAATATGTTGTTTAATCTTCTACTGTCCCTGGTTCTCAAACTTTAGCATCAATATAATATTTGAAAGGGAAGAAAGTAGTTCTGGCAACAGTATACATTTATACATGAGTCAAAGACAGTAATCGCTCTCATGCCAGCCTCATAAACATCTTTGAGAGTCTGGTTGCATGAATATTATACTGAAGATCATGTCATCATTGGTTTGAGGGGTTGCCACATTATAATCTCTAGTGGGGTGCATTCTAAAACAGTAGCTGCCTCGTTATAGGGTTGGCAATGTCTCTCAGCCCTGCTCTTGGGAAGTGTGGCTTTGCGCTGGCTCTCTGCCTGATACACTCCTAATGCAACTGAATGTGGCTTGTGTCTAACAGAGGGTTGTTCTGTTTGGGAAGTAATCCTGCACCATTGGACTGGAGGTTAAGCCCATCAGCATATGAAGAACAGGCCAAAGCTTGGCTAGAATGATATAGATTGCACTTGTTTAGTAATTATCCATGTCAGCCCGAGCCTTTGACTGGGTTGTTGCGATGAACACTGAGCACTGTAATAGGACTGTGGTACAGTGGCCTTACTCCAACTTTCTTTGGATCGGGGAATTTCGTCCACTTTGAAAGATGTTCCTTATACTTATCATTCAGGAATACCAAACGAACCAGTAATCTCTCGCAAACTGTTAGAAACCCTGTGTGCACTTACTATACCATCCCTGAAATAAACACTGAATTGCAGTAACCAAAGAGTGGTCTTAATGTTATTGCCACTTAGAAGGGAATATTATGCAACTGATAGCCACAGAAGGATGCTAATAGATACATACAGGGACACACTGGTGAAAAAATCATTTTAAGGGGCATCGACCATTTTCTTTTTAAGGGGTGATTTTCAAAGGCATCGTTTTTCACACACCCAGCTTACACATACATCAGGAGTTCTATGTGTACTTTCTGGGGCACATAAAAGTACACCTTTGAAATTCTGGCCCATTACACTGTCTATCGTGTGAAGGTTACAGATTAAAGTTAATGGGGCAAAGTCTCCTCTCAGTTACACCAGTGTACGGCCAGAGGAACTTAAATGAAGTTAATAGAGTCACCCCACACTTGCATTCAAAACACCAGTGTGATTGGACCCTTTTCTTCAATGTAACTTTTGCAGTCTTCATTTATTATGTATGATCATAATTTATGGACACTCCACATGCACATGCAAGTTAAGATAATTTGGGTCTTTGATTAAACGATGAGTCTGTTTTATAATCCAAGTAATTCATGCTCACTTGCACACCAAAATCTTTGCAGCGATTTCTGTCTGTGGGAGAGGAGAGGCGGCGTCTTGCTTGCTGACTGTAGTCAAGCTATTCATTTTAGCTTACACAGTCAATTTGAGTTGTGACTCAGTCATTGCAGTTCATTTGCTATGGTAAGCTATGCAGGCACTAATTACTGAGGGCCACTCTCTGATCTCAGTTACACCACCGTAAATTCGCAATAACTCCACTGTTTCAGTGAAGTTATGCTGGATTTACTCTGGTGTAACTCAGATCAGAATGTTGGTTTAAATAAGGGTGAGAACAAGCCACACAAACTTGGTGTGAATGATGCTGTGCAGCAAGTTTTGTCCTGCTCCAGCCTTTGACTAGCTGTTAACTTACACTTCATAGCACCCACAGCAGAAGCACCCAAGAGAGGCTATCTGACTCAGTACCGTTTGGCCACACCTGAGGATGAGACTGTTGAGAGAGATGATCACCCGTGGCTGAGCACAGACCTGGGTGACAGGAAGCCTGAGTTCTAATGTCAGGTCTGACACTTGTAAGAAAGCACCTCTTGGTGGATCATTGGCAGAGGAAGCAGAATTTCAGACTTCTCATCTAAAGACATAAGATTCTGCTGCCTGAGCTAAAAGGCGGTGCTCTGGTAGCACCACACCAGTGGCAGACTCAAACTAAGCTGTGATCCAGGTTCAATGCTGTGGGGAAGGGAGGGGATAGCAGGCATTTTGCCAAAAGGAGGTTGCATGCATCCTCATAGCACCCCAGTGCACGGCAGGTTTGTGCCTGCTACAACCACTTCTTGAAGTGTTCAGTGAAGCCAGGGACCCACCTAGTGCCCCATGGGCCTCCCAAGGGAGTAAGGATGGAGCAGTCATGTTGATGTCCTGAGGCCATGGGCGGCAGTTCTGTTTGGTCCTCAGAGGCCACTTTTTCAGTAGGGGGGAAAAGGTGTGTTCTTAACTTGTTAGTGGACACACAGTGAATAACAAGGTGAAATCCTAGTAACAATATGTCAGCTTGTAGTTTTCAGTGTGTTAGCAGATGTGGCTACCTCAACGTGATAGCTTCTTGTTAAAACTACAAAATGCTTTGTCTTCACTAGGATTTGACCTCGTATGAGTTACCACATGTTGGTTAAGGGCTTATCTACAGAGGCCACTCAGGAAAGTTAATCAGAAATCATTTTTAAACTGGCTTAGTTAAACTGCATTAAATCTCTCTGTGGTTTTATTCATAATTAAAATGGCCACGGGAAAAACTGAATTAAAGCCATTTTAATTCTGAATAAGAACATCCACACAGGATGCTAACTAATCCACTTTCAATTCACTCCTTTAGTTAATTTGGATTAATTTTCCCAAATGTCCCCATATAGATAAGACATTGCGCAAATTAAGACGACATCTTTTTTCCTAGTGAAGATGCTTTGACGATGCAATGAGATAGAAAAAGCTCTTTGCATCCTCTCCACCACTGTGTGTTGTCAGAAGAGGCAAGAATTTATTTATCCTTTCATACTCTGTGTAGGCCCTGCCATACTTCAAGTATTTCCAGTCAAAGGTGATACATTCCCAAATTACCTCAAATTGTAGTGATCCAGCACCTAATTCTAGTGTTTGATGAGTTTCATACCTCCTTAGCTTCCAGGCCTGGAATTGAGACTCCATTTTGTGAGGGGATTACTCAGGCCCTGTCTCCATCTCAGGTCTTACACTGTGTCTTGAGTTGTTTTCATTTACTTTGTTTTGTTTGACAGAAACAAATCCTGAAATCTTTTACTCAGACAAAACTCCCAGTGGGCCAATCCTGAGGTCCTTACTCGAGTTTGTGTCTACCTCTCCTTCCATCCCCTGCCAGGATTCCCTTGCAGACCTCCTCTCCTATTGAGGGGCCTGCTTGCCCTGTCCTGCCTCTCATGGAATAGTCCATGAGGCCTGGCCTCAGACCTCTGACAGGCCAACGACATCCACATGATGGCCATATGCCTCCCTAGATCCCCTCCCATCAGTCCTTGGCATCATGGTCTCATTGGGGCCAAACTATCTGGAAATCCCTGGGCATTTTATGGATTAGTTCAACATCTGGCCATTGTTGCGGGATGGAGCTCAGAAAGCAAAGTACTAATGCAAAGGTATCTTTCAGATAAAGCACTTTAACAATACACATATAAAAATAATATTGTACCTACAAATAGCAAGCTAAAGATAAAATACAATAGACACAACATGATCCACATCACTTTAGTTTGTGTTCAGATCAATATCCTTCAGCCTAAAAAGAGCTGACACCTATTGGAAGACTTTGCAAAACATTTTAGCATAAGATCATTCCAGCTATGCAAAACCAATTATCTGCATTTATTTTCCCCTTGCTCTTTATTACTAACTACAAGAGACTGCTCTGAATTAAATATTCAAATCTGGATCCAGATTTCAGATAACCCAAAGCCTGAAGAGATGTACAGACCTGAGGTTGATCCAGAAGGATTATCTAACAAATATTCAATGAAAATCATTTATAAGAAGTACTGAATCTGGCACTCAGTAACCATCATGCACGGAGTTCTAGCAAACTGGAGTTCCAAGCTAAGCGTGAATTTCCTAAAATGGGTTTGTCTCTAGGAGAGTCCAAGCACTCATATTTTCTGATACAGTTTCCAATTAGCCCAAATTGGTTCAGAGCCCATCTTAAAAAGACACTGGAGAGACACTTGAAGGAAGAAACTCCAGTGTCTCATTCTTGCCAAGTCCTAGCAACTGGTCAGGTTTCCTCCACAGTTCTGTCAAACATCATCATCATCAAGAACAACAAACATCCACGCATCATCTACTAAGCACTGTTGCACCAGCCAAAGTGACCATGGTTGATGGCATCAGACCAAGCATTGTGTAGTGAAGTTCCCAGATCTGACTCAGTCCTGTGATTATATGATTTTTTGGTGCAGCCCCATGGTGGATGTAGGGAGGGCCAGGGCATGCACCCCTTTGGGCAACAATGGAGAGTTTGAGAGCACAGTGTGCTGACATATTTTTATTCATCCTGGTGACATGGCTAAGGAGCATGCAATGCCATTTTTTAGTGTAGTGAGCAATTGGAGAAAGGCATCTCTGCAACATTATGGCACTTTGCACAAAATCAAGCCACTTTATACTTAGGATTTGGTACTGAAAGCACATATGGAATACCTACAGCCGATTCAAGTCTGACTGTAACAGGGTCCAGATTCTTACCCATATAGCTATGCAGGTGGTACATGGGTTTGATAGAGCCTGAACTCTGTCAATGCAAATACTTTTTTCATATGGAAGTCATGGACTTCATGCAGAAGACAGCAAGATCTAATCATTGGAGGACATCTGGTTTGTTGTGACCATTTGAACTTTGCTTGCAGCCTAGGTAGATGAACTTGTGATGGTGCACCCCATAAGGCTTTAGGGAATTATGCTTAAGAATGTATATATAACTGGAATATGTTTTATGCTACATATGCTTTGTGACATAATTCTATAACGGTTATGATCTACTGAATCCATTCCTCCTATTTGTATGCATGTATCATTTTTGTAGTTGAAGTTATGAATATTGGCTGTGTACTTGCTTAATTTCTAAGTAGCCTTAGTAAAAGCATTTGGTCAGCTTCTTGAGAAAGGAATGTGCAAGTTAAGTGCCCAATCAAGAAGCACTTAAAAGACAATAAAGTTTGAGAGGCTCCAATCCACATAAGAAGTCTACCTGAGGATGTTCAAGGCAGCATGTGAACTATGGCTGCTACCTGTAAAGTATGAGTCAAGCATGGACATGTGACTTGCCCATGTAACTCCAAATCTCCATTTTGTAAGTGGATTCTACACAGAGGGAGGGAGGGGTGTCCACCCATAAGAGAAAGTCTACAAAAATTCCTGGGAGATCCCTCTATATTGTCTTCAGCTGGCTTAACAGATAGCCTCTCCACCCCGAAGGATATCTGAAAGAAACTGGAACAAAGGCAGTAACTACTGGGGGTGTGAGTGATTGCTGGACCCAGACTAGAGGGAGATTAGTCTGTAAAAGGAAGCATAATGGAACACCAATGAGGGTGTATTTTATTTTATCTGTATTCAGTTTTATTATTGTATTAGAGATAGATTTGCCCGTTTTAGTTAATTTTACTTGGTAATTCACTTTGTTCTGTTACTACTTAGAACCACTTAAATCCTACTTTCTGTACTTAATAAAACCACTTTTTACTTATTAATTAACCTGGAGTATGTATTAGTACCTGGGGGGAGGGGCAAACAGCTGTGCATATTTCTCTATCAGTGCTTTGGAGGGCAAACAAACTGAGTTTACCCTGTATATGCTTTATACAAGACAAAATGGATTTATTTGGGGTTTGGATCCCATTGGGAGTTGAGCATCTGAATGTTAAAGACAGGAAAATTTCTTAATCTGCTTCCAGGTAAACCTACAGCTATTAGGGGATGTGGTTCAGACCTGGGTCAGGGTTTGAAGCAGGCTAGCGTGTCTGGCTCAAACCAGGAAAGGTACTGGAGTTCCAAGCTAGTAGGGCAAGGATACAGGGGCAGAAGTAGTCTTGGCAGATCAGTTAGCAGCCCTAAGGGGGTTTCTGTGATCCAACCCATCATAGAACTCATCAATGCTCTCCACAGTGTTTGACCCAACCTACACTGGGAGTTCTGGTGGCCCAGCTGTGAGGTTATGTAGCTTGGCCTTCTGCCAAGAGATGTTCAACTCCACAGTTCAGGCAGTGTCTTAGAAACCTTGAAGCACAGGATTGAAATACTTTGGCTTCTCCACATGCAAAGCAGTAGCATCGGCATAGTCTTGGTCGATGAACACTTCTTGGCTAACCTTGATTCTGACTTGTGGAGCAGCAAGTCCTAATATCCAGTCTATAGATTGACAGAATAGTTCCGGGATGAGAATACATACCTGTGCATACCTGAAGTTGTGTAGGAGTAGAACATGTGGAAAGCTGTGAATCACCATGTGCTCTTCCACCATTACCAGTGTGAATGTCACACCCTCACGCCCTTTGTGACAAAGAGAGGTTACAGAAGATCCACCACTGATGACATCTGTACAAAAATAATTGGATTACTCTTGTCATGCTGTGTATGAGAAAGATGGCTATTTGTATAATTGTTGCTACTACTGTTATACAATTGCAACATATCTTGTACAAAGTATTCATGAAAGATGACAATGGACAAGTTATAATTTGTGAAGTACGATTATCCTGTTTCTGTGTATCATCTTTGTATCTGAGGTTATGAATATTGGGCATGGACTTGCATCTTAAACATGTGTTGTATTCCAGGGTGACACCCTTCACATAGAATCTGCATTAAGGCTAGACAGCTAGGTGTTGATTGCTCATGAAGGATACTCCACTCTCACAATGGCCATTGAAGAAACTCACCATGTCCAAATAACTCTTCCTGAGGATACCTCAAACAGAAAGGAGCCAATGGTCATGTGACCCTGAACTCCATCGAGACCAGTAACCTTCCACAAACAGGGCTGTGGGCTTTGTTTGAGAAAGTAAATTTCCATGCACATTGCAAAGGATATAAAAGACCCCAAGACAATTCCATTTTGCCTCCTTCCTGCTCTAATTCTCTGGACTGTGGATTTACACCTAAGAGGAGCATCTTGAACTATGGTTTTAGGACTTTCCAATCTTTTGGAAGTTACCAGAGAGACTTTACAAGCTAGCACTATATTCCATCAGTGCTACAAACCTGATCTAAGGACTTTGCAATCATTTGTATGTATATGATCTATTAACCATTTATTATGATCTTCTTGTCTTTTATTAATAAATCTTTAGTTAGTTTATTAAGGATTGGCTGACAAAGCAATATTTGAGTCATATTGTGTCTGATCCTTTGGGATTTGAAAGAACCTCACATATAGTGCAATGGGTTTTCAATAACCTCTTATATTAGCTTGGGTTGCCTGGATGGGAGCCGAAATGCTTAAAGGGGACTGTGGTTGGCATCTGATTAACCAGTGTGACACTGGCAGAATTTCTTTTTTATTTTCTGAATCTAATTATAGAATAAACCACCAGCTTTGGGGATTGTCTGCCCTATTTCTTGTAGTCTTCCCTGAGTGTGGCATTCTCAGCATGGCCCATCCCAGGCACCCGATCACAATTCTGTTGACTCAAAAGACCTAATGTAAATGTGCAAAAGAGAAATCAAACCAGCTGGAGTGTATTGTGTAATCAAGGCAAGTATTAATAAATCTTTGGGCCATTCTACTTTTCTTTTCTATTAAGGAAAAAAGCGTGACTAACTCCTACCTTGCATGCTAATTGTATACATGCGGAAGTGCCCTGCTAGGCCAAAGAAACTCAGGTATGAATCATATGAAAAAATGTTGAAATTGTTCCACCAATTAGTTGGGCTTCTCCTACACAAGAGAAAGGCAGGACAGGACTAGTCTGAGCTTCAATTTATTCAAGTCATTCAATACTGAAAGCAGGTTTGAGAGGAAAATAAGTTACTTTGAGGGCAATCACAGGCTATATTCAAATAATGGGCCAAATCCTTCCTCCTACTTAAATGGCCTGAACCAGTGTAAAAACCCCTGAAGGCTGGGAGTTAGGCACTGATGCAAATTCCCCCCATGGGTTCCTAATTTCCCTCTCTTTTCTATAGACTCTATTGAATTTACTACAATCCCATTTTCCCACGCTGATTGTTGATCATATGCCATGCACTGAGGTTGGGAACTATTGCTCATAAACAGAGCCTTCAAGACATTGTCCCCATGTGCCTGAGTGTGGCAGAGGACAAGACTGTGCTATTAGCCTGGACTTATGTGGCCCCTGTGAGGTGATTATTCCATCTGAATTATCTGAGTCTGGAACCTGGCCAGGTCATTCAGTTTCGCTGGATTTTGCACTAATCAGACACATGGGATGAAGATTTGGCCAAATTTGGAGGTCCTTATTCAGGCACAATTCCATCCAATAGGATTTGTCCTTCTAAGGATCTCAAGATGTGGCCCGTTATCATTAATAAAACCCAGATCGGTACTAAACTTTGGTTACAAAACCCAAAACCAGATGCACCTTTTCTATCCCATTACAAACTCATCTCATCCCAGGTTTCTCAGAAGGGTAGCAAAGGTTTCAAGTGAATCTGGCTAGAACTCAGTAAACCTGAGCCTGGGTTTTGTGTTGAAACCATATAATTCCTGTGTTATTTCATTCTTTAGACACCCAGTGGTTATGAGCGAGTTTGTATTTTCCAGAGTTCATTCAAACCATAAACTCAGGGGAAAGCCTCAAGGGATCCAATTCTGAGTCCATTTACATGGGTTTTGCACTGGTATAATCTCATTGATTTAAATGCAGTTTTGCCTGTTTTACACCAAAGTGGGATTAGAATCAGATCCAGTGTGAAGCCAGCTGGATCAAAAGCAAAAGAAAGGTTCACAAGACCCCTGTGATTAGTCTCAGACAAACCTAAAAGTAAGTTGTATATATAATGCAGCAAGCTGGTCTTTAGCATGCCCCATATCTCTTTGTATATAAATACAAATTCTACCCATTTTTCTTGGTGCCCCAATATTAGGCTCTCTCTGCAAGTCATTGAAGTAAGAATAATAATCTAAGAAGCAATACTTAACACACTGTATCCATAATATGGTGAGCTAAAATTCTAGTACCCTGAAGATAATCTCTTTTCACTTTCAGAATGGATTAGAATCTCATATCACATATTACAACTCAGTCCTGCTCTTTCAGTTACATGGGTATCTTATATCTGCACATGCGTACTGTATACAAGTAGCTGATTTTACAAGACAGATGACAACGTACACCCATGTGTCTGTGCAAAAGCACTTAAGTGAGATGGCATAAGAAAGAACAATATATCTGCTTGTTTTATTACTGTGATAGCATCGCACATGGCTAAAATCTTTATTTCTATTGATTTGCCATTGTATGATTACATTTTTGCCTCTATTGTACAAAAGTCATTTTAAGTTATTGATTGCATTTCAACACTGTACATTCACAAATGCAGAGTGCAAGAGACAGACAAGCTAGGGTATATTATTGCATTGGACCTTATCATATAATCTCAGAGCTGTAAGGGACCTGAGGAGATCATCTAGTCCAACCTGCTGCTCAAAACAGGGCCAATCCTATTTTTGCCCCAGATCCCTAAATGGCCCCCTCAAGGATTGAACTCACAACCTTGGGTTTAGAGGCTAATGCTCAAATCACTGAGCTATCCCTCCCCTATCTTAAATCCATATAGACCTACAGTATTTCACTGCTCGTGTTTTAATCCGTAATTAAGGTTTCTTTAAGTTCTGGAATGACTACCACCTATTGTTGGGTGTTATAAATGGAACAATTCATTGCCAGAACATTGAAGGTAGGGTAAATCTGCCAGACTGCATCCTTCAGCCACCCTAGAGGTTAGACTTTCTGATCTAAATTTTGTTGGAACATTTGTTTGATGTCAACTAATGAAAAATATGTTAAAACACATAGAGGCTTTGGGGGTCAACATTTACATGCTGCCTTTTAATATTTTTTACACAAAGACGATTCTTTGAAAATTCTGCCCAGTGAGCATCTTCAAGTTTAAAGGTAATATGTTTTTAATATCATTTTAATGTTTTACTTTAATTTTTTCATTTTAATTTGAGGGAATTTAGAAATCTTCAGAGCTAAGGGCAAGTCTACAAAATTAAGTTGACCTAAGTCAGTGGTTCTCAACCAGGGGTCCACAATCAGGTTTCAGGACTCCACCAAAATAAACCAGAGAGCAGGGAGAGTCTTATCCCTTGTCTACACTGGGCAGGGGGGACCAACTTAACATATGAAACTTCACAGCGATAAATCGATCCCCAAAAGATCAACCTCTACCCATCTAGACCTGGCCTGAGAGTCGCTGGGGCCCAGGCAGTAAGCCCAAGCCTGGGCCCTGCCACCCAGGAGCTAAAGCCAAAGTCGAAGCCTGAGCAACTTAGCTTTGTGGGGTCCCCCCCTGTGGCATGTGCCCTGGCAGTCGCCCTACTTGCTACCCCCTAACGCCAGCCCTGACTTTTAATCAACTGGATATGCAGAAAACCAGTTGTTGTGGCACAGGTGGGCCTTGGAGTCTTTATAGCATCTTGGGGGAAGGAGAGGGCTCAGAAAGAAAAAGGTTGAGACCCCCTGACCTAAGCTACGCTGATGTACAGTCACTGCAGTCATTAAATCTCTTTTGCATGTCCACACTAGGCTCCTTGTATTGGTGGCGCACATCCTCACCAGGAGCGCTTGCACCAATTTAACAGTCAGCGTGGGGTATTGTGCAATGGCTTCTGAAAGGCAGCAACCGTCAATGTAAGTAATGCAGCATCTGCAATGACCCTGCGTCGACCTAACTACATTGACCCAAGTGCTACGCCTCTCGCCGAGGTGGAGCTATTAAGTCCCTGTAGTGGGCGAGTTACACTGGTGGGAGCTACATTTTAGTGTAGATGGTTACAGAGTTAGATAGATCTAAGCTGCCTTATGTCAACCTAACTCTGTAGTACAGACCAAGCCTCCGGCTGGGATTGGCTTGAGACCATTGTACTATGGACCAATTCTAGGTAATTTATACCCAGCGCTCAGACAAAGCACCTTAGTCCTGATTTACAGCCCCTCTGCTGTCTTCGTTCTGGATGTCTCATGAACATTGATAATGGACTGTGCGTGAATTTTAAGTGTGGGCAGATGTCTATTTGGAGCTGATCAGATCACAGAACTCATGCTCACTTTTGACCGGAGATGGGCAAAGAGTTCAAATCCAAGTTTGATCTCAGGCTAGCATTATGGATTCATGTTTAAAGCTGAAATAGCGCTAGAATGCTGGTCTGATTTCAGGGTGCCAGTTCTGGGAATTTTTCTACTGAGGGTTTCCACTAGATTGGAACCAGCGAGTGAAATCTGTTTTAGTTTAAGGCCCAATCCAGATCTGATCAGCAGAGCAAAGGATTCAGACTTGACCCACCCCCTATCTTAAGTGTGAAAGAGCTGAAATGCATGTTTCCAGTTTTAACCCATTTCCACTTGTGACCTGAGTTCCCTTTGATCCTGGATCATTAGAGGTGCTCAAAATTATTTTAAAAGGGAGAAATTATCCAGACAGGCCTGCTTTTGTCTTTATGGCAATCTGCCAAAGACCTGATTTATTCATGCCTGTAAAAGGAGAAGTTTGCTGTTTTACTACGTGATACCTAGAAATGTTTTGTCCAGGGAGAGTTCCGGCAGTGAAATCTGATGGTGTTGTAGTATGTAGCTGTCTCTAAGCTGCAAAGGATAAAAAAGACTGATAGCTCAATAGTCCATGTCTCTCGGGTCCAGTACAAGATAGTTCCTACAGTAAATGTATTAGTACTTAGTCTAATCTGCTTAAACATCTCAAACAATGAGGCTTCCCCTTGGAAGACAGTTCTGCTATCTAATAGATCGCACTGTCAAGAAGCTGTCTCTGATATTCATCTTAAATTTTCTCCTTCTTAATTTCATCCCATTGTGACTGCCCCTAGCTAACTCCTGCCTGCACCCGGAGTGGTTTTCAAACTGAGCCCCCCCCCCCCCAGTTTGAGTTATATTTTTTGGTTGCAGTTCCCCCGCAACCCAGACAGACTGGGTGTCCTCCTGAGTGACTCGAGGTGGAGGTGGCGCTTCCTCCCAGGACCCTACTGTGCCCCCACCAACATAGAAGTCAAACTATGTCTATGGCCAAGGGTCCTGGCCTGGAGCCCCGTGATCCCCATCCCTCACTGGGCCCTGGCATTTTTATAGCATGTTATAGGGGGGCCCAGAAAGAAAAGGGCTGAGAACCCTTGCCCTAGAATTCACTGCACGTAGATACAGCATAAGCATAAGGCTTCTGATGTTGACATGTAATTGTTTGGATTGGGAAAGGTTCATATTTTCTAAACTGTTGTTTATTTTTACATTCCACTTCTCGTTACAGGGCTGTTAACAAGTCTACCTATTAGCAAATGGAAACTTAAAGACAGCACCAACAAAAGAGCAGGAAGATATTATCCAAGTGTTATCGCTCATCCAATCCAAATGCTTCCTCTTGCTCCATTTATTCAGAGGAATTACGAGCAGGTGAAGGTAGGCCTGTATGATTACTGATAATATCAGGAACACACTTGGAAAGGAAGTAGCAAGTGAGCAGTCTAGGCCTGGCTGCCTTAAATCTGCTGAGTATTGACTTGTTTTAACTGAAGTAAACCTGAAAAGAACCATGCCAAGATAAGGGTTCGTAGTATTATTAAAACATCAGGTAACATATTACTGTTGTTATTGCAATGCAAATTGGAGCACTGAGAACCAAAACATTTGGTAGATATATCCAAGAGCAGTTTCAATTTGTCTTCCATTATTATACATTAATAGGGTACACCATTATGCTTCTTTGGCTACTTTACAGTATCTTTCCCATACTGTACTTTGGCTTCTGATCACATTTCATTGTGATATGCATCAATCCCAGGGCATCCAGATAGCTTTAAACAGGATCTGGTAAGCAATTTCACCAAGTAATTCTTATACCTTAGTTAAAATAATCAATTTTTTTGTCAGTGTATAGATAGTGTTCTAGTAAGCGGATAAAATTATAAATAGCCAGGATCTTTTAAGAAGATTTTATCAGCTTTGCCATCAGTTTGCCAGCAGATTAATTATCCAAATAAACATACTAAGTTTTCA
Organism: Sternotherus odoratus; assembly: GCA_032164245.1. Lineage (NCBI taxonomy): Eukaryota > Metazoa > Chordata > Testudines > Kinosternidae > Sternotherus > Sternotherus odoratus. The sequence goes on along the minus strand of JAVMKO010000002.1, from coordinate 16,587,989 downwards.
TAAAACATTCTTAAATGTAGTTTTGAAAATGAAGTTTGGTTCAAGCAATGCTAAGCTTTGACCACTACAGCGGAGCAAATGACATATCATTTCTGCAATACTGATTTGCTATGCATAGACTCAAGGGTCAGTAGAACAATGGACTATTGAAAGCACTGTGTCTAAATAGACTATGGGAGCTATTCAGACCATTAAAAAGATTGGGTTTTAAAATATTTGCAAGATAACAGGTACTGCAGAGCCAACATTTCTCTCCATAATCATTTACATTGAGTGCCATACTGGTAAATGTTATTGTGATGAAGTGGGAATTTCTTATAATATTTTTATGAATCCTATGTGTGCTTTAGGTTCCCATATGTCTCCCACCAACATAACACTGTGGAAACTACTTCTTATGCCAGCAAAATGTATGTCACTCGGGGATTTTTTGGGTTGGTTGTGGGTTTTTTTCCGACATAATGTAGACAAGGCCTTAAGAGATGTACTGTTGCGCAGCTGTCTGATCCTGAATGGGTCATTAGAAAGGACTGGCTGAGGTTGACTCCATATCAATGGAGAGTCCATGAAGACAATGGCAAAGCCGATCACCAGAATATTAACACCCAGCAACCAACGACCCAGAAGGAGATGGATTTCCCCACCTTGCAGCAGGGAAGGTGAGCAAAGACGCCAGCTCGAGAACAAAGGACTGGGAATGTGTGGGGTGGGGGGACAAGAATTGACGGCTGGAAGGAGTCTGAGCTCTCATCCTGGGAAGTGACCAAGGAGATCAGACTGAAAGACAAACAGAGCTTGAACAATGGCGTTCACTAAATCTTGGCTGGTCTCTGGGCAAACCAGAGTGGGCCTCAGCTATGCTTTTATCTTCCTTTCTCTATGCTAACCTAAGGACTTCCCATGCTGTGTTCCATAAGAACATAAAAATGGCCATATTGGGTCAGACCAAAGCTCCATCTAGCCCAGTATCCTGTCTTCTGAGAGTGCCCATGACAGGTGCCCCAAAGATAATGAACAGAACAGGTAATCATCAAGTGATCCATTCCCTGTCATCCATTCCCATCTACTGGCAAACAGAGGTTAGGGACACCATCACCGTCCATCCTGACTAATAGCCACTGATGGACCTGTCCTCCATGAACTTATTTAGTTCTTTTTTGAACTCTGTTACAGTCTTGTCTTTCACAACATCCTCTGGCAAGGAGTTCCACAGGTTGACCTTGCATCGTGTGAAAAAATTCTTCCTTTTGTTTGTTTTAAACCTGCTGCCTATTCATTTCCAGTTGACTAATAAACCCCAATGTTTTGACAATGCTAGTTGAGGTTCACTGAATCCTTGAGGTGTATCGCTACCAGGAGTCTAGCTCAGTTGGACTCTCTGAACAGAGATATAACAGGAGCCGGAGAGATAGTGTGGCCTGCCTTGTTCAGGAAGAGTGAGAGTCTTTGGGGGCCTGGCATACTGAAGGGGTTTCTCTAGGGCCTGGTTCAAAGCTGGGAGTGTGACACCGATCCTGTCGACTGATGACATTATAAATAACTGGCAGGTGAAAAAAATGCATTAAATTAGTGTTTACAATTTTAAGTGGCACAATTTCCAGATGTCAGAAACTCACTTTGTTGTCATTCTTCAGTTCACATATTCATATAAAGGAAGCATGATTAGTGTTGAAACCACATTCTAACTGCAAATCCTCTTTGACTTTGCCTAAGTCCCTTGTGATATGTATACTAGCACTTAATTAAAATACCTCTTAGAATATCTTCCTGTACTGAAATGTGCCCTTTTTAATTGACAAAATATTTTGATCATGCAGTTCTTTAAATTCTTTAAATTAAGAAATGACAGACACACACAGTCCAGTACAATGTTGATGTTCACCAGATATAATAAAATTAAGTCACTATTCAAGTTTAAGGCAGTCAGTACCAGTTGGTAATACACACCATTCAAACCTAACTTAAATATCTGACAGGCAAAACATGCCTTGTTTGATATATAAACAATTGGCGACTATGAGAACAACAAACATGAAATGTTAATGACTGTAGAAAAGTCAAATATTGATTGCAATATCTCTTGTATGTACTTTAAACACAGATTTCCCAAACTAGTGTATTTTCTTGCAGGAAAAAAACACAAGCAAACATTCTAAAGAGAAGAGCAAACCTAGTTTTTAAGGGCTGAGTGGCATAAGTAAAGAAGGAGAGGTAGTAAAATATCCAGACTTTCAGGTACACAGTGATATTATTACCAGCATAAATATCCCTTGTGTATGAAACAATTCAATCAGTGCTAAGAATCTGCTGTCCCCATTTTGAAAGCACCTATGTGTCAGGTCGATTTTTTAAAAAGAGTATCTTGCACAATCCTATTTAAATCTATCAAGCCCTCAGATCTCTGGTCATAGACTTCATGTCACACATAAAAGGATGCACAAAAAAACCTACATCTTTTCCACTGTACAGTGTTTAGAGTCTAACGAACTAATGGTTCAGATGTTCAGAATGAACACTCTCCTTAACAGATCCTATTCACTGTACCATTAACATATCATCTACTGAAACAATATCAGGATCATGCTAATGTGAATTATAACCACTCCCTCGAGTTCCACGGAGTTGTGCCAACCTACACCAACTGAAGATCTGCCCTCATGTTTAGCATATTCTGGGCTATATCATACTTTCCTGTGGGAAAGGCACTGGAGGGACAGGGAGGATCCGATGACATTCATGAGATTCCACTCATGGAGTTTCCTTAGCACATTTGCATCCAGGACAGGGGCTAAAAGGCGGGGCCTCAGGTATTTAGTGATTCTGTAGCAAAAGAATTTGCTGAGGAATTCACTCTCTCACTACTTTCATTTAAAACCATATGTTTCTCGCTGATATGGTTACCGAGACAACCTTGAAAGTATGAAACTTAGCATAAGCCAATGCAGCCTTGCCTGCTTGAGTCTGTAAAGATCCTGAAACAATAGCTCAGCAAGGTGTGAACTGCCCAGTGATCACCAGCCATGTGGACTTAAAAAATGCCACCTGATTTGGCATTTTTCCAGGATACCACGGAATTGAGAATTTCCACCACCGAATTCCCCATTTTACTGGAATCAAGTGGCTGGCATTTTGTTTTCTATCTGCCTACCCTGGTGGGACCTGCCAGCAGCTGCCTTTTGATCTCCAGCTTTCCCCACAGTGGGGAATTAATTACCCCCTTCCCTTTAGAAGACACACTGCCATTGGCTACCTCCTCCCATACAGTGCAGTAGCAGCCCTGGGGATAGAGTGACCAGACAGCAAATGTAAAAAATCAGGACAGGGGGTGGAGGGTAATATGATCCTATATAAGAACAAGACCCAAAAATCAGGACTGTCCCTATAAAATCGGGACATCTGGTCACGCTACCTGGAGAGGATACATTAAGTTTTGCTTGGATATCCACAGAGTCTGAAAGGGATCAAACTGAGCACAGAAGCTGTGGCTTGACTCTGTCCCTTGGAAGCACACACCCTGCTCTATTCCTGAATTTTCACACAACACGGGAGCTCAGGCCAAAGGATTCTGTAGGGTTCCTCAGTAGAGGGAAAATGCCACTGAGTAGGCACATTGCTTCACCTCTCCCTGGCCCCCTTGTGGTGTCAGAACAATGAGCTGAGGTGGAGCGGGGATCAGGCAAAATACAGTAAAGCAGTGAAAGAGTTACATGTTACCCATGTTGATTTTGCAAGACATTTATCCCTTGCTACAATGGCCTCAAGCATTTCCACTGGCATGTCTCATAAAAACTGCATCTTTACAATTGACATGTTGTTCGTGTTACTTGACTGTTATTTTTTTTAAAAAAAGAAAAACTTGAACACATTTTCATTTTACCACCAGTTGGAGTCCGGGAGTGCATCTGTTAAAAAAAACATTATACAGTAAAAGCTGTGTTATCCGGCACTTTATCAACCAGAAAGCACTTTTAACCGGCATCTCTGCTATCTCCCAATACAAATCTTCAATCTAGTAACTGGGACTAGTATACTGCCCAGGTTATGCAATTACACATTCTGCACTCTCCTTTTATGCAAAATAGGCAGAAGACAGGTAAGCAAACTGATATTAGGGATAAGATTACCAGCCATGTTAGTTTGTATCCGTAAATAAGACGAGGAAGACTTTGTAGCACCTTAGAGACTAACCAGTTTATTTCAGCATAAGCTTTCATGGGCTATAGCCCACTTCATCGGATGCATAGAATGGAACAGAAGTCAGATGAATTTATACACACAGAAAGAAAAAAAAAAAAGTTGTACATTAGCATACCAATTCTAAGAGGCTGTTTAATTTGAATGGGCCATTATCAGCAAGAGAAAAAATGTCTGTGTCTGGCAGCAGATAACCACTATTGAAGGTAAATTAACTAGGGAAATGCAATCAATTAGTGTACTGAGAGAACCATTCGCAAGTTCTATTTAGTCCTTGGTTTATTGTGTCCAATTTGAAAATTAATTCCAGCTCCTCAGTTTCTCGTTGGAGTCTTTTTTGGAAGTTTTTCTGTTTCAAAATTGATGCCATCAAGTCTTTAATGGAATGGCCAGGAAGGTTGAAGTGTTCTCCTACTGGTTTTCGAATGTTATGATTCCTGATGTCAGATTTGTGTCCATTTATTCTTTTGAGTAGTGACTGGCCGGTTTGGCCAACGTACATAGCGGAGGGGCATTGCTGGCACATGATGACATATATCACATTGGTCAATGTGCAGGTGAGTGTGTGACTGATGTGATTAGGTCCTATGATGGTTTCAGTTGAATGGATCTGAGGACAGAGTTGGCATCGGGCTTTGTTATAAGGATAGGTACCTGGGTTAGTGTTTTTGTTGTGTGAAACAAATACTCACCAGCAACCGCACACCACATTGAATTAGCTGGGCCTAGTCTACATTTGTTTGTACTATTTTTAGAAATTTACTAGCATCTTGGAGCTAAAACTCCTGGTCTTGAGAATCCTAATCTTTAGACTGAGAAGACGGAGCTAATTTTGCATCAATTATATAACTCTATAGAAATTTCTATAATCCCGGAGTGGGAAAATTGATCTGTTTGGAGCAGCTAATTATTGACCACGCTAAAGTGAGGTTACATTATGTCTGTGGACGGAGATAAGAAAATATGTTCAAACTAATATAATGGTTATTGTGCATTGTACTTAAGATCAGCTCAGGCAATGTTATCAGAAGAAATCTATTCATCCATATTAGAGTTTGGCTATGGACACTGATTGGCCAACACTACATTCTGATAGTCTGGCTGAATCTTTTTTTGGATGATGTTGCAGCCATACACTAACTCCGGATAGCCAGGATCTCACAACCAAAGCACACACGTAATTCTTGTACCTATTATGTTAAGTGGGTGTTTGCCTTTTCGACTGAAAGCTCTCTGGAGCAAGGATCTTTGTGTCTGATGCAGTGCCTGACAACTAATAATTAATAAAGCTTAGTATTCACCTAACAAATAATAATTATTGCTTTTCAAGTTAGTCTCTTCTATTGTAATCCTGTATGTCAAGAGTATTTTCTCCTCAAATGTATCACTGGAGCTTTCATTTTTCCAAGGTGAATTGTGGGTTGTTGTTTGGTTGGTTTTTTTGCTCTGTTTCCAATCTTATTAAAATCCTGTGGATTATCTATTTGTTCCTACACTTGTTCCTATCTCCCAGTTTAATATCAATCCCAAACAGTGGCTTTTAAGCGCCTAGAACCATAGGCATGTGGGGCTGGATGGGAATTCAAAAGGTTATCTGGTCCCTCTACCAGTGGTGAGGGAGGACCAGATAAACCTAGACCATCCCTGACAGCTGTTTGTCTCTCCTGTTCTTAAAAACCTCTAATGATGGAGGCAAGGAATGGGCCAGAGAGGCCCTGGGGGGGGGGGGGGAGGGTAGCCCCTCCCTTCTGACATTGTCAATCATATCTGATAGGAGGAGGCCTTTAAAAGGGAGGAAGCTGCGGTCAGCAGGGAGGGAAGGAGCAGGATTGTCTTAAGCAGCAGAATGCTGGAGCGACTTCTGAAGCTGTGGAAGAAACTCCTAGGCAGGAAGCCTGCACCCCAACTCTGAAAAGAGTATGGCAGACTCCTGGGGTCAGAGAGATAGGCTGAGCCTATCTCAGAGATGCAACCAGAGCGATTTCCCTAACTCACTGCACTGCGGCTGGATCACCGGCAGCATTATAGAGTTGGCACCTCCCACCTTGTTGCTGGACCTCAGGAAGGGAGTGTCCCTGAATGCATGGGGAGGTTCAGTTGATCCCCCAGCCTGAGAGAATTAAGTAGTCCCACAAAGGGACAATGTTTCTTGCCAACATTAGGGAAGTGGGGTCCAGGTTGTGACCACCCAATGTAGTTTACTATACATGGTCAGGTTCCTCCATCCCCTGAGGGAGGAACCACCAAGGACTCTGTTACATAGCTTTAACATATTTGAAGACAGTTATCATGTTCCCACCCAGTCTTCTTCTCATAAGTTGCTTCTTAGAACAAGTTTTCTAACCCTTTTATTATTTATGTTGCTCTCCTCTGGACTGTCTCCAATTTGTCTACATCTTTTGTTAAAGTCGGGCACCCAACACTGGACACGATACTCCATCTTAGACCTCACTAGTATCGAGCAGAACAACTACTTTCTTTATCTTATGTACAACTCTTCTGTTAGTATGCCCCAGAATATTGATAGGGTCTTCTTTTTTTTATTTTGCAACTTCATCACATTGTTGACTCATATTCAGTTTGTGATCCACAGTAACACCCAGATCCTTTTCTGCAGTACAACTGCTTAGAAGTGAGGATCTGCAGGTGCTTCTTCATATGGCTGATGTAGATGCAGTGCAACAACTATAATTTTGGGTGGTTACACCAGATAATTGTGCCAGCGGTAGTGAGGTGTATCGCTGTGATGCTTCCTTCATATTTGTGAATCGGGAATTGAGTCCTTATCCGTTCCATAGTCTTTTCCAGGTGACCACAGTTTCACAGTGGAAAGTTTTTAATTTTCTATTTGTGCATCAAGTATCTACCTCTGCCATGGTTTATGTTGATGCAGTTTAGTGTTGCCCATAAGTTTAGTTGAAAATCGAAGCCCAGGATCTTCTTTGTCTGGTCTTTCACGAGGTGTCTGTTTCTGACTTATTGTGAACTCCATTTGGCTTTCCAAGCTCTATCAGGATTCAAATCGCATTGTCAAAGGTTAAGTGCAGTGGTCCAAAAGGGTTTGTGCAACTTCAAGCATTGGGGAGGGACATTATTAAGGTCCTGATGGATGGGGAGATGTTCATTTTCCTCAATTCACTGGACTTCCCGAAGGGTAGCGGTATCACGGCAAATTGATGGAGGAGTGCTGTGCAATAGCACAGGCAGCCGGGGTGTCGAGGTCAACTTTAGGGTTCCAGTGATGCACCACGTTGCATTGTTCAGTTGGACATCAACAGTTAGAGTGTGACTACTTTGGGTCCATACCAGTGCACAGTACTCAACTAGGAGTACACAAGGGCCATTGCTGATGTCCGTAGCACTGATGCTGATGCTACCCAGCTTGTGCTTGCCAGATTCTGGACCAGGTTGATCGCTGGTTTCATCTTGGTGGCTACCCTCTTTTTATAGTCATGGAAGGTTAGGGTCGGGTCCAACTTAACTCTGAGATAGGTCAGAGTGGGTCAGGTCGGAGTGCGTCATGTCGCACAGTGTTGCCACAAAAAGTCACTTTCATGGTGCGCTTAGCGTTCCTGTTATCAAGATGGAATACCATGACTGTTCTTTTGTGGCTTAAGCCTCCATTTCCAGAAATATCCCTCCACGGTGTTTAGATCCCTGTTCAAGGTAGGTTTGATGTCACTGAGGTGGCTGCTTGCATTGCCAGAGTAGGGTCATCTGCATGCAAATTTGCACAACTTCGTTGGTGGCATGTTGCTCATGTAAACATTGAAGAGCATTGGTGCGAGTGCTCAGCCTTGTGGCAGTTCATTGCTGAGAAACCAGGGCGAACTGACTTTGTTGCCCACGTGGACACATAGCCGCCTATCGCTCAGCATCATCCATAGCAGGCAGAGTGTTTTGAGGCAGATAATGATCCTTGTGAGCTTCAACATCAGGCCTTTAATCCAGACCATGTCATAAGCCGATGACAAGTCTACAAAGGCTGCACCAGTCTTGGATTTCTTCTGGAATCCGACCTTTATGTGCGTTGCAAGGGCCAAAATTCGGTTACAACAATTGCATGTAAGTCAGACTCCCACTTGTTCTTTGTCCTGAACCCAGGCCCGTGGGCTTCTGCTGAATCCACAATGCCACCCAATAGCCCCACCAGTGACTGGAGAACTGGAAGATCTGAAGCCTTTTGGCCCACTAAAGGTACTGCCCAGAGATACCTGATTGGAGGAATTCCCTGAGTCCTTGGTTGGGCTGGGTACACTATTTAAGCCAGAAAGAGATACAGGAAGTTTTCTGTGCAGCAAGATGAATTTCTGGCTTGCTGCTAGATCAGACCCTGCCTTCTCACCTGGCTCCTAAGCCCTGCCTCCATGGATTTTCTCTGGTTCCTGCTTTCTTGACCAACTCCTGGTTCTTGTCTTCCTGATCCCTGCCATTGGTCTCTGACTTTGACACTGGCTCTGACCCTTGGCTCGACTCCCAATTTCAACTCCTGTTCTGACCACTAGATCTGTCTGCCAAAGCCCTAGTTGTGACACTAGCCAGTTATCCCTATTTTGTATGTGTGCATTTGATTTTTCCTTCCCAAGTGAAATACTTTGCACTTGTCTTTATTGAGTTTCATCGTATTTATTTCAGATCAGTTCCCCAATTTGTCAAGGTTGTTCTGAATCCTAATTCTGCCCTCCAAAATGCTTGCAAGTGCTGCCCTCCCTGCTTGGTGTCATCTGCAAATTTTATAAACACACTCGCCAATCTATTGTAAAAGTCACTCCTAAAAATATTGAATAGTACTGAATCCAGGACAGACCCCTGCGAAACCCCACTAGATACATCCTCCCAGTTTGACAGTGAGCCATTGATAACTGCTCTTTGATTACTGTCTTTCAACCAGTGTTGAACCTACCTGATAGTACCTTATGAGAAGGCCATGGGAGACTGTCAAAAGCCTTACTAAATAATCAAGATATATCATGTCTAGTGCTTCTCCAATCTATTAGGTCAGTAATCCTCTCAAAGAAGGAAATGAGGTTGGATGACATGAAACACGGGAGCAGCTCCACTGACATCAATAGAAGTACTCACATGCTTCAATATAAACATGTGCAAAAATGTTTGCAGTACCAGGGTGTGACAAAGTCAGACCAGATAGAAGTTGATCCTATTGGGATCCAGGAAGCTTCCACCCCCCCACCTCACCCCACTACTAAAGGATCTTCCCCAGCCTAAGGGGAGTATCCAGCGGTCTGGGATTCTAAGTGAGTACAAGGGATAACTATAGATAAAACAGGGACAAGAGTGAGGTCATAGGGCTAAACGAAGGAAACTGACGGGAGGACACCGAGTGGAGAATATCACCCCTAGAATGGTAAAGGCTCTTTTCCCTGTGAGTTGAAAAGAGTTTACCTCTGGTCAACTAAGGCTACCTGGGCCCAATTAAGGGCTGCCTGTGCCCTTTAAAAGTCCCCTTTTCTGGTGAGCAAGAGGAAGGAGAGATGGAAGACAAGATGCTCTGGAAGAGCCTGGAAGGCTGCTCTCCTTTCCATCATGGAAGCAACCCTGCTAACAGACTGTGTGGGGAAGGGCTGGCACCCAGAGGCTGGCATAGCAAGGCAACCTCTCAGGGTGGGGGCAGGGAGAGGTATTCCCTTTTTGGTATTATGAGCTTGTTTCTTTGTGTTGGCTGAAGAGTGCTCCTCAGGCCTACTCTAAGGCCCACTGCATAAGCACTGAAGACATAAAAACCCGAGAGGGAAAAAGCTCTCTGAAGTGGGACTGATTTACTCCAGACCCTCCACCCCTTGAGGGGGAAACCCTGGGCCCGGCAAGGCAAAGGAGGTGCCTTTCCAAACTGGGCCCGAACCATTATTTCCCATGGAAAAAAATGTTTAGAATTGTATTTGTGGTATAATTAAGAATATTAGGGCACTTAGAGCCTTGGAAAGGTGACTGTTATCTTAATTCTAAACAAAATATTATCCCTTTTACAATAACTAGGCTGCAAACTATGAAGCACTGGGCAATTGGGCATTGTCTCATTTACATTTGATATCTAAATTCACTGCCAGAAAAGGAGGATGGGTTCTTGGTATAATCAGGTTTTCATGTCTAAGGTCTGCTTAATATCTATTTAACATGTCTCCCTGTGTGTCTGATTAGCTTTTCTAGGCAGAGCAAATGTTTAACATCTCATTGATAATTTATACTAAAAATGGTATTTTTTTCTTCATTTTCTTTTCTCAGACTTCACGTTGTGCTCTTCATAATTTAGCACTCTATAACCCCACCGCTGAGCCTTTCAGGAATGTCTCAATTTAATCACAATGTACTATCAAGCAAATGATAATGAAGCCCTCTAACACAATGGAGAGAATCAGTAGTATGACAAACTGACCACACACATAAAACACATTGTAGCTGTTGCCATTCTGCTTGTGGTAATGAGCGTATTTTCCTCCAAGCTTATTTGATTCTTAAACACATAAAGACTATTTATCTCTAAAGCACAGTCCAGTTAATTTTACATAGTAAATGTCTTAGACAGAAAGAGCAAGCTTTCATCATAGCACATCATACAGAAAACAAAATGTGGCAATTACCTTGTTCCTTCTGCACTGGACACAAGTTGTTCCTCACAGATTTACACACGGATAGCTACTATCATTTGTGCAGTCAAACTATACAGGCAACAAAAATGGTGTATTAGAAACATCCACGTATTCCTCCATAGTTGGACCTCGATCCTAAAGGAAGACACAATTACTTTAGTTTTGTATTGAAGCCAAAATTGTGTTCATAAGAATGTCCTAGTCTACATTTGCTTGAGTGCAACCACATATGTTCCCATTCTAGATACGGTGAGTCTAGGTACTATAATTCAATCATGCATGTTCACCTGTTCACAAACTGCTTCATTACTCTGGTCCAGATGCAAGAGTTAGTTTCCGGAGCTCTAAAATGTTGCATCAGGCTGTTGGCTCAGGTCACGGGGTACCTATTCTTTTAAGGGAAGATGGGTCCAGCCCCACCTTGTGACACACTTCACTTGTCTCCTCAAGTGGAAAACATGAGTAGTGTCATGTGGCTATATCAGTCCTGGAGCATCCCAGGGGGATTGAAGGGAAACGTGTAGGAAGCCCTAGAGTTGCTGCTCAACAGAGAAGAGAGGGACACAGAGGAACAGGAGGGATGCATGCAGTGCAGCTCTCTAGCTCCCAGCCTGGAAGCCTAGGGAGTGCAGGCCTGCAAGGAGCGGGAGACAGCTAGCTGGAGGTTGAAGAGCAAATCTCCTAGAGAAAAGCTTAGCAGTGGCAGGACTAACAATCCTGAGCCAAGGGTTGTGAACCAATTAGGAAGGCTGGGTGGGAGTGCTTGTATTTCCATGTGAACTTTGTTAATAAACCCAGACCCCAAGAAGTGCAGTGTCTTGACACATGAAAGCCTAGGTCAACATTATTCGGAAGCACAAGAGGGAGAAACTGAGGCAGCAGCTAGCTCGAAACCAGTCTGGGGAGGCAGCACTGCTACAAGTCTCTTTTAAAAATAATCACAGCTTCTATCATCTTAGTTGGTCAACTCTTTGAGGCAGGAACTATTTTCATGTGTGTGGACAGCACCTGGCATACTATAGTAATGTAAATCTCCTAATAATTCAAATGTGCCCTAAATTCCTCTTAGCCTGTTATATAACATTTGCAATAGAAAATTGAAAACTTTCAGCAAAATAAATTTTTTTCCAAAGGAAAATTGCAAGTTTGGGGATATGGCATTTGGGGGGGGGGGGGGTGTCACAAAATCATTTGAACAGAAAATTCTCAATCAACTATAAACACCACCAGGGAATCTAGATGTAGACCCTTGGTTTCATTCACTATCCCATACTTCCTCTCCTTTAGACCAAACCACACCTTTTGGGATACTTTGCACCCAGCAATGAAAACATTGCACATAGCAGGAGTATGTCCCTGCTTGGCAGATAGAAGCATCCAGAGCAACATGATTTCCAATTTGAAATCCAGCTACGCGGCAAGAGAATTTTGCCCATAGCAAATATTTAATGAGTCTATTTCTTGTTCTAGTCAAGGCACATTGCCGTCTGTTCCCTGGTTTCATCACAACTGGTATGCCATGATTTTGTGGTATTGGATGTATGAAGGAGCCTTTGGTTTATGGGAATAAAGACATCAAGAACTGGCATCTGAAAGCCAACGCAATTGTTCCTTAGTACCAAGCTTGCTGATTCACCTCTCTTGCCAAAGGCTATGAGTCAGCAGAAAGCAAGCTGAAGCAATAGCCTCGTCCTAGAACATTCTCTGTGCCCTCACCACTACACAGCAACATTCTTGTGAAAACAAAGATTTGAAAAGCCAACGCAACTTACGTCAGTTCGGGCACTAAAAGCCTTAAACCTGTGTGGGTGTTCAGACACTCACGGCCCCACAGCTTCTCTACTCATGTACATTTTGAAATGCTTGTTCCTTGTGGATGCCAACTTCATGGCTTCACGCTTTGTACTCATCGTACAACATCAGGTTATGAGAACAAAGTGTACCTACAAATTTCCTACCCTTCCCAAAACAAGCAGGAAACATAAACGCTATTCCACTGAGCTTGCCTGAAGAATCCACATGCCCCAGGGCAGTTGCTGTGCAATTTGCCATGCAAGCTTCATAAAGTTTGGTGTATTCGGGGGGAGCAAGGTCAAATGAAAAGTTCTACTCTAACAACTGACTTTCAGAAATATGGCCAGTTTATTGTCCCCTCACTGATTTCCAAGTGTGCTTATCCTGCAAAACACTTGACCCATTCAGGTAATTCCATTGAAGCACTGTGTGGGCTTGGAAGATTACATTTGCCAGACAAAAAGATGTACAATTCCAAAGTCAGTCTGGGTTCTTCTTTCCCTCTCCTGCATCATCACCAGCAACAAAGGGCCCGCTGGCCAAATGTAGGCATGCTACCTTCAGATGATGACATCCATTATGCCTGTGCATTACGGGGGATGCATAGATGCAACATAGAAAATAATTCAGTGGATGGTGCGCGAGAAGGACTAATGCATGATGTGAGCCATGTAAGTACTTAAATAAACAGACACTATAGAGTCCAATTGTCTCCCTCTTAACTATATTGGTTCTGCAGTACTAAGGGGACTAAAATACAGCACAGAGTAATAGCTCTCCTTAGAGTCAGCAGTTGTGGTCCTGCGCACACAGAGGGAGAAGATCCACCGAGTAAAGGGAACCACAACCAGCATAAATTTGAACCCATGGCCAACATTCCAGGGAGTACACAGGAAATAATGAAGATAGCAATGTTAGCGCTGCAGATGGACTCTTCATCAACTGATCAATACCGTAGCTTGTGTCCTTCTCCAGCACCTTTGGGTAATTTGGTGCACCTCCTGCCACCTAGTCTAGAAAACATAAAAGGGCACCTTGGCCCTTTTCATCCTTGCCCTGAGGCTCCTTGGCACTGGCTAGGCTGGGGCAAGGGACCCTAAGAACAAGCATAAGCCTTCATTCTGGGGAATACCCTCTACACCAATGAGGGGCAACCTTTCCAGGAGCCTTGGGTGCAAGTAGGGTGACCAATTTTATAGGGACAGTCCCGATATTTGGGGCTTTTTCTTATATGGGGCCAATTACCTTTCACCCCCATCCTGTTTTTTCATACTTGCTATCTGGTCACCCTAGTGAAAGAGACATTCCAGAGCAAAGAAGAGGCAGGACAGGGCAGATCAGCATCCAGGGTGGGGTTTTTTTGCCTCTGCCGTGACCCATGAGATCATTGCAATAAGGACAAAAGTCAAGACAGACGTTGGGGATATTCTGGGTTGGCCAAACCAGCCCCTGGAGTTCCCAGAATAGGAGAGTCAGCTCATGTCTACCTTCTGCCATTGTACAGGCAGGGATCTGATCCCTTGATATTACATTTAGCTTCATCTTCAGACAGAACAGAACATCTTTAAGTGAAACCTGTGGCCATCGGGTTCTGTATCTTTTTTCCACTGACATGCCTGCTGCTAAGAGACTGTGAAGTCAAATTTATCTCATGTCCATCTCAACAGTACGGGCAAAGACATCACTGATTATTTTAGGGAAACTGCCCCCTGTCCCCGCAGCTGAACTATCTGGAAGTTCAAAAGGTAACAAAAACACCCAACAGCATGAGTACATTGTGAAATGCCAGGGAGTCTGATATTCGGGGAGCTTGATTAGTAGTTCATATTCAAACTGCACCCTAAGGAGGTCCCAGCAGAGAGGCTTTGGGGTTGAGAGTAAACACCCTGCTCTAGTATTTGGGTTCTATGCACCTTCAGAAAACAGTTCCAAGTCTGCTGGCCTTCTTTAACTCTCAAATGCGTCAGCAAGGAGCAGGATCAGCATTCTCACAGAAACTGTAGGTGGTTCACATTTATGGGCTTCCACGCCCTTGGAACCGAGACGCTAACATGTTCTGCTTTAGGCACTAAAAAGCTTAACATTCCCTTTTTTTTTTCAAAGGGAAATGTTTCCTGTCCAAGTAATGTTGCCAATTACAGGTGGATCTAATCCAGGAGGGTTACTTACCCTGATTGACTTTCTTGTTCAAAACCAAGGCAGGATATAAAAATGGCTTCTGATTTGCTGAGCCATAAGGAGATCTCTTCCATCCCTCTTCCACCTAGTTATTAGTTAGCATTCCCTCTCCTGATTAATCCTCCACTACCCTCAATCCATTGACACCCAGGGATATGTTTATGGGTACTAGAATGATTTTCCAAGTACACACCCCAGTTTCCTCATTCTGAAACAGGTACTGGGACATGACTCACGGTTCTGTAAAGTGCACTGGGAACAGGAATATGGTAGGCAAAGACTACGGGGGTGCACCACAATAAAAGTATTCGGTACCATTTTTGCAATTGATCCAGATGTATGTCTTCAGATTTCACAAGTAAATTCTCCCCCCTAATCACCACAAAATGTTATTCAGGGTGCATACGGGGATAAGGAATCCAAAGTATGGTAAAAATAATAAGATCTCTCTCGGGCCAGGAAATTAGGGAAGTATTTGGATCAGTTTTACACTTTTATTAAATAGCTGGAGAAGTGAAACAAAACAAACCAGTGCCTGCAAATCTGTACTCTCGTAAGGATTTTGCATCTGCAAATATAGGGTTTTATTCTGTAGGTATAAGGCTGCTGTTGTAAAGGAGAAGGGCCCCATCATCTGATATTTCAGGAATGTCCTGCAAAGTATCATAGGCAAAGCGCAAGAGCTGTGCCTCCTAAGAAGGAATGGAAAAGAAGCAGAGCATGTAAATTCTCCTCTGTTCATACAAACCAGGCCACAAACTAGTAACTCCTCACTGCCCTGTGAATCTTCTTCTTAATATAAAGTTTACAAACTCTATGAGCCTGATCCCCAGCATAGCACTGGTGCCGGTGGCCTCAGCGGAGATGGTTTGATTTACAATAGCTGAGGAGATGGCTCCTATTTCAAAGGGAGAGAAAATAAGGACCAGGAAGGAGCGGGATTGTGAGTAGTGGCATCACAGGAGAGGTCCTTCCCCAGATATGTTGAACAATCGCTCGCCCACCAGCAGTCAGCCAAATGAGACATTTCAAATCCTTCTAGTGAACTACAGCAGCCAATCACAGACAGAAGGATTCCCAAGACATTGTCTGTGGCAGCGTAGTGAGCATGACAATCTGACTGCACACAATGCACGCACTGAGCACCGATTACACAATTCTTACTGGCCTTGTTTAAAGAAAAATGCAGGTTTTGTGGTGAAGGATTTTCTGTGTGTAAAACCGACTTAGTTTGTTATCTTGTATAATAAACCAGAGTGTAGAAATCATGCCTAAGGGGTATACAAAACTTATTAAAACATCAAAACCTCAGGATGTCTAGCAGATCCTACTTTTCACATATTCATGCACAATTACCACCAACTGAGTTTTTGCAAGTAGGAATGGCCCGCTATGAATCTCATACCCAGTTTGCACAGACATTGGTGCTGATTTGCATGTGTCAATACCCTACTTACCCTCATGTGCACAAATGCCCTCACAAGCCCAATGACTTTAATGCATACAGAGAATAGCCCCACACCAACCAGCAGGTACATTTTTTAAAAAGCAGGCCTACAATGCCTTCTCCTTCACAACAATTCCCTAATCCAAGAGAGCAGGAGAGTATATGCACTATAATCACAGTATTCAGCCAGAGCAGAAAAGAGCCGTGGGATAGGGCTGCCAACTTTCTAATCACACAAAACCGAACACCCTAGTCCCGTCCCTCAAGGCCATTCCCCAGGCCCTGCCCCTTTCCCATGGCCCTGCCCCCCGGTCACTACATCCCCCCTCCGTCAGTGGCTCACTCTCCCCCACCCTCACTCACTTTCATTGGGCTGGGGTAGGATGTTCAGGTGCGGGAGGGGGTGAGGGCTCTAACGGCAGGCACAGGCTCTGAGGTAGGGCCAGTAATGAGGGGTTCAGGATGCAGGAGAGGGCAGGGGCAGGGGGTTGGGATGCGGGAGGGGGTGAGGATTCTGGCTGGAGGTGCGGCCTCTGTGGTGGAGCCAGGGATGAGGGAGTTGGGGTGCAGGAGGGGACTCCAGAGTGGAAGGTGGGGCAGAGGGGTTCAGGGTGTGGGAGGAGACTTTTGGCTAGAGCAGGGGGTTGGAGCTTGGGGTTGGTATGCGGACTTACCTCTGGCAGCTCCTGGTCAACAGTGCAACAGGAAGGCTAAGGCAGACCTCCTGACTGTCCTGGCTCCACGCTATGCCCAGGAAGTTGCCAGCCCCGGAAGCTGTCCAGCTCCTAGGTGGAGGCACAGCAAGCAGCTCTGCGCTCTGCTCTCGCCCACAGGCAGTGCCCCTGGAGCTCCCATTGACCATGGTTCCTGGCCAATGGGAGTATGGAGCCGGTGCTTGGGACGGGGGTAGCATGTAGAGCTTTGTTTCTTTGTTTGATGGAAGACTACTGTAGCAAAGAGTGGGAAATCCTGCACTGGCCCATCAGTGGTATTCCACTTGGGAAGATCCATGCTATCAGAAGCTGCAAGCCTACATTTGCCTCGTATTCTTTCCACCCAGGCAGTGATCCATATTGAAAGGGCATGCACTCAAAGCTATGTCTAGGAATTATGGCTCCACTTCAGCACATGTCTAATAAGAACAGGAAGGTCCCAGTGACTTCTCACATGCTTAAACTTAGGCATGTGGTTAAGTACCTTGCTGAATCAGGGTCTATATTATCAAATGATGCACAATTTGGTTCTGAATCTGATAGACTGACTGAACAAAGCAATAGACAGCATATTGTAGGGCAGGTGGACTAGGTGAACAGCAGAGACAAGCCTGAGCTCAAAATTGAATCTGGATTTGACTTAACCCTACAGTGGGGTGAGCTCAGAACTGAGAGTTTGTTTCTGCCTGTTATTAAAAGATCCCTCTTGTAGAATTAAAGTCAGATCAATTATACCCATGCGCTGAAACGGAAATTGTTAGAATCTTTTCTCACCATTGAAGGGTTAAATACTTAATAACCCCACACAGTAATAAACCTTCTATCTTTATTATATCAAAAACATGGATAAAATGGCAAGTCAGAAAACCAGTTTTAACCCTTATGTTATCCAATAGACAGAATGAACTGAGTTATAACAAACAAACAAAAATGACAAGACTAGTTGACTTACAAAGCGGCTAGTTTGGTCAAATCAGGTTTCCCAGTACTAAACACTAACAAATTCAGACAGACAAGAAGACAGGAAAAGCCCCCCGGGTTCTCAGCTCCCTGGCACTTGGAGCCCGGCTGCCCCCCTGGGCTCTCAGAGGGGAACTCCGCATCAGACCCTAGCAGGGAGCCAGGCGCCTTGGTGCAGACGGGCTCCCGGCAGTGAGCGAGGAGCCTGGAGCCTCTGAACAGCACCCAAGCGCCCTGCGGGAAGCCAGAAGCCCAGAAAGCAGCTGGGCTGGGAGCAGGGAAACAGGACCCGGGGTGCAGCTGGGCTCCCAGCAGGGAGTAGGGCAGGTGCAGCCCATCTGGGAGTGAGGAGCCGGGGGAGGGGGGTGGGGGGAGGGGCGGAGGGGGAGACTCTAGCTGGAGCCCCTCCCCAACCCAGGGACAGCCCAGCTTTCTTGCCAATTTCAGGACTCCAGCATAGAGCGGTGAAATTGACAAGGATGACAACCAACAGCCAATATTAGTAATACAGTTGACCTTACACAGACCTAACTCTGTAGTGTAGACAAGGTTTTAGGCTCCACCAGGGGGAATGAAGCAACGCAGGTAAACTGTGGAGTAGTTAACTCACTGAGTATCTGGGAGGCAGTTAATTAGGCAGGAAAGCGCCTGGGTGCAATAAAAAGCTGAGGACCTCAGTTAGACAGGGACTCCTGAGGAGGAAGGAAGCTTTAGAACAGGTGAATTCCCAGGGAGCCTGAACCAGGCACAAGCTGAACTCCTAGGACAGAGAAACTCCTAGGAAAGAGAAACTCCTAGGACAGAGAAACTGTCACCTCTCTTGAGATGAATACTCAAGAGAGGTGACAGACTGAGATTGACTGAACCCTTCAGCCAGGAAGCTGAGTTAGAAAGGTGTCGTGTACGCCTGTGTTCATCTTTCTGGTAAATAAAGGAGACACTCCACAGAGGATAATCTTTAATACCCAAAACTGGTCTGGACTTGTTTATACTCTGGGTGGAGGAACATTGCGGCAGGACTCCCCTGCAGTGCTGTGCCTGACCACAGAGGGGCAAGCTCGGGTGATCTTCTAGGCCATCACAAGTGCCTTGTCCAATAGTTATACAAGCTCTATCATTTCCACTCTTAGGAGAGGGCCAGCCATGACCTTTGGATCTAATCCCTATGCCACCAAAATCAGTGGTGTTTGGCTCAAAGTGAGGCTTAATGCTGGTGCTCAGATACCACGGTGATACCAAAGGCACATTAGGAATATAATAGGGGAGGGAGGGAGAGAGAGTGAGTGAGTGTTAAACTGGAATCTCTAGATCTCTAAATGGTTTCTGGATTTTTTACAAATTACTGGCAATACAAGTGACTGCTAATAGAAGCAGCCAGATAGGGTAATGGACAAGTCATTCACCTGCCATAAGAGTTATTATCATGCTGTTTTTTGAGAAGGTCACTGTGAAATGGATGATACCACTGCATCAACCAAAATTAATTTCAATTATTATTCACTAGGAAATACTCTTCCACCTTTCTCGCCCTCGTCATCCCTTAAAGACCACAGACGCTCAGGAGTGCCAGACTGGATCAGACTCAGATCATCTAGTTCAATATCCTGTTGCCAACATGTGGCCACATCAGATGCTTCAAAGAAAGGTGCAAGAAATCTCCTAATCCTTAGTCGTTGGGGATTGGCTTAACTTGAAACATGAGGTTTAATCCCTCTTCCAAAATTCAGGTTAGCATTAACTGTTGTAATGCTGGTTATCCATACAGACGTCTGATCCCTTTGTGTATCCTGAAGCAACATTCTTGACCTTTTCTCAGTAATTTAAGAAGTGGGAGAAGAGGAAAGATCAAATATTGACAAAACTGCCAGCCCTTTTATCTGAGTAAATTGCAGTTTATTCCAAAAATAGTGGTGTTTTAATAGCAGACACTAAGATATAAATTATTTCCAATATTGTATTGCTGATCTCTCCCATGTTAATAACCCATTATATTTATTGTGTTACCTTTATTTTTAAGAACACAAACTATTACATAACATTTTTTCGATCACCCCTTCGTCATATCACATGGAATATCAACATTAGGTCCAATTCATCTCAACAAGCAGTTTAAAAGAATTCTTATAACATGGCCAATTTGCTCTATTTTCTTGAACAAGGTCATCGCTAAGACAAATGTCTAAAAAGAATCTGCTGTCTTTCATGATTAGTTTTTCAGGATGATGGATTTCTACAGAGGGGAAGTTTTACAAATGCTACATTTCAGGGGGGAGGGGAGCAGGATTCTGCTGTGAATTTTTTGTTTCCCTTTGACTAGTCACTTTCTGTGTGCCTGTTTCAGTGGGGAGAGAGATCATCAGCACTGGGTTATCTCCCATTTCCTTTATGAAGGAAGGCCTCATGTAAGACAGAATTTGCTTTTTCAAAAGACTCTTTTCTTCCCCCTCTCAGCTGACATGACTTGATGAAAAGTTAATGCCAAACTGAGCATAAAGGAAGGTTAAGCCAGCTCCTGAAGCATCCTTCGGGCAAAGCCACTGTTCCCTTATTATGAAAAGGTGCTGTAGGGTTTGATTCAGAGCTGACATAAATCAGCATGACTCCGTTGAAGTCAACAGAGCAATGCTGATTTACTCTACCCAATGATGCGACCACTGTCTATATAGAAATATTGAAGTCTTATTTTTAAGAGGTAACAAAGGGTCCTGTGGCACCTTAAAGACTAACTAAAGTATTGAAGCATAAGCTTTCTGACGAAAGCATCCGACGAAACGGGTATTAGCCGATGAAAGCTTATGCTTCAAAACTTTAGTTAGTCTTTAAGGTGCCACAGGACTCTTTGTTACCTCTGCTATTCCAGACTAACACGGCTACCTCTCTGATTCTTATTTTTAAGATTGTGAACTTTGAATTATTGTATTAAAATAGTCAGTTGTCAAATATTGTCATAACCATACAGCTAAGGGTAGCCTAGAATTCCCCCTTACCTGTAAAAAGCTCAAATAACCTGGCTGGCACCTGACCAAAAGAACCAATGGGGAAAGAAGATACCTTCAAGTCTGGAGGAGCGGGGAGGCTTTGTTTGTGCTCTTTGTGTGTGTGAGGGTTTGCTCTTGGGACTGAGAAGGACCAGACAAAAAAATCCATCTCCTCCACACAATCCTAAGCAAGTCTTTCATATTACAAAAAATATAAGTAGAAGCCAGGCAAGGCGTGTTAAATTATCTTTTGTTTTAGCTTGTGATTTTCCCCTTTGCTAGAGGGAGGTTGATTCCTGTTTTTTGTAACTTTGAAACTAAGACTACAGGGGGTTCCTCTGTGTTTTTGAATCTTTTGTTACCCTGTGAAGATATCTTCCATCAGAGGTGATTCTTTTATCTTTTCTTTACATAAAATTCTTCTTTTAAGAACGTGATTGATTTTTCATTATTCTAAAGGTCCGGGGATTTGGGTCTGTGCTCACTTGTACCAATTGGTGAGGATATTATTCTCAAGCCTTCCCAGGAAAAGGGGTGTAAGGCTTGGGGGAATATTTTGGGGGGGAATAGGAACTCCAAGTGGTCCTTTCCCTGATTCTTTGTCTAAATCACTTGGTGGTGGTAGCAATACCAAGGGAAAGGAAGGATTTGTGCCTTGGGGAAGTTTTTAATCTAAGCTGGTAGAAATAATCATAGGGGGTCTATCATGCAGGTCCCCACATCTGTACCCCAGAGTTCAGAGTGGGGAAGGAACCCTGACAAATGCTTTGAAATAATGTAATATCCCCATTCTTCATACCACCTGTTTATTGATATTCATGAAGTGAATCCCCGCAAGATGTCTAGACTGAATGTCAATATGGTTTATAGATGGAGAGTATTAATAATTGAATTCAGAAATTATTTAATTTTACTTTAGTACAAGACTAGGCAGGACAAGACCAATATGCCCTTTAAATAAATTGACGCATATGTAAGCACAGCCTAGTGAAATCGTTTTAGCAATCAATGATCAAAAACACTGACATGGCAGATGTATTTTAAGAAATACAATCACCTTGTTAAAATAAGTTTGCCAGACAAAACTCTTTGCCCCTTTGTCTGACAAGACTATAACATGTAGACAGTTCTTCATTACACACTAGAAATACTATTAGGAGACCTACACTTTATTAGCCTGCATTGACTGAATAACTGACAGATAATGATTGGGGAGAAAAATTTTACCAAAGAGAGATGACCATAGTAGCAAGTTATGGGCTTGATGCAGGAATTGCAAAGTGAAATTCTTTGTCTTGTGTTACTTACGAGCACAGACAAGGTGATCACACTGGTCTCTTCTGGCCTGAAACTCTATGAACCTATGCTCATCTGACAATCAAATAACGATGTGTAGAGACCTGAAATGTCTCCATCTGAGAAAAGAACACTGTTCTTTCAAAAATGAGGAAAATCTTCTCCATGCAGGAATTAGTAGAAAGTGAGTCCTGCCTAGAGAAGAGGGGGAGAGACTGACTTTCCTGGTAGTGAGCTGCTTAGTGAAAATGTGCTCAGATCTCAGTGCTATCAACAACTTGCCAGGGAGAGAAGTCAGATAGCATTTGTCTTGTCCCTAAGGTAACCTATGATTCTGTCTCTTACCCATCTCTGAAGGACCCGGGAGCCTCTATTCCGCTAAATATAGGGCCCAATCGAATGCCCATTGAAGTCAGTGAGAGCTTTTCCATTGATTTCAGTGAGTATTGGGTCAGGCTCATGGACAGAGAGCTGTTACCTTCTGTATGGTTGGATAACATGATGTGAGAGGCCAGGGCTCCTGTCATACAAGATTTTTATAGTAGGCACAGCATCACCTTCATAATGGTATCTGAACATCATGGTTCCGGGGTCCAGGAGAGAGCATTTTTATTGGGTTTATTGGCCTGCACAAAAGCTGAGTTAGCTTAATGTTTTCTTTGAGTTGGGCATATGTTAACTCCTTACAGATGTTTCCACAGCAGTTCTGTTCAACTGGAACTTAGTACAGAAATCACCTCCAGCCTTGTTAACCATTGCATTGGACAGAATAAAACACAAAGAATCAAGTCAAAAGATATACTTTGTGCATAGGGTGTACTGTGGATGGTCTCAAGGTTCACGATGAACTAGAGAAGTCGTTCTCACACTGAGGGTCAGGACCCCAAAGTGGGTCACGCCTCCATTTTAATGGGGTCTCCAAGGCTGGCTTAGACTTTCTGGGGCTTGGGGCCAAGTCAAAGCCTGAGTCCCACCACCTGGGGCCAAAGACTGGGGTTCTTCAGCCCTGAATGGTAGGGTTCAGGTTACAAGCCCCCTAACTGGGGCTGAAGCCCTGGGGCTTGGGCCCTCCTGCCTGGGGAGGTGGGGCTTGAATGGGCTCAGGCTTCGGTCCCTCCTCCTGGGGGTGTGTAGTAGTTTTTGTTGTCAGAAGGGGTCATGGTGCAATGATTTAAATCTGACTAGAGGAGAACGTCAATTACCTTTAACCAGAACCGTGGTGGGGCCAGCACTAGGTGCCAGAGACCTTTGGACACATCTCCATAGAACAAAGATTAGTAAAGACAAAGACAAAGAATTTATTTGAACTCCAGGTTACTTATATAGGTTCATATAGTGCCCATGTTTACCAGTCAGGTATTAGAGGCTGCTGTCAGAAAGACATATATTTACATAAGTTTGGGGAGTGTCCTAAAGTCTAAAGAATCAGAGAAGCTCCAAAATTAACACTAAACAAATTGTTAGGCAGAACTGTGCAGATCATTCATCATGAAAGTCAAAGCCATTTAGCTCTTCAGTTCTTTGAGAGAGGGACGGTCCCTTATTCTATGTCTGAGCAATACCTAGCACAATGGGGCTCTGATTTTGGATGGGACACACAGGCACTAGTGTAATACAAATAATAAGAATTGGTGCCTCTCTTAGGTCATTCACCACACTCTAGTATCCATGGTACAGCGCTCCTCTTTATTTGACAGTCAAGAACTCACACCTTAGTCAGAAAATGGTGAGATAATTTTTAACATTTCTTGACTCAGATATGAGCTCTTATAAGCCAAGTAAAGTTGAGCACTGCACCGTTCCCTATGGGGTTTGTATTGTGGGAGCTGAATGAGTCTGCTTGAACCCTTCCTGCTATGTTCAAAGGGGTGTCTGAGGAGGACAAGGGGTGAGAGGAGCAAAATGGGCTAAAGAGCCAACCGCTGTACTCATGTAGCCACAAGTAGTTGAGGGTTTTGATGTCATTAATTCTTTTATTTGACCACTGACTGCAATCCTTGGGCATCTGCAGATAGACACAGAGGACCTCCTGAACATTCTTTGGCTGACAATCCAGAAAATGCAATTGTTGTAAAGGCTAACGAATCTTGAGACTTGTTGCACTGGAGGCTTTTCTCAGTTCCACCATCCTTTTCTCCCTACGTTGAATTTTGATCTCACTTTAGTACACTGCCAATACTCGTCTTAATGAGAAAGCATGAAAGAGGCAGAGAGAGACTGACCTTGACAGTTCAAGATGGCCCACATTCACTCAAATTACAAATAACACTTTTATTCTGGGGGAAGAGGCTTATGTCCTTTTCCAAACTGTGCAGACAAAGATGTAATAGCACGGTAGCCCCTAAATCAAATTACAGATGCTATAGAGTTGGTAATTACTCCAGATATGGAGTAAAGAAGTAGGATATACGATGCTTGTATACCTTTATGTGCGATCATATATTAGCATCCGGTGCCACCTTGGCAAGAAAGGTTTTATTCTGAATAAATTGGCTCTCCTGGAAGTGTGGGATATGCATTTTAAACATTCTTTTAGAGTCAACTTTGTTTCTAGCTTTTTGAACATTGCAACAATAATGCCTGTCTATAGGCCTTGAACTGAGCCCTATTAAAGTTAGTGAGAGTCTTTCTATTAATTCCAGTGGGCTTTGGATGATGCTCATAACGAGTTAAAAACACTGATAATCACGTGCCACTTTCCGTTAGTAATGTCTACTTTGTCTATTTTCTGTATACATAACAGTACCTTCAGCCAAAAACCATCTGGAAACGACAGCTACATGGAACATCTTGAGAACTGAAAGTAAATGAAGATTATTCAGCTTATTGGTCTTCTTTAATTGACACAACATTTTGGCCTGATCCTAAGAAGTGCTGAGGGCTTTCATCTCCCCAAAATAAATGGGAGTTGCAAGTGCTCAGCACTACTCGAAATCATGGTCTGTGTGACTCTAGTTGATTTCAAACACAAATCATTAATGAGGTGTGGACAAACTTATGGGGTTAAAACAAGAACTGGCTCCAGAGAATCAGAATTAGATTCTTCGAGCAGATTTGAAAATGCTCAAGTTGCTTTTTATTATTATTATTTATTATTCACTCTTCATAATCTGGTTTTCACTTGACTGGGAGGTGAATGTGTCAAAACACCATGAGAAAAGCTGTTTTGGGGGAATCCGCAGCCCAATCAGAAACAGGAAGTGTTGGAATCATCACTAGATTTCCAGTCCAATTTTGCAGGTGAAACATTCAGATAAAGCTTGTGTGATACCTGACTGTCAAGCATCTCATCACATTCCCAATTACCTCCAAAGAAATATAGAGATAGGGTGACCAGATGTCCCGATTTTATAGGGATAGTCCCAAATTTGGAGCCCTTTTCTTATATAGATTCCCCCCCCCCCCCCCCCAGCTCCCATCCCAATTGTTTACACTTGCTATCTGGTCACCCTACATGGAGATGAGATGGAGCTTTATTGCAAATTGTTCACCATGTCTGGGATCAGAAAGGAATTTTCTCCTGGGTCAGACTGGCAATGATCTTTGGGACTTTTTGCCTTCCTCTGCAGTGTGTGAGTGTAAGTCAGTTGCTCGGATTATCTGGGTATATCTCCTTTAATCATTTTGAACCTCAGGCACTGGTGCACCTTGGTCCTTCCTATTCTCTGCCTGTGGCATATAATATTCTAGTCTCCTGTGGACTGTAATACTGGCTCTCACTTCCATTGGTGGGTTTAGTGTGTAGGTGCTAGGTGGTGTCTGTGGCCTGTGCTATACAGGAGACCAGACTAGATGATCTGGTGGTCCCTTCTGGCCTTAACCTCTCTGGCTGTTAACAACAGAGATATCCTCGGCTGACATAAAAGTGGCATCTTTCATCTTTTTTTTTTTAATGATCAATAATTTCCTGTGCTATAAAACTTGGTTCAACTTCTGCTGATGCTGGTAAGGTAGGGAACCTTTGCCTCATTGACTTCAGTAGTTCTTCACCAATTCCCAGAGGCTGATGATCTGGCACAAAATGTTAATTCGACCCAGATAATTAGAAAACCAGGATTTAAGCTCTGAGAAACGAGGAACATCTCGCAGCAGAAAATGGCCAGGTTGTTCCTTAGTCGTGTTTCCTTAGGGAGCAATTCCAGGCCAACTATAGAGAAAACTTTGTCACCAACATCCATTAGTTTCACCAGAATAGTTCTCTGATACAGACAAGCTGTCTAAAGCAGGGGTCTCAAACATGCGGCCCGGGGGCCGCATGTGGCCCGCGAAGCCCTTCCCTGCGGCCCGCCAAGCTTCCTGTCGTCCCCCCTCTCCATAGCAGTTTGCGGGAGGGAGGGGCCAGAAGCAGAGGCTTCTCTGCTGCCTGGATGGGCCGCGCGTGTTTCTAGCTCTGGACTTCCTAGATTGCTCTTGCTTTGTTTGCCAAACAGCTGTTGGTGGTGCCTAGCGCTTTCCAGGAGGGAATGAGGAGCTGTGTGCTCAGAGGAGGAGGTGGGGCAGGGGTGGGACCTCTTGGAAGGGGTGGAGTGGGGGTGGAGCCGGGGCGGCGAGGGCAGGGTGTGTGTCAGTGGTGCGGCCCTCGGGCCAGTGCACTAGTCCTCATGGAAGGGGTGGAGTGGGGGCGGAGCCGGGGCAGCGAGGGCAGGGTGTGTGTCAGTGATGCGGCCCTCGGGCCAGTGCACTAGTCCTCATGCGGCCCTCATGGTCATTTGAGTTTGAGACCCCTGCCCTAGTGAACCTCTGCTTATAGAAAAATTATTATGCAGAAGAACAAAACTGAGGCATCATGGAAGTATTTCATTGTACCTGTTCTTTAGACTGTATCCATTTTGTTTAGCTATATCAATGCCTTATGGATAAATCTGACATACATTCAATTAAATGGCCCTAGTGCCACTTACACCTAGGCACCCTATGTTGTAATCAGCATTGCCATGTTTAAACTAGCCTCTGCCGCAGACAGTTACTACAGCCTAGATTAGGGAAACTGTTATCGGTCTTTGAATGTGCAGTCTAGAACTTTTCAGTTTGGTTGCATTTGATACAGAAATGTTAGGAAAGCCAGTATTTTAATACTGGGTATTGTCATCAGATAAAAACATGTGAATTATTGAGCTGAAGAAAAGATTGTTTCTAAAGAGATAACATCCTTTGGTACTGATACAGTTTTTTCTTCTGATTATGTATGAATTGAAACTAACAGGAGGAGACAATAACTTGCAAGTCCTGTGATTAATCACTTCATTTGGTCCTCTCTTAAAAATGATAGATTGGTCCAGGAAGGCACTTTGCCATAACTATTTGCAAGAATACTCCGAGCTCAAAAAAAAAAAAAAAAGAATATCAAGAGGTGTTCAACGTATTGTAGGCATCTGGTCTGTTTTCTCAGGGAAATTAGCATGGAATTATCATCTGATTGAAGGGGGGGTTAAAAGGAAAAATTCTGCCCTACAGTACAATATTGGTGAATAATGTAGTTAAATACAGCATTCTAACCTTGATGATCTGAATCTATTCACATACACAAAAGAAAACAAGGAAAAAGTACCACTTTCAAGTTGCAATGTGCTCAAGATAATTCTTTCTCAGCATCTTCGCTTCACTATCTAGTCAATAGGCTAGATTTTAAGACTAAAAACAGGTGAAAAAAAATGTCTGAAATAGTTTGATGACAACATTCCTGTCCTGAATGGTTTCATACTTTTGTGACAGATAAGGGTTATAACACTCCCATGCACAAAAGCCTCCAACCAACCCCAGAAAAACCTGATCTAGTCTGGAGCTATAAAATATGCTATTTAATATCTACACAATAAGGGCAGGTCTACACTACCTGCCAGGTCAGCAGGTAGCAATTGATCTGTCGGGGACTGATTTATCATGTCTAGTCTAGATGTAATAAATTGATTCCCGAGTGCTCTCCCCTCGACTCCAGTACTCCACCGCCACGAGAGTCAAAAGCAGAGTCGACGGGGGAGCAGCAGCAGTGGACTCAGCACTGTGAAGACACCGTGGTAAATCGATCTAAGCACGCCGACTTCAGCTACGCTATTCTCATAGCTGAAGTTGCATATCTTAGATCATTTCCCATCCTCACCCAGTGTAAACCTTGGCTAAGAACAGCAAAAAGACTTCAGAAAACATTACTAAGAGCCACAACAGTATTTAGGGGTATTATTTACCTTGGATTATTAGCCCAACTTCTTATTTGTTAATGTTTGATGTGTACTCCATTCACTCTTTTCTAAGTCTCCTGTACTCTCTGATACACCCTGATTCATCATGGTATTTAAATACCTTGCAGAATAGAGGCATCAGGGAACTGGTACCTTGAAAGGGACCCACATTTTCCAAATGGAGTAGCCTACATTTGAAGAGACAAATAATGGCCTGAATGTCTGAGGTGCTGAGCACCGGTGGCAGACACTGAAATCCATAGGAAGTCAGTGGGAGCTGTACATTTAATAGCGGAGTGATTTCTGACTGCTCCTTGCGGGATGAATGGAGACTGCACTGTAGAATGGCAACACAGTCATTGGTGGGAATTTATGGAGGCCAGAGGACCTGAGATAAGGTTAGTGGAGGTCAGGTTCTCTAGAGTGGCTCATGAACATGCATGTCAACTTCAGGGCACATAGTTAAGAAGCAGAGCACAAATCCCAAACTGGCATGAGTTCTATACTTAGATTTCACTAATCAAGTATCAAGTAAGAACTCCTCAGGCACTACACCAGCCTTACTATGGAGGTACAGACAGTCCCCTTGGGCACTCCAGCCTATCTTGATGCTCAAGCAAGCTTGCCTTTGTGATAGATAGTCCCTTACACCACAAATCATATCAATATTTAGTTTACTCCCAGTCTCAAAGGACTGGTTACATACCCCAGGTCAGTGTACCTCTGATCTCAAACCAAAGACAATGCTTGTCGCTAATCCTATAACAAATTAAATAAAGATTCATTAATTAAGGAAAAGAAATGAGAGTTATTCACAAGGTTAAAGCAGGTTAACACACACAAAAATGAGTTGCTGTCTTAGGTTTCAAAAAGTAATCGAGGCTGCTGTAATGTCCAAGCGATATGGGCTTGTCTATACAGCACGCTAAATCAGTGCTGCTGCGATTGATGCAGCGGCATCGATTTAGTAGGTCTGGGGAAGACGCAATGAGTCAATGGGAGAGCGCGCTCCCATCGACTTCAGTACGCCACCACCCTGAGAGGCGGAAGGTAAGTCATCGGGAAAGCGCCTCCCACCAACATAACACTGTGTAGACATGTTGCAAGCTATGTCGCTCATCCATGTCTTACAAGGGCACCTGTGGCTTCTAGGCTGCTCTGGAGGCCAAAAGTACAGTGGGCCTGGGGAGGGGCAATGGGAGTTACAAATCCCTTACTGAGCTCAGGCATAAGGAAGATGAGAGTCTTCCCCAATTACACGCTACCAGGCTGACCACACTCCAGCTGCTAGAACTGCCAGTCAATAAAACATGCACCCACAGCTGGGAGCAGTAAGGAAAACAAGCCCAGCTATAAAGGAAGGAGAACAGAGAGAGATGAATGTGATACAGAGGCCCATTTGTGGCTCACGACTCTGAGTCAGCAATTCTTGTCAGGCCTGACGTTCGTTACAGCTAACACATTGTTATATTCTGTATCTACAAAAATGTCATATAAGATATCATTGGAAAACAAATAATTCACTGATCATTAATATTTGTGTGTGATGTAATTATGGGTTGTGTACAAAGAGTTATGAATACATGCTAAAATTATGTTTTTTATAATGTGTTTGGCAAGCAATGCATAAGCAAAGTTTGCTTGGAAGAAAGGAATGTGTATTTGTTTGTCTGACCAACCTGATTATCAGGCAGAAACAATGAAGGTGCATTTACATAAAAGGTAAACAAAACCGGTGAATAGGGGCAACAGCCCATTGCAGGGTCTGAACCTCAACTGAATCAACTCAACTCGTATACAATATTAACATATTATAAAAGTGCATTGAATGTTGTCTCATGATTAATATGATTGTAAAGTGTATTTTAACTCTATATGAGGAATTATGAATACTTAATTACGTTAGACTTTATAGTCTTTGACCAAACAAAGGAAGAAACTGGTTTTCTCTCAGACAGGAGGGAAGGCAGTTATTTATCTGTCTCCAATGAAATTAAGCAAGGTGTGAAAAAACAATGAAAGACTCATTTACATATGAATCAGTGGGGGGATGGGAAGTCCACAGGAAGGGAAGAACAGCATGAGGTCGCCCTGAGTCTGGGGACAAAATAATAAGTTTGGAAAGATATAAAGAAAGAGGAAACTATCTTGGCATCCATTACTGGACATACAAAATGGGTCAGAGCTCTTATAGGCTAAGATGGGTAGAACCAAAGGGGTAGAAGATTTGAGGGACTGAATATAAGTGAAAAAATGGCTTAGGTAAAGATCTTTCTCCAAGGAAGACAAGGAAACCAGCATCTCTACTTCTGTGGAAGACAGTCCTGAGTCAGAGATAGTCAGCCATGGATGGAAAGAAAAAGTTTTTAAAGAAATCTACCTTAAACTAAGGTTGTAGGTTGTTGGCTTAGACCATAGAAAGTATATTTTATTTTATTTATTTGTAACCATTTTGTCTTTATCTTTTGTACTTGAACTCATCTAAAATTTCTCTTTTTTGGTTAACAAACTTGTTTTATTTTTAATCTAAACCTATCCAGGCTATGTTTCAACTGAAGAGATTGTTACTTCCAGTTAAAGTAATAAGCTGTGCTTTTATCTCTTTAAAAGGAACCAGAATTAATTATCTGAGTGTTCCAGGAAAGGGCTGGACACATCACGGCAGATGGTTCTGAGAGATTTTGGGATTGGGGATGTATTGGAGTTACACTGAAAGTAGTAACCAAGGCTGGTGGAGACCAGGGTGAGGATGCCATGTTGTAGACAGGCTGCTGGGATCAGAGTGCTGAACCAGGACTGTACATCATACAGACACTCAGGGAATCAAAAAATTGTCTGCCAGCTGGTAGTGTCCAGGCTGTTAGCCACAGTAGTAGAGTGTTTTAAAGCACCCAGGGTTACAGGGCAGGTGGTGCCACAACCTCTCACTGGTCTGAATTGCACTGCAAAATGTGCCAATGAGGAGGTAGCAAGGCCTGGGATAGCAGAAGGGAAATAGCCCCAAGGCAGGCTGCCTTTAAGAAGCAGACAGGGAGACAAAGGAAGACTGCATGTCCTGGAGTTTAAGAGATGATTGATTCATTTTAAGTTAAATTGATGGACTGAGCTTATTTAGGATGAATATAGGGAGACCAGTGAGGAGAAAGTTGGGACCTCTGCTCAGAGACTGTTGAGAAGGTGCTTTGTAAATAAACAGGAAAGTATCTATAATATTTGTGACTTGTGAAAGATCTACCACATGTTTAAAAATCAGAGCATAATAGTACTGGGTATGAGCAATTCAAGTAATGCTTATAATGGGTATGAGCAATTCAAGTAATGCTTATAAACACTACTGCTTGCAACAGTAATTATTTATAGGGTGTATGATAACCCCTCTATAACTTCGTGTCTTCTAGGGAATATTCACATTTACACAGAACCTTTCTATTGAGATGTCTATTTTACATGCTCACTTGGGGTCAAGACAGGGCAGCTTACCTTACACATCCACATCCCGCTGATTTCATTGGAGCTACTCCCATAAGTAAGGCAAGTGGGATTTGGTCTACAGAGACTAACTGGATGCAACTGAGATTTCATTGCTAGCAGCACAGTGCTCAGCTGGTTCTGTGAGCACTTCCTCCCTTTTTCTTTTCTTTTCTCTAAGTCTAAAAAGGTCTGATGGAGACGCTCAGCCCTTTTGAGGTACAGTAATGTGAGGAGATACAGAGTGACTTGGGGCCTGATGCAAAGACAAGAGTTATCAATGAGAATATTGATACATCAGCCTCATAGCCACTCCTTAAAGCCCTGATTCAGCACAGGGATAAGCACATGCCTAACTTTATGCACGCACATGTTTAACTTCATTTGAAGAAAACATTCAACGGCACCTAAATCTTATGGAAAGTCAATG
The DNA here is from genome assembly GCA_032164245.1 of Sternotherus odoratus. Taxonomy (NCBI): domain Eukaryota; kingdom Metazoa; phylum Chordata; order Testudines; family Kinosternidae; genus Sternotherus; species Sternotherus odoratus. Next base: position 16,555,750 of record JAVMKO010000002.1, on the reverse strand, counting down.
GGACTTAGGCTCTCAAATGCTTTTGAAAATTTTACTCTTCATCCTTGTGGACTCCAATGGGACTTAAAACAGGCTTATGTGCTTTGCCAAATTATGGCCCAACAGTCGGGGACAGCATTGGTGATGATGAGGTTGTTCTAATTTTCAAAATGGATCCTGTCTTTGTATATGAAGTGTAAAATAAAAATACACGTTTTTAGGAGGCAGGGAGAAGAGAAAACGGATGATAGTCGTATAATTCTGCCTAAGGTAAGATATGTGCTGCAATGTACATTGCATTATCCACTGAATTAATTTGCATGCATAATACACAGGGAGATGTGTATGTGCCTTGCTTTTAAATATAGATATTTTCCAGGATGTTATTTGCATATTCACAGATTATATGTTCTTTTTATATTATGGGTTTCGTTTTATTTTTATCATAGCAGCCATAATGGAGAGACAGGCTTTTATTCTGAAGTTAAAAAAAAACCCTAATGAGTATTCCTTTCTGAAGGGGTATGTTTCCATTTGCTCCACTGGGGATTGATCACATCCTAATCCTCTGACTATGGCAGAGTATGATTTATTGACTGATTAAATCAAGAACGATCTGTACCGATAGCACATATTTAAGCAAATCTGATTACAGAAGTAATTGTTTTAAAACCATTTAATCTATTCAATGGTAGCCAAAAACGTACTTGGTCTGCAAACTGTCCCGGTTCAGTATTTTTATTACAAGATATTGGAAGTGTGTAAATGTTCCTCTCCCTCATCCCCCAAGAAATCTGTTGTGACAGCTTCCTGTAATCCTCAACTGGCAATAACAGCCAAGCTGAAAAATCAATAACTAAACCTTTGGTTCATGTTGCAATCACAGGCAATTATTTGCATGTCATGTTGAGCCATTTGGAGGCTGAAGTATTGTTCAGATCCATCATCTAAACAGACGACTGTGCATATGTATTTTCAATTGGCTCCCTGATGCCTTGGGATTTAGTTGAATTATTCTAATGTGAATATTCATGAAGTTTGACAGTAGCGTTTACCACTTCATTATAGCAAGATTTAAGGAAGTAGCCGTGACATTCTGAAGACAAATAGCTAACACTACCTCACCTGTATAGCACATATGTGGAGGTGCTGCAGCTGCAGCAGCGTAGAATCATGCGTCTGTGGACAGTGAGGTGGTAGATGCCATCAGTAGCATGGAAGACTGAGTGATTTCATGCTGGTGCCTACATGGGAGCCTGATCTACCAGCTGGAAAGAAGAAGGAGACCTGGGCCCCTGCCCTAGTTCTGCCACTGACTTACTATGTGACCTTGGGTGAGTAAATCATATACGGAAACAATTTAAAAAGTGGCTAGTGAATTTGGGTGCATTGAAGATCATAATGGTCATAGACCTTAAAGTCTATGAATCGCCTGACTTTCAGAAGCTGCTCAGCACTTTCTGAAAATTTAGTGTCTCAAGTTGGGGTGCCCAAAACCAGAAGTGCTCCATATCACTAGCCACTCTTGAAAATCTGGGACTAGATTCTTATATATGCAAGCTTTTCTTCCTTCAGTCACCTTCAATTATCAGCCTCACAATGCTCTTCTTAATTGTATCCTCTGAACATTTGCTTTTCAGATTCCGGTGAAACTGGAGAAGAACAGCAGGTGAGCAGGTATAAAAAAGATATTTTTTTAAAAAGAGTGAGAGAACTTTTAAACATGTGCACAGCACAATGTAAAAGCCACAGGTTTTTTCCTCCTGTTTCATGAGCCAGAGGATACAAACTAGCTCTCTTGCAGCCAATATGCACATGCTTATAAAGGAAGGTCAGAAAATCCAGGGAGGAGACCCACAGGTCCTCATCCATCAAAAGTCTATTAATAATAAAACAGATTATTCATAGTTAGCTCAAATATAATTACAGTCATCCAGCAACCCTAGAGCTGAAAGAGCATTTACTTAATATGCAAAATAATCTACCCACAACTGGGTGATATACTGCTTAGTGACATTTTCATTAAGGATTTCAGGTGAAGTAAACCATGTGACTAAAGCAACAACGATGCTCATGTGTATGGATTTTAAATGTCAATGGCACCCCAAATAAAATATTAGCGCCTTATGGTTTGGAAAGTTTTAATGTATTTCACGTTTTATCATGCCAGTACTACAGATATCTTATTTTACCATTCATCTGTGTTCAGCGAGCAGATAGCCACAGTAGATGACTACTCTGCACATAAATTGGGAAACAACATCTAGAGTAGGCTGAAAATTGTTCATCCAAAATTTTTTGTTTGAAAAATGACTTGGATGGAAATGAACATTTTTGTTTCTTTGCAAATTTTCTAATTTGTTAAGGGGGAAAAAATGTCAGTTTTCAAAACTGATTTTTTCCCCAGGTTTTAGTGCTATTTTTCCTTTATAAAACAAACCCCAAAAAGGAGATAATTTTTGAGGGGGAAAAAATAAAAAATCAGAAATTTCCCATTAATAAAATCTGCTTTTTTCAACCAGCTCCACTAGGGTTAAACATTACAGGGAGGTGGAAAGGTTCCCAAGTCACAAAGATCAGATGGTACTGAAGGAACTCAAATGTGAAATTGCAGAAGTACTAACTATCATCTGTAACCTATCATTTAAATCAGCTTCTGTTCCAAATGACTGGAGGATAGGCAATTTTTTTAAAGGGTTCCAGAGGTGATCCCAGCAATTACAGGTCGATAAGCCTGACTTCAGTACCAGGCAAACTGGTTGAAGCTATAGTAAAGAACAAAATTATCAGACACAAAAATGAATACAATTTGTTGGTGAAAAGTCAACATGGCTTTTGTAACGGGAAATCACGCCTCATCAATCTATTAGAATTCTTCATGGTGGTCAACAAGCATGTGGACAAGGGCGATCCAGTGGATATAGTGTACTTAGATTTTCAGAAAGCTTTGACATGGTCTTTCACCAAAGGCTCTTAATCAAAGTAAGTTGTCATGGGATAAGAGGGAAGAGGGAAAGTCCTCTCATGGTTAATGGGGCGGGGGGCGCGGAAGGTAGGAATAAATGGTCATTTTTCAGAATGGAGAGAGGTAAATAGTGGTGTTCCCCAGGTCAGTGGCACTAGGGATATGGAAAGCAGGGGGGGGGGGGGAACGGGACGGGACATCTACAAATAGAAATACACAGAGATCACCTAAAAGAAATGTTACTCGAGCCTCCTTAAACTGACAGGAATTTTTCCTGTATTTGCTTTGCCACCATTGCTGATCCCAAAGACAGAGATGCAGAAATATCTTAATAAGTAAGAAGGAAAAGCAGATGACAGATTCATGCATTTGCATTTTAAAAAAGAAAAAACAACAAACTTAAGTTTGCTGGACTGTGGCTAGACTTTACAGTTTATGATCATCTTAATAGGCTTTATTTGGTTGTATCTCAGATTAAACTGGACAATAATCCCTCACTTTCACAGGCCTTGGGAGGCAGGCCAGTCCTGGCCCACAGACAACCCACCAACCTGAAGCAGATTCTCACCAGCAACAGCACACCACGCTATAACAACTCCAACTCAGGAACCAATCCATGCAACAAACCTCGATGCCAACTCTGCCCACATATCTACACCAGCAACACCATCACAGGACCTAACCAGATCAGCCACACCATCACTGGTTCATTCACCTCCACATCTACCAATGTCATATATGCCATTATATGCCACCAATGTCCCTCTGCTATATACATCAGCCAAACTGGACAGTCCCTACGAAAAAGGATAAATGGACACAAATCAGATATCAGGAATGGCAATATACAAAAACCTGCAGGAGAACACTTCAACCTGCCTGGACACACAATTACAGATTTAAAAGTCACCATATTACAGCAAAAAAAACTTCAAGACCAGACTGCAAAGAGAACCTGCAGAGCTGCAATTCATTTGCAAATTTGACACAATCAATCTGGGATTGAACAAAGATCTTGAATGGTTTGCTAATTACAAAAACAGCTTCTCCTCTCTCCGAGTTCACACCTCCAGTTCAGCTGCTAGAGGAATACCTCACGCTCCCTGATTTGAGATAACAAGCTGGTTCAGGCTGATTGGACTAACTTTGTTACCTCCTACCTGGTTCTTGCCTACTTATCTATACCTGCCCCTGGACACTTCCACTGCTTGCATCCGATGAAGTGGGTATTAGCCCATGAAAGCTTATGCTTCAATACTTTAGTTAGTCTTTAAGGTGCCACAGGACTCTTTGTTACCTCTGCTATTCCAGACTAACACAGCTACCTCTCTGATTTCAGATTAAACTGATATTGTGATTTAGAAATCAAAAATTTCATCAGGTACTTCAGAAAATTATTATTTGTATTACCAAAGTATAACGCCAACAATCGTCAGCAGGCAGAATCGAACCGGGGACCTATGGAGCTTAACGCATGAGCTACCACATAAACGGAAAGACAACTTCTGCTTACTTCATGCTATAGAGCAAGCTCATTTAACTCTCTCTAAGTGGTCTGGTGCCACTAGATGGGACAGAACACCACGCCCAAAAAGTATGTGGGTTACAATAGAACTTGGCAATGTTAGTCATGCACCAGGAATCTATTATTCTAGGCACTGTAAAAACACAGGACAAAATAGTCGCTGACCCGAAGATCTTACTTACAAGCTCAATAAATCACCTAAGCACAAGTCTTTTGCTCGATAATACTCTATTTAATAAACTCTATTAAGAAATATGCCACTGTTATTTCTTCATTTTAAAAATTCAGTATTAAAAAGTGCCTGTAATTAATTATTCTGATTGGTTAAAATACATCAGTATTGTTACTACCAAGCTCTGCTTATGGAAATATAACCGTTCACTGATTTATGTTTTATGGAACATTCACTTTAATATAATCTCCTATCCAATATATTTTAGGTGTCTTATAAATCACTCTCAGGTAGTTGATCAATTCCCTTAGGAGTTTTTTAAATATTGATAACAAGCATTAAAACTCAAATAAAACCTGAACTTTTTAAGAATAAGACTGTTGCAAAAGTATGAAGAACACATTTTTGTCTGATGTAGATTCACAAGATGGAATTTTTTCACTTTATTTTTGTAGCCTTTTACATACATAATTTAAAACATAATTTTTATTCCATTTATATTATTTATTCCATTTCCTATGGTGCGTCGCAAAATACAGGTATTTATAAAATACAGCATGCAGGAATGAGAAGGTGAGTAAGATAATTAGCTAGATGAAAAGAAAGACAGATGTTAGGGTGTGGTAGCACGACGACTCACCCAGCGGCGCCTCCTGCTGGTCATTTTGAAATTAGCTCTTCCAGCTCAGAGCGCCCTACGCAGGCCGGTGTCTTGCTGTCCGCATGTCCCTCCTGGACCCTGGTGCCCTTCTTCCTGGGGTGTTGCCCCCTGGCAATACCCCCACACTCTGCCTCTGGGACTCCCCTCCCTGGGGAACCCCCCCCCCCAACCCTCTAATCCCCACCTTGCCTCAGTCTAGGGCTACTGCCAGTCATCACTAAGCCCCCGCGCCCTGGGGCAGACTGCAGTGTAAAAAACAGTCGTCATAGGCAAGGGGAGGTTGGACCAGCTGCCTTTGCCTAGCCCCCAGTACCATCCTTAGGCCTCCCTTCAGGCCTGCAGCCTGGGGAGTTGCTAGGCTGGAGCACCCCAGCTCCCCTGCCTATTCCCCCAGTACTATTCCACCTCAAGTACCCCGTCCCACAGACAGCCAGGTCCTGCTCCCTCCCAGCCTGGAGAGAGACTGTTTGAGTGCCTGGCTCACAGCCCTTTTATAAGGGTCAGCTGTGGCCTGATTGGGCCTGGCCCCAGCTGTGACTAATCAGCCTTTGCTCAGTGCTTTTCCCCAACCACAACCCTCTCCAGGGCTGTTTTAACCCCTCCCGGGCTGGAGCGGGTGACCACCCCGCTACATAGGACTTTAAAAGAGAAGAGATACATTTTACTGGATTTGAAAAGGTTGGGATCATGGCTGAGACTGAGTATTAGGTTAAGGGAACGCCATAAGGCAAGAATAGAGTAGCTAAAGGTTCTGCCATCAACAGCAGAGTTGACGATAGCCCAGAGCAAGCTGTATGGAAGGGCTGGGTAAGGAAGCTGGAAATTATAAAGTCCTGTTTTTGAACAAGAATTTGAAAATCCAAGTTGACAGATATTTTGGATTGTATTCAGAGTCAATGAAGTGGACAGAGTAACTGGAAATTACTCGAGGATATTCTCTTTGCCCAGAAGGACTTCACCCTTGGAGTTGGTGAAAGCAGGAAGTGAGTCAAGCATTGGTGAGGGTGAGAGAGGGCAGGGGGAGAGATTTTCTCACAGAGAAAGAAGATATAAAGGGCCAGAGCCCCAAATGTCGCCAGCTGGCATAGTTCTGTTGACTTCTGTGGCATTACATCAGTTTACACCAGCTAAGAATAAGGCCCAAAGTTGGGTAGACTTTGGACTAAAGTGGCAACTAGCAGTAAATTGAGAATGGGGAGGAAAACTTATGAGGAGGATGGCTGGAGGGAAAGGAAGGAAGCTCATGAGGATTATGTAAAAGAGGGGCTAGAGGAGCAGTGGCCGACACAATGGTAGGGTGCGAGAAGCACTGCCAGGATTTCCAACATTGCTGGCAATGATGTTTGTGCAAATGAAGTTTTGGTGCAGTTCTCTACGTAGGCTGACAAGGTTTGCACATGGTGTAGGGCACATGGATGCCTGAGGCTCCCAGTTACTGTAGGTACTAATTGGGCTCTTTTAGAGGTAGACTGTCACGTTTCGCCACAGGCCTGTATTTGGGGGCACAACAGAAGTACATAGCCCAAAGCTCTGGGAGACAATTTGTGTCAGGACACCAGAGCTCCTCAGAGTAGATGGAGAGAGCAGAGGCTACACCATCCCTTCAGTAGGTGCAGTTTGCTGCACCTTCTACAGCCAGCTAGCTTTGTGGGGTGTTGTGGATTGGGGTGTGAGGGTCGGAGCCATGCGCTCGCCTCCTGTCTGCCATCCCCAGGCCCTGCAAGGTGATTTGCACCCCAAACACACACCGGGGAGCAGTCCCAAGTTGAAAGTCACCACAAATGATTCTACACTGCAATTCTACCTGTACCTAGAAGGATCATTCAAGGATGGGGCTGGAGTGCTTGCTGTATGATCACTATGGCACACCAGCACCAGGGTTGGGAGCAGTCTGGACCTTATAGGTAACAAGTCATCCATTTAAACACAGAGAACATTTAAAGACACACACAAAAAAACCTTGAAGAAAGTAGCAAGGGTGTTTGTTTAATTACCAGACTGAGGATTTGGCAATGGACAGTGTCAGGGGGATGGATTACTGCCAAGAGAGTCAATGACAGAGAGCAATTCAGAGGCCAAGCACCAGAAAGGATATTGAAATTAATCTTGAAGCCACCTGCACATAGTGGTTTGGAGGAAGGAGTCAAGCAATAGAGGGGAATCTTAAAATCTCATTAGACTGAACACAAAGAGGATGGTTGTGGATAATAAGGAGCCAACATTTTAAAAAATGCACACAAACATAATTAAAAGCCTGTAAGAGTTCCCTCTTTTACATAATGTGAGTGGTTACCAATAATTTTTTTGAGAGATTTGGTTCATTACCGGTACAATATAAATATTCAGGAGGGAAAATGTGTTCTTAATGAATTAGCCTGATTGCTTTAATTACATTTACAATCTGTGACTTTTAATATGCGCTTTCAAGAAAAGTAATTGGTTACTTGATGGACTATTGTGTTCTGCAACCCTGATTGTAGAAGGAGCGATCTTACACAAAAGTTTGCAAAGTAATGCTGCAAGACAGGGGTGGAAAAACTGTGGCCCGCAGGCCGCATCCGGCCCCTCAGACATTTTAATCAGGCCCTTGAGCTCCTGCTAGGGAGTGGGGTTGGAGGCTTGCCCCACTCGTGAGTGTCGTGGGTACGTGTGGCTCCTGGAAGCAGTGGCATGTCCCCACTCTGTCTCCTATGCATGGGGGCAACCAGAGGGCTCTGCACGCTGCCCCTGCTCTAAATGACTCCCCCACAGCTCCCATTGACTGGGAACTGGGGCCAACGGAAGCTGCAGGGGCAGCGCCTGCGCACAGGGCAGCACACAGAGCCGTCTGGCTGCACCTCCGCGAAGGACCCGGAGTGGGGATATGCTGCTGCTTCTGGGAGCTGCTTGAGGTAAGTGCCGCCTGGAGCCTGCATCCCTGACCACCTACCATGCCCCAACCCCCTGCCCCAGCCCTGAGCCCCCTTCCTCCCTCTGAACCCCTCAGTCCCAGCCTACCACACCCTCCTGCATCCCAAACCCCTCATCCCCAGCCCCACCCCAGAGCCCGCACCCCGAGCCAGAGCCCTCACCCCCTCTTCCCATGCCCCAAACTCCTGATGCAGCCCTGATCCCCCTCCTTCCCTCTGAACCCCTTGGTCCCAGCCTAGCACACCCTCCTGCATCCCAAACCCTTCATCCCCAGCCCCACCCCAGAGCCCTCACGCCCTATCCCCATCTCCCAACCCCCTACCCCAGCCCTGAGCCCCCTCCCGCACCCTGAACTCATTTCTGGCTCCACCCCAAATCCTTCACCCCCAGCTTGGAGCCCTCACCTCCCCCCCCAGCCCAGAGCCCCCTCCCATACTTTAACTCCTCATTTCTCCCCGCCCCAGCCCACACCCCCAGCCGGCACCCTCACCCTCTCCCATACCCAACCCCAACTTCAATCCCAACCCCAATTCGGTGAGCATTCACGGCCCTCCATACAATTTCATATCCAAATATGATCCTTGGGCCAAAAAGTTTGCCCACCCCTGCTGTAAGATGTGTATGTCTTTGTGAGTGAAAGAGAGAGAGACAGAGACTCGTGTAATACACTGTAGCTGTTACAACAATTATATATTAAAAGCAATATCTGTATCCTTCTATCTATCTATATTTAGTATATAGAAATATTGCATGTTAGAACAATGGCATCTGTTGTATTGTTCCTCAGCTTGACGGTTCAGTCCAGTTGTTGTGTTTATTATGGGCTGCAGTTGGGTTCTTTGTTCATCTCCCAAGCAGCAGGGGCTCTGAGCACAAGGATAGCTCCACACAAAATGTCGGCATTGGAACACTCAGTATCACCACACCTAACTTCTGGGTGCCTAGAAAACCACCACAAAGCCTACGTTTGGCAGCAGGGCTCCCTATCACAATGAATGGGGAGAGGTAGGCACCTCACAATAGGATTCACAGAAGCCAGACACTAGGCAGCTCCTGGCCTAAGCCAGCTAATGGAGGTGTCAAGCCAAGAGGCGTGAGCTATATTCCTCCCCTCTCTTGAAGAGAGACACCAAAGTCCAGGCTGTGGGGAGGCATTTCCCTCTGTTTGGGTTTCTCAGCTGCAAACTCTCTCTTGGCATGACACACCTCTGCAGATTTTGCAAGAAGCTGTGGAGAGGGGCCAATCTCTATATATAAAAGTCAAATGGTGTATGTGTGTGTGTGTGTGTGTGTGTGTGTGTGTATGTATGTTCCCTTACTCCTTCCACACCATTTCAGCTAGAGACTTGAAATTTGGTAAAGTTATAGGCTTTAGGGTCCTAATCAGGGTAGGAATTGAAAAAAATTAAAATCTCACCTCTTACACCCCCTAGGGGTGAAATTCTTTAAAGCTCATTAACATCAACTATAAAGCTCACATAACATCATCTGGATTGCAGGTTAACACATGCTGTTATCTGTGACATAGTTATGATGTAATAATACAGATAACCAGAGAGCTTAGTGTTGTGTAGTGCAAACATAATTAAATACACTGTTTTTTTCTTTAAAAGGACCCTATTCATTATGCCGTGTAAAAAGCGAAAATGTATCAGAGAAACCACATCTAAATGCAAGAGAATGAAATTAATTAGACAAAATGAGATTTCTGAACAAAATTTGTATTAATAAAAAACATTTTAGTCTTTTGACATCCCAGTTTACAATTACAAATACCCCGAGCAACACCGGGTATTTCTGCTTGTCCTTGATAAGTTCTGAATCTAGCCCATTGTGGAGGGTACTCAGCAGGGACAGGAGAACTCCTGGTTTCTAGTCCTCCCTCCACCTAATGAGAAAAGGGATTTGAATGGGGCTTTACCAGCTCTCAGGTGAGTGCCCCCAACCACTGGGCTATGTGATACTCTGATAGGAGGCCCCCTGGGGCTCTTCTGCTGAAGCTATTCCACGGTGGATAAATAATTTAAAAAGCCCATTGGAGCAAGAGGACTGGATCCTGGATCCTGGGTCTCCCCGGGGACAGGGCTGCAGCGTCATTCTCACATTTGCTCTCTTTCATACAAACGTACTCCCCCTCCCCCCGCCTGCAAAGGATTCTTTCCTTAGTTATTCCCAGTGCCCCGACTTCAACACTGGGCCAGAGAACACAAGCAAGCATGAGAATGACTCTGTAACCTAAGGTGAGACACCCCCACAATCTGCTCCCAGGGCTCTAATTATTGAACCACAGTGGAACAACTTCAACAGGAGCGACTGAGGGAGCCCCACATCCGGATATCCCATAACCCCATGGACTGAGCCCTCGCCTACTGAACACTAATCCCAGTTCAAATCCCTGCACCCATTCAGGCAGAGGGGGACTTGAACTCTGAATGCAACCTAATCACTGGGCTAAAAATTATTAGGGAGGGCAGCTTTCCTCCCCCCAGGGTGTATGCTCATCTACAGGGGCCCCATCCAATAGATAAGGTCTGAGTCTGCTTACAATTGGACCCACAGGTGAGTTAGGGTCACTCCCCTCTTTTCCCAGTTCATGCCTCACTCTGTGGTTTAGGTGTCTGCATGCCTGGTGAGGGACTGCAGTGAGCATGCTCAGGGGCAGAAACATAGGCACCCAGGGAGCTTTTACTGCAGAAATGTAGGCACTGAGCAATTTTCGGTGCCTACAGGGTGGGAGGGGGCACTGAGTGGGGCCAGATTCTAGGGTTTAGGCACCAAAGTCCCTTTGTGAATCCAGTGCAAAACATCTGCTATTGCTGCAAGCAGGCAGAATTGGCCCAGAAATGTAGAAACCATGGTTATTGACAGTATTCAATTAGACTCTTTTCTATGGTATTGTTACAGGACCTGCTTCTGGTTCTCAGGTCACATTTCCGCAAAGACCCAGTGCTCCTCCCCAAGAATTTGAAGTATGATCTTTTCTGTGGTATCCCCTTCCCTCCCAGACATCCGTGGCACTACTATGAGTAGGTAGGCTCCAGGGGTCAGAGATAGTAGAGAAACAGAGGTATTCTATGCGGATTGTCTTTGCTTCCTCTGACTCCCTGGAAAATCGGACAGGTTTGGGGGTGATTGCCATAGGCTATTCCATGGGAGCAAAAGGGAAAGAGCAGGACAAACCCTGCCAACCCGCCATCATTATGTTACAGGAGGAACTTTATGAGGGGATCCTCACAAAGGCAGCTTCTATGGGTCTCACCCATAAGAGGGGGGGATGATTCATGCTTCAGTCTGTACTAGAGCAGGAGAAAACACAACATGCTCGATTTAGTCAGATCATTCTCATCCTTTTCTGTATGAGAATTAGCCTCAGACAGATCTTGATTTTTACAAGGGCGGCTATTTGATTAAAGGTTTAGGTGGATATATTTCAGCCTACATAGGGTGATCAGATGTCCCGACTTTATAGGGAGACTCCCGCTTTTGGTGGCTTTTTCATATATAGACACCTATTACCCCCCACCAGGGGCGGCTCCAGGCACCAGCGCAGCAAGCGCATGCCTGGGGCGGCAAGCAGTGGGGGATGGCCTGCCGGTCGCTGTCAGGGTGGCAGTCAGGCTGCCTTTGGCGGCACGGCTGCGGGAGGTCCGCCGGTCTCACGGATTTGGCGGTACTTCCGGGGTGGTTACTCCGAAGCTGCGGAACTGATGGACCTCCCGCAGAAACGTCGCCGAATCCACAGGAACAGCGGACCTCCCGCAGCCGTGCCGCTGGAGGGTGCCTGACTGCCACACTTGGGGCAGCAAAAACGTAGAGCCGCCCCTGTCCCCCATCCCGTCCCGATTTTTCACACTTGCTACCTGGTCCCCCTAAGCCGACAGCTTGATCAGGAAGTGTTCAGCATCAGCAGTACTTCCTCTTGGAGTAAGTATTCACAGGCAACCCAGAGGATAGCACAGATAACTAAGTCACATGGTATCATTTCTGCTCACTAACTGGATGATTCCCAACCCACATAGAGTTTTCAAGGTAGCCATGTGAACACTGATGGTGCAAAACATTTATGCAAGTGTATAGTTGCGCAAATTAGATTGGACAATGCTCTAGGAAATATCCTGACGGGAACATTCCTGCTCTGCCTAAAGGTATAGACTGGAAGTTCTAATCATTCTTTTCCATCTTCAACGTCATTTCTGTGTTGGATAATAATCTAGGCTCAAGCTGCTTGAACCCCTATGTCCCTCTACAGCATCTGAGTTCAGTAGAGTTGTCCATACTGTCTAGGGTTAGAATCCTTTTGAACTGGTTCAGGTGAGGGCTTCTTTTGGTCCAGGGCCTCCATTTACTTAGGAGATTCCCTGAGGATGTCCACCACTAGACCTCTGCAGTGTGCGGTGTATTGAAAACTATGTTAAACTTATAAAATTAAGTGTAAGGAGTTTTCTGGCCCTGCTTACAGGCTAAGGATACTAGAGAAGCCTGAAATAAGTCTCTTGAGCTAGGGTGACCAGATGTTCCAATTTTATAGGGGCAGTCCTGATATTCAGGGATTTTTTTATATGGGAACCTATTTCCCCCCCATCCCTTATCCTGATTTTTCATACTTGCTGTCTGGTCACCCTATCTGGAGCAGTAAGTCTGCCTAGAGCAAGGCATGCTGAGCTATGCCTCTCTGCCTTAAGGTGGAGCCTGCAGTGTTTGTCTCTAGCTTTGGTTCTTTATGTTAGGTTTCTGAATTTTAAGAAATAAAGTGGTGTTACGTTGCGACCTTCCAGGAAGAGAATTTCAGTGTTTTTGTCTAACTTCTTTGTGTATATGCTGGGAATATAACGTGGTGCTCAGTGCATCTTTGCATGTGACAATCTGTCCCTGACAATCTTTGTCCTCCAATTTTTGCCAGCTCCTCATTTTTAAAATATTTCTCTCTCTCTCTCTCTCTCTCTCTCTCTCTCTCTCTCTCTCTCTCTCTCTCTGTGCGTGTGTTCGTGAAGTTCTGGTTCATAGGGCTCTTTGTTGGGGAACAGGGAGCGGGGCAATTGAGTCCAGTGCTATTCCATTTTGTGTTAATTGTGTACTATTTTCTTAAACTATTGTTGGGCATTTGCAATCTGGGTCAAAGTCTGGAGGTTCTTAACCATGTTACCCATTGTTATTTAGGAACAGCTCCCATTACTATCCTATTTACCCACAGATCGCAAATTAATAATGGAAGAATTCCCTGAGTAAGGATGGAGTAAAACCTGAGTGAACATGACATCATAAGTGAATATAAACAGTAAACTATAGTTCATAAACTAGCCAAACCCTCTTAAACAAATACCAGTTAGTGGAGCTGAACTCCTTGTGGACATAGCTAACATGTTTAACAGGTTTGCACTATATGCAAGTCTCTTAACATATCTTATTACTCTTTCCTCCTCCCTGGTTTCCAAGAGATTTTCTTTCTCCCTCTAATCATTTGCTTTTGTTCAGTTTTATCCCCTCTCACAGTGTGATTTGTGCAGTAGGAGGAGCAAATTCCACATCAGACAGCTGTTTGAGCAAGTAAAGACAAATAAGTATCTTCTCTGGAAGTACATGAAAGCTTTCAGGACAGGCTCTGCTCCTTACTTGGGTTCTTTTTACTTCCTAGCACTCATGCACACACACACGCCTGCTTGGGAAATCAGACAGATAGCGTCTGTTTTTCATTTATCAGGAGAGCTAATGTAGAAAACAAGAATGTTTAGTCTCCCTGTTGCCGGCGAATGCTCTGAATTCCCCTGTGCCCCAGTGACTTCAAAATCCTTTGGCACATCTTCAATAAGAAATTATATCAGCGATGCTCTGGAAACTCAATCTAGCCACAGACATGACAAGAACATAAGCAAATCTTCAGTGACAGCCATGGCAAAAAACTTCTACACTTGATAACAACAAGCCTGGTCTTTAATTTTTGTTTTAGTGACAAATAAATTACTAGTAAGGCTCCTTATCATATATTCTTTTTCCCATTTCTGAGACACAAAGTCCTCTTTGGGGGAATGGTATAATTTTAGACTACAAAATATATACCATCTGGTTTTCATATTTAATGGACCCACCCATACATACATATTTTAAATGTAAAGATATGTCTCAAATATAACTTTAGGAAGGTTGACTGACGTTATAAATTGCAGAGAACCAATTCTGCTGCAGTTAATTACTTTCCTAGGGCTGGATTTTGACTGGTAAGTGGGTGGGTGCATGGGGAGTGGGCCTCTTTCCCCATGTCGGGCACAGCAACCAATCACATGGGAGAGTGCACGGATGGCTTCCTTTGACCCAGGATTTAAGCACTGAGGAAACATTTTGCTTTCACTGTGTACTCCCTCAAGGCTGGTAAGCACCCTAGAGAAGATAGAAAGGAAAATGGTGCTTTGGTTCATTCCTGTCCCACCAGCCCAATGGGGAGCAGGCTGAACCATTCTAGAGGTGGGTCCAGCTTGCGCATTCCTCTTCCCATGCACCTGGAAAGGAAGGTGCAAACTAATTTGCTTCAGTTTCCTCATCTGCGCAGTGGAGATGGGAATATTTCTTGCTGAACTATTGTTAGTAGCGATGGCCAAAGCTGTGAGACTTGGATCCTGTGCCCAGGCTGATTCCAAAGCTCACATACTGCAAAGGGCCAAGGCCCAAATAAAGAAAATACTACAAAACAGCTAACAACATATATGTTAGTTGTTAATGAAATACAGCTGGTTGCCACTGGCAGGGCCGGCGACAGGGAGGTACAACGGGTAGAGCTGTACCGGGCCCCGGACTTCAGGGGGCCCCCTGAAGTCCGGGGACCGCTATACAGCTCTACTCATAGTCGTCCCCCCTGGGCACCGCACCGCATTTCCCCGGCTGTGTCCGGCGCCGCGGCCGGCTGCCTCCCGAGCCCTTCAGCCGCTGCTCGTCCTGCGCCCCAGGAGCCGCTCCGAGGCACCCCCAGCTGCAGCGCTTCCCCCGCCCACCTGCAAGAGCCGGGCCAGCCCTTGGCAGGTGGGGGTGCCCACAAATGCTCAGAGTGTGGGGCCCCAAATGCTCAGAGTAGGGTGCCCCCAAACGCTCAGAGTAGGGGGCCCCAAAATTTCTGTCGCCGGCTGTGGCCACTGGGCAAATGCAGATCTGAAGCTTTCAACACAATATCATATTTGTCCTAAATGACTTTACAGCAATAACTGAAACACAATACCCGATTAAATCATATTTGAGGCACCCATTTTAAATTTGTGAAACAGACGATGAACACAATTATTCTGGAAACCTATCTTAGTTCGATTACCTGGCTAGTGGAGCTGTAAGCACAACATAAAAAAGACAAAGCATGCTGAAGAAAAGGGCACTATCACAAAGCTGTGGCTTTTGTCAAATAAAATACGTAAAAATAACTATGAATAGAATTCAGCATAAGTGCCAGTGAAACACACACAATTGATGTCTCCGCACCTGAAATGCTCTTTGTTTGTGCCCAAAAAATGCTTGTTTGTGCCCCAGCCAGGGACCACACATGCAATGTCACTACTTGTGTCAGTGGATACTATTCATGCAAATACCAGTTTGCAGGATTTATACTCTTAGCTTGCACTCATACTCTTTGGCACAGGAACATATCTTACGCTGTGCTCTGAAAGGTCTGGAATCAGTGCCCTTCTAAGCCAAGGGAAAGGCTCTCATTAACTGGAGTGTGCATTAGATCATAGACTGATAAACTAATAGCTAGATCCAGGTTTTTAAATGTCATAGAACTAAGGGTTGTTGTCGCCATGCTGGTCCCAGGATATCAGAGAGATAAGGTGAGTGAGGTAAGTTGGGCCAATAAAATATATAACCTCACCCACCTTGTCTCTCTACTAGAGTTTAAGGTAAGAAAGGACCCCAAGATTCCCTGATCCCCTGCATAGCATAGGCTATTCGATGATATAAGGAGCCCAATAACTTGAATCAGACTAGAGCACTTCAGTCCTCAGGCGGCTGAACTGTTATGTGTCACAAGTAGAGAGTAGGAGAGACTGAGGTGCCACCAAGGCCTGAGGACCTCACGATGGTAGGGAAATGACTAGGTTATGATTGGTTGGGGAAAAATCCAAATAAATAAATAAATGTCATTAAATCCTGCAAACATTTGCTAGCATTTTTAACCCACTGGTTTTAGACATCTTCCCACTCCTGGAATTTTCACTTTCCAATGGCATTCATGCCGTTGGGCCCAGCAGCAGGAACGCTTCCTGCTGTCTGGCTGAAGGATTGGGAATTTGAAGGAATTTCCACAGCTGCAGAGCCCAGAAGTTTGATTCTAGAACGTTAGGCTACTGCAGGCTTCTTGCATCTTCCTTTAAGCCTGTGATACTGGGCCACTCTCAATTAGAGGATAATGGCTGGATGGACCAAGAGCCAATCCACTATAGCAATTCCTAAGTTCTTAGGAGCCTTAGAACCAGAGTAATTAGAAGGTGTATGAAACTCCTGTGCCAAGAGCCACAATAGGAAGTTGCAGCTGTCACTTTAACTTGAGAACAAGTGCTGCATGCCATGCATCAGATAGCAGTGGCACTGCTCCAGCGCAGTGCAGAGAGGGGACAGATGCACCTCTGTTGGCCATCTTTAAAAAAAAGAAATTGAGATGCTGAACTGTAAGCACCAGAATTCAGAGTCTATTCAGAACACAAACCCATACAGCAGATACACTCCATGTAAGCTACAGATTGAATGTATTATATAATCATGTGCACAGTACAAGAGCTGCTAAATAAAACTAGCAACATATAAGATACCTGGCTCTTATAAAAGCCTTTCTATTTACTACTTCTCATCCCTCTAATCCCTCCCATCCTAACTTGTTACCAGTCACACTGCCAGTTCTTTAAAACCCCTCAATTTATAAATGACAAAGAGTCCTGTGGCACCTTAAAGACTAACTAAAGTATTGAAGCATAAGCTTTTGTGGGCTAATATCCACTTCGTCGGTCTGATTCTCAATTCATAGTTTTTTTCACTCCGAAAATAATCAATAAGAGACTCAGAAGGTAAATTTTATGAAGAGGAGGACAAGGTGGTGGTGGTAGAAACTTGGGCTTAGACACCAAGTGATAAAGGCCTTAGAAATGCCTCGGATAGATAGGTCAGCCCAGTGAGAGGATAGATTTATTAGCATTATTGAGAGCTGTGTAGATATATGTACCCTCAAATGCTACTACATGGCCTGGGATCATGTAGGTGTCAAAAGCTTTGGTGGCATGCCAAAATTGTCAGTGATGGCTATAAACTGAACATAGAATCAGACTACCTTATGCACTTTGCCGGAAATCAGTCCCAAGGAGGCCACACCCTTTGGCATTGTCCATGATGATAATCGTGATAATGTTGCAGATATAAAAAGGAAACCATTGTTTCCATTATGGGAAACCCAAAAAAGAATCACAGAAATTGTGAATAAGACGAGGAAGACTTTGTAGCACCTTAGAGACTAACCATTTTATTTCAGCATAAGCTTTCGTGGGCTATAGCCCACTTCATCAGCTGCATCCGATGAAGTGGGTTATAGCCCACGAAAGCTTATGCTGAAATAAAATGGTTAGTCTCTAAGGTGCTACAAAGTCTTCCTCATCTTATTTACGGATACAGACTAACATGGCTGCTAATCTTAAAGAAATTGTGAAGATGTTCTCAGGGTAGCTCCTGTCTTCAGTATGAGCTGCACATTCCAGAGGGCAGAATAATAGAGCTCCTAAAGTGGCAAATATTCCATCAAGATGTCTTGCTTTAATGAAAAGTCAGAACTCAGAGATACACTTCATCATCTAAGGGCTCGTCTTCATTATGGCAGGGAAGGATCGATTTTTTGGCGATCGATTTATTGCGTCTCGTCAAGACGTGATAAATCGATCGCCAGCGGCTCCCCCGTTGACTCCGGTAGTCCAGCTCGCCAAAAGGCCCAAGCTGGAGTCGACGGGGGACCGCGCCACCGACCGCCACCGCAATGAGGACGGCAGGTAAGTTGGCTGTAGAGACGCCGATTTCAGCTACGTTATTAACGTAGCTGAAATTGCGTATCTACAGTCGATCTCCCCCCCAGTGGAGACCAGCCCTCAATGTAGGAAACTCTCCAATAGGCCACCCTTGTCAGTTACCTGAATGTTGAGTCCAGGCATCCGACAAGTACATACTTTCATGCAGGCCTGCCATGTCTGTGGGGGTGCTCTTCTAAAGCTGAAAATTCCTACCACTAAGTGAGTGCATTTCAAATCCCCTGCGAACCCCAAAAGGCTCTTCCGAAACAGGAAGTACTACATCAAGATGATGTGAAAATCAGTGAATTATTTTTTATGAAACTGTGTGTTATAAGAGCAACATTACAGAATGAAAAATGGCTGATTTAGCTAATAAGTAAGGTCCAGGCTTTATTAAGTGAATTTACAGTTAATCAAAAGATACATCGGTACGTGTTGATTGCAATACTAATATGATTTTCATTAGGGAATAGTAGTTTTCTGTCCTGTAGCTCTCTTATGCAGGAAATAATGCAAACTCTCCCCTGTGACTTCTGGGTCTTATTGCTCACACATCAACTCCTTCTGCCTTTATTGTAGGCTCAGTGGATTTAAAAATTATTAAAACTCTCTTTAAACCATTCTTCCACCAGGACATTAATATGTAATTGCTGAGGCCCACACCCTATAACTCACCATGCTATATAGGACCCCAAAAGCTATCAAGGGATTCCATTGCTCTCTGATCACGGTGGGAAAACCCTAGAAAGCCTGTTTATAAGGCATTTGAACAGACACAGAAATTTGACCCTCTGGGCTTCTCTACACTTAAAACAGTACAGTGGTGCCAATATAGTGCTTCAGTGTAGATGCTACCTATGCCAGCAGAAGGGGTTCTCCCATTGTCAGAGGTAATCCACCTCCCCAAGAGGTGATAGCTAATCCAACAAAATAATTTTGCTATCAACCTAGTTCTCTCTGCATGGCAATTTAGGTCACATTAACAATGAAGCTCAGGGGTGTGGATTTTTCACATCCCTAACCAACATAGTTAAACTGACCTTATTTGCTAGTGTAGACAGGGCCTCAGTATGCCAGGGTTTATGTACCACTCAATGGGACTATACAGGAGGGGAAGGGGACAGGAAGGGGGAGGTAAGAATAGGCGACCTGGCTGCAAAATGTGGGGTCCTCTGCACTGCAGAAAACATGCCTATAGGAATCTTAAACAGGCTGGGTCAGAGTGAGCCAGGATTATATGCATCCAGTGGCTTGAAGCCTCTGCACAGGGGAATGCAGAGCCAAAGTTGTCACTGTTCCAGTCTATGGTCTGACCCATTAATTGAGGTGACTAATACTATCCCAGCTTAATCCCCACATGGAGCCCCGATGAAATGCAGCCCTCTACAGAGGGCCAACACAGGATGTTTACATCATGTTTCAAAACCAGGCTTATGCCTTTTGCAGGTCCTCTGCATGGGCTGAATTGCATCCTTAATTAATAAGAACTAGCGATTGTTTTGGAGCTGTCCTTTCCGCTTCTCCTCCCAATGTCTGCTTTGAGTAGAATTTACATTTATAGATTCAATTTCACACAAGTTGCGTGTAATTAGGCAGTCTCTGCAAGGCTTTGGCTAGGCTTTTGTTGAGCAAAAGTACTGAACAGCGTAATAAAAGCACAGTAATTATAACGCTAGTAGAGTCAGGTTGTTGCTCCTCATCTCTGCTGCAACCTGCGCCGTCTTTCCTGACTCGTACATGGTCCTCACGTTCCATGTGCCGATGGTGGACGCGACCTTCAGGCTGACACCACAAAAATGGGCTACACCTGGAACCAGCTAGAGAGAATGGCCCAGGATAGAGGACTCTGGAGATCTGTGGTTGGCAGCCCATACCCCGACTGGGGTGATGGGCATAAGTAAGTAAGTAAGTAATTATAACGCATCAAATAATCAGAGAGAGGGAAGAGTCAGGAAAGATGAGCAAGAGCATGACACTATGAATCCATTAGAAGGCAGTCTGCTTGGAATTTCATGGGAGCTATGAAACATCTAGGTGTTCTTTCAAGCCTCCTACAGTATGCATTGTGTACAAACCTCTGGATCTACACCAAAGAGCCTCTACTGCTGGAGCAGAAAGACTAGGTCCATCCGCTCTGAGGCAGCAGATATTTACGTAGTCCGGCCACTTAGAGAGAGACAGGTACCCACAGTGTGTAACATGGCTTATGACTACAGCTGGTCAGAAAATGACAACTGTTTCATGAAACATTTTGAGGTTTCAGCATTAGCCTTTGTTCCAGTGCTGAACACAAATTAGAGGGTTTGAAATTTTTCACAAAATGCAAGAGAAAGACACTCCCCTGAATAAACTGGTGGGCAGGTGTGTCAATGCAGAAAGGTTTCAGACACATTTTGGGTTTGACTTCATGGCATTTTTCAACAGAACAATTCACATAATGAAACAAAAGGACATTTTTGCACTTCCTTGTAGAGTCCTTTGGAACCTCCCCATAGTCAATCAAGTGAAAATGAAGGAATGTCTGAGACAATTATAGGTAAAAGCAGCAAACAAACCTCTACTTCAGCTACTCCCTTACCCAATTGTGAAAGGGGAGTGACTGGAGAAAGGGACTGAGAGTCAGGAGTCTCAGGGCAGGTCTACACTTCACATGTTGCAGTTGCCCTAGCAGTGCTTCAGCGAGGACATTACTTTGCTGACGGGAGAGTTTCCGCCTCTGTGAGAGGTAGTAGCAATGTTGATGGGTGAAACCTTCCCATGGACATTGCACTGTCTACACTGGGGATTAGGTTGGTATAACTGCATCGCTCAAAGGTGTGGATTTCCCCCCGCACAATGTAGTTACACTGCGATGAGTTTATAGTGTAGACCTGGCCTCAGACTCTCTTCTGAGCTTGATTGTTGACCTGTTGTGTGCTCCTTTGGCAAATCTCGTACCTTTTCTCAGTGTGACTTCATCCTTCTTGAACTCCCCTACCTCACACGGGTATAACAAGGCTTGATTCATGAGTGTTTGCAAAGCAGGAACCTTAGAGGAAAGGCGCTATAGAAATGCAAAGTATTATATTGTGACTTTGTTCTCAGCGGAAAGAGTTTGGCAGAATCCGCTTCAAGGACAGCAGTAATGTCTGTATTAAGTTACGATTCTTTAGCTTTCACTTGTCCTGCCAGTTTTTCTGGCAGACCACAGTAAATCTAAAACAATCCAGACAATCCTATCCCAATGCTGGGCTGGAACTTCCTCCGTAAATGGATAGGAGCTGAGAACAGGAGCTGAGCCATCTGAGAGGCAATCTGAGCTTTGTCATTTAATGCAGAAAATATACTAGGAACACTGGCCTTGTACATTTGTCTTTACAGTCTGTAAGAACAAGGATAATTGTTATTTTTTGGCTAGCTATGTAAAGATATTAGGCCAGCTAAATGGAGCTGTACTGATTTACACCAGCTGAGGATTGGTCAGACCCACAGGCTTATGTGCAATTACACTTCATTCCAAGAAAACAAAAAGCATTCATCTGCTGTACTACAGGCTTGCCTCTGACTATAGTTTGGCACCTTTGAATGGACAGGATTACCATAAATAAAACAGGAACCAGACCCACTGAAGGGTCTTTCCTCAAAGGTTTAGCGTTCCGGAGGAAGGAAATTATAAGGAGGAAGTAAGGATGAATTTTCATTCATGCACAGACACACATCGGATTACTGTTTCCACAAGGTTCCTATGGATTTTAAGCTCTAAGAGTATACCAAGCAGATCAATTCTTATTTCTTTTTAAATACAAGAGAAGTGTAATTCCTGGGTCAGTGAATGACTATCACAGTATGTTGAAGGCTCACCATTAATGACTGGTGACTCATCCCTTGTGTTATATCGCCTGTGAAACCAGAAAAGCTGCAAAGCTACATTGATGAAGAGGGCCGTTTTTTTTAAGGAGGTGGCATATTTTTAATTTTAAAATGTTAAAGACTGGATTATTCCCCTCCCTGCCCCCCGGGATTCAAACCGGTGAGTAGTTACAGGGGGTAATTCTATTCCACTCAAAAACAAAATCACTGGACAGGTTCTTGTGAGTAATTGTTCACCAGTGTGCATAAAGGGTTAAAGAATGCTCATACACTTTAGGGCAGGGGTCTCAAACTCAAATGACCATGAGGGCCGCATGAGGACTAGTGCACTGACCCGAGGGCCGCACCACTGACACACACACACACACCCTCGCTGCCCCGGCTCTGCCCCCACTCCACCCCTTCCAAGAGGTTCCACCCCTGCCCCACCTCCTCCTCTGAGCACGCAGCTCCCCATTCCCTCCTGGAAAGCGCTAGGCACCACCAACAGCTGTTTGGCAAACAAAGCAAGAGCAATCTAGGAAGTCCAGAGCTAGAAACACGCGCGGCCCAGCCAGGCAGCAGAGAAGCCTCCACTTCTGGCCCCTCCGTCCTGCAAACTGCTATGGGGGGACCGGGGGGGAGGGGGGGCGCCAGGAAGCTTGGCGGGCCACAGGGAAGGGCTTTGCGGGCCGCATGTGGCCCCCGGGCTGCATGTTTGAGACCCCTGCTTTAGGGGAAGAAAGAAATCTCTTGTGGGTGGGATGCCTGGAATGAGGGTGCCAGGTGCCATCTCAGCCCAGGGCACTGGGCTTTTCAGTGAGGATGGTCAGTGGTAGGTACCATGGATCCCACAGCCAGGAGCTCCTTGTCTCCGGTGTGCTGTCTGTTTCTCTGCTGCAGCCAACCTCTGCCCAGGATGATGGTGGAGGTATGTGGGGTTTCGGTGGTGGAAGGGGGGGTAGCAGAGATTAAAAGGGGGTACCAAGGCATGGAGCGTAGCTGGGGAGCTGAATGAGTTGCCTTGCTCATTATGGTCTGCCTTAGTGGGATACGCAGTCTAGTAAACTGAACTAAGGGCATGGTTACACTTACAGAATTATAGCACTTTTGGTTATAGCTGTCCCCATATACAGCAATAGGTATTGCGATAGAGCATGTCCACACTTAGACCTGCCTGTGCTATAGCATGGCCACATTTGCGGCACTTCAGGCGGCATTAGGAGCAGCGCATTAGGGCAGGTATCCCACAGAGCACCTCTTCCCAATCTGGCGCAATGCCTTGTGGGAAGGGGGGCGTCACTTGCAGGGCATTCTGCATCCTGTTCCAACTCCGCGTGATGCTTCGTGTCATATCCCAGCAATCCCTGTGTTTCCGAACACCTCAGGTGCCATCTTTCAACGGTTTCAGCAAGGCGCGCTCCATCGTCCGTTTTCGTGTGCCGTAATGGATCGCGAACTGCTGAGGAGCATGCTGACGACTGTCGCCAGCACAAGTCACAGCACAACGGAGTTAATCCTTGATATACAAGGTGACAGTAGTCATGGGTCTGAAGACGAGCTCGAGCCGAGGAACGCATTGGACACGAAACTGATTGTCTCATTAACAGACATGCTCACGGCCTTGGAACGCTGCTTCTGGGCACGGGAAACGAGCACTGACTGGTGGGATCGCATTGTCATGCAAGTGTGGGACGATGAGCAGTGGCTACACAACTTTCGCATGAGAAAAGCCACTTTCATGGGACTGTGTGCTGAACTCGCCCCTGCCCTGCGGCACAAGGACATGAGATTGAGAGCTGCCACCCTGGTGGAGAAGTGGGTGGCTATAGCACTCTGGAAGCTGGCCACACCAGAGAGCTACTGATCGGTGGCCAACCACTTTGGGGTGGGAAAGTCGACCGTTGGAGTTGTGTTGATGCAAGTGTGCAGGGCCATTAATCGCCCCCTGCTACGAAAAATTGTGACTCTTGGTAATGTGCGTGACATCGTGGCTGGCTTTGAACAAATGAGTTTCCCTAGCTGTGGAGGGGTGATCGATGGGACCCATATACCTATTCTAGCGCCCGACCACCTAGCAGACGAGTACATTACCCAAAAGGGGTACTTCCCCATGGTTCTTCAGGCGCTTGTGGATCACCGTGGGCATTTTACTGACATTAACGCAGGCTGGTCGGGAAAGGTGCATGACGCATGCATCTTCTGCAACACCGGCCTGTTCGGGAAGCTGGAGGAAGGCACTTTTTTTCCAGACCAGAGGATCCCCGTGGGGGAAGTCAAAATGCCCATTGTGATTCCTTGTGACCCTGCTTACACTTTAATGCCCTAGCTCATGAAACCCTACACAGGGAGCATGGACAGCAGCCAGGAAAGGTTCAACTACAGGCTGAACCGTTGTCGAATGACTGTGGAGTGTGCCTTTGGGCGTCTCAAAGAGCGCCGGTGCTGTCTTTATGGGAAGCTAGACTTGGCTGAGGGAAGTATCTCCGCAGTTATTTCTGCATGCTCTGCCCTACAGAAGCGGGGATTAGTGACCGGGACTGGGACAAGGACCACGCTGGCTCTCCTGAGAAACCTGTGCAGGCACATTGCAAGAGCTCTTATTGAGACCTTTGAAGAAATCACTGATGGCGATTACTGCGATGTGATAGACTACATCGATGCACTATTCCACATGCATTCAAGCATCCCTTTCCACCCTCGCCCAAGCTGCCTGCCTTCCCAAAATAAATGTAGCTGTACCTGCGCAGTCCACTGCTGCTGCCCTGTCCCCCGCAACTGCCAGATGCTGTGGCTGGCTCTGGCTGCCCTCTGGGCTTGAGAAGAGTTCCTGGCTGCATGTCTCCTGGGACTCCTCCGTGCCCTGAGTCGCTGCTGTAGCTGCTGCCACCACCTCCTTCTCCTCCTCTTCTTCCTCCTCCTCTTCCCTCCCCCCTTCACTGGTGGGCTGGGAAGTGTCCTCGGTGGTCGATGGAGTGCATGTTGGATCACCACCAAGTATCGCATCCAGCTCCTTCCAAAATCTGCAAGTCGCCGGGGCTGCCCCGGAGTGGCCGTTTGCCTTGCAGGCTTTGCGATATGCATTCCTAAACTCCTTTACTTTTACCCAGCATTGCAGAGTGTCCCATTCATGGCCTCTTTCCATCATGGCCCATGATATCTGGCCATATGTATCATAATTCCTGCTGCTAGACCAAAGCTGAGACTGGACAGCCTCTTCCCCCCAACAACTGATGAGGTCCAGCACCTTGGTATTGCACCACGCTGGAGATTGCCTATAGCGAGGAGGCATGGCACGTGGAGTCATGGCAAAGCAAAATGGTCACCTGCAAAGATTCCCTGAAGAGCACTCCACACCTGGCTGGAGCAAACAGGGAGGGATTTTCAAATTTCCCTGGAAATTTAAAGGGCGGGTCGGACGTGTGGTCACCTGAGGACAGGACAAAAGAGTTTGAAAGTGATGACGAGAGTGGCTCGAACGGGAATTATGGGCCAGGCTGGAGGCTAATTAATGTGCAATGGGTGTCCACATTTGCACCGTAGCGCTACAGTGGGAGCGCTCCAGCTCTTATACCCCGTGCGGAGGTGGATTACCAGTAGCGCTATAAACTCGGACTTACAGAGCAATACGTGATTGCCAGTGTGGACAGGTAGTGAGTTATAGCGCTCCTGGAGGCTTTATAGAGCTATAAAGTGCCAGTGTAATCAAGGTCTAAGAGCTAATGAGCATATCTTAATAGTTTGGAGTTCCATTCTGATACACACCCAAAATGGACCTGCTTGAAGGAAAACCACAAGAATAACCTGTCTTATCATATGCTGGCTCTTTTAGTTGTAACCAGAACAAAAAGCAGCACCCAAAAAAATTAAATGTCAAACCCTCAAAAAGGTTCAGCTAGGGTTCTGGCAGCTGAGTAAGTCGGTTCTTATTTAATTACAGTGTTTCACCCATCACCACTGCAAGCAATGAATATGTGTGAGCTCTCCCCCATTAATGAGCACTAGCAATGAAGAAAGGCTAAATGAGCTATCTGAAATCACCTCTTTCTCTTTTCTCCACCATAGCCATCACCTGTGCTTAGCAGGGACATTCCAGCAGATGGACCTGAGGTCCAAGCAGAGGAATAAGGGCCATTCGTTCTGGGTGAAGGGCCTGCAGTTCCCAAACAGACTTTGACCAGAAATCAGGCTGATCTCAAGTCTTGCCACCTTTAGGGCAGATTGGAAGATTCACTGTTTACATGGGCATTGCTCAGAGAAGGCTGCTGAGAGTCGCCCTGACAATGCTCTCTTGGAAGTCCACCACCAGGGTTTGATCACTAGGAGGCAGTTGGCTTCATGCAGGGGTGTCCAAACTTTATGAGATGAGAGCCATATTAGATTTTTGAAGGGGCTTTGCGGGCCAAAGCGACTGTGAAAAAATTAAATATATGCAAATATATGCAAAATTACACACACACCCTTTGCTCCTCTGGCCGCTGCTGTGGGGGCACTCACTCCTCCGCGCATGGGGCTGCTGGCAGCAGCTCGCAGGGCGGGGGGGCAGCGGCGGCTTTTCCACATGCTTGCTCGGCTGGAGGGCCGAACAAATCGAAGCTGCAGGCTGGTTCCAGCCTCCGAGCCATAGTTTGGAGACCCCTGGCTTAATGGAAGAGAGGAGAATTCTTTCTTGCAGAGGGTAACTGACTTATCACACCCTACTATGATGGATGGATTAAGAAGTGCCTATAACAATAATAAATCATAGTATCTAGTAGTTCTTCTTCCATTATGGATAATGACAATCAGAAAAATAAACAGAGCAAAGCTTTTCAGTGAGTTATATATGAAGCAAAGATCTTTTTTACCCAAGTGCTTATAGTTAATTTAGGAACTCAGCACTGTGTAGGAGTAATTCATATAATTTCTTCCAGTGTGTATTAACTTGCATTTGTCCACACACCGAATCACATCTGCCTTCATGTTGCCCATTCATCTAGCTTTGTGAGGTCCCTTGAAGATCCTCATAGTCCTCTGAAGTCTTGATTAACCTTAATAAATGGACAATCTGCAAATGTTGCTACCTCTCTCTTCACCCACTTTTTCAGACATTAAATAGCACCAGTACTGATGCAGATGCTGGGGACATCTAGCTGTTAACCTTTTGCCATACTGAAAATTGACCATTTGTTCTTTGTTTTCTGTCTCTTAGCCAGTTTCTAATTCACAAGAGAACATGACCTCTCACACCAGGACTACTTAATTTCCTTAAAAGTCTCTTGTGAGGACTATTCTCAAAGGCTTTTTAAAGTCCAATAAATCACAGTGACTGATCCCTCCATTATCTGCTGTTTTGTAGATATGCTCAAAGAAAACTAGTAGATTATAGGCACAGTTTTCCTTGGTGGAAGCAATTCACGTTGATCTCTAGCATTTCAGGTTCATTTAGGTGCTCTACAATTCTAGTTTAAATTTTAATTTCAACTGACTCTCATTGTACTTACGTTTTTGCAATGAAATTTTTAAAATATTTTAAAGGAGACATGCAAAGGAACAAAGAAGTTTTGCTCTCCTTTTCTGCTTTTTTTAAACAAATATTACATATGAAGACAAGTTGAAGGGTTTGGGATTTTAACTTGTAAAACAAAGATTTTTTAAAATTATTAATCCAGATTTTGTCCACACTGCTTTTCCTAAACAACTGGATAGATAGAGAACAAATGGGTTTATGACATCACAGGGAGCAAAGGTTTGATCCCGTGTCCACTACAGTCCATAAAAAGACTACAATAGCCTTTGGAGAAGGCTCTAGGAGTAAAAAATCTGAACAGCTGATGGAGGAAGACACTTCTCCACAATGTTATATTTAATTCAAATGGAGGCAGCTGGGGGAAAATAAACCAACTCTTTGTGAAAGATTTAACATCATCAGCCCAATAATTAAGTGTTGAGAAAGCTCACACTGTTATTTAGAGAATACTTGACATTCCTGATAAGTCCAAAGTGAAAAAGCAAGCAAGAAAAAAGTGTTGGTATTTTTAAAGGAGTGCAAGGGAAGTAAAGTTTCAGGACATCTTCTTCTCTTATAAAGCAGCACAGAAAGGACACAATTCTGTTTATTTCTCCTTTACAGGTTGAAATTTCTCCATTGTATATTTTAAAATCTTCTTAAACAGCTTTTGGTAAAGCAATTTTGCATTGTAACAGATATGTCAGACATCTCAGGGCTTGCAGGCCTTGGGAAGTTCACCCAGCGCAGTTCATGTGGTAAATCATTGGGGTTTGCATGTCAGTGAGTTTGTCTGAGAGCCGGTGCTTCTCCCCTCTAGGATGCTGGCTCACAAGAACATATGTTTTAAAAATAAATAAATAAATAAATAAAAGCCCTTCTCTACTATTTGGCACCTAAAGCCCTATTTTAATTTCTGGGTGCAGTTTTTTTTCCCAAATATGCTGTGAAATATCAGTGTATTACCCGTCTGTTCCAACTCAGAGTCTTAAGGGTGGAGTAATGTAGAGGAAAGGTTACAATTAACTTGCCTTAGAAAAATTGATTCGCTTACTAAAATGCTTAGCATGGAAACTCATCCTATTCTGTTCCCATTGCAGGTTATTCTTCCTCATTTTAACAGACCATGCTCGGGAACGAATTCTTCATGGCAGCATGGGTGTACTGAGCAATCCTGAGCCAAAATCGGCAGCTGCCCATAGAGGGTTTCGGTCAAAACTTTGCTGTGCCTAGGCTGAGTTTGCAAAGAAGTCAGGAACCAAATGAGCTTTGAGTGTCACAGGGCTCCACTGCAGACAATTCTCACACCTCTAAATAAAACTTTTCTGGGCCAATGTCATCCCTGTTGTAACTTATCAGTAGAGTGACTTCACAAATGAATTGGGCCAAGAGAGGCTCTCGTGTTTTAGATCATTACTCTGCGAAAATTATCTGGGATGCTATTTTTTCCGTTTCCCACAGGTACTTCTTCGGAACCCAGCTCACTTTGAATACGTGCGCATCTAACCTTCTAGGGTCAGCACAGCCTAAGAGTAGCCTGCAATTTTAACCTTGATGCTTCCTGAATTTTCAGTGCTTCACTTGATAGCCGGACTGTTCTCCATCCATATATTTTTGTAAGGAATCGTATCAATGTGATTACAGTTGCTGCAAGGAAGGCATGTAATCAGGGATGAGTAGTTGAGGGGAGATGTCTGGGAGAATCACTCTTAAGGGGTTCATGACTTGCAAAAGAATATGAGCCACTGTCTTTTTGTAAAAATGGTTTCAAGTGTACAGCTCAGATAGGCGACTCCAGGGTTTAAATCACTGTCTGTATATTGCTACAGAACTGTATTCTGGGAACAGGAGGACATTATTTTTAAAGTGTATTGCACCAAGCAGAAGCAAAGAAGTCAAATACAGTTTACAGAATATTTATAGTGAAGTTGAATGAAAGCTCTGAGGAGAGCCCAGCAGATGGTGGAGGGGGAGGAGGGAGAGAAATTCCACGAATCATCAGGATAAAAAAAGAGCTCCACAAAATTTTCAGCAAAGAAAAAAAAAATGAAAAACATGTTTTTCAGATTTCTGTTGAGGTAACAAAGAGTCCTGTGGCACCCTAAAGACTAACTAAAGCTTGAAGTATTCAAGCTTTCATGGGCTAATACCCACTTTGTCGGATGCAAGAAGTGGGATTTCTGTTGGTTTCACAAAATTGTTTAAGCCTTCCCTCTCTACAAACTAACTAACTAAATATCCTTAAAAGATTCTGAAAAAAAAGGTTTCAACCTTTTCAAAACAAAATATTTTGATTTTTGATATTGAAACTACTGTTTAAAGATTTCCTTGAATTTTATTCAACATAATCAAAATTGGTTAAAAGCGGTCAAAATAATTTTTTCCCAATGTTTTGGAATTGTCAGCAAACAAACAAACCAAACCCAATCCGTTCTTCACAAAGCTCTAATAATAGAACACTTTTTGCTAACTCGTCCTAAGAATGGTTGCACTTCACTTGCCATCCTTGAACATGCTTGTGTGAGCGAGGTCTTGGTGAGGAAGCTCCTGTTTGCACAAGGATGATTGCTTGTGAGAGAATTAATATTTAGGTCAGAAGCACTAACCCCTAACACACACTAACACAAACACACACATCTTAGAGCCTCATTGTGGACTTGAGAGTGAGAATAGTAGGACACTGAGATGAACAAACAAATTTCTAAACAGTGGCATTGTTTGGTCAGCACTTAAGAGGGGAGAGGGGAGAGTGGATGCTTCAGGAGACCAGAATATAGGAAGTTGTTAAATCCCAATGAATGTGTTATTTAAATTACAGTAGAATCTGGAAGCCCAACCAATGTCAGGCTATCATTGTGTAGGCACTATATAGACATGCAATAAAAAACAGCCCCTAGCCTGATCAGCATAGACTCTAAATGGACAAGACGGACAGACAAAAGACAGAAGGAAAACAGGCACAGACAGGTGAAGTGAATTGACTGAAGTTACACAGCAAGTCAGTGACACAGAGAAAAACTCAGGTTCCTGACTTCCAGTCCAATACTCCTCCATGGGACTATGCTGCTTCTCCAATGCACTTTGTATACACAAGAAAAATTGTTAGATATGGGCTGTACTACGTGCCTCCTAGTACTAGAGCTGAGAATTTTCCATTGGAACATTTTCCCCATCCAAAAATGCTCAGCCAACAAACTGAATGTCTCGCAGAACATGATTTTCTTGAAATGTGACCAGAAATTTTTGAAATGTTTTATATACCAGTCAAGATGATAAAGTTGAAACAAATTCTTTTCAGAATATTTCATTTTGCAAAGAATTCCAGGATTTCAACTTTTTGTCCTGATTCAGGATGAAACCGAGTGTCAAAAATCTCAGCTTCCCATAGGATGGAAATTCTGCTTTTCAGTTGGCTCTAATATGTACAACAATGGGAAGCTCCTGGCCAGAGGCCTAGCACTGAAGCGACTGATTAAATGCACTGCACAAGGCTATCTAACCATACCCTTTGCAAACAAAACTGTGCATATACATGCCTACACAGTTAGCTTGTGTGCATGTGACAAGAGAACATAGAAAGTCAAGTCTTTTGTAAATAGCCAATAAATCTTGCTTCTTGTGTTTTATGTCTATCTCAATTAGGAAGGAACTCGGTATTCATAAATCAGGTGTCCATGCAAATAGCTAGAATATGGTGTCTGGCTGGAAGAGATGAATGGAAAAGGTTTCAATTGTTCTAAAATTCTCTTACACAGTCTTATCTTCCCCTAACCCTCCCTAAAGAGCTTTGCCATATCTGAGATAATCAACCCCCCAATGAGTTATTCAGACTCTTTCTGCTCAGTACAGTAATCCAGTCATGGAACAGAGATAGTACTACTGTAAGTGTCTTCATGAGGTTGATGGTTTTCCTCTCCATATGGCTAAATTCAGTGCCTTGCATGGTGACAAGTATCAGAGGGGTAGCCATGTTAGTCTGGATCTGCAGAAGTCACAAAGAGTCCTGTGGCACCTTATAGACTAACAGATGGATTGAAGCATAAGCTTTCGTGGGCAAATACCCACTTCATCAGATACATGCAGTGGAAATTTCCAGAGGCAAATAAATATAAATATGCAGGCAAGAATCAGGCTAGAGATAACGCTCCCTGATTGAACTAACCTCATTATCTCTAGCTTGATTCTTGCCTCCATATTAGTACTACTGTAGGTGATCTGAGCAGTGGGATTGGTTGCCTGAATATTTAACAACTCACACTGAGCAGTCAATACTCACAAACAATTAAACAGTGTTTGAAAACTCTGGGTTTTGTTTCTTTTTGTTTTTAAACAGAGATGTGGCAAGCAGAAAATGAAGGCTTAAAAATAGATTAAAAACTCTTTGGGGAAAAGACTGTCCCTTACCACATTCCGAGACAGTCCCTCGCCATGTGGAGAAGCTAGTCCTCATTGAGTCCACTATTTCCACCACAATGCATAAAATCAATCCAGGGACCGTGTTGTTCGTTCAGAACAGGTTGCTCATCTCTAGTTCTAATGCCATGTTTCAATGCATAGCAAAGTCAAAAATCAGAACATTGGTTGATAGGGAAGCTCTGCTGTTACGGAAGTTTTTCTTCAGAGGCTTTGCTACAAGAATGACTCCACTCTACATCCCAAAAGGCTGGATTGACTGTAACGTCTAATTGATTTCAGAAGCTTAAACAGTTGGTGTTTCGTCTTTCTGCCACCACATTCATCTTCAAATGTTTCTCCAAAAACATTATCGGTCTCTGTTAGACTGTGCACACAGCTGTTGTGTTTGATGACAGTGGTTGAATCATCCTGTATTAAACATTTGTAATTGTTTTTCTTTGGACTGTGACTTGAATTTCGTAACATCTTAAAGATTGCCCCTGCCAACAGGATATTCCAATGAATGAGATGAAGATCCTGTATCAGTGCATTTGCTGGGGTTAGTTCAGTCAGAGTCTTACTTCATTTTATCAGGATTTCACCAGGATCCCTTCTGAGCGCTGCAATAGGAAGGAACAACAGAGCTTGCTGGAAGGTTAGGAAAGACACACAAGCTAAATTGACCCATCTGAAAGGAAAGTGACCACTGCCTGTTCTGAGGCACCCATTATGCTAACATGGCCTCCACTTGGTCCAGTCACGGCAGGAAAAAGCAGCACAGGGTCTGATTCTGTGTGCCATGGTGCATGACACAGGAAGATGGAACATTCACAGGTCTTACTAACAACAGTGGATCTTCTAGGGTTCCTTATTCCCTTCCCCTCCTGTTTTAATTAGAACTCACATCCCTACTCGCCTATCTCCAGAGAAGGGATTCCTTTATCAACCATCACACTGGGGTCATCTTGTTGGGCAGAGAGCACCCTGGATACCCACTAGACACCACCAGACTAGACACCACCAGAATGCCCTTTCCTATGCACCTTGGGCACTCCACAGGAAGGCTGTCCCCTGCTGGGCACGTTAAGAGGCCCACCGGGGACAGTCCCCTCCAGCATACTTAGGGAGTGCTCAGCAGCTCAAAGGATCACACCTTCAGTTTGATACTCTACAAAGGGATCTGTCACTTAAGAGGAGGAATTTTTTTGGTGGTAGGTAGTGCTGTCAATTCATCTTAAAATACCTTTCCAGACTGTCCTCTCTAACCCCACTATGATCTGGGCCTTTCCAAGCATCAGTGACTTGATCGGACATGCATCTTTTGTAGATAGCACTAAAAACTTGCTCATAATTTATGCAGAGTTGTGCAGATCAGACAGGGCAGAGATAATATATTTTAATGGAGATCTGCAAACCCTCCTTGCAGCATTCTGTGGGAAGAGGCTGGGTTTTATCTGTCTTCTGGTACATTTATATTTCCTGTATTTTTGCACCTTGTATTCTGCCGAACTCCTATCAAAGGATCACATGCCAACACCATGTTATCCTCCGGTCGTCAGCCATTAACTCCACTAACACTGCTCTTGATGATCCAGCAGGTGTCACTGTTGAGCAGCAAAAGTTCTTCTTGGGAGATGAGAGCATCTACTGAGATGGTCTGCTTGTAGAGCTAGAGACAGATGAGAAACTGTGCACTGGCCTCTCTTGGTAGAGCATGGCACGTAGTCCACTGAGATGGTCTGCTTCTGTTTAAAACCTGATTGATATAGGCAGATTAGATACTTGTCTGAAAGTACCAGGCTTGCAGAAAATTGCGGATCGTCTGCTAATAAATCACGATCTAATTTGACCATAGAACACAGTTAATCGAGAATGCTTAGAACACAGTTAATCGAGAATGCTTAGAACACAGTTAATCGAGAATGCTTAGAACACAGTTAATCGAGAATGCTTAGAACACAGTTAATCAAGAATGCTTCTCTGGAGGAGGCTGGGGGGTAACCGATTCCTTTCTGTGTGGAAGAACATAATGACCGAAGCAAAGGGCTCACTGAAACCGTCCCGTAATTCAGTGTTTATTTGTATTACGGTTGCACCTAGGAGTCCCAGCCATAGATCAGGACCCCATAGGTCTAGGCACTGTACAAACACAGAACAAAGATGGCCCCTACCCCAGAGAGCAAATATTTGACATCCTTAGGTGCCTTTCCTTCTGACGGAAATCAAGTGGGCACAGAATGCTCAACTTCACTGAAACAGCCACCCGTGGGGTGGAAGGACAGTTACTGTACAGCAGTAGGAATTCTGGCCAAGTAAACCAGGTCAAACCTCTATTATAAAATCTGCCTTGGGAATTATACTATCCATGTAGGCAAGACATCAGGTTTGGTCTTATCCAAGTGGCACCAGTAAAGGACACATTGAGGACAATTGCCCACTGGAACAAGGCACCGAAGGAAATGGTGGATCTCTTGAGGTCTTCAGATCAAGACTGGATACCTTTCTGGAAGACATGCTGTGTGCAGACACAAATGACTGGGCCCAATACAGGGGTAACAGCATGAAATGTCGTGGTCTGTGTTATACAGGAGGACAGATTAGGTGTTCTAACAGTCACTTCTGTCCTTAAAATCTCTGAACAAATAAGGGTTGGAAGGTATCAAAACTCCTCCATCCCCAGCATCAAGGCTCTTGTGAAATCCTGTTGATTCATCCTTTATATCAACAATCCATCCATTCTTCTCCACCCAGTGTTGGAGCCTTAGTCCATACCCTGGTCACCACTCACTCGTATATATAATCCACTGCAACTAGGGTTCATCAACATAAATCATGAGCAAAAGACCCACCCCAAGTAAGTTGGGCAGGTTCTTAAGTCCTTAGGTTCTTAAGGTTAAGAACCCTCAGGTTCTTAAGTCCAGCAACCAAAAAGTCCCTTTCACATGCCCATCCCTTCTCTGCACCCCACTCACAGTTGCTGTCCTTTAGCCAGGGTAGCCCCAGAGTTCAGAGGTTCATCTGCAGATTCCACCTCCCACCCTGGGTGTAAGGAGGCACCTTACATGCTCTGCTGCTCAGGCACTCGCCCACCACCCCACCAACCGATTGCCACACCTCTCTGCCAGCCACTCTCCTGGCCGCTCGCCACACCTCTCCATCAGACGCCCATCTGGCCATTTGCCAAGAGGTCTTCGGGACCCACCACTTCACACAGCTCAGGGTCCACCACTTAACAGTGATTTCAGCTGTTAGTGGGGGAGCCTCACTGCTGGTGTACACCAGACAGTCTCTTGCAATAGAGACACTGTCCCAAAGTAGTTTGAATACTTAGAACTAGGGATCAGTGATTTCAACTCCACAGCAGGTAACAAAACTCTCAATGAAGTCTAAATTAGCTCTTTTATCATACCAGGGAGAGAGGAAGGGTCAAATGGTAACTAGGACCCTTACATCCATAAAATGGAGATATTCTTAAACAAGGAACACACCACTGCAGAGTAAACAAGACATCAGGGTTGGTCTTATCAACTCATTGGGCTTGGAACCCACGTCTCTTGCCCAACAAGTGCCATTAAGCTGAGGGTGAGTCCCTCCATCGGAGTATGCAAGCTACCGTTCTGCTGCCCTCAGTTCCCCCAAGGATAACAATCCTCCCCAAATAATGACGACACTGGGGATCCCACACTAGCCACAAGTGATCATCATGCTAAGCACCTATGCAGGGTGGGTGTGTCCATACATACAAGATCAAGCCCTGATGTCTTTTTCCACAGCTCACCACTAGAGGTCAGGGGAGAGCTCATTCAGAATGGTTACAGGGGAAAGGAGAACGCAAAACCCCTTCCTACTTTATGCCTGGAAAGGAAGGAAGCCTTTTGTTCTCAGTCAGAAGCACATGACTATGAAATATTTAATGCATTGACACTATAATCAGCAGACAGAATAATGCAGTTGACAGCCATGTAAACGGAGTCCTGGATTTTTATATAGAGGGGCTCTTAGTTGACAGGGAGCTACCTATGCCATTGGTGAGGAAGGTAGAGCTCCTTTCTGCTGCACATTATCTTACCTTCATCTCCTTCTTTAAGCCCTCATTAACTCTACAGGTCAAACTCAGCCTTGGCATAATGGAGTGCCACTGCACAGACAGGAATAGGATAGTTCAGCCCTTGTTTACACCAAGGCTGAACTTGGGGCTCCCTGTGGTTCCAGTCATGCGGCGCCTTTTCTTCTGGAGCAATTCCCTCCTAGGCTGGAGAGGGAAGTGGCCATTCTGTCAGGGAAGAAGAGAGGCAAAGCTGACAGGAAGGAGTGGAAAGCAGCAGCAGTCTGCGGTGAGCCAACTGCTCTACAGTCTAGTTGGGCTGGCTTATCCCATAGGCCATTGGCTGCTCTCTGCTGTTGCTCTCCCCACCTGCAGAATGTACTCCTCAAAGACTGTCCCAGTGGAGTCACCATTCAGTTCTCCTTTACTTGCCCTATGTGCTTGCCCAGTAGTAGAGAAAGCTAGAGTAGGCCCCATCCCCTTATACCTCTGTGAGCGCTACCTCAGCCTTGGGTCCTGGCACCTACCAGACCTTTTATTCCCCTGAAGCAGGTGGGAGAGGAAAGGGGAAAAAGAAGAGGCAGATCCTTGACCCCCACTGTTATAAGTGTGATGGGTGGGGTTTGTTATCTGAGACAGGTAACGTAGAAGTTTCCCTGCCATGGGGGAGGGAGGAGCCTCGAGCCCATGAAGAAGGGAGGAGCAAAACAGTCAGTTCCATCTTGGCTGGTCTCCAGGGAGGAGGCCAGGGCCAGGAGAGTTCCATCTTTGCTGCACATGAGGCAGGAGGCTTGCCAAGGTAGCTGGCAAGGGTTCTAGACCATCTTTGGCTATAAAGATGGCTCTACCTTTTTCTGATACTTCTACTTAGCTAATGTGAGTATTACTATTTGACTCTTCTATTAAGCCGTGCCTTTGGGGTGTTCTTTGCCTTTCAGACCAAAGTGGGAAACCCCAAATGTAAAGTGTCTGTATTTCTGCTTTAACCTATTCTTTATTAAATTATCTAGTTATAAAACCGTCTGGTTTATTTCCCTGAGGGTTTTTCTCTGCTTCCAGTTGGGAAGGGGGAAGGGAAGGGAATAGGAACCAGGGCAGCTAGGGGCCTAGCTGGAGTGTGAAGACTGTCTCTCCTCACCGTCAGGTTAGACGGGGGAGGGAGGAAGCAGTTTTCAGGTGTCTGCCTCTCAGGTACAGAGAGACAGGGGTGGGGGAAGTCTGCCTTCAGCCGGGGAGGGTGAAGGACAGAAAGCAGCCTCCAGGTCTCTGACTTTGAATCCCAGGAAGGGGTACAAAGTTAGGGTCTGGCTCTCAGGTTGAGAGAGACAGGGTTAAGGGAAGTCTGCCTTCAGCTGGTCAGGGTGGAGAGAAGCAGTTTTCTGGTGTCTGACTTTAAAACCCAGGGAGGGGGTACAAAGTCAGGGTTAGGGGAAGATCGGGGTCCCCTCCAAGGTTTTGGAAGTATACCCGATTGGTGGCAGCGATTGGTAACCCCAAGAACCCCAACTGGCAAGGTGGGGGGGGGGGAAGGACTTGTTGGTCTGGCATAGAAGAGGCCCAGCCTTTGTACTCAAGAGCATAGAGGCTGGGGGTACCCCCTCTTACGCCCACCCAAAAGCACAGGCCAGCACAGTGGGTGTCATATTTGATGCTATTCCAAGGCAAGCAATGAATTACTACTCCCTGCCCCAAAGCAAGAGGGGGAAGGAGGGAATGTGCCCCAGGCAGCCGTGACAGGCCTCACAGGACTGTGGGATGATCTGCATTCAAACTTGCAGAGTAACCCCTTCGCCTTCTGAAACCTTCCTCTTGCTCCCAGCCGTCCTGTGTCTCTCCAATAAACCTCCCCACTATCCCTCCTTCTTCATGAACATGTGTGACAAGGAAACCGGGCGCTTTCCTTTCCTTGTCCTTTACCTGCACCAGGGCTGTCACTCATGCTGCTCAGACATAACAGCAACCAAGCGGGAAGAACTATTGATTTTAGTGACTCTTAGGAGCTATTCAGCCAGCCAGGCTCTTTAATCATTTTACAAGAGTGTCAGGGCCACAAAAGGAGAGAGGGGAGGGAAACTGGCTTCTGTGTAATTGTGAAAGGAACATGGGAATGCAGAGTGTGAAGAGCAAAATTACAGCCCAAGGCTGTCGTGAGCATTGTTATGCAAATTAACATAAAGGCAGCTAGGATTTCTCTTCAGAGAGCCTAACAATACCCAAAGGCGCCAGTTTTTAATTAGAGATTATCTGAAATACTCAACCCATCAGTATGCATCAAAATACCTGTGTAAGTGACCTAACCCACATCCTGGGGGATGACACACAGCCCAGTGCTCAGCACCAATATTTACATCCCCACCAAACGTCCTAGTGCAACAAGGGAGAGGAGGTTGTGAAGTGTGATGGCATATTGCAAAAGGCACAATGACTCAGGAGTCAGTCCGCTAAGGGCAGATTCATTCAGCGTGCAGAATGCTCTCCCTGCATCCGTTGTGTCTCAGAAAGAAAACAGGACACGGGAAATCTGTGGCTAGGCAGCTGGGCATTGAAACTAAACCCCCCAGGGTCCAAGACTGTGTGACCCACTAGCCCATCCTACTGCTTTAGAGATATTTGACAATTAAGCTGCACAGAGCCCCTGTGAGGGAGGAAGAAGATATGTAAAGCTCCTTCCTCCCACCACCAGAATAGGAGTACTTGCATGGTGTAAAGCAGCAAGTGTTTACCAGGATACGGCAATGCCACCAAGCATGTTCAGAGGAGGTAACTGCCCGGTAGGAGGTGTTCCAGTCTGAGATATTTAACTACGATAGAACTAAGTCAGTTAATTTAGGAGAAAATTGCGTTTGCTTGGTGCCACCTTGTTTTCAGAATGAACACTGCTTCTTGGAAGTCACCCTAGTCTGATTAAAATCATAGGAATACATTGGCCACGTTCAAGATTCTGCAATTGCTAATTCATTCATGTCATCAAACAAACGGTTATTTTCTACTTCATTTGCCCGCAAAGTTGCGAAGTTCTCGTCAGCACTTTTGCTGGCCATGTTGCACTCCATAGCCAAAAAAATAGCTATTCTTAAATATGCAAAGAAGTGTAGCTGGAGCTCAGGTACTGCAAATCAGAGCCCTTTCCACTTTCCTCTTGATCTCACATGACATTAAATACTACAGCATGGAAATTACCATTCATGATTGGTGACTAATATATAGCAAATGAAGGGAGGGGGACAAAAAGGTTTTCACACATGACCTATGACAATAGGTCATCATTTACTCCACTGACTAGTGGATCACCAGCAAGGTTGGGTTTGCAATCTGGTATGTGGGACACCTCTCAGTTCCTCCATCTTATGGGCAGGAATCCAAACAAGACCCCACCATGGAAGCTGCAGAAGGGACCTGGCTCTGCAACAGACTTCTTGTTTGGCCTTGGGCTAGTCACTTATACCCTGATTGTGCAAAGTGACTAATTTTCAGCATAGATTTTAAAGCCTGAAGGCACCATTAGGATCCGCTAGTTTGACCTCCTCCATAATGCAAGTCACAGAGTTTCACCCACTGTTTTCCCCTTCAAAACTACAACTTCTCCCTGAGCTAGAAACGTCTCTTACATATGAACAACCACCCTATTTATGTGCTTAAAGTTAAACCCATGCTTAGTCAAACCAAAATGTCCTCTTTCTGTGCCTCGATTCCCCATCCTTTCTGCCACACTTTGTGTTAGATTGTAAACTTCTAGAGTCAGGGATTGTGTCTCACTATCTGTTTGTCCAGAACCTACCACAACTAGGCCCCAATATCAGCGGGAAATAGAGGAGTTACCATGATACAGATAGCTAGGGAGAGAACCTACCATTCCATGTTAAAGTTCTGGTCACTTTGTTCCTGGCTATTGTATTTTATGACATATTTAATTTTTCTACGGTATTGCTGTTTTCATATGAACATGCTACATTTAATCCTCTGAAAATATTTATCCAGAAGAAGTTTCTAATTTAAACTCTTTGCCCTAACAGAGGACCCACAAATGAAAATTCAGGACATTCCACAGATTTTCCTTGGATCAGTCAACCTTAAATTTTGAAGACTTCAACTCTTGTGGCAAAGTTCCCCATACACATCGGGGAGGGGGGAGGGGGGAAATTTAAGGGGAAGAGACTCCAGGCCAGGAAGAGGGAAGAGTTAGGAATGGTCATGGTTATGTTTGGAGCTGCTTGAAAGTTCTCTCAAAATGTTTTTGACAGGAAGTGACCATTAAAATAACTAAATTCCATTAGTCAAAAATTCAGATGTGTATAAAAGACTGAAATAATGTTGCTTGTGGAGGTTTTCAGTTTTTTCTGTTAAAACAAATACAAAAATCTACCAAAATATTTTGATGAAAATAAAATGAAATTTAGTCTTACTTGAATTTTATTTTATTTTTTTCAGATTTCCACCGTCCAGTTCTAATTATACTGGACCACCCAGGAGAGCTGGATTGCCTGACTGGTCCAGCTAATATGCAGTGTAGTTATAGCTGCATCAGTCCCAGGAGAATGGAAAGACAAGGTCAGAAGAGCTCTGTGTGGCTCGAAAGCTTGTCTCTCTCATCCAACAGAAGCTGGTCCAATATAAGATAGGTTTAAGATTAGCAGCCGTGTTAGTTAATCAAAGATATTAACTCACCCACCTGGTTCATCTGATACCGTTTGCAATGCATTCCAGTATACTGTGCTCTCCAGATTGTCTCTGCCCCTTGTATGAGTGCAACCATATGGGAAATGTGTAAGGAGCCTTCTACCCCTCCCCTTTGTTACCCATACAACAGCCAAAGACAGACCTGGAGTAGCACAGGGACTAGCAATTCCTCAGAGCACCGCTGGAGCTGCAAGCCAACACAAAAGGAAGGCGAAGAGAGGCAGAGCCTCACCTTTTTCACCAGCCCAGGGAGTTGGCCAGAAGCAGAAATCAGTGCAATCTGCACCCGTCCTGGTGAAAGGGGCTGGGGCACAAGAGCTCCTGATAGGTGCATATCTCTGCACTGTCCCCAGTGCATGGCCATGTGCATTTTTCAGATTTTGGGCCTTTACACCACCCCAGGTTGTTATAGAGCCAATAGAAAATCCTATCCTGCCCATAACTTCATGATTCCCAAACAGAATTTCTTCCAATGTGGCAGCAGATCTCTTTGAGGATTAGGAAACACTAAAGCTAGTCGCAACACCTTCGGTGAAATGATGAAACCACATAGCTGGATGTAGTTTCAGGTCAAAACATTTGCAGAGCTGTATTAGTTCAACTAAGTTTTCATCAAGAGTGGAGTTATGGTCCAGAGCTCTCTGGTCATCAGAGCTTTCTGATCTGAAAATGGCCCTGGACCTAACTGTTCTGTGAACACGTTCAAAAGTTTGTTCAACATTGAAATGAAAAAAACAACTTTGAAACCTCTAAAGCTGGTGCAAAATGGGGAATCCTCAGCCGCTACACAATTCTAGTAAACATCCCGGCAAGTTCTGAAGATGCAAATTGAGATTAGGTTTTAGTTACCGTGTACAAAGAGTACACCAGAAAAAAAATCTTAATTTTTCCTGAACCTGTTTTCTCCCCTTGTTTCATAGCGTAAAGCCGAGTTTCAGATCTCTGGTTGTTTCAGTTTACAGAACACCATGGAAATATTTTTAGGTTTTTATTTGCATAGGTCTGCCTCACAAGGCTTTGTGTTGAGTTTCAGGTTCAAAGACACATAGAAAAATCAACGATCAAAATCTGAGGTGAAATCTTACTTCAGTGAAGTCGTGGGAGTTTTGCTATTGACTTCAATGGAGGCCAGGATTTCACCGGAGTCATTGACACTAATCCTTAAATTGGCCAGAAGTTGCTGAAAACTGGGTCCAAGTTTGTTTGAAAGATTTGGACACTCAGTGAGTCTCTGCAAATCCTTTCATGCCAATGACAAGTCAGATGAGTTGCCTTAAAGAAAAGTCGTATAGTAGTTATCAGGAATGAACCCTATAGAAATAAAATGGAGTCCTATAGAAATTACACTGAAAACTAACAGAATTCAATAGTGAATTATATCCTTTCTACAGGTTTTATGAACCATCTCATTAACCTCTGAATCAGGGATGAAATTCTCTATTACATTCTATAGGACAATTAAAATACCACACCTCCTCCCCCATGTTCTTGTATTACCCTAGTGCAGGGATTGGCAAACGTTTTGGCCCGAGGGCCACATGGGGTTGTAAAATGGTATGGAGGGCCGGGTAGGGAAGGCTGTGCCTCCCAAATAGCATGCCCCCCCATCCACCCCTTCCCACTTCTCACCCCAACTGCCCCCCCTCAGAATCCCCAACCCATCCAACCCACCCTGCTCCTTGTTCCCTGACCGCTCCCTCCAGAGACCCCTCCCATCCCTAACCACCCTCTGGGACCTCATCCCCCTATCTAAGCCCCCCTGCTCATTGTCCCCTGACCACTCACTCTAGTGACTCCACCCCCTACCCAATCTCCCCTGCTCCCTGTCCCCTGACTGCCCCAACCCATATCCACACCCCAGCCCCAACCACA
The DNA here is from genome assembly GCA_032164245.1 of Sternotherus odoratus. Taxonomy (NCBI): domain Eukaryota; kingdom Metazoa; phylum Chordata; order Testudines; family Kinosternidae; genus Sternotherus; species Sternotherus odoratus. The sequence goes on along the minus strand of JAVMKO010000002.1, from coordinate 16,513,217 downwards.
CCCCAGAGTGCCACTCCATCGCTCCCCCACCCCTGACTAACTTCCCCCCAAGTCTGCCCCATCCTACCGCCCCCTGCTCCTTGTTCCCTGACTGCCCACCATGACCTCTTGCTCTTCTCTAATCCCGCTCACCAAAGCCAATCACACCACTGCAATGCTCCAGCAGGAGCAGCGGACCGGAGTACTGAAGGCGTGGCGCACTAGCAGCATGGCTACAAGGGAGGGGAGAAAGCGGAGGAGGGAGTGGGGTTCACCTCGCCAGCCAGGAGCTCAGGCGGGCCAAACAGGATGGGCCCATGGACTGGATGTTTGCCCACCCCTGCTCTAGTACTTAGAGACTGTAACCAAGATCAGGGCCCCATCATACTAGGTGCTGAGCAAATACGTAGAAGACTGACCCAGATACACAAGAGAACTTGAGCACCTACAGTGGCTACCCTGACATTTTAGATACCTAAATTCAACACTTAGGCACCACTAAGAGCCTCATAAACCCTGCTCAGAGCTATGTAACCACAGTCACCTTGATTTCCACCATTTAAGTCCCCACGTTCTTAGGCTCCTGCCAGTGGTGATGCGCACAGCCACCTCAGTCCTGACAGCCAGCACCTATCTCAGGCCTAATGCCCCACAGGTTCTTCAAAGGAGCCTCCTCCCCTCCCCCCGCCCGCCCACCACACACAGACACTTATCTCACCTGCAGGGCCCAATCTGGTAGGCACCTTCAGAGCATGCCTAACCCCGCACAGAATGGCTCAGGACAGCATGGGACCCCTTTTGCCCAGTGAGTAGGGTCCTCACCAAGGATGTTCAATTTTCCATACTGCCTGATGTGGAGAATAAATTTGAGCTTCCAGGTGAGTGCCCTAGCCACAGAGCTAAAGATGATAAGAGAGGCTGCTTCCATCCTCACGCGGTCGCTGTGTGTGGCCTTAGACATTTGCGGCCATGTTTCTTGCAAGAAACAGATTATGTGCCCAACTGCAGGAGAAGGCTCACAGGCGTGAATCCCAAGTACAGAGAGATGCCTCCATCTGGTCTGGAGAGAGGTGCCTTACTTCCTGAGAGGAGACTTAAGCTGGTGCCGGTGAGTGCTCGCAGCCCACCACACCCCCGGCCCCACTCCAACTCCGCCCCTTCCCCACCCCCTTTCCAACGCCTTCCCCAAATCCCCGGCCCTGCCTCCTCCCCCAGGTGCACAGCATTTCCCCTCCTCCCCCCACCCTCCCAGGCTTGCCACAAGCCTGGGAGGGAGGGGGGAGAAGCGAAGCGTCGGCGCGCTCAGGGGAGGAGATGGAACAGAGATGAGCTAAGGCGGGAGGCATAGGGAGGGCCGCAGCAAGTAACAGGGGGGCACAGAGGAACCGCTCCCCGCCCCAGCTCACCTCCGCTCCGCCCCCGAGTGCGCCGCCGCTCCGTTTCTAACCCCTCCCAGGCTTGCCATGCAAAACAGCTGATTCGCGGCTAGCCTGGGGTGGGGGAGAAATGGAGCGGTGGCAGCGCACTCAGGGAAGGAGGTGGAGTGGAGGTGAGCTGGGGCAAGTGGAGTGGGATGGGGAGCTGCTGGTGGGTGCTCTACACCCACCAATTTTTCTCCTGGGTGCTGCAGCCCCACAGCACCCACGGAGTCAGTGCCTGTGACTTAAGCCCACCACTCTCCTCAGCATTTCTTGTTGACTAGTTTAGGTGGCTCCCCTCTCACCTTGATGGCTTTTGTGGTTCGTTTATTAGGTGCCTATTTCTCTCTGTGCATTCTTTAGACAGACTGGCCATCTAACTCAAGGTTGTGGATCCCACTGGGTGGAGTTAGCCTACAGTCCTGGCACCAATCTGTTTTTAAAATAAAAATCCTCTAAAGAATTGGGACCAAATTTGTGACAGTTTAGATGTTTCAACCAGCTATGGAGCGGCTCAAATTTTTTTATTATTATAGAAAATTTTCAAAATTAAAAAAAGCCTGGTACACATTTAATTTTATTAAATTTAATACGTCTTTTCTTTTCTTAAACTAGCTCTATCGTCTAGTAACTCTTCACCTCGCTGTACTTAACCACCCAAGGATTTTCTCAAAGCCTTTCATAGCAACAAAATTCACCTTGAAGCTGAAAATGAGCCTAAGAAACATCAGCCCAAAGAGTGTTTATTATGGCAAATTAAAAACAGCTAGAAACAGTGACTTACAACATGTCCCGCTTTAACCGGAGCTGTAGTGTTATCACGTTTCTACTGTAGGTGTGTTTTCTTTACTCAGAAATAGCCCTCTCTTTTCCTAAATGGAGGAGAACTTTTTGGTAACCTGTAGGTGTTGTGTAAAACCCTAAGTTAGGAAAAAAGATAACTTTTTTTTTTCCAGTGAATGGACAGAATTTCCAAAAGTCTCCCACTATTGATGACAAAATGATACGTCTTTGCAAGGATTGACGTCTTCAGCATTGGAAATTCAGCCAGTGTGACAAAAAGATCCCCATGGTATGAATGATGAGAAACAAAAGCCTGGGGGAGGTTGGTCCCTCTCTCTCCACACCTCCACTCCTGTAGTGAAAACAGTGATGAGAAAACAGAACTCAATTTTTTTTTAAACTGAAAGACTTTGAACCCACTTCAACCCTCCTTCCTGTGCTGATTTTCTGATGCGTCTTCTAAGCTTTGTACTTTCTGAACCACAGAGATGTGCCTACACACTCTTGGTTTCCTGTCACTATGTTTCAAATACAGGGGTTTTTTACATAATTGAGGGCCTGATTCTCTACTCACTTTTCCCAGGTCTACCTTGGTAGAAGTGTCGATTTCAACGGAACAGTTACTTCTGTTTTACACCAGCGTCAAGTGAGAGTCCTCAGATGAACTGGCCTACATCAGCTATGCTGTTTATAAGTGTTCCTACTTCCGACATGTAGCTAAACGTGCATGTGATGTGGTTTGATTGAGGAGATAACTGCACTCAGTTACGTTCCTACTGGAGCAGTATTAGTTTGAGCTTACTATTATGTGTGATCCCCCACCCCGTCTATGGACTTACCCAGAGGTGCTCCAACGCAGAAACCTGTGGGCTGGGTGGTTTATTTTTTGAGGAAAGGAATTGTTGTGTACATAAAAAGTTAAATTGTAAACAGGGTTAATTAATAGGGGAAATACAGTTTCTCTGCTCACCCACATTTCAAGTTAAATGTAATTTACTTTGACATTTGGGCTCACCTGCGGTTAATGCAGTGTAAAAAAAAAAATTTAAAATCAGAATAACCAGCCATAACTCATGAAATGTTCACGCTCCTGTATTAGTACAGAGGCTGCACCCTCCAAAGAGTGATATGATCTTACACTCTGCAGGGCTAGATCCTCCACTGGTGTAAATCAGCACTGCTCTGCTGAAGTCACTGCTACTTTACACCAGCTAAAGAACTCCTAGACTCCTAGACTTTAAGATCGGAAGGGACCCTTATGATCATCTAGTCTGACCTCCTGCACAATGCAGGCCACTGAATCTCACCCACCCACTGACTGGCCGTGCTAGGGTTAGGGTTCAGGATGACTTCAGAAGGCTGCACAAGACTTCAGAAGGCAAGGCACTTCTGGAATTCACCCCATAACAGCTAGAGACCCATACCCCAGTTAAGTTCCATTTATATGGAAATAGGGACTAAATGGGGCTCAGGACTTGTGCTGGCCTTTTGCACTGGAATGAATTCCACCCATTGTGAGGACAGAGACTGAGAGCTAAGAAGTTATATTGGCCCATTATACAGATAGCAAGTTGGAGTTTTCAATCATCTATACCCAAAGGCCTATGGGTTCCTAACAAAATAGAAGTGAAGAACAGAAATGGCCAAAAAACTAAAGCAAGATACCTTAGTTAATCAGGAATTGAACACAGGATCCCTGCATCTTCCTTTCCCCATGTCCAGTGCAATAAACAAGACAATTGTGCAGAAATCCAGCACTCAAATGGGAACCAAATTTGGCTGGAGTATTGAAGTCTTGGGGAAGCCAGAGATGTGCCTTGATCCAGATTCAGCTCTCAGGTGAATGTGTAACTAACTGAAGAAATTGGAGTTACACCAGCGTAAGTTCAGAACCAGGCCCAGAATGCAAGTGAAAATTTCAGGATTTTATTCCAAACCTGTAATTCTTAGTTGTGGGCCCTTCACAGTTCGGGTCTCATTTAAGGCTTGAAATACTAAAATAAAATCTTGCAGAGCACACAATGAATGTTGTTGTTTTTCTTAGCGTTAGTCCCACACTATGGCAGCGTCCGCTGTGGTCAGCATATCCGCCTCCATTCGGGGCCCGGACAGGACCCGTGATACGACCGGGGTATACTCCAACCGATGCGTTGCGCCACTTGTCATTGGAGGCATTTTATACCTACTGCCAGGTGTTAAGCCTACAGCACCTAGTCTTCCCAGGAGGTCCCCCATCCAGGTACTAGCCAGGCCCAACCCTGCTTAACTTCTGAGATCAGATGGGATCGGGCATGTCCAGGGCGGTATAGCCATACATAGAGCACACAATGAATAATAGGCAAAAATTAAGCATTAATTATCTTCTAACTTCTATTTGCCCATTCACTTGCAGCAAGTAATTTTTAAGGGCAAGGAGAAGATTGTTAGGGAGATATATATATTATATATATTGTGACAAATTACTGCCACTATATTGATGGGTCCTGCGCTTTCTCTTCTTGTGGGGAATTCAGGGAGCCTATTTCTTGCCCCTGAACAGGGTATCAACTGTCCCACTGGTATCCTAGAGGGGAGAAGTGGAGAGGGAGGGACCCGGGCCTGCCCTCTACTCCGGGTCCCAGCCTAGGGGCCCTGAGGATAGCAGTAAACCCCTTGGTTTAGCTATTCCTTCCCCTGGCTACTTCCCTCTCCTACCCTTCAGCTTCTGGGGGCTTCCTGCCTTCTCTCTGCACAAGCCAGGTGTTCCTTTACTCAGGGTCTGGGTCTTTCTTAGCTCACCGCAGCACTTCTCCCAAACTCTCTCTGCTCCAACTCCGCCAAACTGCTCTCCGCTCCAACTCTGCCAAACTGCTCTCCGCTCCAACTCTGCCAAACTGCCTTCCGCTCCAACTCCGCCAAACTGCTCTCCGCTCCAACGCCTCCAAACTGCTCTCCGCTCCAACGCCTCCAAACTCCTTCCAAACTCCCAACCCTGTCTGCCTGAAGCAGGATTTTTTATTAAGGCCTTAATTGACAGCAGGTGCTCCTAATTAACCTGCTGCCTGCTTCCCTAGTCTACAGGGAGCCACGCCCTAATGAACCTTGAGTTAATATCTCTCCCCTCAAGCACTCTGCCACAGCTCCCTGACCCTCCTCTATCACAATATATATAAAATATTCTAGTAATATATAGAGAATTACTCATTATGGTGAAGGGCAGCGGAATAGACGTGCCTGGGCTAGTAAAGTTTACTGTCTGTTTTGCAAGGCTGCTCTGCTGTCTTCTATCATGTATTACAACATTCTATACTGCACTTTCAGAGAGCTATAACATAGCACCAGATCTAGGCTGTAGTAGCAAGCATCTGTTCTAGCTTCACATGGTATTTTTAATTTCAGTAGACTGTCAGGATGTAGGATGGAGCGGTGTAGAGGTCAGCTGGATGGCTGATATATCCATGGGGCCCTGATGTGATTAAATAAATGGGCTTCACTCTAAAAAAGAAAACTTCAGTGGAATATTTTATTTTTCTGCACAAATGTTTCATTTTAAGCAGAGTTGCACGATGACCAGAGTTGAAATGCATTGGAGCCTTGACTCTGCTACACTAAAAATGGAGTCCTCAGCTGGTGGACATTAGCTCCACTGACTGTAGCCATTTTGTGCTTGAAACTCTCACTCAAGACCATATACAGAGTAGGATTGGCCATCATGCAAGGACCTGATCCAAAGCCCACTGAGTGCAGTAAGAGTCTTCCTATTGACTTCCATGGACTTCGGATCGGGCCCAGCATATCAAGTATACTATTATTGCTCAAAGAGAGTCAGGGATGAGTGTGGTCAGGGAACAGATGAAAAAATGGTGCCTAAAATGAGGGAAGAGGGAATTCTACTGATTGTTCAGACCAGACCTAAATCAGACAGAACTAGGATGGTGTTGGTGAGAAGAAAACAACCATAAAAAATTTAAAAAATGGATAGTACTTTAAACTCTCCTGGTAATTTGGAGGTGACATTCTCGAAATGTAGAAGCTTTGAGTCAGTAAGTTTACAATTCCTGGGAAGGTGATGGAGTCAAGATGACTACTAGTGAAAGGAATGGTTTCTTCTTCCTTAAAAGTGTCCCCTCCTTCTCTCTCATGGTGAAAGCATGCCTGGTTAAGTGTTTCATATATAACAACAAGAAAGAGAGGGATCATTTTTAAAAAGCCAACTTTTCTAATAGATTGCAAGCCACATCTTGCCCAGAGGATTACAGACTTCATTCATCAAATTCAGTAGCATGGTAAGTATTCACCATTGACTCTTCTGGGAAAATGATTTCCTGTATGTTCACAGTAGGCCTGTGCAGGGATCTGCACAGTGTACCGAAGCAATGGAAGCTTTACCATTGACTACAATGGGTACTGGATCAGGTCCACTGAGCCATCATTGTTTTGTGGTAGAATCAATCGGCCACCCAGGTTGGAGCCCCACTATGCTCAATGCTGGACAAGCTACAGACAAGGGTACATTAGGTGCCCTTCAAGAATGGAGCAAATCCTCAGTTAGTAATGGGTGAGCCAGTGTAGATTCGGAAGCTTGGTCCAGAAGAACAGCCAAAATTGGGGATGTTCCTCTAAAATGTATGTATTCCTTTGGGGTCATCAAAGTTAGACTGAAAACCTCATGACAGTCACCTGTCTTGGAGTATTTCAGCTCTTCCACATCTGGTCCCATCTGGAACCAAGGTAGACAGATGAACAAAGACACAGAAATTAATGAAAAGTTAAGCAATCCCCCCCCCCCCAGCTTTAAAAATAGTTTCCATTCAGGTTCAGAGCCCTGGAGTGCTGAGGTAGATGCTGAAAGGCCAGGAAAACATGAACCATAGTACCAAGAAAAAGGAGGCTCCACAGAACCACAGAGGTGACCATGGCAATGGACTAATAAATGTAGGATCGCCAGATTGAAAGGTAGCATTAAGAAATTAGAAAGATCTATGATGGATTTGTGACATGTTGGACTTCCTGACTGGGATGCCACCTGATGTGCTGGGGTCTCACTGAGGCCACCTGTTCCACCAGCCTGGGCTTCCTCACCCTATGCTGTGCTAGGCTATCAAAAGCCTTCCCTAGCACACACACAGGTACGGCCATACCCAGCTGCAGACACAGACTGAAGTCAGCTCTGTGTGAGAGGATTCAGCTCAGAGATTCACCCAGCACTCTCATGCACACCCTCTTTGGGAAGTAAATCCAAAATATTGTCTTGTGCTAGATCAGGGATCGGCAACCTTTCAGCAGTGGTGTGCTGAGTCTTTATTTATTCACTCTCATTTAAAGTTTTGTGTGCCAGTAATACATTTTAACATTTTTAGACGGTCTCTTTCTATGTCTTCAATATATAAACTATTGTTGTATCTAAAGTAAATAGAAGTTTTTAAAATGTTTAAGAATTTCATTTAAAATTAAATTACAATGCAGAGTCCCCCAGACCAGTGGCCAGGACCCAGGCAATGTGAGTGCCACTGAAAATCAGCTCATGTGCCGCCTTCGGCACCCGTGCCCAGGGCTGGATTACCCAATAAGCAGACTAAGCACGTGCTTAGGGCACCAGCAAAGCAGGGGGCACCAAAAGAAATGAGTTGTTTTTTTAAAATTTGATATTTGAAAAAAAAGCATCGAAGTACTCATCATGGGAAAAATCAGAACTTTGTTAGACTTCCTTACACTCCTCTACACACTCTTCCCCCGTTTTTCTGTTTTCTTTTTATTACTTATCCCCACCTAAACCAAGGGGGTGTCCTACTAACGTAGATTGAAATAATGCGAGGAACTCAGATTCTGTCATGTATTGCAATAGTTGACTCATACCCTGTTGACTTGAACATGAATCTCTGTGGAGAAGTCCGGCAGTTCCACTGTTATATGCACGCAAAGTTTAATGAAACAGGAAAAATGAAATTCAGCCACATTGATCTTCATGACACAGTATTGAAAGATGGAATACAATGTGTATTTCCAAATGTAGAGATCACACTACATATTTTTCTAACATTGATGATTACTAGCTGCTTCCAAAATGCTCTTTTTTTTCAGCTGAAAAGAATAAAAAACCCTCAGAGAACAGCAATGTGTCAGGACAGACTTGATTCACTTTCCCTATTGTGTATGGAAGTGGACATGCTTCGTCCAGTTAGCTTTGATGAACTTATCCAGAATTTTGCAATCAGAAAATCTAGAAAGAAGCTTTTTTAATTTCAGCAAACATGCAAGTTTTGTGTCCTTTCAAAAAAAACAATTTTATTTTACGGCATAGTATTGTTTTTATTTTTAATTACATATGGGGGGGGCACCATAATCTTTTCAGTGCTTAGGGCCTCTATAGGTCTTAATCCAGCCCTGCCTATGCCATAGGTTGCCTACCCCTGTGCGAGATAAAAAAAATCTGCACAGTGCAAGCTCATAAAAATCACCCTCTCCCTCAATGTGGAGAGCGAGATGCACAGCTTCTTGCCCTCCCAGATATGAACAGAGTTATGTCATAAACAAGAAAAAAATTACATTTTGTAGTTAAACTTAGAAGTGATTATAAGTGATAGCAAACAATACACAGCAAATTACTTCGCAAATAAAACAAAACACACAAACTAAGCTTAATACACTCAAGAAACGGGTTACAGAATGTAATTTCTCACCCTAAATGTTGTTTTAGGCAAGTTGCACGGTTTCTGTAGTTTAGAGATCTAGTTATTTCTCTTTACAGACTGGACTCCTGTGTCAGCCTGGACTCAACCCTGCCTCTCCCTCCAGGTGCTTTTAGCAATCTTCCTTCATGGGCAGGCAAAGGATGAGAGTCTTGAAGGCTTCCTTCACAGCCTTAAACAGAATTTATATAAGGCAGGAAGCCTTTGTTTACAGTAGAAAAGTACCAGCGGTGTCCACTTTGGTATTTTGACCTCATCACCAGACCTTGCAGTGTCAAAGCAACCATGAAACAAGGTTTATTTGCAATGTCCATAAGAAGGAACTCCAGGGAAGATGGGAGATCCATGTCTTCAAAAGACTCATTGTTTTTTCCTAATGGCCCATTAAGGCTGATTGCTTACTGTCTGGTGGGCATTTCCCAAATACACACACAGTTGTAATTGTTACATGGACAAAATTCCTAACTTCAGATACAGAAATGATAAACGCATAAAAATTGGATAAACACATTCAGCAAATCATAACCTAATGATACCTCACATGATCTATCTTGCATAAAGCATATCTTAGTTATGCCATATTCATAACATAACAATATTTCTATGAATAATATGAGGGAACAGGATGGAGCATTGCTAGTATCCAGAAGACCAGATGATGAGAGAGGTCCCTGCAGGGAACTTACTGAACACAGTGAAGGAGAAATCCACTGGAACATTCAAAGAGAAACATGGCACACAATAGCAAATAAGGAGCCTGGTTTGCACTCTGTGTTACTACTGCTGCCCTCAATGATCCAAAAACTTGAGAAAGGAGTTCCACTGCAGATCTAAGGTTTGGGAGACAGAATTGTGCACAGACAGTATCTTTAATAGAAAAACATTATCCCCATTTTCTTGATAGGGAAACAGAATAAGTGGGGTGTCAAGTGACTTGCCTGAGTCCACATCAGAAGCTGTAATGGACCAGGGAATTGAATTCAGATTTCTAGGCTAACCTATGTCTTATCCACAGCCTTCCTCCCTCCCTGTTAGATACTGTTCGCTTCTGTACTCGGACCTGGAATGTAATACGTTGTCAGTATTCTATCTTTCCTTTTTTACTGAGACGCTGAGAAAAGCAACATCACATGAAGCAGTATTAATTAGCAACATTAGGCCCTGATCCTGATCCCAAGAAGTCAATGGCAAAACTCCCATTCACTTCAATGGTGTGTGATGAAGTCCTTAATATAATAAATGCTTTCTTTTGTGTCTGCCTTAGGCATGGCATTGATCCGCCATGCCTCAGTTTCCTTATTTGTATAATAGAGATAAGTAATTCTTTAGAGAAAGTTCCTGTAGATTCTAGGAAGAAACGTGTTCTACAAATGTTAATTATTTCATTCAAATGATTGTTTTACTCCCTTAGGATTTATTGGATGATTTAGTTGGTGTTGGTCCTGCTTTGAGCAGGGGATTGGACTAGATGACCTCCCAAGCTCTCTTCCAATCCTAATATTCTATTACAATGCCGTCTCTCCTAAAGACACACAGACTTTAAGCTGATCACTGAATGGCAAGCGCTTTGTTCATGGAAACTTTCCAGTTAAAGCACTTAAAAATGAAAGAGTCTGCCCCTTTCAACACACCTCCTCTCTGAAGGAGGTGAGGAATAGGACACCTCGATCTGACATTCTGTGCCCGTGGTGCTGCCAAGATTTCTTTGATATGTTTTAGCCATTGGGTTACATTTGTTCTTCCTGTGTTTTACTAAGGTTTTATGAGAAGGGTAAACAATCTGAAAGCCAAAGCTGTGCTAACAGGAAGTCAAATTCCCAGTTTCGTCATTGAGCACTAATACCCACTACTGCCCACTTGTTGGCAGTAACTGGATACACAGTGCCAAATATTTGGGGCTACTAGTACCTGACTCAGACAGCAAATCAGTTGGGGCAGGGATAACTTCAGAATCAAGGCCAGATAGGCCTAGATCGGTATTTGCAATGTGCCCTGATGAAGGGGTAGGGCGTAGTTGCGCTGCCCAAGGAACAGAGCGGGGACCAAACAGTGTCTTGTTTGTTCCCTAATTCCCCCTTGCTGCTTTCCTGGCTTGCTTACCTCTTCCTCTGGGCTGGCAGGTGCATGGAGGAGGGAAAGGAGACAGACATGATTCCACTTACTCCCCTCCACACACACCCTACCACTTGCACAGGAAAGGGACAGGTTTCAGAATAGTAGCCGTGTTAGTCTGTATCCACAAAAAGAATGAGGAGAAACTTGAGGGACCTTAGAGATTAACACATTTTTTGAGCATGAGCTTTGTGGGCTAGAACCCACTTTAGATGCACAGAGTGGAACACACAGTAGGAAGATTATGTGGAGAGAGAGAGAGAGAGAGAGAGAGAGAGAGAGAGAGAGAGAGAGAGAGAGAGAGAGAGAGAGAGAACACATGAAAAGGTGGAGGTTGCCATATACCAACTCTAAGAGGCTAATCAATTAAGGCGAGCTATTATCAGCAGGAGGGGGAAAAAACTTTTATAGTGATAATCAGGATGGCCCATTTCAAACATTTGACAAGAAGGTGTGAGTAACAGTAGGGGGATGCTTAACAGGGAGCAATAGATTCCAGCCACTCCAAGTCTTTAGTCCAGCCTAATTTAATGATATCCAGTTTGCAAATTAATTCCAGTTCAGCAGTTTCTCTTGGAGTCCGTTTTTGAAGTGTTTTTTGTTGTTGAAGAATTGCCATGTTTAAGTCTGTTATTGAGTGACCAGGGAGACTGAAGTGTTCTCCTACTGGTTTTTTAATGTTATGATTCCTGATGTCAGATTTGTGTCCATTTATTCTTTTGTGAGCCTCTTAGAATTGGTATGGCAAGCTCCACCTTTTCATGTTCTCTGTATATATATCTGTCTTCCTACTGTGTATTCCACTCTATGCATCTGATGAAGTGGGTTCTAGTCCACAAAAGCTTATGCCCAAATAAATGTGTTAGTTTCTAAGGTGCCACAGGAAGGGGAGTAGCTTGTCAGGAGCTGCTTGCCTGGGAAGACTGCTCTCCCTGGGATTGAGTAGACCAGGCCTTGCACCCCCTTACCTCTCCATGCTGGCAAATAGACCAGCTCATGATGGACCCCACAGCAAATGTCAGTCCCTGCCCCAAAGCACTTACACTCTGATTGAGGAACCCGGCTAGCAATCAAGGCTAAGCAAATAGGGGGTGGCAGTGGGGAAGATGGGCTGACCATAATAAAAGCATTCTCTTTCCTTGATGGAATGTGTGAACAACATGCAGGTGAAATACGCAGACCAGTAGCAGCAGGCTTGGCTCACCACCTGTCTAGTTAGCCAATAGGCTTTACAAGTACACAATTGGTATAAAAATGTGCTAACTATACAGAGCAATTTAACAAGACATTGACAAATAAAGCAACAGGAGGGCACCCTACAGTGTAAAAAACCCAGCCCTCCCCGGAAAGGCCATTAGTCATTGTTCTGACACGATTTATGCATGGAATTCCAGCACAGGTAATACAAAGGTGAGTGCTTGCAGCTACTAAATGGGCGGCCCATGAGCACCCTTCAGCACAAAGCTATTTAAACAGAGCTGTTTCTGAAAATGAGATGCACAAGGAATATTCAAATTGCAGCATTCAATGGCCCCCAGAGTCTCACCCCCATTAGGCAGTGTGTGGTCTAATGGGATTGAGCTGGGCTGGAATGTCATATACAAAGGAATAGAAGGCAAAGATTTTTTTCCCCCTTATTCTAATTTTATGACTGGGATTTTCAAGAGGTGCCAATTTTCACTGAACATCAATGGGTTTTAACTCTCTTAGGAGATGTTGAAATTCACAGTCTAGATGTGCAAAGCTGGGGGAAGAGGGGGTCACATTCCGTAAAGAGGAGGCTAAGTTCCATTTTCATTATGGCCCTAAAGAAGGTTGAAGTGCCTGGACTATGTACTGCCCTAGAGTCACAGCATCCTTCCCATGGATTTGCATAAGTGATGGGTCAATTCGGGTATCAAACTTGAGACTTCTACCAAGGACCTGATTTGCAGAGGGTGGGCACTCAGCCCTGGAATTCAAGCCCAGAGTGTCTCAAGTCAGGCACGCAAAAATCAGGTTTGAAAATCGTGGCCATATTTATGTTTTAGGTGGGTTTTAAATAAAGGCCACAAAGATACATCAGGTAGACTGCAGCATTTGCTCATATAATGTATAATAGAGATGAAGGAAATCAAAAATACTGATACACCAGAGTAATTAAGAACAGAAATTGATCCTATGGGACAGATTCTGATGAGTTTATACAGGTGTAAATCTTTATCAAAGTCTATGGAATTACTTCAGATTTGTATCAGGTTTTCTGGAACATCACAATCAGAATCCGGTGCAATGACTTGTGTGTAAAGAGGATCCGACCAAATCAGAACCTCTCATAGAACTGAAGAGGGGGTGTATATCTCATTCTACAGTGGTGCTTCTAAATAGCATGGATTTCAGTGACTTTTCTACTGAACTCAATCCTGAAGTTTTTACTCAGCAGAATCTGCAGTGAACTCACTAGTTTTGTCTGGGTAGGGACCTGACAACTAGACCCTTTCAATCCAGTTAATCTCTGCTGCAACTCCACTGAAGTGGGTTTAATTTTGCCTTCAGTTATAGGCTGGAAAGATGGTCCAAATGGTTATGGAACTAGCTTGAGACTTAGGGGACCCAGGAAAGATGTAGACAAATTGGAGAGGGTTCAGAGGAAAGGACCAGAAATGATGAAAGGTTTAGAAAACCTGACCTCAGAGGTCAGGTTAAAAAGAAACAGGCTTGGCTAGTCTTCAGAAAAGAAGACTGAGGGGGACCAGGCTGTTGTAAAGAAGACTGTGATCAGTCATTCTCCACATCCACTGAAGTTGAAAAGAAGTGATGGGAATCACCGCAGCAAGAGAGATTTAGGTTAGATGTTAGGAAAACCTTTCTAAGAGTGGTTAAACTCTGGAATAGGCTTCCAAGGGAGGTTGTGGAATCCCCATCACAGGAGGTTTGGACAACACGTCAGGGATGGTCTGGGTTTACTTAGTCCTGCCTCAGCTGATCTTGTGAGGTCCCTTTCAACCCTGTATTTCTGATTCCCTGCTCTCCCATGGACTCTCTCTCTCTCTCTCTCTCTCTCTCTCTCTCTCTCTCTCTCTCTCTCTCTCTCTCTCTCTTTCTGTGACCTTGGAAAGGTACTGGGGGGGGGAGGGCTGAGGATGCAGATGGGTGCTTAGTGGGATTTTGGAAATGGGAATCAGGCACCTAGGTGATTTTGAAAATCCCACAAAGTGCTAATCAGCATCTTTAGACCCCTTACATACCTTTACAAATCTGGCCCTTGTACTCTGTGCCTCAGTTGCCCAAACCTCCATTTGAAATTGTTTAAGGGTCCGTAAATGAAAAAAGCTTGAAAGCCACTGTGCTTGGTGCATCATCTCTTTAGGTTGTATAGTTTTGCAAAAAGTATTTAACATTTTTTTTTTAATTGAGCAGGTCTATCCACTCCTACAGTCTCTCCTAGAAATGTCAGCTTGTCACCAATGACATACATTTGTAAGTGCTTTAGTCTGTTTTGCTTTTCAATGAGCTGTCATTTTGCAAGCAGCGCTGGCATTGAAGGAATTGATTGAAAGATGCACAGCCAAGCAAGATCATTCTCTCTCTGCTCTGAAAACCCATAGAAAGAGGGAGATGAACAGAACAGAAAAGAAAAAAAAACACCCAAAGAAAATTGAGAAGGAAGTTAAACTTTAGACGACTTCAGCTGAAGGTTTGCAAGGCTTAGTTTTGTTTTGGTCTGGGTACCTTTCCTGTCACAGGATGTAAAGACTCATCTGTTCTGTTAGAAACATTTTATATAGTGTATGTGCAAACATTTATTTTGCTTTTTAAAAACCCACCACGCTTTCTAAGAATCAGTGCCTCTCCAGTGAAAAGCTTTGAAAAAGTCTAAATGATTTAATCAACTGTAAGTAAATTTATTAATGATTTATAAGGGAGGTGCTAAAAAAAACAACCGAAATGTCTATCGAAGCTACGCATATGCTCCTGCCCCCTCACCACTACGATATCTAAGCACCTCATCATTTGTAATGTCTTTATCCCCACAACACTCCTGTTAGGCAGGGAAGTAAAAACTATTCCCATTTTATAAACTGAAAACTGAAACAGATGTGACTTGCCCACCGCCACCCACGTAGTCTAGGAGAGAACAAGGAATGGAACCCAGATCTCAAGTCCCAGGCTAACCATTGGGCCATCCTGCCTCTCATGTCAGTTCTCAATAGGGATTAAACCAGGGGCCTGTAGGGCTTTGAACACAATGAGCCATCGCAGTTGGACACAAAAGACTCAGCCCTGCACCTGGGAACTGAACTGACTCATACTCTATGCGTGAGGTGCAGAGAAGCATAACATACACAGAACTGTATGTTACACAGACAAGCCCAAGTGATGGGGAAGGATGAACAGAAGAACACGGAGAGGAATTCCAGTCAAATTGTTAAAAGCATTTAACAGCTATTTCACATCAATGACTAATTAACATTCTGGAGAAAAGAGGTCTTGGTTAAAGACTACTTCACTTAAGGTGTTAGAACTGCCTAATGCCCATCCCCTGAGACAGCCAGTAGATCCTCCAGTAGAAATCGGAGAAAGCCAGACTTAACATTCCAGCTATATCTAATTTAAATAAGGGGGGAGGGGAGAATAAGACCTTTTTCAGGTCTTCCTCATACATTAGAAAGCAGCAAAAGAGGGTGCAAATCTAATCGTATCCTTTCAGATCATTTGAAAGAGAAGTAACTGGGTCTAGTATACAAGCTTCCTGCCGACAGTTGTTTGGTGTACCTAAGAGTCAGGAGCTTTGTACAGGTGCAGGTTTCTTTCCAGGTTTATATTTTATAAGGGGTGCAGCCTTGGTTTCTAGCCCTTGACATTTAAAGATGCAACACATGCTATGGTATTGCACAAATTAGCCCTCTTCAGTACAACAGTGGCTTCATAACACAACCTGCTTTCTTTCTGCACAGCACTCTAGTCTGTTTCCTTCACTTTAACAGCAGTAAGACAGCTGAATTTTACAGCTTTAGGCATTACTGAGAGCCTAGAAGGCCAGACTTCCCTTTCCTGTTTTGCAACCTGGTGCTGAGCACATTTCCCCAAACTGTTTTCTGGGTTATGAGACTGAACTAAGCCCTCCTGAAATGTGGCTGAGCTGCATTCAGGGTAGCGGTGGAGGAAGAAAGGTGATGATAAGCCACCTTTGCTCCTCTGCTTCCCAAGTACTGGCTCCTTCGTGCAACTTAGAGCCGACGCAGAGATGCTCTAATTCGCACTGTCTGCAGTGGCCCCCGAAAAGATTTATGTCAACCCAGGGATCGTCGGAGTGCAAATTGCTCTCTCCACACCCATTATGCTGGGGGAGAGGAGAGGATGGACAGCTGTATGCAAATCAGGGATTCCCCCACACTGGGGGGTGGGGATCATTGACTGGTTAGTTAAGCCAGCTTTTTGTCTTCTGTGCTGCCAGAGCAGCTCAAAGGGGACTGTAGTGGGGAGAGGGGGTGGAAGCATCTGTCCCAAAGTGCCTGTGGGTCCAGTCCTGTAACTGAGATTGCAATAAAATCCACTTTGTACAGTGACAACGCTACTGGCATGAGTAAGGGTCAGAAGGTTGTGCCCTTTTAGCTTGTTCACAGAGAGAAACAGGCCTAGGAGTCAATTTCCATTTAGCACAATCGAGTTTCATCTTGACCCGCACCATTGGGATAGATTCAATTTGATCAATGTAAATCAGGAGTAACAACAGTGAGGTCAGTGGTGAACAATACACTAGTTGCAGATTGCTGGATTCCAGCGAATTCTGGCCATGCCTCCTCCCGCAACATGCCCCCACGCAGGAGGGCGGAGAGAGAATAACTCTGCCAGCAGCGGATGGCCCCTATACAAGGGAAAAGCGTCAGCTGCAGTTAAGGGCATTGTTACAGCTCCTTTGCAGCACTGGATCAGTCCAAGGGGCTGTATTGGGGCCAAGATCTGGCCCTTAACTTCAAGACAACTTCTGCTCTCAGTTACACAGGTAGTCCCACTGAAGTCAATGGCAATTAAACCACACAACAGAGCAGAATTTGATCATCTATATCTTAGATGACCTACCTGTAGAACTCTAATGTGAGTGGGGAGCTAATATCCCTGGAGGGCTTTGAGAATCTCAGAGAAAAGGCTTTGTATGAAAGATTATAGATATTAAACGCTTGGTTTTGTCAGTATTTGAACATGTATCACAAACACACAGGGAGCAGTAAACCAAGTAAGAAGGTACTATTTTTACATGTCATCAACCACCCTCACCCCCCTCCCCAGCTAACCATAGCTACACTATAAAGTCTAAAGTGCGTGCAGCAGCGTTCAAGATTAAACCCATACTATCAAGATGAAAGCCTTCAGATGCTAATACAAAGGTTCCTGCTTGAATACCTGCACCCCTTGAAGAACCGAATAAAACCCAGAGGAAGTGGAGCATGATAGTACTGAGCTTTCGGGCAGACTGCCTCAGCATTACTGTGTCTAGAGGTGTTGTCCTCGCCAGTGATGAAAATCAAATGGGGAAGAGAAACAGAACAAAGGGTAAAATTAGAGCTGAGGTGTAACCAATGAGATCCTAAGACAAGAAAGCAAAGAGCATGTGTTGTACGTATTTGACCTGACTGGCAAGTGTTGATATGGTCCACACCATCCATTAAATAATCCTTTGTACCATGTCTGATAATACACCCCTGCATCATCCTTTACTATGGCTCCTCAGGCCATGGCCCTGTCCCCTTGTGGAGAATTTGATCCCTGGTAGGGGGTGGAAGGAAGAGGTCAGCCTGGCTCGCAGGCTGCTCTTTTGTGGCCAGTACAATGACCATTCACACGGGAGGGAGGCTCTTTTCACGCCTCTCCCATCCTCACTCCAAGGCCACTCATGATCTGGACTCAAGACATAGCGGCCCTGATTGTCCCCTCATATTGGGCTTTACACCAGCCTAAAACCATTAACTTCAATTGCGCTGTTCCTGTTTTACACACGCATCCCCGAGAACAGAAACCTCCACGTCACACACTTTACAGAGCTCCCCCGCACTCCCAGCAATCACTTGTATCTGGCACTTACTACACAAAACTCTGCATCTGCGCTGTGTAGGAAGAGGCCCTCTAAAGGGGCCCGGCTAATAAGCCAATTCACTGGCACGGCCCAGCTGTTCTGTGGCACTTGTGTGAAGCAAAGCACCGATCATCCTGATTAAACTGGGTTGCTGGCTGCTTTGCATCACCAGATCTGCACAAAGCAGCTGGAGTACACCACTGGATCTGGATCAACGTACATGACTATTTTATGTGCTGTGCTGTGCTTTCCAGCCCAGCCCAATCTATTCCACTAACTGTGAGGGGGTCATTTTACTAATTGCATGAGCCTGCTGCCACTCTGGACGTACTCAACAAACCTACTTAGTCAAACAATTAATAGTAGCTAGAGCTCTGGAGAATAGTTCTAAGTCACTAGAATGGCTTATTTAACTTGCAGTGCAATCTAGAGAACACTAGCTCACCCTACACTGTCTAGTCTGCATTGGGTTATCCAGTACGTGCATAGCTAACTGCAGTTTTTGGTTTTTCTTTCACACCACTGCACACAGACCTGTGTGTAGCTTGTTCCCAAATTCACCTTGTTCCGACAGCTGCATCGGAATGGAGAGTGAATGAGTCAGGAAGTTTAAGGCTGCTTTTTAAAAAAATGGGAGCAAATTCATTCAGAGAAGTGCGGTTGATATAATGGGTGAGAGGAAGTACTGTACAATTTCTCTTAAAGCCACACTGGCCAGCTCAAAGGAAACCCTCTTATCATGGCATTTCACAATGCTCCGAAAGTGTGCCAAGCCATGATCATGCAGTTAAGGGTGTGCAAAGGAAAAAAACCCTCAGGCAAGAGCATGCTTCCGTTTTCCTTTCCAGCTAATCCTCCTCCTGTCTTTCTCCCCCTCCCCTTCATAAATAGTTTTGTAGAGAAATTGGCTTTTATCTCAATTTGAAACGCGCTTCTCTTTTATTATCTATTGTATTTCTTTGGGTTTTTACCCAGCAGGACAAAAAGTGCTTTAAGACAGCTTGTGAACCACTCAAGCTTTGTGCTGGCTCTGCACAGAGGGGCATTTCACTCAATGTGTATGGAACGTGCAATTGCACTAGATTGCAGACTAAGGTCACTACGACGTTTAAATACATTTAGTGAGTGACTGATCTTCCAAACGCAAACAAAAGGGATTTTCTAGGGCTTGTGTGTCCGTTATATTCATTAAAACACCCTTTCTGAGCTGGCTCCTCCAACCACTACTCTCTCCTCATTCGACCCCTGCTGAATATCCTCTTCTATCACAAAGCTCTCAGGAAATAAGTCAGCATCAATCGATATACATTTCTATTCGCCTCTGGTGTTCTGAGAAATAGCTGGCCATTTTTGTTAAAAAAAACAAATAAGAACACCTGAAGGAGACACCAGACAGAGAAAATTTCAGCCCAAACAGCTAAACTGAAAAGAGGATCTTACAGTAGAAAGTGCTAAGTGGCCTCACTTATAGGCACTGCTACCTGAACCATCTATAACAGAACTCCCTTTCTCCCACCTGTTGTCTGTCTTGCCTATTTAACTCTCCAGGGGAGGAATTGTTCCTTATTGCCTGGCACAATTAGGGTGACCAGACAGTAAATGTGAAAAATCAGGATGGGGTTGGGGGGTAATAGGAACCTATACAAGAAAGAGACCCAAAAATCAGGACTGTGCCTATAAAAATCAGGACATCTAGTCATCCTAGGCACAATGGGTCTCTTGGTTTGGCCCTCTAGGCTCTGCTGCAATACAAAGATTAAAATAATGGTGAATGTTGGATGTGTTCGTGAAAGTTTGTTTTTACTTTGGTTGGTTTTCTCTCCCTTGTAGTACTTAGTAATATTTTCATTCCTCTTTTCAGAGCACGCTGATGGAGTTTCCAGGATAAGATGTAGCCCACCTCGTAGCCCCTGCAAAATGGGGTTGATATCTCCTTACCTACCTCACAGCAGGCTGTGATGTTTTGTGAAGTAGAAGTGAAGGGTTATGTAGATATTGGCATTACTACTAGAGTGAAGCACAGTAGAGTGGCCTGATCAGACGAGAGACAATCCCAAACCTCCTGCATTTCAGTTACAGCTCTGATAGACTCCCCTTGGTAGCGTGACCAGATGCCCCGATTTTATATGGAGAGTCTCAATTTTGGGGTCTTTTTCTTATATAGGCTCCTATTACTCCTCACCATGTCCTGATTTTTCATATTTGCTCTCTGGTCACTCTACCCCCTGGGTTCGTGGGTAAGTCACTTGTGGTTTATTCTATTCACTCTGGAGTCAATACAATATTCTAATATATCTGCCTTAATTCCTGCACCTAGAAAATGAAGCTAATCAGATTTCTCTGAGGCGTTAATGTTTCCAAAGTGCTTGGAAGATGCACAGTCCTAGCTGTGTGTTTAGTATTATCTGTGTTAGACCATTTCTCCAGCTTAGGAGCACAATCTGTGCAAGTGAAGCAGACATCGCTACTGCAGTACAGACCCTGCTTTCAGCCTTTGCCATGAGCTAACTTATTGGACAGTTCTCTCCCGAGTTATTTTTAGGTTTTAGTAACTCTTCTAGTTCCTTGCTGCAAACTTAGCAAATTTCCACAGATTCCTCAGAACACAGGCAGCAAATATGAAGCATAAAAAAGGAACAAAATCAGAGCTCACAATACAGATTCTACTCAGAAACACAGAACAGATTGAGGGGTTCCCTACAGGAAGGGTAGCTAACAGGTGTCAGGAGGCGTAGTCAGGGGACAAGGAAGGTGGATCGGATGGGTCGGGAGTTCTGAGGGGGGCAGTCAGGGGGTGGGAAGTGGGATGGGGCCAAGCTGTTTGCGGAGGCACAGCCTTCCCTATCCAGACCGCCATACAATTTTGAACCCCGATGTCGTTCTCGGTCAAAAAGTTTGCCCACTCCTGCTATAGATCAATAGCAGGATAAAGCCCAGACAAAGATTCATCAAGGGATAGTCAAATATCGGACTTGCAATGCACAATTCAAAATGTGGGGAGCCCAGCCTGCTCAATTGTTATTTTGAAAAGGTTGTCTAGCCACAAACTATTGACTTTATTGCAGGTGCTTCTCTCCTGCTGCTTTTTCTAGCCATTAATACACTCTTGCTACCCATCACGGCATCTTCTGCCGTTAAAAGTCACTTTCATTCCCGATTTCATTCTCCAAAGACAAACTCCAGTTATGAACCTGAGATCACACTTGTGAACGACTGAGGGCTGTTGTTAAAGCTGGCACCCGTGTGAGAGCTGCATGGGCTTGTGATGGAGCCAATAGATTCAGACTCAGCTGCCACCAGGTTCAGTTCCAGATTCTGACACAGCCTTCCACGGCCAACTCATTTGGCTGCTCTCTGACTCAGTTTCCCCATTTGTAAAATCTGTTGGCTACCTTGTCTATTGCAGTTGTTAGCTCTTTGGGGCGAGGTCTGTCTCATTATTGATTTGTGCAGCGACTGGCCCAACAGGGGCCCCATTGCAGCTGATGACCTTTCATGTCACTGTAACAAATAAATATTAAGCATGCAGAGTTTAGAGTTGCCAGCCCTCCAGGACTGTCCTGGAGTCTCCATGAATTAAAGCTTATGTCATGGGATGAAACCTCCAGGAATACGACCAACCCTCATGGAGCTGTCATTGTACACAAAGCGGAGAGAGAGCAGGCATGAGAGCACATGAATTCTGTAGGGACACTGAGGGAGGGGAATACCAGCAAGATATTGAAAGAAGAGAAGGACATCACACATCCTCTACTGTGGTTGCACCTGTGCTGCAAGTATCCTATGTGAACTTGATTCCTTCAACTCCAGAAGTGCACTTATGAGACTGTACGCAAGGAATTCCATTGAGAAGTGTTTACTATATAAACTGGCACACACATCAGACATATGCAATCCCCTTTTCTATTTCTTATTTCATGGGGCTCAGCCAAAAACTTTATCACTGTAAGTACAGCTGCTGTTGCTACGTTTCCCAGACTAGGGGGAGTACGGAGAGCATGAGTGACTGCAAACAAGTAATTGCCATTTTCAGCACAGGGCAGGAACTTGTTAACCATGCTCAGTAGCTGGTGTGGAAGTGTCCATTAAAGGCCAACATTCCTGAATTCACATACATACACCCCACCCCTTAGTTAGAAACTTGCCAATCAGGAGTGAGTTCTGTCAGGGGCACAAAACTGGCCTCCACTTGGAGCACCAGTCAAATCCAACCCAGTACTGCAGGGGGAATATAGCACTGCCTGAGGTAACCCAGACTGAATCTGTGGGTGGCTCTCAATGCAGTTGCCTGTAGTTTTACAGAAGTCTGTGAAATTGAGGCAGGGAAGATACTGTAAAGGAGGAATTACAGAGCGAAGGCTGTATGTCTTCATCACGTGCATTGCACCATGGAACCAAAGACACTGTGTGAGCCTAACAGCTACAGTAACAGTCAGGCTTTTTTTCCTATCTGAAGTTGTGTAGGTGCTCAACAGTGTGGATGCTGAAATAATTGGTTATGTAAGACAGCCAGATGTATGTTTTATTTAACTGTCAATATACTATGCGGGTGAGCCAACGTGAAAGCAGATTCCCCCATTGTCCCTGTATTTATTTTGTAAGAGAGATATAAGAGTTTTAAGAATGTAACATGGGGTCTATTTTTAAGGAAATGCACAAATCTTAGTGATGTTGGTCTAGCTAGAGTGCATTATAACCACTACAAATTGGAGGGGCGGGGGGAGAGCACGGACATGAACTTATGGTCTATACAAATACTTTTAATTTGATACAAAAGTTCTGAAGCACAGAACTGGTACGTACATTGACTTACCTTCCCACTACAGAGCTAACACAAGATTACAAATAACAACATAAAATAAAATCCAAGTCCAAACCCACCCCCAGGTTTTCACACAGTGCCTGAGATTATCTCCTACAGTTTGTGATATAAGGGTGTAAGCCAGGAAGTCCACTCACCAGCCTGTGCATCAAAGAACTCCCAGCAACCGCAGGAGCTCAGTCCCTTGTCTTCAGGGTCTAAAGTTTTATTTGTCCTTAACAAAACAGCTCAGTAGAGGTGCCTTGTCTAGCCTCATTTTTCCCCCTGAACCAATGGACACTCTGCTCCCTGACCTCACGCTTCCCTTTATACGTCACCTATTTCTACCATGTGGCACCAGGACTTATTCCCTTCATCGGGGAAGCTGGTCCTAGCGTAGAAAAAGGAGCAACTGAATCCCAACCCCCTTAAAAAGCCAGCTCGCCCTAACAAATTGATGTCAAGTGCCTCGATTTTGAGGTGTCCAACTGCAGACATTATGGAAGTGCTCAGCACGCTCTGAAAATCACATCCCTTTAGATTGTTTCAAGTTGAGCAGCCAAAAAGCACCAGTCACTTTTGAAAATTTAGTCCTATATAATTAAGCTTTAGATTATTCTCAGCTATGAGATAGCAACAGCGGAGATAAAATTGTCATGTATCAGCTAGATGAGTGTTTGTTTATATGATCCAAGACATGTTCCCTCAATTAGATTGTACTTTGAAAGTTCATTATCTGTCTTATAAATTAATCAGTCATAGAAAGCACCTGCAGCAATCTTGCTTCTGCCAAACATACGGTGAGTTTTCTGTTGACTTCAACTGGAGAGAATACTTGGGTGCAAAATGTCTGTTGGAACAATAAACCATTTTTTGCCTGTTTTGCGGCATTGCTATTCAATGAGAACACCATAGGGGCCTGGGAGCAGAGTCACAGAGTGATGTAGGTGCCTCAGTCCCAGACATAGTCACCTAAGTCTAGAGTTTCAGTGTGCAGGTCCGTCCCAATTCTAGGCTCCACTACGCTCCACAAAATTCCCACTGAACCCTGTAGGCACCTAAACTCCTGCCTAAGTTTTCAGGATAAAGCTCCCTTGGCACCTAAGTTTCTGCTTCTTAGCATGCACGTTGCTGTCTCCCTCTGGCATTTGGACACCTGTCTCCTGGCTAGTGAGTCACAAACTGTCTGAAGATAAGCATTCTGCGGCATTCGTCCACCTAATTCACGTGCAGGGCTTGATCCAGTAGGCATGCTCAGAGGCCACCTACCAGATCAGGCCCCATTTGAAAGCTGGCTGGAGGAGGAAGGCCTGCTGCCTGTTGCATAACTTTTAGTCCAGCGGTTAAAGCACTCACCTGGGATGTTGGAGACACAGGTTCAATTCCCTTCTCAGGCACAGGAAGAGTCTTAGGCAAGTGCACTAGCCCCTAGGCTATGGCCCTGTTCCCTCTAAACTGTGCGCAAGCACACAGGTCCTAAACCCTGTGCACACAGCAAAATACCACGTGCACAAAAATTTGCACACACGGCAAAATTAGAGGGAACACTGGGCTATGGGATAGTCAGCTATCATTCTCTCCAGTTGAAGCTGTTCCATTGTGTACAAAAAATTAAGAGTGATTGGAACAGGGCAACTGCACCCTGACTGCCTTAGTCACGAGACTAGAGCAGCGGTTCTCAAACTTGTAGAGACCGCGACCCCTTTTCCTGCTCTCGCGGCGCGGCTGGACCCCTCTGCCGAAAAGCCGCCAAATTCGCCCCGGCCCCGGGCTCCCAGCTGCACACCGGCCCCCAGTCCCCGCCGCGAGTTGCGGTAGCAGGAGCTCGCGACCCCTCGGGGAGTGCTCGGCAACCCCCCGGAGGGTCGCGACCCCCAGTTTGAGAAACTCTGGACTAGAGTCACTCACACACACTCTCTGGCCCAATGACTTCTTCAATGACTTCAATACACAATGGAACAGCTTCAACGGGAGAGACTGAGTGAGTTCCCGCATCAGATTATCCCCTGACCTAGCTCAATGGTGAGAACACGCACCTAAGAGGTGGGGGAGACCACTGTTCAGACCCTTTCCTCCCCTCTGCCAGTAGGAGGAATTGAATCCAGCTAAGTGCTCTAATCACTGGGGCTAAAAGTTATGAAGTGACCCCCTGCTCCAGCCGGTTCGTGCAGGGGCCCAATTCCTTCTCACAAGAAGCGTCTTAGGCATCTAAGCTGCTTCGCTCCAGGATGGGTTCTTGATTGTACACTGCAAGCAGAGCTAGGCATCTCCCCACAGACCAGACTCAGGTGCCTACCTCTGAGAAAGGGGTGGGGCTAAAGACCCATCCCTCACCTCAGCATCTCCCATTGGCTAGGTGAGGGGGCTCTCATAGTAGCAAACTGGCTTTTGTGAATCCCATTCTAAGGCATCTGTACCTCCTCACACCTAGGCACCTAATCCAAGCCTTGTGGATCTCAGAGTCGTCTCAGGGATTTTCTAGGTACCTAAAAGGCAGGTGTTTTAATGGTGAGTGCTGCAATGCCTACATCCTTTTATGAATCCAAGATCCACTGTCTTAATTAGTGTGCAATAGAGTGAAAGATAATTAATATTTTAGTTACCAGATTAACATATCATGCAAACCACATGCAGCACCTAACGATACAATTAATATTGTGCCTTTTAGACTTGATCCTGAGATGTGCTGGGCACTGGCAAGTCTTTACAACTATAAAGTAGTGAGACTCTCTTCTTGGTGAATTCATATGATTGTTTAACGCAGATTGTTTAACGATGGTTCTTTCATGATCCTTTTTTTAAAGATAAGAATACAGAAACCAATCTCCTCCTCTGCCATTAACAGCTGCTGCAGAAACCTACGATCCAGAAATATATATTTAGACTTTCTGGATTGCAATGAGGAATGAATGAGAACCTAACCCAGCCAAGCTCTTATGGAGGAATATAAACCCATTAGAAGCAATAGGACTATCCATGTGTTTAATTCTATGCATATGCTGAGGTGTGCTAAGGGTATGTAAGCACATTCCTTTGTTTAAGTTATGAACAGTCCCACTAAAGTCAGGGACGCTGTTTCTGTGGCTTACATTAGGTAAGTGTTTAAAATTAAAATACTTTTTGTTTAATGATCTAGTATATCTACTGTATTGAGGGAAATAATTAAATATGCTCCTCCTTCCCACTGAACTCATTCTCACCTTCAGTTCATCTTGTGTAGCACCTGTGCAAAGTGAGAAGCAGATGCTGCCATTCTAAGCAGCAGTTCTGCAGAAAAAGGACCTGGGGTGACAGTGGACAAGATGCTGGATATGAGTCAGCAGCATGCCCTTGTTGCCAGGGAAACCAACTGCATATTGGGCTGCATTAGTAGGAGCATTGCCAGCATATCAAGGGAAGTGATTATTCCCCTCAATTCGGCACTGGTGAGGCCACATCTGGAGTATTGTAACCAGTTTTGGTCCCCCCCGATTGCAAAAGGATGTGGACAAATTGGAGAGAGTCCAGTGGAGGGCAACAAAAATGATTAGGGGGTTGGGGCACATGATTTACGAGGAGAAGCTGAGGGAACCGAAGTTATTTAGTCTACAGAAAAGAAGACTGAGGGGGGGGGGATTTGATAACAGCCTTCAACTACCTGAAGGGCACTTCCAAAGAGGATGGAGTGAGGCTGTTCTCAGTGGTGGCAAATAAGAGAACAAGAAGCAATGGTCTCAAGTTGCAGTGGGGGAGGTCTAGGCTGGATATTAGGAAACACTATTTCACAAGGAGGGTAGTGAAGAACCGGAATGGGTTACCTAGGGAGGTAGTAGAATCTCCTTCCTTAGAGGTTTTTAAGGTCAAGCTTGACAAAGCCCTGGCTGGGATGATTTAGTTGGGGTTGGTCCTGCTTTGAGCAGGGGGTTGGACTAGATGACCGTCAGAGGTCTCTTCCAACCCTGATAGTCTATGATTCTCTGATTTTGGTAGAGTTTTCTGCTAACTTTCCAAGCTCTATATGTAGTTTAAGTTATCTGTTTGTACATTACCAACAAGTCCCTGTACTATTACTATGACTTCACATGATCTATAGCCATAAAACAATAAAATACTGTAATCATTAGAGGATTTAGGAATGCTAGCTACACTCTGAGGACTGATGCTCGATTAATTACATTGAAAAGCAGATGTTTTTCTCTGTCCAAATTTATGATCATTCAAAAGGTGAACCGAGGTAAAATCGCTCCTATCAAGCTGGCATGTCACCACCATGCAACACAGAAGAGAGATATGGGAGAATTCCAAACAGCTAGACACATAGTAGAGTATGTAAAAAAATGTGAAGGCCAGGATTCATGCACAATGACAGAAGATCAGAATTGCCTTTAGCCCAAAATCAGAAAAAGAAGAAGTGTTTCCACCTCCCCACCCTCCAAACATACCTACAGGAAAGCTATTACAAAGTGGCTATTCTGAAATAGATGCAGTGACGGAACAATGGTGTAGCTATGTGGAACGCCGCACAATTTGTTTTTGTTTGTTTGATCTTTTAAACTTAGGAAGGCCTTAATGGAAATGACAAACGTGCTGAAATTTTCTCTCTGCCTCAGTCAGCTGGTATGATTGTACACAAAAAAAGGGGGGGGGGAAAGGATGAAGCATCAACCACAGCTCGCTGTAGGTGTCATAACCTCAAAAGACCCGACTTTCGCATTAATTTTTTTTTCCCCTCTCAAAGTAAAAGCAAGTACTGAAACCAGAACTATGCTATTTTCAGGAGCAGCATGAACTCATTTGCATTGTTTTCATGTAGCATGCTGCTACTTATTTTTAGTATATTTTCATAGATAACAGAACTGTATAGTGAAGAGAAAAATATTCCTTTCCCATCATAGGCTAATTTGCTAACACTTTGCTTAAATGTTACCATAACGCTGCAATCGCTTAAGGCCAAATGCTGATCTGGTGTAAATTGTGTTCAATTCAGATAACCAAATCGGCAGCTGTAGTAAATTCTTGTATGTTATCATATGCAGGTACTACAGCTAATGTCCATGCGAGTACATGACTGTAAACTGTAATAATCTCCCTAAAAATGGCACACAGTATTTTTTAAAGTTTGCAAAAGTAATAGATCAACAAAGAATGTAGGGGTCCAAGCCTGCAAGATGTTGAGACCCCAAGAATGAAAAGGAGTAGAGAAGGCACAATTGGGCACATATTGTGTCACTTCTCATAGCAGCCCAAGTATATTCAGGCAGTGACTTACTTTGTTCTATCAGAGGCTCGGTAGAATTCTTACCACCCAATCTAATGCTTCATGAGATATTGTAAGACAAACCCTGCTCCTGCTCTTCACATGGGGTGGGACACAGAGGCAGAAGCCAACCAAAGGGTCCAGGAACCACTGGCGGGGAGAGGGGGTTGGTAAATCTGCTACCCACTACTTCTTAGGAATGCTCCCAAAAGGGCTGAATGTATGTAATGGGATTTAGGCTCTGAATAAATCAAACCCCAAGTCAGTTGAATAGGTGCTTTTGACACTCTTGAATAGACGGTTCTATGCCTTCAGCATTATAACTCTGCAGTGGCACATCTCTCGTTCACTGGGGAACTCTTTAAGGGCCGCATATGGCTGCTAGCTAGGCAGTTCATTGACATTCGGGTGCACCCCATGGATTCCTGGTGTTGCTGCTGCCTCCAGCGCCACTTTGGAGCCCCCTACTGGAATGTGTATTGGAGTGTGACATGCATATTTCTCCTGGAAGATGGAAGCACTAAGCTGTTAAATTGAAATCTGTGAATGGCGCATAGGACTGGGGTGAGGGAAGGCAGATTCGCCACTACATTTAACGTGCAAATGATTATAATTTAAATGCATTTGCTTAGCAGGGACCATGTTGCTTCTGACTTTGTTTTCCTGACAATGATTTATGCAAAAACAAAAGTCCCCACGCTATCCATTGCAGTAGAGGCATGTAAACAGAAGCTATTCCCATGCAGCCCTGGCCAGCTTTACATACCTGTTTTGCTCAATACTACTTGATATCCAATTATTCATTAACAACAAAGCCAGGCTGTTTATTTTTTATTGTCCAGGCGAATTTTAGGATTGGCAATATCAATATTTATTCACGGTTAACAGAAAGCAAACATCCGGTCAGTCCTTGGAAGTACTGTGCACTGGATAGCTGGCTTTCAAGGGTTTTAGTCATAAAACAAACAGAGATACAGTTTATGAGATGAAAGAAAAAATTCAAATGAGGTAGGGGAAGAGATAAGAGTAGGCATTGTCATAATAATTAATGACTGCATACAAGAAGAGCCTGCGTCTTTGCCAAAGAAGTCTATGGCGAAATTCCTACCGACTCCAACGGGAGCTGGGTTGAGTTTTTCGTAACAGCCTGTGAGGACATGCTTGTGGTTCTGGAAGTTAGGGAAGGGACACCACCAGAAACTGAAGTCCATTGTTTTATACACACAGCTAGATACAGGAGTGCAGTCAGGGGGTGATCTTCCCGCTGGATCCTGCCCAATGGCCCCCACTCTGTCCTGAGTGGGTTAAAGGGAGAAGAGGTAATCCCGTCTCTTTATCAGCTTAGGATGGGAACTCTGCCAAGTTGCACAAAATACATATGGCAATTCTGCCATGTACTGGCCCCATCCCCAAGAGACTGAGCTGAGAAAACTCATTTGCTATGGCTGTATGACATGTCTAGCATGATGGGGATCTAGCTTGGTTGAGACACCAGATCACCAATAAATAACACTAACTAGCATAAGGCCCAGGTGCATTGGGGATTGAACCTAGACGAGACTGAAGCAGCTGTGGAATGCAGAGCTGCTAAATTCAAGACAAGGGCTTGGGGAAGACTCCTTAGTTCCATCCATCTCCCATACATCTTCACTTTTGTGTCTGAGCACTTGGCAATCTTAAATGCATTTAGCCCCACAATGCACCGGGGAGGCAGGGAAGTCCAATTATCCCCATTTTACAGGCTGGGAAACTCAACTTTGAAGAAGCTAAGCACTTCACATCCATAGTACAGTGACTAGCGTCAACTCTCGGAGCAGTGCACTGTGGGTAGCTATCCCACAGTCCCCGCAGTCTCTGCTGGTCATTGGCCACATCCTCAGCTAAAGTGCACTGGCAGAGTTCCGGTGAAGTCAATGGAGCTATGCGGATTTACATTGGCGGAGAATCCGGCCCAAATTTTTTATAACTTTTCAGATGACAAGTACATTTTCACTTTGAAGTGGGGGTGGGCGGACCCTTGAAATTGAATAATTTCCCCCTTCTTATGCAGGTTGGGATCTGAATTCATCATTCTGTGTTTCCCTTCCCCTCCAGGTAGACATTTCTGCTGCAGGGAACATAACAGCTATAGGCTTGGGTCATGACAAGCAGACAGAGGAGGAACCAGCAAGTGCACAGTAATGAGCTGCAAATGTTCTTTTGGGTTCCCAGCAGATCTAGGCCTACTCCTTGCCCATTCTGCACCACCACCAAGCTAATGGACCAAGAAATGGGAGTGAATGGAGGAGAGATGCATTTGACCCATTGATGTTCATGGGACAGCACTTACCTGAGTGCAGAATATAGCCAAAATATAAATGACCTGTTATCTATGCTTTAAAAAAAAATTACTGAGCAAATTAAAAGCACAGGAAAGTTTACTCATCCTAAATGCATGCACAGTTCAAAGGAAAGGAAGGTTTATGACCATGGTGAAATAGTTTTCTTTGTTAGTTATTGCTAAAAAATGCACTGCAAATTCCAAAGGCAATTAATTCCCTTCCTCCTTTCCCCTAATTCCCTGGTAGGAAAGAATAACAGCTTGAAAGGGTCTGATCCTCCATTCATTAGACAACCACAACCACCATAAAGTCACTATGAGTCTGGGGTGCACAAGGTCTGGGCACTAAATAATTACTTTTTCTTTTCTTTTTTTTAAAACAGTTATTGCATGAATACTGACAGCATCAATATTTATTTCCCTGCTGACTATAGGGAATGTTCAGGTGTATGAGTCACTAGTTCTTTTCCAGTTTGTGCTTGTTGTACCACTACCACCCGAGAATGGAACTAGAGATTTATATGCAATCTCAGTTCATGAAATCAATCAGTGGGAACAGGCTGCAGAAGAACAACAAAGCAGGAGATAACATACATCTGTCAAAGCCAGCGCTCTGACTGCTGTCACTTCTCTGCTTTTAAATTTTCTCACCAGGCTTGCAGAATAAGCCAGAAGAAGAATGAATAAGTACCGCTGAATTTGCTCAGGATTTGTTAGATGTAGCACTTGTTTTTGTTACTATGGGTTACCGGGAGCGTTTCTCCATCATGCCAACTGGGATAGATTACTGGCATCCATGCCGGTTTATTCACAAGCAGCAACATGTTGTGTTATGTTCAACAGGAGGTGTACTCGCTGACCAGCCAACACTTTCCTCTCCTCTGGGTTGCTCATTTGAATCCAGGTCAGGCTGGTACTAATCACAAAGTAGATGCCATCTGATGGCTAGATGGTGAAATAAGTTGGTGGGTTTAGTCTAGCTTCTAATGGACAAGTGTCTACATAATAAAAACCCTCACTGCAGTGGCACCCTTAGTGGTAGTGTCAGCAGCTTAAAGAGGCCACAGGAAAAGTGCTGGATCTTATTCACAAATGGTGATTATGCTAGGGATTTCCCATTAAGGGACCATTCTGCTTCTGGGATATTCCCTTTCAGACGCCATTTCTAAGGAAGGCCCAATTCACCCAAATGTTCTTCAGCCAAGGGCCTGGGTGGTAGAGAGAAAGGATGTGGAGCCTTTTGCCTCTAGCTCACAAGAGGGAATATGAGAAGTGGGCAGCAGCCTATTGTATAAAAAAAGTGGGTAACTTCGTAACAACGGGCAAACGAAGTAGAAAGTCCACAAACCAAAAAGGCATATGGGCTGAACTAGAGGTCTGTGATGGGGTGGATACAGCCCCACACTAGGGAGATAAGGCTACAAGAACAACTCCAGGCCCAGGAAACCCACCCCAGCTCAAGAGAGTCCCTGGGTTGAAACCCGGAGGAGTGGCAAGGCCTGGGTTCCCCTACTCCCACTCATTGGGCAGGGCTCATGCCACAGACTCTTATGAGTAGGTGGGGGTGCAGCTGTGGACCATTATAGCCACGGGGAGGGGGAGGCGTAAGGAGGATTACCTGTCCACAATATCCTAGAACTATCCTGAGTCTCTTACTTCTAGGGGTGGTCCCTGCAGGTTGGAAGAGAGGCACAACAGTGGGTAAATTTCCATGGCTATATCTGTTCTGTAGACAAAAAGACATCACCTTCCAAATTTGTCCAGGTGAATCCTTTGCTACAGTTACTTTTTCTGCTTCTGTATTATCACTTTTTCTTCTGCATCCTGTCCAATAAATTCTCTTCCCTATCGGTCTGGTTTTGACCCCTCCAAGTATCACTCTAACGGTCCCTTGTATCAAATATTTCACACTCCTAACTGATGCATCTTCCTGCCAATCAGTATTGACCAAAGGGCAGCACTTTCTCTAATGCCATCTTCTGACAAGACAGGGACATGCCTGGCACATAGCCAGCAGCAGCACAGCAGGGATCACTGAGGCCACTTATCAGAGGGGTACCCGTGTTATTCTGATCTGCAAAAGCGATTCTTGCAGCACCTTATAGACTAACAGATCTTAGGGATCATGAGCTTTCCTGGGCTAAGACCCACTTTAAAAAAATTCTCCTATGAGTCTTGAAAGCAAAATGATGGGGCGTTCTTTGAGTGCCCTGCCTGAGAGTATTTAAAACACAAGTCAAGGGATGCTGCTGTTTGTAAAAGCAGTTAGCAGGAACCATGGAGCTTTTTAAAATGAAGTTTTGAGGTAACACTAGACACTATGGGCCTTGTTATGCAATCCTTCCTCACATGCATCAATAGGACTCCGCATGTGGATAGGGACTCGGGTAAGGAAAGGTGGCAATGGCCCTCAATGGCATATATTCACATAGGTATCTGTGGGGAATTATTAGGAATGTTACACACTAAATGTAATGCTAACGGAGATAGGAGCAGCCTTGTGCTAGGTGCTGTACAAACATATCCTAAGAGCCTGCACCATCCCAGGAGTTACTCTAAATCAGGGGTGGGGAACCTCCGGCCCGCGGGCCTTATAAGGCCCGCCAAAGCCTTCCGTCCGGCCCGCGCGCGTCCCTGGCCGGCGACTCCCCCAGGCGCTTCCCGGCCCCTTCGCCGAACGCGGAGCCGCCCCCGGCGAAGAGGCCGGAAGGGCCTCAGGGAGCCGCCAGCCAGGGATGCGCATGGGCCACCAGGCGGGGGCAGCTCCCCCAGGCACTTCTCGGCCCCTTCACCGAACACGGAGCCGCCCCCGCCTGGTGGCCCGGGGCGGCTCCGCGCTTGGCGAAGATGCCGGGAAGCCCTCGGGGAGCTGCCGGCCAGGGACGCGTGCGGGCTGCCATACGGAGGCGGCTCCGCGCTCGGCGAAGGGGCCAGGAAGCGCCTGGGGGAGCCGCCGGCGCTGCGTGGCCACCATTAGCCGGGCGGGGTAAGGAGGAGCCGTGGAGAGCCGACAGTCAAGGGGGCGTGGGGGGGGGGGGGGAGGTTGGGCTGGGGGGCAGGCAAGGGGGCGGTGGGGGGGGGGGGGAGGCCAGGCTGGGCGGGCAGGGAGGGGGGCAGGAGACTAGGCTGGATGGTGTGGGTGCGGGAGGGAAGGAGGTTTGGTGGGGGGGGGACGCTGGGCTGGGCGGGTCAGGCATGGGGGGCAGGAAGCTGGGTTGGGAGTGGGAGGGGGGAGGAGGTTAGGTTGGGTGGGATGGGCTGGGCCAGGCAGGGGTGGGGGGAGGAAAGGCGGTTAGATGGGGGGAGGTTGGATGGGGGTAAAGGAAGGTCACCCCCCTACACCCAGGCTGATAGCGGGAGCTGACTGGGGCAGGCAGCAGGACCCTGGCTGGCAAGGGGCCAGCGGGGGAAACCCCAAAGCAGTGCAGGGCTAAGCACTCTGCCTGCCACTGCTTTGGGGTTTCCCCCGCTGGCCCCTTGCCAGCTGGGGTTTCAGCTCCCGTTGCCAGCCTGGACTTCCTCGGGGGAGGGGGGGGAGGGGGGACTGGCCCGCGAATGACATTATAAATGTCCAAATGGCCCTTCGCAGAAAAAAGGTTCCCCACCCCTGCTAGGGAATTCAAGCACAGAGAGGTTAAGGGACATGCCCATGGTTACAGAACAAATTGGTGACAGATTTTGCAATAGCACTGACTCCCAGTCCCTTGCCCTAAAAGTTTGGTTAGATTCAGCAGCACTTTGTGGTCTTTTCTCTCCAATTGTGTATATAAGTCCTATTGGTGAGTCTTACATGCACCTCTAGACAGACTAGACTAGACCCCTTCTCTGCGCCAGATTAGATGCCCACTACCAAACAGTGTTATTTACACTCTCTCTCTCTGCCTGTCATCCCCCAGCCGGGGTATGGGCCACCAACTGGTGCTGGTGTTTCAGTAGCAATTGGTTCCCTTACAGGGTGGAGTTGCTAGCCCCACACCCATGTTAAGCCTACAGCACCTGGTATTCCCAGGAGGTCTCCCATCCAAGTACTAGGCAGGCCCGACCCTGCTTAGCTTCTGAGATCAGAGGGGAGTGGGCGTGTTCAGGGCGTGTTTGCCGTATATGTTATTTACACTATAGAGTAGAGAAATTAGCCCAAAGGGCTAAAATCTGCCCTGATTTACTCCTGTGAGACTTTGTTGGCAATGCAGGAGAGTACATGGAGGCAGAAGTTCTCACTCTGTTTTAACATTTAAACAAACGAGGTCATCCAAACAGTTTAGAAGAAATTAGTTTAAAATTAACTTAAAGTAAATTTCATTTATTTTCACTTTTGTTTTGAATGAGTGACAAAGCCGGAATGAGAGGGCAGGTAATTCAGTTTTATCTGATTGTTAATTAACAGCAGTGAAATATAAGTGTATTATCTTGCAATTTACAAGCAAGCAGGTGCAAGTAAGGTCATGATAATGGCTAGTTCCCAGAATACTGCACCTCCTTATTTAAGCAGTAAGTTCCACTGAATTGAACTGAAGTGGTGAAGCCGATTGAGTTCAAATCCATAAATCTAAACACAAAAGAGGGTTCATTAAGCTTTAAAGATTTACATAGGTTACTTTATTTTTAATTAAACTTATTCTTGGCATTATTCCTGTGCTTTTGGAATAGGGGAATCTTAGACATGCCCTGTAAATGTGAAGTAATTACCTGCCTATGAATCGATTTTTTTATTTTTTTCCACTGAGAAAGCAGACTAAATTCATGTTTGGGCACCCGTGAAAGTATCTTATTTTGTGTGAATTTTGAATAGCACTGATTCACCTATTTCCCCATTCCAAGCCCGACAATTCTGCCATTTTCCTAAAACGTTCTCAAACAATCCAACTTCTCTCAATGTTCCAGTTTTTGAACTTTGTAAATGACATTTTTCTTCCTTGTTTTGATTTTGGGAAAAGGGGCGAGGGAATGGCACCCTACCAACTGTGGTGAGTTTGTTCCCCTCCCCCCCCCCCCAAAAAAAACAGATTTTTTTTCCCCCACCCAGTTTTGAAAATGTTCTATTTCAGTTTGAAAAAAAAAAATCCAATTTCCAAAGATGAGGGGAAAAAACACTAAGACAGGAGAAGTTTAGGGGGGAGGAAGTAGTTACTTTTCTCTTTTCCTTCATACCGGCAGAGCTAGAGAAGGAGGCAACGAAGTCTGACTAACCCTCTTGCAGAAATCTTTCAACTGGTTGTGAAAGAAAGAACATGCCAAGACCTGAACTACTAAATGACCTGAGAAAGTAGTACTAGTTAAGGAGGAAATGCTCCGGGACAGCCTGCAACAGCTGTTGGGCAGGGAGGATGATGAACAATGGTAACTGTAAGATTTATCCAGCCTGGCTTTTGGCCCACTGCTGCCTCAGTTTCTCTTCTTCACCAGCTAATCACATGCACGCTGCAGGGGTTCTCTCACTAACCCAGCCCTGTTGGGCATCTGAATTATTAACTTAAAGTTCATCACACCACAAAACTCTTCCACCCAGCTTTCCTTGCTGGCTCAGACTTTGGTTCCAGATGCTCAGTCCTGTCTCTAGGGAAGCTTCCTCCCTTTCCTCTCCAGCCTTCCTACCTGGCTCCAGCTCTGGCTCCCTGCAAATTCCTCTGACAGACCTTCTAACTAGGAGCCATAGAGAGTTACTCAGCCTAGGCCTCCTCACAGCTCCTTTCCTCCTCAGGAATCCGAGAGGTAGCCGTGTTAGTCTGGAATAGCAGAGGTAACAAAGTCCTGTGGCACCTTAAAGACTAACTATAAAGTTTTGAAGCATAAGCTTTCATGGGCTAATACCCACTTCGTCGGATGCAAGCAAAGTGGGTATTAGCCCACGAAAGCTTATGCTTCAAAACTTTATAGTTAGTCTTTAAGGTGCCACAGGACTTTGTTACCTTTCCTCCTCAGGGTTCTGCCCACTCTTTAATGGAGTACTGTTCCCAAGTCTGCTCACCTGGCCTCATGTGCCTCTCATTCATAGTCACCTGCTGCCAGTCCTGTGACCCTTGGATTGATTTAGTCCATCTGAGGGAGGTGGGCTAAGCCTTGCCCAGGTGCAGTTGAGACTGGACAGTAACCAGCCTGGAGCACAGTGACCAAGGTGGAAGGTGGGAATGGAGAGGCAAGCTCTTCCCTTAAATACCATGGTAACCTTACTCAGCATCTCCACCAGCAATGTGCTACGTTTGATTATTTTATTGCTGTGGTTTGGCATACACCAGGGGCTCCTTGGGTTCCTACTCAAACTAGCCACCAAATAATCATATTTCTATAGCAAAGATACCTATGATAGATATGTATACACA
Source organism: Sternotherus odoratus (assembly GCA_032164245.1). Classification (NCBI taxonomy): domain Eukaryota; kingdom Metazoa; phylum Chordata; order Testudines; family Kinosternidae; genus Sternotherus; species Sternotherus odoratus. Next base: position 16,476,529 of record JAVMKO010000002.1, on the reverse strand, counting down.
CACATTTATGTATTTGTGTACATGTGTATAGAATTTATTTTATCTCATGGATTACTATATAGTATTTTGTAATTAAGGAGCCTAAGACTGTCTATAAATCATTATTTAAAAATGTTATATATAGATAAAATGTTAATGTCCTTGCCTTTGTTACTACCTTGGATGAATAAAGCTGAAAGACTTTTTAAAATTTAACTGTTGTGATGCTGTTAATTTTTTGCATTTCTCACAGTTTTAACTTTGTAAATAGAGGAGTCAGATTCACTAATGACTCTAGTTAATTTCTAATCAGTTTCGCTTTCAGCTTCCCCTAGATCAGGACAAGACTGCATTGTTTGGGCTGCAAATGCTTCAGGGAGCTGTTTCTCTCTCTCTCTCTGAAAAAAGAAAATCTGGAAACACTTCTCTTTTCACAGGACTGGCTCCAGGCACCATCATAGGAAGCACATGCCTGGGGCTGCACTCTGCAAGGGACGGCATTCCAGCCAATCTTAGAGCAGGACTTTTACTTTTTTTTCCACTCTGGCAGCCGCACTTTTTATTTGCTTGGGGCTGCAAAAAAGTTAGAGCCAGCCCTCGCTTTCCACTAGGTTCTGTTCAGTCCCGTTTTTAACAAGCCCAATTTTGGGGGCAAATTTGAATGGAGAGGGTGTCGTTTTGAAGTCAACACTTGTCTTTGATTCTGGAATGAATGAGATCCAATAAATGACATCTCATAAATAGTTAAAATCAGTGGATATACTATGTGCATGCTATGCAGACACACTGCCAGTGAAATGCTATCTATAAAAATAAATCACCAATTTCCTCTTCGGAACAAACTTTTGGCTCCTTTTTGTAAGAGAGCAGAATTTAGATGAATTGCTAAAATCAAAAAGTGTTGTGAAAACATTCTTTTCACAATCAGCACATGCATTTTGGACCAAAACATGGAGCATTATGTAACAGAACTTCGGAGGTATGTCTGGAGCTCTTTTATGAGTGATTCAGATGATGAGACTGTAAAATTTTGAACAAGATCAAATGCATCAGAAAACTTTTCATTGTAATACTTTGCACTTATATGGTGCCATTACTCTTCTCCTTCCTCTTTTAAGAAGCGTGCTGGACATTGACTGTAAGGGGAGCTACTGGGTTAGGCCCAGCTCCAGCAAAGCATTAAGCACGTGCTTAACTTTAAACACTAAATACTCTCTTTGAAGTCAATGGGACTAACAACATGATTAAAGTTAAGCATCTGCTTATGTGTGTGCTAGCATAGAGCCTTAATTCACAACGTAGATCAGCGGTGGGCAACCTGCAGCCCTGGTAAGGTGACCAGATGTTCCGATTTGATAGGGACAATCCCGATTTTGGGGTCTTTTTCTTATATAGACTCCTCTTGCCCCCCAGCCACCCCTGCCCTGATTTTCCACACTTGGTGTCTGGTCACCCTACATCAGGGTAATCTGCTGGCAGGCCGCGAGACAGTTTGTTTACATTGACCGTCCACAGGTATGGCCGCCCACAGCTCCCAGTGGCTGTGGTCACCATTTCCAGACAACGGGAGCTGCAGAAAGTGGTGCTGGCCGGCCATCACATCCCACAGCTCCCATTTGCCGGGAATGGTGAGCTACGACTACTGGAAGCTGCAGGCAGCTGGGCCTGTGAATGGTCAATGTTAAACAGTCTTGCGGCCCACCAGCAGACTACTCTGATGGGCCACAAATTGCCCACCACTGACACAGATGGTGTAATTATGTTGGCCAGCTCTATGAAGTGATATTGATAGATACCTTGGAACCCAATTGTCTCTATTCGTAGCCACATGCCTCTTCAAGTAGCCAACTGCGACAATCAGCCATCATCTGCAAACCCGCCCTTTAAAGCATAAAACTTTCTCTGTCCAAAAAGTTTACACCAAACCAGACTTCTACCTTCAAATAATTTCACAGATCACTAGCTGACTGTGTGCATAAAATGATAAATATTCCCTCTCCGACCCCCAATTCTTCCAGATCCCACAGAGAATCATTCCGAAAGTAAAACACGGATCTTCAAGACAGCTCTTTCTTTCCATTCCATGAAAACATTATGATTTGTTAATCATACAACTATTTAAAACAGTCACTCCCAGGACCTGTACCTGAGCTTGGAGCCTATAATTTATAATCTACCCACCCACACACATACATTGAAATCAGATTACTGTTCCCACAGAAAATAAATGAGCTGTAACAAGTCCCAACATTGTTCCAAATAGTGATAAAATATTAAAAGGAAAGGTATACGGTGGTTTGATACAATTACATGGTGGCACAGGATAGCTGCTAGATTGTCCTCAACAGGGCAGGGGGGGTTAAAATATATAGGTGTGCACAGTTGGGGAGTAGTAAGCACTTGCTTCTGATCTCACCCATTATATTTTACCAGCCAGCTTCTGTCCTTTTATAAATGTGCTTATCTATGCCAATATGTTTAACGTGTCATTTCAGTAATGGGACTAGGGCGAGTCAAAAAATTCTGAATGAAACATTTCCCTGTCAGAAAATTAATCTGAGGGGAGGGGGGGGGAATCAATTTGGGGGAAATTATCTATCAAGAAAATCAAAGCAAAACATTTTCTTAGGGGTCAACATTCAACTCTGAGTCTATTTGAGCCACTGTGGTGCCGAAGGGTAATTATGGTTCCGAGTCCCTTGTGCCCTGATTTTTCCCTATGGGCCTTGTTCTCCAGCTGGACTACATCTCCCATAATGCACTACATTCTCTACTGCAGGACATTTCTAGTTACATCTAAGTTTAGCTGTTTTGACTTTTTGTCCAGATGTGGGGTAGAAATGAATGTCGAAATACTGGATATTTTTTTTTTTTAATGGTACAGAAATTCCATTTCTAACAGGAAACTGCCAACTGCAAGCCCAATTCTGACCCACCCTGGGAAAAAAAATGAGCCTTGAGGTATTTGGACATCCTCTCTCTGGGTACATTCACATAAAGGACCCCAGCACTGTAATTTCTGTGCGCCTCAGACAACATTAATGAGTTGATCCTCAACAACCCTGTGAGGTAATACAGCTTTATTATCCCCATTTTACAGACAGGAGACTGAGTTTCAGAACAGCTTGCCTAAGGCCACTCTGTGGCTGTGTCAGGAAGTTAGCCCAGGTCACCTGAGTCCTAATCCAGTGCCTACCTTTCCTCCCTTGCCCTTTTACAATAGGCAGACTAGATTTCTTCCTCTTTTAGTAGCCTGTGTTAGCCTGTTTCTAAAATAACCTCTTCTACACATAATCACAGAATATCCAAATCACACTAAAAACAAGTTCTCATGGCCCATGGGCAGTGAACTCCGCTTCCAGGGAGGGGGCATTGGTTCAGTTCCCTGTCTCACTTGCTAGCTCCGGGTTGGCTGTCAGCAGGCACAGCCAAGCCCCTGGGGGGAAAGGAGTGTTCTGTATTGCTAAACAATGATTGCTCTAGATGATTAAACAAAATGGTGTTAATACATTCCAAGGGTGAACTATTAAATCTTCCTTAGCTTGAGGGATGAGACCTAAAATGCTGGGCCTCACTTGACAGTGCTGGAGGATTGGAGAGCCTCCTTGGAAGAAAGCTCATGGCCACATTTGCACTTTACTAGGACAGATTAAACTAATTTACTGAGGCCCGATTCTCAGAAGGGAAGAACATAGACTCATAGAATGTCAGAGTTGGAAGGGACCTCAGGAAATCATCTAGTCCAACCCCCTGCTCACAGCAGGACCAATCCCATTTTTGCCCCATATCCCTAAATGCCCCCCCTCAAGGACTGAATTTACAACACTGGTTTAGCAGGCCAATGCTCAAACCACTGAGCCACCCCCCCCCCTCCAAAAAAAAAAAAAAAAAGAAAAAAAAAAAAAGGTCTGCTCGTATTCAGGGGAGGATTCTCACTTCTGTGGTCCAGGTTTTGACACAAAGGCTTATCAGTGAACACCCCTTTGCTCTAGTAGCTCACACATTCTCAGACAAGAGTGCTACTGACTCTTTACCATGCTTGGATGATCAGCACTGCCTGGGACCCAAAAATTATGTCCTTACACTGTGGAAGCAGGAGAGAGAAACAATGCCCCCCCCCCCCCCCAGCGGCATTCCATGGTGGTGAGCATGTCCGTGAATTCCACAAGCAATCTCGTGTTGTACGTGTTACTCGAGTCATCTGAGTCCTCACTGTCCGTTTGGATCTTAAGGAGGAGCTTGACTGACATGATGTGCGGGCGAGACTCGTCAGAATATTCCTCAGCGGTTCGGGCTCCATTCCCACAGCCCAAAATGAAAGACAGAGCACACAGCCCCAAAAAAACCCCATTGAAAGATGGTGCCAAATGTGGACAGGAGCACAGGGATTGCTGGGATGCGAACGGATGCGTCACGGGCTGTTGGAACAGTACCAAGAATGCCCCGCACCTCCCACCCCCTTCACTAAAGCCACAGTGCCAGAAGGGGAAGAGGTGCTCTGTGGGATAGCTGCCCATAATGCACCGCTCCCAATGCTGCTTCAAGTGCCACCAATTTGGCCACGCCAGTGTGCTTGCAGCTGTCAGTGTGGATAGACTGCAGCGCTCTCCCTACTGCACTCTCCGAAGGGGTTTAACTCAAAGCATTCTACATCTGCAAGTGTAGCCATGCCCATAGATATATTCCTTTGCGAACTTATTAATTATGGTGTAATGAATTAATTAGATGAAATGTGACCTAAATAGCTATGACATGCCATGGATTTTGTCTGCTAAAAGCATGGGAGTATCTCACATAAGTGAATCACCTTTTCTGTTTCCAAAATAAACAAGTATGTAGTGCCCTATAGCTGAATAATTTTGATATAAAATATTCCCAGGACTTCTGCTGAGAACATTTGAGACATCATTTAAAATAGCACTAATTTGCCTTCTCATACCTTACTTGTAACCCTTTAGGAACTCATTTTGAACTATATTGTGGTACGTTTGTTCGCAGATAATACTTTATTTGTAGATTAGTCCCACTGAGTTCCATAGAGCGACTCAAGATGTAGGCACTACTCACTTGTGAACAAGGACACCTTAATCCAGACCTTTTGAAACAGAACTTTCTGGCAGGTTGTAAAAGCAAATGGCGTTGAAAATACAGTTTCAAAGATGAGCTCATAATGGAAGAGACCATATCCAAACAAGAGGGAATGTTTTGCACGCTTAGAGACATTAAACTTTCAAATCCTGTTAGACATTGGTATGAATAAGAACATCACTGTAATTACATCAGATAGACGAGGAATGGGATATGCCCACTCCCACCAGCATGACCTTACGCACATCATGTATGTGATGTCACACTTCACGGAGGATGCCATTTGCAAGAGCACCCCACCCCCGCAACCTCACATGCATGGTGCAAGGTCATGCCGACCAGGGCAGAGCAGCATGCTTTTCAAAATGGTGTCTCCCGCATGCAATACTGAGCAAAACCACATCCAGTTCTTTCTCAATACCGGACAGAGAATAAAAGGATAGAAAAAAAAAGAAAAAGAAAAAGAAAAAAAGAAAAAAAGAAAAAAAAAAAAAAGAGGTCTGCCTAGCTTACAACCAGATGAATGAACTGCTTAGGCCATCATGCCTCCAGCCCCAGGAATCAATAAATCAATATTGATTGCAGTTGCTCAGTGACTCTGAAAATCAGGCCACTTATTTGGGTGCCTAATACTGCCTGATGTTAGGCACACCGGTATGAAAACATTGGCCTCATGTCTGGAAAATCTGGCCTGTTTGTTCTTCAGTTTATCCATACTTACAATGGTTTTAATAATGCTTCCTTCTATCTAGAAATAGAATTGTACCTAAGAAATAGTTATAATGCACTCTTTATAGAATCATAGAATACCAGGGTTGGAAGGGACCTCAGGAGATCATCTTAGTCCAACTCCCTGCTCAAACCAGGACCAATCCCCTTAGTGAGCACAGGTTTCTTCTGAGGTCATCAATTAATGTGTGGAAGGTGCTTTGAGTACCTCTAGCGAAAAGGGGCTATACGAGTGCAAGGTACAATTATGAATAAATCAGCATCAACTCCACTCGGGAAAATTCAGCTCTGCTTTGAAAGAAAAACTGCAGTAGACCAACTCTCTCCAGCATCATCTCTGCTGGAACAAGGGAGAGTCAGTCATAAAGCTTAAAATATAGGCAAATGGTCTGGGAGAAGAAGTGACCTTCCTTGATCTCGATAATTAAGGTACTTATATGGCCCCCCATTACTGTAGTCCCTAAAAACCTGGCAGTCTGATGCATTTGTCCTCAAAAAACCCCTGTGAGACCAGGAATAGCTACTGTCTCCATTTTACAGATGGGATACTATGGCACAGGACGATTAAGTGGCTTGTCCAAGGTCACACAGGAAATCAGCGATGGAGCAGGGAATTGAATGAGGTCTCCTGAGTCTCAGGCTAGTGGCCTAATCAGTGAATCATCCTTCCCCTCGGATAGTCAACTTATTTTCACCTGCTAGCCTGCAATGGACTAGGTCATCAGCTGGTGTAAAGCAGTGTATTTAGACCAGCTGAGAATCCGCTCCTGATGTGCTTTTATTCTTCTTATCCATACATCCAAGCAAAGGCTCTCTATGAAAAGCAGCTGATACAGACAGACTGATTAACCAACTTCTAGTCTGTCCAGCGAGCCTGAACTCCATCTAAGGAAGAACATAAGAATGGCGTTACTGGGTCAGACCAAAGGTCCATCCAGCCCAGTATCCTGCTACCAATAGTGGCCGATGCCAGAAGCAGCACTAGCTAGGGTGTTTGAAAAAGCTGTGTACATTATTAATCTGTCCAGGGCCTTATCCGTTGTGGCCAGTGGGAGTCTTTCCATCAACTTCAATGTGGTTTGAATCAGGCTTCTACTGAGAACAGTTACAGGTGTTGGACAGGGTGAGCCACCAAAGGAGGGCTAAACTTCTAAGCATCACCCTGACACCGCAGGACAACCATCTTCCTCATATGCAGACTTTCAACTCTGTTGCTCTGGTGCTTTGTAAGCTACCTCATTCCCTGTGTAGCTCAGTTCCTTTGTTATGAAAACCACAAACACCTTCTGATCCAGGAAATCTGGTCTCTCCGGAAGTAACCAGGTATTTTTACACATAGTAGACAGTGGAGAGGAGTGCATATGGCTAAAGGGTTTAAATCCAGATCTCCCTGGGCCAACAACAAAGGGTGAGGTAAGCAGCTGAGAAAGCTGAAAGGAAGAGTGAATTGGGGACAATTATGACTTGCATACTTTAACTTTCCTCCCATTTTATGAAGTTTAAATTTTTTTTAAAAGACTAATACATTAGTTGGACTCAGTCACACTCATTTTTAAAGGAAATTAAGGATAAACATAGAATAGCCCTTAAAACAGAAGTAATCCTGATGCCTCATCCCACCAAAGATCATCAATAATAGTATTTCACTCTTATGTAATGCTTCCCCTCCAGAGATCTCAAAGCACTGATACTTCCCTTCCTTTGCACATTCCCATTGTACAGTCAGTGGCAGAATTGGGAATAAAACTGAATCCCCACTCTGGTACAAACAAAATAATTTACATGCAATATGAAAGACCCTATTAAAAAGAAGGGAGAAAGAACAAGAACTCTCAATTAATTACAAAGGCGATTCCAGATTCTGATCACCTTACTCAATGGGACCATTCATGGAGTAAATTGTCACTCAAACCAATAGCATCAGAGGCTGGCCCCAGATTATATGTTTTGTCAACTCAAATTTTTATCAGAACCAGTGGCCTGATCTTCCAGAGCATAAACTAGACGTTATATAGATGTCAAAAAGAAACGTAAAATTTGCCCTCTTGATTTTGTGTGTAAAATGTTAGTGTGTGTAGGGACTTGCATGCAGTCTACTTAAATATTTTGCAAAGCCGGCGTAGACTCAAATTTGAAGACTGTTTTACACCGTCCACCTGTCCATTCCCAAGTTGAGTTTGTGAAGCTGCTAGCTAGAAAAAAAAAGCATCTTTTTCTTGCAAACTAAGCAGTTGTGTTCGGACAGTCACAGTAAAGCCTTTAAAACTGTAGCAGGAAGCTAGAGGGGAAATTCTAGGGGGGAAACAAACAAAGTGGGTGAGAAAAAGTGTAGATCATAGGGTAATTTTCTTTTTTTCCTCATTCAAATCAAGTTCCTTCTCAGTATTAGAGGAAAATTATTCTGTGATTCCTTTCCATTGTCACATGGCAAACCGTGAACTCCGCAATGCCATTTTTTCAGTCATTTTAAACACTTGCATTTAAAGATTAGTCACTCGCTGCTGGAGTGAAAACAAAGGAAAAAGTAAACAGCTAACACTTTTGGCAGAAGTATGCAAGAACCTGTGTGGGAAAGGATGTGATATAAGAGTCTGAGTGATCATACATCCATTCATTAAAATAATACCTTTCACAACAATTCCCAACATGAATATTTTTAAGTATCACCACTAATTAAACAAAGCTCTCCTGTACAATTATCAAATATGTAAGATGTGATATCAGGTAGTTCTTATGTGGGTGTATTTCAAGTTGTCATTGCTTAATTATTAACTGATTCAATAGTATTCTTCTGTTAGGTTTTCTTTATTCGGGAATATGGACTACAGAAGTGAAAGAAAAGCTAAGCTGATTTAATAACCAGAAGAATAAGACAGAAAATTAGTCGGCAAATGGGTCCCCACCCAACTGTCTTTGATTCAACTTGCAAACAAACATACCCCAGAAGCTATAGGAAATCATGGTGAGAAGTTCCAGCAACTGAGGAGCTAGTGCTGCAAACTTCAAGCAACCTGTTCTCACCCCAACCACTAACTGGGGTGGACACTAGCTGAGATGCTGCCCTATCTGGGTTCACTGAAAACAAGGCTTGGAACAGAGTTGTCACCTGTCTACAGCTGGCCCTGCTGTCCAAATTACAGTGGAGGCATTTCTTATGCGGGGTTAGGTTCCAAGGTCACCGCACAAGATCAAAATTACATATAGTCTAGTATAGCCCATCGCTGGCTCCACTCAGCCAGCACTATTTAATTTTTAATTTTTTTGTGTGGAGTGTGTATAGTTGAATTCATGCATGTTAAATGCATCTATGATGCGACTCAGTGTACAGCACTACCTCCCTCAGCAACTCCAAAATACCCACTGAACAGGAGGAGAGGCAGGCTATATACCCAATGGACTCTGCATGAGAAAGACTTTGGAGTAGATGAATTGGGCAACTGACAAAGAGTCCTGTGGGACTCGGTCACTTCTGCAATTCCAGACTAACGCGGCTAACTCTCTGATTCTTGTATTGGGTAAATACACCACCTTGTGGAACCTTTCCAGGTGAATAGAACAGACAAATAAATACATCTAATATTAACAATAGATACACTCCCATCCACATGTCAGTATAGCAACGGAGCCTCCGGAAAGCCTTCTGGGGAGGGAGAAGAGGTTTCTGGGAGCTTTTTATTGCACATGCTTACACCATCTACTGTGGGGGTTAAAATGCTGCTAGGGCTCCCAATCCACATCTTTCCTCTTCCCTTCTCTCTGGTGAGAGACACTTAAGTTTTGTTCTTTGAAGAGGCTTGTTAGGTAACAGGTACAGATCACCCATAGCATTATTATCAAAGCAGTAATGCAGTGTACTCCTTAGCAGTGCCACTCCTGGTTTAACAGGCATCGGATTCCCACTTAAATCAAAACAAGCTGCATACTGCAGACCATTGACACTTCCGTTCTGAACAAAAAGCCTTTACAGAGCACAGATTACACAATAAATCAGCTCTACTAACTTCCTTTAACCTCATCCAACCGATTCGAGCCCGGCAGTGGAGAAACATTATCTTTAAAAGATTAAAGGAATAAAATGTATCTCAAAATGATTTTCAGAGGCACAGAGCAGCTCCCACAGATTTCAGCTAGAGTTGTGGGCACTCATCCCTCTCTGCCTTTTGCAGATCACTTTCTCTGGGTCTGACAGGGCAGAACTTTGGATTGGTGGTTTTTGGTTTATTGGGGCTTTTTGGAGTAGGGTGGTTGTTGGTTTTTCGGTCCATCAAATAAAATTCCCCAAAACGACAACATTTCTCTCTTTACCATCTGGATTGTGGAACACCACTTCTATTCGGCACCTCTAACACTTCTATAGATTAGAATCAAAACCCCACAGCGATTCAAACTCATACTTTCCACTGTCATCCTGATGATTTCTGGTAGCAGGAGAAACAACAACAATAATCTTTTGTTTAAGTCACTAGACAGGGACTCAAAATATTTGTGGTCAGTTCCTGGCTCTGCCACCGACTTCTTGTCCAAGGTCACACAACATCAATGCCTCTGTAAAATGGTAATCATAATATTTTGTTTATTTCACCTTTTGTCTCTCCTGTCTACTTGGTCTTCTGAGCAAGGACTATCTTTGCATATTTGTCATTTGGGCATAACAGGCCCCCAATCTTGATTGGGGGTCTCTGGGTGCTATCATGCTGTCTCATTGTTTCCTTGTGTTCTCACATCTGTCTGTATCCAGCTGTTGTCTATGGTCTTATATCTAGATAGTCCCTGCCCCAGAGGGTTTACAATCTTTTTGTTCTGCATTTGTACAGCACTTAGCACAATGGGTTCTCAGTCCAATGGGTTCTCAGCATAATGAGTCCACAGTTAGGTCTCCTAGGCACAAATACAAAAAATAATTTTATTGCTCTTAAATTTCAAAATTAGAGATTTCAGTGGTTAAAAGGCACATCATGAACCAAATACAGGCTCACTTCAGAATACCACTCCCAAGCCAACGCACATGGGATGCAAAGCACTGCTATGTACCCACATCTTTTGGTTAGCAGAATCCCCCCATGCAGATTATCCAGGCTAAACAACAAATCATCCATGTGGATTTAGTGTCCAGAGGGTGGATTAGGGAGAGGAAGTGCCTCTGTAGTTGTTGTTGCACAGGGCCGGTCTTTCCATTGGTTCTGGAAGAGAGATGTGCCAGGATTAAGATGGGCACATTCTCTCTCCTGCACCCGCCCATATGGGCACATTTGTTGGACAGTGCCTGACAGGATATGCTTGTCACTACTGAAGAGAAGAAAATGAAGAAAGAAACCAGCCCTTGCAAGAAGCAACAGGTGACGCTTGACTGGAAGTCATTGTACATGCCTTTGCCTTGCAGTACAATGCAGAGGGAAGCTCCAACTCATGTCTTCCTGTGCTTTTCTTTCCACTTGCCTTCACAGAATATCAACATTGGAAGGGACCTCAGGAGATCATCTAGTCCAACCCCCTGCTCAAAGCAGGACCAATCCCCAATTAAACCATCCAATAGGTTTTTTGCCCCATATCCCTAAATGGCCCCCTCAAGGATTGAACTCACAACCCTGAGTTTAGCAGGCTAGTGCTCAAATCCGTTTCACAGGACCCAATGGCTCTGGCACCAGGACAATGTTTCTTCTCAAGATAATTCTGAGTTGGTTACACAACTTCAAACCAGAAAAACATAAATAGGGAACAGAAATAAGGCTTTATTTTGATGGAAACTTGGTTTGAAGGAAGTTTTTCAATTTT